>OY720210.1:9716863-10966863 GCA_963082605.1 Rhodophaea formosa
GTTCTTTTTTTTCAAAAATATAATAAACTAAAATTTTTTTTTGCCTAACTTGGTTAAAGTTTTGTTGTAAAATTACAGTAGGTAGAGCCTTTAAGTAGCTTGAAAAATCTGCCACCAGTGATGACCCACACACTCCCAAAAAAACAAACAAACAGTTTTACTGTTTGTTTGGAACTTCTAAAAGAATGCATCTACAATGGGATAACTGTAGTAGCAATACCTGACAAATTTCACCCAACATTATGACATTTCACAGATAAATAGTCCATTACTTAAAATATCAATGTTATATGTATATTAAATTAAAAAATAATTTATAATTTACGAAACTGCACTGTGTTTTCCCTTTAGATTTAACTTTTCGTAGAAATTTCCTATTACATATCCGAGCCGCACCGATAACTCCTACAGACAACGGCCTTATGTTGAAATAAAGGAAAATAATTTTAAAAGTTTTTGTATTTTCCATATTTCAATGAGTAATCGGCTATTAAATCAATAAAAATTACAAAATGTAATGTACGTGCCTAATACGCTTGCTAAGCAAAGTGTTCTTAGGTTTAAAATATATTTCTATGATAAATATATTTGTTGACACTGAAAACTCTTAGCCGAATAAGAATTAATAAGCACTTTTCCGCTCAAGTGCATTTTACTTTACAATACCGTATTATTTTAGCGATAAACACATGAGATTAATACGCTTATTTTTTGAGTGGAAAATTTGTTTCAGAGGTTACTTTATGACACAGTGTATTAAAAAATAATAAAATAGCATATGATACCAATCATACATGACTGTCACATACATTAAACCTGTTTAACGTACTAGACGTCATATCCATGCACTCGCTTGAAATACGTGAATGGAACTCATAATTTCAACAATCCGGCCAATTTATTATTAATTGAATTTTAATGCTATCACACTATACCTGCAATCACTTGTTCATCATAAATTTAATTTATCAATAACGCATGTACGAGTAAATTCGTACGACTAGTATTTTATCTGAATTCCTAAATCGTAGCCTAGTAGTAGCAATTGTCTATGGGCAGCAGTAATCACTTACCATCAGGCGACCCGCTTGCTCATTTGCCTATATCATAAAAAAAGTAACCAAAATATGAAACTGTGACACAATGTGTTTATCTCAACGTACTACGCTTATTTATAGTTGTCTTAATAGAAAAGTATACCACCATCTACTCTCAAAAAAGTACCAATTTTCTATGTGGCCCATAATATCCAGAGATGAAAATATCAAATTGAAGCAACAGAGTGACACATTTTTTTGCTGAGCTGACCTGACGGTTCTATTAGTGTACCTACATATAAGCTGGCAAAGCAGCCAAATCCGCGTCGCGTCGTTACGTCAAATATTTAAAAAACCTTATGTTAAAAAGACAAGCTCGTTGTTATTCCGGTTAGCAGATGTGCAAGTCAACTGATAATTCTTAAATCGCGAAATCGCTTGGAAGTAATGCGCGAAGCCCACAGTCGCTTGCTCGCCGCACTTGAAGTTAGTTTTGGCAAACTTATCCCACGAAGTCCCCACTCATACACATACTCGCCGACAACTTAGTCACTTCTGTTCACTTACAGCTCAACCGCTGTTCGCCATAAAGAGGATTTTAAGTCAGTTCATATCTGTGTTTGGGTTTTATTGTTTTACGTCTACTTCGCGGAAAGTGTCTATAAAATGGATTGCAATTTCGTGAGCCGTTCTTTTTTATCAATGTAACATTGGGTTTGCTATCATTTCCGGGTACCGATTTAGATGTATTTTAATTTTTTGTCTTTTTTCTTAACATATACAGGTTTAGACTTGTAAAATAGTTAAACAGACTTGTTCTACGGCTTTTTTTATTATTTAATTTTAAAAGTTATTCAAACAGTACAATAAAAGCTTGAAAAATAATTTTAATTTTATGCCAATCTTGTAAAACATACGTTGTTGTTTTTTATGATGTTAGCTTTCTATTCTTGCGAGGTGAGGTTACTGGTACTTTTCAGGTAACCCTGTATGTGTGGAGTGAATTTGATTTCATTCAAGAAATGCTTATATTTAAAATAAAATAAAATAAATCAAAAATAAAATAAAACTCCCTTATGGATGAATTAAAGCACCCGATAAATAATTTGTATAACTCAGTCAGGTATGCATACTTTCGACAATATTTCGCTGTATCTGCATTGTACTGTGTGTTCATTTTTAGGGTTCCGTAGTAAACTAGGAACCCTTATAGTTTCGCCATGTCTGTCTGTCTGTTGTCTCTGTCTTGCTCAGAGACTATAAGTACTAGAAAGTTGTAATTTGGTATGGGTATGTATATTATACATGTCAAAAAAGTGGTAGGAAAAAATCTTGAAAAAAATTTTTTTTAAGGTAGCTCCCATACAAGTAAAGTGGGGGAGTATTTTTTTTTCTCTACTTACCCATCGTGTGGGGTATTGAAGTAGTTTGAAGTTAATTAGAAGAATAGTTCTGAAGTGCTCATTTTTGTTAGAGGTAAGTGTCCCCCCCCCCCCCCTCTATCTGCTAAACGGATACGTGAAAAAAAGTTGAAAGGAAAACTATCAGAGCTGAGTACTAAGTACAAACTAAAAAGTTATAGGCAACCAACTTATAAAATGTACTGGAAAATGTAAAATTTCATACAATTTTATTTGTTAGATGTTTTTGGTCGTTAAACTGTGAGGTGCGAGTGTGAACAGTGTGAACTCAAAGTTGTCATTCGCAACTACGGAACCCTACACTGCGCATGGCCCGACACTCACTTGGCCGGTTTTTAGTAAGGGTTTATGGAATTGTCACATTTTGCGTGGAATTTCCTTTTCAAGATTCTTAATTGGTTTGGAGTGTTTTTTATATACCATATTTATTTAAATAACTACGTGAAAAGAACCATACAAGTTGAATGGCAACTTCTTGCTTTCTAGTTATGGCCTTTGAAACAAGAGATGGTAATGTTATATTGTTTTCAATATTATAAAAGTTCTTATTGGAGACATCCGTTCGTTACATCAGAGTAGTCCATCTTAATCTTAACTAATATTATAAATGCGAAAGTGAGTTTGTTTGTTTGTTACTTTTCACGCCCTATCATCTGAACTGATCATCGTAATTTTGTATACACATAGGTTAGGGTACTAAGAAGGACATAGGCTATATATCATGCGGGCGAAGCCGTGGGTAAAACTACCTTAATACAGGGGTAAAAATGGATGTTAAAAAAATTCTTCATGTTTAGGTAATTCTAACACTAAATCGCAATTCACAACAGTCTAATGACACCTGATAAATAAAGATCACGCTACCCCTCACACCTCAAAGGACGAGTGTCGAAGGATATAAGAGTTTCGAGACACGCACCCTATGCCCCGGCAATCGGCATCGCAAGAGCAGCGCGCGTAAATAATTCACTCGATGCGAAGCTTGCTTTTGCTCTTTGGACGGAATACCAATGTCTGATCTGTGTGAGAACACGGTGAATTTGTTTTTGTCACCAAAAGCCTTTAATGTTGTTTACCTAAATATTAGTTCAGTAAACTGCATTGATTACAAAGTAACAAATATCACACAAAATTAAAAAAATAAACTGCCATAAATGTTGACTCTCCCATTACTATCAAAGTGCAAGTGTTGAAAGAGATAAATATTAATATACACGCATCCTTTGACCGTCGTTCGGAGATGCAAAAGCAGCGCGTGTAATTCAGTCCATCCGAAACTAACATGATGATGAAACTTACTTTTCGAAGCTTTTGGATGGAATAAGTATCATATCAACGCATGATCTGTGAGTGCAAGTAAGAAAACAGTTTCTACAACCTCTTATTTTTTTTTATTTGTGCATGTTGTATTCCAATACATCGGATTAATAATTGTATTCACTGTAAAGTAACTACTTGTTTCTCTTCTTTTTAAAATATTTCTTAACACGTGACAGATCAGTAATAACTCAATTGAGTATCTCGTTCCTAACCAAAGGGCCAATCTCTTAAGATATTCAAGTTTCAAGACACCCACGGTCACGGCAATCGGCATCGCAAGAGCAGCGCGTGTAAATAATTCACTCGTTGCGAAGCTGAGGTTGAGGCACTCATCCTATGCACGTCATTCGGAGATGCAAGAGCAGCGCGTGTAATTCAGTCCATTTGAAGCTTACATTTCGAGGCTTTGGATGGAATACCAACATTTGATATGTGAGCGCAAGTACGAAAACGGTTTCTACAACCAAAATCTTGCATGTTGTATTGTATTCCAATACATCGAATTAATAAAATATATTCGCTGTTAAAGAAATATTTAGTTCTCTTCTTTTTTAATATTTTTTAATACGTGAATTGAGTATCTTGTTCCTAACTAAAGGGCATTTCTAAGGATATTCAAGTTTCGAGACACGCACCCTATGCCCCGGCAATCGGCATCGCAAGAGCAGCGCGTGTAAATAATTCACTCGTTGCGAAGCTTGCTTTTGCTCTTTGGATGGAATACCAATGTCGATCTGTGTGAGAACACGGCAAATCTGTTGTTGTCACCGAAGGCCTATAATGTTGTTTACTTAAATATTCGTTCAGTAAAGTACATTGATAACAAAGAAACTAATAATGCACAAAATTTAAAAATAATTTTTAATAAATTATTACAGTTCCATTACTATGAAAGAGCAAGTGTTGGAAGATATAATATAAAGTTTTAAGAGACAGGCATCCTTTACCCGTCGTTCGGAGATGCAAGAGCAGCTCGTGTAATTCAGTCCATACGAAACTTACCTACTTTTCGAAGCTTTTGGATGGAATAAGTACAACGCATGATCTGTGAGCGCAAGCAAGAAATCAGTATCTCTCACCAAAAGTCTTTCATATTGTATTCCAGCACATCGGATTAATGAAATGCGTTTACTGTTAAACAACTATTTATTTCTTTTCTTTTTATCAATATTTCTTAACACGTAATAAAATAAGTATAAAATTCAATGAAGTATCTCGTTCCTATCACCACCATAGGGTTAATATGTTTCACGACACGCAGCCTATGCCCTGGCCACCGGCATCGCAAGAGCAGCGCGTGTAAATAATTCAGTCAATACGAAGCTTACTCTCCGGGGCTTCACATGGAATACCGAGTCTGATCTACGTGCGGACTTGGTAAATCTGTTTCTCTCATGTTGTATACTAACTGTAAGATGACAGCTGTATTTAACTTTAACTTTTCATTGTGACAAAATGACAAAATTAGTTAAAATTATTGTGCTCCCATCATCTTCAAAGGTGAAGTGCAAAAGTGATCAAAGCACCATTCTTATATTCTGGCAATGGGTTTCGCAAGAAAAGCGTGTGTAAATAATTCAGTCAATACAAAGCTTATTTAAAGGCGCTTCAAATCAAATGGAATACCGAGTCCGATCTACGTGCGGACATAGTAAATCTGTTTCTCTTATATTGTATACGAACTGTAACATGACAGCTTTATAGTAACTTTAACCTTTCATCGTGCCAAAAATACAAAATTAATTAAAATGATTGTGCTCCCATCACTTTCAAAGATAAAATGCAAAAATGATCAACGCACATTGCTTATATTTCGGCAGTGAGCATCGCAAGAGCAGCGCGTGTAAATAATTTACCCATTACGAAGCTTACTCTCGGGGCCTGCACATGGAATGCTGAGTCTGGTCTACGTGCGCACATGGTAAATCTGTTACTCCCGTGCTGTATTCCAACTGTAAAATAACAGCTCTATGAACTGCAATTTCTATTTAACTTTTCGTCGTGTCAAAATTGATTGCAATTCAATCAAGTATCGTGCTCCCATCACTTTCACATGTAGAGTGCTAAAGTGATCTCCGCTTCATTCTAATATTCTTGCAATGGGCTTCGTAAGAACAGCGCGTTTAAATAATTCAGTCAATACAAGCTTACTCTTCGGGGCTTTAGATGGAATATCGAGTCTGATCTACATGCGAACGCGGACACGGCAAATCTGTTTCTCTCATGTTTTGTATGAGCTGCAATGACTTCTATTTAACTTTTCGTCGAGACAAAATTTGTTAAAATTTAAGTTATCAAGAATTTTTATCAATTTTGTCACGACAACAAAGCGATCAACGCGGACAAAAAATGCATCTGAAAGATGCTTGTAAATCAATTATGTTAGGTAGTTTACTATAGTTTTGGTTAAGTTTCATTGTAAGAAGATTATTTTTAACTTATTTTTAAATTTTCTTGTATTGACCTCAATCCACATAGTTTTTTTTTTTGCCGACACGTCACTCAGATTAAGCTAGAACCAAAGTAAGATCGAGACTTGTGTTATGGGATACTAACTCAACGATACTATATTTTATTACATAAACAGATATAGATAAACATCCAAGACGTAGGTCAATCTGAAAAAGATCATTTTTTATCTTGACCTGACCGGGGATCGAATCCGTGACCATCCGTGTCACAGTATTGACCGCTACGCCACGGAGCTCGACATAGTCAAAGAAAATTATACTCGACACAGCATGTACATACGTAGTGTTTTATATTGGGATAAGAACAATCAGTAAAAACCTGTCTGTTAGCATTGTGGGCGCAAACAAGCTGAACCGGAAGTACGTGACGGCAGTACAAATCATAGCTGCACCGCTCTAATGCCGCCGCTATGCACCGTCGTACGCGCCCGCCCCGCTAACTAGCCGCCGAGATTCTTTAGATACCGTGTAATTGTTTAACTTTTTAAAAATAACTGATAGTTGTAAGGCACGAGAACCTTAATTCAGAGCTGATTGTCGGCTTCTTTTCAGTTTTAGTAATTCTATAAATCAGGAAAAGATAACAGATAACAAAGACAGAAGATTTTGTTAAATAATTTTTTTGTATTGTCCTTAATCCACATAGTCAAACAAAAATATGTTCCACATAGCATGTACGTAGTGTTTTATATGGGAATTATATAGGAATAAGAACAAGCAGTAAAAAAAACTCTCTATTAGCATTGAGGGCGCAAACAAGCTGAACCGGAAGTACGTGACGGCAGTACAAATCATAGCTGCACCGCTCTAATGCCGCCGCTATGCACCGTCGTACGCGCCCGCCCCGCTAACTAGCCGCCGAGATTCTTTAGATACCGTGTAATTGTTTAACTTTTAAAAGTAACTGATAGTTGTAAGGCACGAGAATCTTAATTCAGAGCTGATTTTCGGCTTATTTTCAATTTTAGTAGCTCTATATATCAGAAAAATATACATAACTAAGTAACTAGAACAACTTGGCATATCTACACCTCAACGAAGTAAATATTTGTGGCGTACAAGCAAAATGACTCGTAGCAATCGTGAACGCAAGTAGATTATGGTAGCAACTCGTCTTAAATGCTAACTGCTGTAAGAAGCAACTCGTCAAAGCTTTTATAAGTGGTCAAAAATGTAATTTGTCTATGTTAGAGGAAGTCCTATATGAGTTTGTCTATTGCTGCTCTAAGGTAGTTGTATAGTTATGTTCATGTAATGCATCCGAAAAGATGCTTGTAAAATTATATTTTTAGGTGGTTTATTATATTTTAGTTTTAATTATAAGTAGATTTTTTAAGCTAGTATTAGGATTAACTATTTTCTTGTATTGTCCTTAATCCACATAGTCAAACAAAATTACACTCGACGTAGCATGCATGTAGTGTTTTATACTGGGATAAGAACAAGCAGTAAAAAAACTGTCTATTAGCGTTGTGGACGCAAACAAGCTGAACCGGAAGTACGTGACGGCAGTACAAATCATAGCTGCACCGCTCTAATGCCGCCGCTATGCACCGTCGTACGCGCCCGTCCGGCTAACTAGCAGCCGAGATTCTTTAGATACCGTGTGTTTAACTTTTAAAAGTAACTGATAGTTGTAAGGCACGAGAACCTTAATTCAGAGCTGATTTTCGGCTTATTTTCAGTTTTAGTAGTTCTATAAATCAGAAAAAGATAACAGATAACTAAGACAGAATATTTTGTTAAATTATTTTTTTATATTGTCCTTAATCCACATAGTCAAACAAAATTATGTTCCACATAGCATGTACGTAGTGTTTTATATGGGAATTATATAGGAATAAGAACAAGCAGTAAAAAAAACTGTCTGTTAGCATTGTGGGCGCAAACAAGCTGAACCGGAAGTACGTGATAGCAGTACAAATCATAGCTGCACCGCTCTAATGCCGCCGCTATGCACCGTCGTACGCGCCCGCCCCGCTAACTAGCAGCCGAGATTCTTTAGATACCGTGTAATTGTTTAACTTTTAAATGTAACTGATAGTTGTAAGGCACGTGAACCTTAATTTAGAGCAGATTGTAGGCTTCTTTTCAGTTTTAGTAGCTTTTTTAATTACACATATTATATTTATTCATATTAATACAGATAGCTATGTAATTAGAACAACTAAGCATACCTATTATCTATACCTCAACGAAGTAAACCTTTGTGACGTACAAGCAAAATTAGTAGATTACGGTTGCAAGCAACTCGTCTTAATCGCAACTGGAATATTATGTAAGAAGCGACTTGTGAAAGTATTCTAAAGGCTTTACTTTGTCTATGAACAAGTAGTCCCATATATTACTTAGTTTACTGCTGCTCTAAGGTAATTGTGCTGACGTATAATGCATCTGCAAAGATGCATTATATAGGTTTGTCGTCATTATTGCCCATGGACAGCGTTTTCTGGACAAAGCTGTACATATTGTCTATGGTATGTTAATTCCCTCTCAAAATTAATGAAACTTTGTAGGCAAAGAAAAAGACCATAGTACCACAGAGGAAAAATTATGTACTAAGAATAACCTACCCTTAAATACCACTTAATGTGCAATCACTTCACATGTGTGTGATGCACCTGAAACGAAACGTCCAAAAATATATAAAACAATTCTTAGCGCGCTTTTATATTCGCGTGTCACAGCTACACAGTTCCACAATTTGCTGTCTTTTGTGCAGTTCCCGAGTAATCAAATTAACCACCACTGAAATCATTTCGGTGATTCAAAATATTTTAATTGACAAACAGAAATTTGGCCGGAAAATAGCGCTTAAATTGTGCTTGCATTCGCGGGATGTTAATTCAATGAATAAATATCGCGTCAGAACATCAGAATTCACTTATTATTATCATTCAGATACAAAACAAGGTTCATTGTTACCTACTTGGAATATTGCCGCATTTTTATATTAAGTATTTATTTGAGTGGGTCAATATTTATGGCATTGCCTACTAATAATTTTCACGTTCCATGTTTGTACATGCCTGGTTGGTTTAGGTCTAATCAATCTATCATTTTTTTGTCATACACCAAATATATTAGTGTATTTCATCCTAGCTATTGATAACTAGCAGGTACTAACATAACTACATAATTTTTATTTCAGTACATTGTTTATAAAAATACATCTAAGTATTTTCCTAAGAGTAAGCTTACCTATGACTCTATGACTCAGATTTACAATGCCTAAAATACTGATCGCGTGACTCTCTGTAATTATAGGGGAAAATTCACCTTTACTTGGATTTTATTCATTCAGATTTCATAAAGCAAATTGTTAGTTTTACCAAAACTTTCATTCAATTGTATTAGTTCAAAATTGATCACTAATGTAGTTCAGCCTTTCCGATCATTAACCTATTTCGGAGTGAATTGATTGCATTAGTGCTAATGTGTTTACTAAAATGGAAAGACAGATAATGAAGCAGGAAGTTTCGTAAGTTAATGTACTTATATCTCGTCGGAGCATAAAATTTCCATATAACTTATTTGGCGGAGGTGCGTCGGCTCGTAAATCTCGCGACAAGGGGATTTCTGTTTGTGAAGTTTCTTTTTTATTTCCACTTTATCTGTGTACGCAAAGGACTGTGAATACTCAGGCGCAACTCGGGACTCGCTCAACTTCAATAAATCAATTTGTACACTTATCCGTACTTATAATGTTCGTACGAGTGCGAGGTACGCGTACGTGTCGCGCTCGCGACAACTCTCGCCGGATATGGAATGTTTTACTATAGGTAGCTGCACCTACTTTGAAAGTATGAAATATAATCAAGCTTTGTGTGGGCGCTCGCAAGTGTTATGTCGATCGAATTGAAAATTCTGCTCACTGAAAATTCTGTGTGAAATAATGTTATTCTAAAAGACTTTTTATACAACAAAGCTTCTGCCAGAGTAATAAAATAGCAAAAATCTGCCTTCTGTAACTCTTATCTTTATCCCACCTTGTGAATTATCGCTTGTTCCTAACAAAGAGTTTACAGAGTCACTACAAAACAAGACTATAAAGTAATTATTATATAACATAACATTACATCTAAAACGGGTTTGTTTTATTATCAATCTAACCATACATAAACATAACTTCCGTATAATAAGCTTAATTAAGTACGCGATTCGTATCCGTGGTCAGAAAGCTCCCATGTTTGTAAGGTCGGACAACAATTATGCCAACCGTAGCCATACTTAAACGGGTTAGTCGTTTCGACCACCGCCGAAATAAAAGGAGTCGCTGAAACGGTTTGTCCACCGTACGTGTCCATTTTGCATCACAAAGTTAGATGTGTTTGTCGTTCTATTTTAAACGCGATAACGCCAACTTTCCAGTCCTCGAAATGTGAATACCTTGTTGCGAAAATGTGACTAACGGAAACTGTACAAGTAACTCCGCTGTCCTTCCGCGCACACATTCAACTCCAGCGCTCTTCCCCAACCCCGTGCTGGTTAGGGCTGCCAATGGTCGGATTTTATTAGTCATTCCGTATTGCAGCCCAAAAATAATATTACGAAAACACAAAAGCACAAGATATGATGTACATTTTTTTTACAATCACTAACTAGGTCTTTCTGCAACTTCTTAAGCTTTATTAAAATATTGTAAAGTTTCATAAAATCCATAATTTAGTTTTTTTATTTATTTAGAGATTGCTGTCATATTTACATTCTTACAACCTTTAATTATTTTAATATAATAAATTTAATAATTTCAATAACATAGTTCCCTTTTTTGAGAATAATACATAAATTGTATGTTTAAGCATGATTTTAAATATATTAAAATTACTCAGTGTCCTTTCTTTTACCAAATCATTAAGTTCAATCTTGCGATTTATCTCCGATATAATAATTATATTATGTAATTGTAACATTATTGCGGGTTATAAACAAAGCTAGGTTAATCCCATTTTCCTTTTTTTGTGTCTTAACTATTTATCTTCACCAAGCAACCCTAAAGCGGCACCCCTCAGCTACTTGTGGCCTCACAGACCACCGGACCATTTCTATTCAAATTTCTTTATTACAACTATCCACTTACTTCTTTGTTAACTTTGTCTGAAATTCTTTCCGATTTCCTTTTTCATAACCTTCACATGTCGTCTTCAGTATTACGCCCGACAATTTTTTCGTGACCTTTTTGCCTAAAATTTTACTATAATTGGTTTAAGCGGGAATATGTAATAGACAGGCTTACTTTCCCATCTTTGGATGGGAGGACGTATTAAGTACAGAAGCTATGTAGACTTTATACCTATTCATTTTATGTTGCGCAAAATAGTCAAGTGAATTTCGGTGTAACAGGACGCATAAGAGTTACTATTCCAAACGCAGTAGAGAGCTCAGGTACATTCGTGTTTACTTAGCTGCTCCTCTGCACCTAATCATTCTGAAATCTTTAAAGTAAAACGTACTGTTAGTTAATTATGTATTTCATTTCATGTAAACCTTTGAACAGTCTGAAAAACATTTTAATAAATATGAGATTAAATACAAGCTGCCATATTACTTTCGTATTCTTTTAAACATACGCCTGATGATAATGAATACACTTTGAATTCATCATCATCAGGTGTATGTTAATCTCCACTGCAGAAGCAATGATCTTCTCTGTACTACTAGAACCATATATTGGCCAGAGCAGTCAATGGATTTAGCCTACTCTCACCACGCTGGCCTTGTTTGCTTGTGTTTCCTAAATCGGCTTCTACGACATCCACGGGAACACTTGGAGTGGTCTTATTTTACTCTGGCCAGAACCACACGGCATTGTGAACTGGTAGTTCTTTTATTTTATACAACAGTCATCTGAATAAATCGATTTGTGTAATGCGCAGCTCGGACACTAATTAACGAGCCGTGCGATATCGCAGCGTGGCCGCGGCTGATGCTATGTATTGTTCGCATTATCTCACATCGCTAACGAACTCCTACCTGCAAACTTGTTGTTTTCTCTCTTCAGCTCACTATATTATTTCACATCATTTTCTGTCTGTTATTATATAGTTTTTATTACTAAAGAGAAGTTGGTCAAAATAGAGCCATCTCATTGGGTTATACTTATATATAATGGATGTAGTGATTTCTTTACCTCATAGGAGTGTCGTAACATGGCCGTAGATAATTATACTACCAGGTACGTTTCCCGAAGTGGGCAAATACGTGTACTTCATTTTCAAGGTTTTTTTTCTGCGTGTTTGGACCTACCCAATGAGGGTTGGCGTTAGGCAGGCGGCCGGCCGTAAAAACTTTCGCCAAATCTTATCAGAACATGAGTTCTATCACAATACAGCTGACGATGCAACCGCGGGAAATGCTCGGACGATGATATACAGGATTTTAGTAGTAGTTCAGTACTATAGCTATGATATCTATACTTATCTGTTTCTGGGCTCATATCTAATTCATACAAAAAATAACATAGAGTATCGCATATAAGTCTGCATAAAAGGTAACATTTTTTAATAAAAAAAAATCCGTGAAAAATTTAAATATTGTGTGTACATTTTACCATTCAAACTCAAACTCAAATAAATTCACCGTAAAATATGTAAAATATCATTTGACATACAACCCCTCAACGTTACCAAGAAATTATTTTTAAAAACAAGAGGACCATTCCACCTACTATCGTAAAACAACACCGAAATACTGGTAACTTTTCAGTTCCATCGCAATTTTATTTCACACTAGTGCTGTTATAAGTGATTTACTGTAAAGAATCTCTAAATCCTACCGGCGTGGAAATATCTTACGACTGCACCACCACTTAAACGTATGTTCTGTTAGAATAGCCGGGGGAAATAACGAAGTGACTGAAGCAGGAATGAAATGTCATAACACAGTGGAGGAATTTAAATTCTTTTACAAAGTTTACTCGAGAACCATTCTTTCAGTGGGTACAAAGTTTCTTACACTTAATTTATATGAAAATTTTCTTTGCACTGACACGAACATTAAAATAAGAGGAGTGCAACAGTTATTTTTGGATAACACATTTTCGTCTTATTTTAGATAAAATAAGACGAAAATGTGTTATCCAAAAATACGGTGACTACGTAGATACGTAGGCACCCTCTTTATTTTTTTTATTACTAAGTATCTTTCTTTTATTAGTACATCATGATGCAAGAACAGTAAGTTATTATAGTTGAAGTGTTTATAGGCGGTTTATCATAAGCATAGGTGAAACCGAATGCTTATGATAAACCGATGACAATAATAGCCAGCTGAGTAATTAAATAAATTTGCGATTACCACAAAATATTTTTTAAATAATAATTCTCATAACCCTTATACAGTACTTACAGAAGTTGAATTTACTAATCTATAATTTTTATTCGTTGCTTTTTGCATCTTGCATCCCAATGGTTTACAGATACTCTCATGATCGAATCATCCAAATACATAAATGAATTAAATTATGGAACATTTAAACGGTTAATTTTGTTGGGATACTTTCACAGTGAGTTCCCAAATATGAATAGAAACAGAAGTCAGCAGGACGAGCTCGAAGTTCGGTAGGAAATTAATGAAGATTACAAAATTCACGCCCATTGAGTTCCCGCTCCGTCGAACCTTTGACTCCAACTTGCTTGTTAGACTAAATTGAGAGTAATAATAGCACTCATTTGTTTGGTTTAAAGGTTTTGAATTTCACTCCCGGATATATTTCCGCAATCAAACTTGTTAAATTCTACTTAATTTTACGTTGCTTCATAGAGAAAGTGATATTAGGTAATACGAGTATGTTTATTGTGATTTATCTTTGTAATTGCAACCCTAATTTACTCAATGGAACAATACTTCTGTCAATTGGTTTGTGTTAAATTAATTTTTAGGCAATATTACTATTAATTGCATACATTTAATAACATTAAAATTTTCGAGTTTGATAACTTTCTCATATACATTATGTAATTGAATAAAAAAAATAGTGACTAAAATGTTATGTTAGAAAAGATTTTGAGTGAGATGTGAAACCAATGGATAGCGACGAATATTTTTAAACTAAGTACATTTCCATTTAATAGCGTTCATATGATTCTTCTAATTTTACCATTAGCCATCAAGATATATTTTAAATATATAAAAAAAAACAAATATTTATTTTTTGATAAGAAAATCAACGAATTTACACAGGCCGTTCTTTCAACAATATAAAACAGTATTATAGAGCTTCAAAAATGTATACCTGAAAAATTAAATAACAATTATGCTTGAAGGTTTATCAAATATTGATTCAATCGTGAGAAACATAATTCTATCGATCCTCATGTCTAAAACTTCAGAAACCTTAATTTCCCACAAAAATGTGTTGGTTTGGCTCGATGGTAAAAGACTCTTTTTTGGCCTCTTACATGGGTTTTGGGGTCTACGACAAAAGTGGGAGCAAGACAGTCAAACAAATCAAAATATATTTGAATATAGCAATTACGCAAAAAAGAAACCATGAACGTACTGTTAACGTTATTTTTTTGCGTGAAAAATCATCATTTATACATTGATTCATGAGTGAATAAAAAATAAAACCTGTGTTCAAGTTATAAATTATGCCTTGATACACAATTTTCTTTAAATTTTACTCATATTTTTTTGAAAAATATATATATTGTGTGACGGGTAACCTGAAAATTTTCTTGGATAGAGGATAATTAAGCCTAGCCATCCAACGTGGCAATGCTGCCAGCGTACTGGGTACACTTGCCTGTCATTACGACCTATGGGCCATTTTTTTAAATACATGAAAGCATTTATTTAATCATTTTAAGTATTTTAGTTTGTAATTGGCTAAATAATTGTGTATAAATAAAATATTTATGGCCTAAAAAATAATAAATTACATAAATAAGTGTTTCTCTAACATTTTTTTGTATTTTAACATCCACAAAGTTTAAAACTCGGGTTAGGTTCGGTTTGTATTAATTAAAAATCTATGATTTCAGTTTGTTATTTATCAAATTTCAAAGTGATAATTTCTGTGGCCTTACATGTTGCTCTATTTCCTGTAGTTTAAATTAGTACAAACTCATCTCGGTAAGCACCCATTTGATTCTTTTATTTAAAAGTTTATATATTTTTTATCTATTAGGTAAAGGTATTTAAAAATGTTATTTTGAAGAAGTTCCCTGTGGAACTAAAAGTCACAAATGCAAGCTGTGAAGCTGAAACAGCTTGCATTTGTGACCTTTAGTTCCACCCTTCAGTTATAAACAATTTTAGGTTAAAATAAAGTCAATAATTTTATAAATTATAATATACGTATTGCTAAAAGTAATACTTACTTCCGTCCTTTGTGATCAGTATAGACGATGTGGTTCCTCGCAGCCGGGGTCTGGCGACTCCTGCCTAGCGAGTGCGAGTCGATCATGGCCATCCCTCAGGCTGCACCGACCAGCCTGCTAGCCGCACTTCCAAACTGTCCGTGTAGTACTGACCACCCGCCAGAATAATTGTCGGCGGCCCGCTTGGCTACGTTTAACAACTTTGGATGGTCGGCTAGTTAGAGCTGACTATTCTCTCCGACATTGTATACACAGTTTGGACTTCTTGGCTGTGCGAAAGTTCCCCCGCTCTGTTGATTTTGTTTGTTAACATTGTCCTGTTAGCATTGCGCTGTTTTCAGACATAACCCCCTAACCCCCTTTACCATTTGTTTGGAAGTTTAATTTTATGTTCATTTCAACTTGATACAGCTAATTTTGTCCTGTACATTTAACTTTTGTTTCTCTTATTTTGACATCTGAAATGAAGAGAATAACTGTTTTATATACGATATTATTCTAGTATTACTTAGAAGAGCCTGTCATATAATTATTTTTACTAGTCCAATTTTAACGCACTTCAAACAAAACTCCTTTCTAAGTATATAAGTTACGATTACTCATACAGCTTTTGGCTTCCAAAGGGAGTATATACATATTCTTAGCCGAGATTATAAGCATTTCGTAGCGGTTCGTTTATGTGCGCCTACATTGAAGGAAAAGGTTTGTGTATCATAAAGTATATAAGCCTGTTTACATAAGAACATATTTACCTTCAGCGGTAGGCGGGGCTTGGATCGAGGCGGGCTTATTTGGAATCGACAAGGAGGTGGAGTGGTGGCAGTTGTTTATCAATATCCACGCTCACTAAGTAAAATACCACTGCTTTTTATGATACTTTATTTTTTAGTAAACCATGGCCTTGATACAATTTGAAAAATCTCCAAGCACTCGGAACATGAAATATTATTAGAAACACAAATAAAAATAAATTGAACAAACAAATCACCGCCGGACCTGAATCATTTGTGTCAAATATTTAGCGAATGCCAAAATGTTTTCTCATTTCATAAATTATATTTCGCAAGACAGTGTACAAATGGGCTTTAATTAACTGGGGAATGTCGACGAAACGGCAAATATGCCAGGATCTCTCGGCTGGGCGGCCGACGAAGGCGCGCGCCCAGCGGGCCGCCCGCCGCCCCGTGCCCGCTACGCTAACTACAATTTACACTGGCGCTTATTTATACAAGATACAGCAATACAATTTAATTACCGCAGACACTAAATCATTCCGCGTAGTTAACCTTCTAAATTTTTCTTTTTAATTTCTTTAGAGAATCGGGGAATGCTCTTTTAGTGCGTATATTTAATATGTCAGGAAATATATATATATATTAATATATTTAAATGATATATTTTTTATGCACTGTTGTGTTAATAAAATAAAATTAGCAAGATTTTACTCACTTTTCCCCAGCTCTTCATTTATTCTTCTTTTCAAAATTAAAAATATTGTATTAAAATTTTTAAAGATGCCTAAACACAACACTTAAAATAAGAACAAGTCTAAAATATTGTGATTATATTATACAGATATTTTTACAAAAAAAAATTATTCAACTTGCCCTACGAGACTCGTTACGAAATAAGTTGAGTACGCGCGGCAGCCGCGGCGAAAGAGCCTCGTTCACTCACCTTCAAGGCTCGCAGCCAACTGAGTATTCCTCTCTTTGCTTCACAATTATCCTGTTTCAGGAGCACCGTTCACACGAAAATGTGACCTGTTTCAGTACCTATGGAGTAGGTTTTACTATAAATACGCACACAAAAGTTGATCCGACCATTGAGTGAAAATTCAGAGAATACGTCACGAAAATCTAATTCTTCGTACATGAACATAATGACGGCTTTAGAACCGAGGATGACGAGAAACTCAAATTTTAGTCGAGATGACGAATCTCCTAAATGGAAGATCCCTATGCTTAAGATCGGAGAGTCCATTTTACAGGTAAAGAATCCCTAAGGGAGGCGGTCGTAAGGTTTAAGGGGTGGCGCGTAAAACGGACGCATGCGTATATCTCCTGAATAATTTTACAAACTCTGAACTTGTCTGACGCTGAACTGATTAGCGTTTAGAATTTATGCGGATTTCAGTGTATTGCTGTAGGAAGACCAAATCTTTTTTTTTGACGTTATGAATATTATAATTTCAATAAAATTTTCTGAGTATTATTGTGTATCTTATTTCGACTGTTTAAAGTTTCATATATATTTTTTATAATTTATTCAATCATTGTACTCAACATATAATAATTACACAAATACACAAATTGAGCTAGCCCCACAGTAAGTTGTGAACTTGTGTCGCAGGATACTAACTCAACGATACTATATTTTATAATATATACTTATATAGATAAACATCCAAGACCCAGGTCAATATGAAAAAGATCTTTTTCCATCTTGACCTGACCGGGGATCGAACCCGGGACCCCCGTGTCGCAGGCTAGCGTGTTGACCGCTGCGCCACGGAGCTCGACAAATAATTGAATATATTGAAACTTTACTTTTTAAAAGAAGATATATAAATAGCTGGTGTTTTTTGAATTCAACGTTTATTAAACAGATTTTTAATAATAGTTTAAAGTAGTCCTACTAATGCTAAGTGTTCAGCTGAAGTGTAGTTTTTCAAGATCCCTGCGTTGGTCTTGGCATTGTCACTTTGTCAAAATTTGACGGGGTGATTATATCAAAATAATGTAAACGTTTGTGTCTAGTGCAAAACGATACTTATGTAACGTTTAATGGTACGTTAATAAAGATATATTTAGAAAACATAAAAAAAAAAAACAAAAACCTGGCAAATGCGGTGTGAGAGGCACCGACATCTAAGTTCTGTTTATAAATTTACAGTTTTTGGAGTTTTTCCTTAATTTGTGCTATAAGACCTGACTTCATGCGAAATTTCATGATTTTAAGTCAACAGAAAGTAACCTATAAGTTTTGATTCCTTTGCAATTTAGAGCTAATTTGAAAAAAAAAATGAATATTCAAGAGACCGCAGATCTAAAAATATGTGATATTCATTTTGACTAAATACAGGTCCTGAGAAAGAGTTTTTGGTAGACCCCATAAAGATCCGTTTTAACTTAGTTTAAGACATCATTTTGTCTCAAGAGATCTTTCGAGTCCATCCACGCCAATGGGATTAGAGTTAAAATGTTGCTAGCACCACTAAGAGGATTATTATCAAAGATCATAATCCTCTGCGCATTGCTGCAATGTGGTAAATAATTCAGATGTCTTTGAAAAACAGTTATTACCTAAGTTCTTCAACTAGCGGAGAAATCGTTGAAGAGGCGACTTATTCCGTCTGTAACGTTTTCTATGGTCTTATGATGGAAACCAAAAAGAACAATGACAATCCCCCATATTAATTGTGACGAAATGCCAACCAGCTGAACAGTTTTTCATAGGACTGTTGTCTAAATATGAAACATTGATCTTATAGAAAATTTTGTTTAAATTGATGGACTTTAAGAATATGACCAGAGTAAAACAAGCAACATAAACTTGTATCTGTTTTTTTTTTAATTAGCTATATTATAAAGAGAAAAGAGTTTTTGTTAGTTATGCCTTGAATAGGCTACAAAACTACTAAACCGATTTTCAAAAATAATTCACCTATAGAATGGTAATTTATCTGTGAGGGCGGGGATAATAACCTGTCTTTAATAAATACTAATATCCAAACTAACAACAACTACATAACCAAAAGGAAATCGAAACATTTAATCGCGTAATCCACGTAGAGTAGCATAAAGTTAAATGACGTCATAAAACATTTGTTTGGCATCAACACGCGTGGTCCGCGCGGTCTCCTCACGACAAAGTCTCTCAATATGAGCTTTGTTACCGCTTTGCGCGGCATTTCTTGTGTCACTGCATTGAATATATCGGCTGCTTTCCTTTGTGCACGGAATATTGCTCGTCTTTTGTCGAAATGAACGTTACCTCCCCGCGAGTTGTTTCTGTGAAGAATTTCGCGATTGCAAAGTAATATTTCCCCTTAAGAATTTCGATGTGTTTCTTTTATCTTCGAGATGACTTTACTTCAGATTATATTGTGTAGCGCGACGTTGGACAGAGTTTGTTTTTCAATATCAGTGCTTCTTTGTGATGTCGAAGTATTTTGATAACCCGATCGGGCCAGTGATTTCAGCGTGCTCTGAAGGTTTGTATATAGATAATATATTTTTGTGCCTTGTTTATGAGATATATTTGTTTGCTTTGCGATTTTTTGAAATCAGCATTTGTCAGATATTATTTCTTAAGGATTATCACGGACATGAGCGATCTCTATAAAAAAAAAAAGGATATACTCATGTGTACAGTACATGCTTACTTATGTCGAATTGTGATTTTGGCGACTATGTCAAATATTTTTTTTTGTTTTTATTATATGTAAGAACACACTTAGAGAAAACATTTGTCCCAGCAATTAGCCACGTAAATAGTTTATCAGCGTAATTACATCGGCGTGGCGCCACCGTTTCAACTCCAATAGACTTCTGACCACTAATTAGGGTCGGATTAGCGCCGGTGACTAGATCGCCGCTCTAATACACTCTTGAGATTGCTTGTTAATTATTTCAAAGTCCATTTTAACTAAGATACTTTTACGGTAATCTGATCTGATTGTTGAAGAGAGATTCAATAATAATAACCAAAATAATGTGAATACAATCGATAAGAATGAGGCGTTATTTTATTTTAATAAATAGCACCCGCTTTGAAAAAAGACGAAAATTAAATTTTAGTTTTAATTTGACTTTTTTATTTTTTTCGAGATTAAAAAGTAATACTTTACTTTTTAATCTACTACTGTCCACGATTCATGGATGTATAGTATAAATTTGAATTGATTTCTGCATATCCTTCATATTTTACCTATAGGCCAGGTTGTTTGCTTACAAACTCGCACCAAAGGGTCTTGCATTTCTTTTGAACGTGAACCATATTAATTTTCAATGAAGACAAATTTTAATTTTCATACTTCAAAACTGCTTCAGCTTTATTTTGAGGTCCTCCGTGGTGCAGTGGTTAACACGCCAGCCTCCGACACAAGTCTCCGGTGACTCCGTCATGTCAAAAATATCGTCGACCAATCGAAGATGAGAAATATACCTGCCATTGACGTCCAGCGTGCAGCAGACATCTTCTAAAGCATCAGTGAGCAGTTTCGGAGAAAACCGCCTCCCTGTCTCATTCCTTTCTGCAGTCGAATATTTGTCGTGCTCTAATCCTGTACTGAGAACTGATAAAGTGGCATTACTGCATAAACACCTCGATATAACGATGGTTAATGCAACATCACTGGAGAATCTGAAGGAAGAGCTAAGTTTTGATCAAAGCTAATGCTTTTTTATAGTCCACAAACCTGTCGCAGCGTAAAAGTACGGTCTTGGTGCTGTAGCAGTTTTAAAAACCAGCGTGTTCGGTTGGCTATGACATCGAGCCTGTTTGGAAGACGGTTCGTGTATCCTATCACCTGTTTTACTGAAACCTCTAACCTCTAAGTCAATTTTATTTGGGGCGACTTTTTGAAAAAGACTTCATCGCAATAAGTTTCTTCTTCTCCAAAAAGTCAGCCAGCCCATGGCGTCTTTCATTTCACCCTGAACTCTGCGTCGCTCGTTGCCGAGTTTTGTGTTAAAATCCACCCTAAAATTGGTTTATAGAGCATGGCCCTACTTTTATCACTATATACCACTTCCACCTCTTCATCTGAACACTCGACCGGTATATATGTATAACTTTCAAAGAGTATCTTTTGGATACTCTTTATACGGTATACCACCTAGCTTGAAATCTTTCGATGGTTACCACGTTGTTAACGAAGGACCTATAGACAAGAAACCCGACACCACGCTGGAACTTTTTTAAGTCTATCTTGGTGATAAAGAAGTTAACCTACTTAATGGTTTTAGTGCCCTCTCCCTCTCTCGGGACTTAAAACAACCTCAGTATGTCCCATCTCAGCCTCTCATTTCTTCTTTCACTTCCTCGGTCTTCTCGTCAAGCCACATTGTGTGAATTTTGTGTGTTACCAGGGTCTGTTGTCGTCGGGGGTTGTAGCCAGATCATGTTCAGAGATTCTTTGCACCGAAATGGATCAGCCCCCGGCCCCGCCGTTAACCGTGACTACTAACGGAGCCAGTAATAGCGGACTGTGCGGTTTGCTGCATTGTCTGTCTTTTGAGGGGGTTTTGCCATACACACCACGGTTGGCAAACGGGTTGATGAGCGCAGTTTATTTGGCTTATCTCGCTCCCGATGCTTCTTGCTCGGAAGCATTGGAGATAAGAAAGTGAAATGTGGTCTGTTTAGACAACAATATATATTATTTTTATTGTTGTTAACTTAATAAAACATTTTCAGTCAAATCTTTATCATTAAACAAAAAATATAACTAGATGCTTATATGTAAACAAATGGTTCCATTTATTTAACCCGAAATTTTCGAGTCATTACAAAATCCTATCAGCATAATTTGTCTGTAATTATGAATTCGCGGTACACTACGGACCCAGACTGTAACAGCGTGATAAAAGCCGGGTCGTATGCCGCACACGTTACCCAGTTACAGCGTGACACACAAGGTGCGAGCCTCTCTGTTCGTCCAACATAATGAAGTGGTTGTTTTAAAACCAAAAAAAAAAACTTATTTATAGAAATTCACTTTTTTAAACTGTAGTGAGGTTTAAATATATACATCTGGCAATATATACATTTAAGAGTCAAAAATTAATAATTGAATACAAAATCATAAAAAGTGTAAATTACGAAAAACAAATCACCTATACAAATTTAAATCGGCGTAAAATTGATAACCCTGTTCATTTATTACGTGTAAGATATACCCAATCGGTAGGTTAGGAATTGTAACCTAACGCGTATTATAAACTGGTTAGAGTTCACAATTTTACAGTAATACACATCCTGCCAAGGATTCAAACTAAACTTGTATCATTATCATCAGATCCCATTCCCGTCTCCTTGGTAGGAGCACGACCCTCTTTGTACCACCAGAGCCACGCTGGCCAGACGCCCATCTGGCCAGTGTGGTCACTTTGATGTGTAAGCTTTGTTTAATTTGTGCTCTCTATGACATCCACAGGAAAACTTGGAGTGGTCCTATTTTACTCTGCCGGGAACCACACGGCGTAAACCTGTATATTCAAATTCAAAAATAAAGTCTAATTGACCCCTATTGTGTATTAATTTTTTTTTCCCACGACTTCGTAATTGTTCTTCGTAACATTGATTCAGTCGGACAGGATGCTAGAACGCCGGGTAACCCACCGGACAATGATCAATCATTTAAATAAACATTGCTTTTAAAGTGATTATGAACCTAAAACTAAAAACCTTAAAAAATATAATATAATAACAAAAAACTTAAATATATTATTAAAAGGAGTCACCTTTGAATAGCTAAACTAATTCTTTGTCCGTGGTAGCTGCCAGCTCTTCGGCCTCCTGTGATGTCGATTAATCTTTTAGCAATTTCCTTAAATAGCCTTGTAGCGCTAGGACCCCACGGACCAAGGTTTATTATTATATGTTCGTCGAGCAAGTTGGATGTTCTCTGCGGTAGTGTCCCGCAAGCAGGATGCTCGAACAACTGCTAATTAACGCCGGATTACCAGCCGGACTCGACCACGATGCTTACTGTTTTCAACTCAATTCGTAGCCAAAGCAAATAATGTCCATAACAATTCTTATAATTACATTTGTAAACAAACATAAATTCAAACAAGCCTAAACAAATATATTTTCGTTTAAATTACGCTTAGTAAGTATGATTGTCCTAAGAACAATATTTTTGTTTTTTTTTACGGTCCATCACTATACACATATTGTATGAAAAAAAATATATTATTTTATTATAAACCACTATTCTATATTTTATTTTCAGAAGGTGAAACCAATCACTTCACAAACTATAAACCAGTTCATCAAAAGAAAACATATGAAACCCATTTACTCGGGCCACAGGAAACAACGGGGCGGCAACAATCTCAAAGGTTGCCATAGTAAATCTAGTTGTGTATTCTGGCCGCGGCGGCCGCAGCTGCCGCAAATAACAGAAAGAGCAAGTCCTCAGGGCATCGCTTTAGCTTTTCAATTTCCCTTTCGGAATTATTCGTGCTAATCGAATACGACCGGCGGGGTCTGGGGACACGATTGCTATGATTCATTCATGAGACCAACGTTACAGTCCAATTCAGAAACTAGACATTATTGTACCCGATATTGGGTCCGGACCCGCTATTTACAGTTGCCACAAAGTTGCATCGTTACCGGGTTTTTCAAACTAGATGTTATTTAGTGCATTTATCTACGTTTAGAACCAAAATTGTCATTGTAACATTAACTTCGTCTGCGTAATTTGTATAAACTACAACAAATTTTTTGTAATAAAATTAAGCGTAAACAAATTTGAATCTGTTATTTTATCTATCAGCCAGGGACGTCCACTGCTGGATATAGGCCTCGCCCATAGATCACCACAAATTGTGGTCTTGGGCATGCTGAGTCCACCGTCTCTGTCATCTGTTGTTCAGGATTTTTTTTATTATAAAATAAGGTACAGCATCATCTGTAAGTATATGATAAGTTATAAATTTTGTTTGTGTCAACAATCATCATATCAGATGATAATCTTTTCCAACTATTTAAATCCTAATCCCAACTATCCCAATCCCAACTAATATTATAAATGCGAAAATTAGTTTGTTTGTTTGTTTGTTACGCTTTCACGCCGAATCTACTGAACCGATCATCATGAAATTTTGCATACACATAGGTTAGGGTACTGAGAAGGACATAGGCTATATATTACGTGGGCAAAGCCGCGGGTAACAGCTAGTTTTCAATAATTTATTCGAATAATACTTTCATAGCAGCATCGTAGAGGCTACGTAGCACACCTACGCTAAGTTTGTTTACAAAATCCATGCAGACCAAAACATGTCCTAACTAACTTTTGTTCGCTATACAAAAGCTAGAAAGGGAAAAGTAAAATTATGTGATGATAGGTTGTGAAATTAATAAATATTATTAAGTAATTAAAGAATATTAGGCTCTATGAGCTGTAGACCTCGCGAGTCTATCTTTGGATATAACTGAAAAATCTTTCACCGCACACCTTAAAACAAAAATTTATATCTCAGTTAAGTAAAGGTTACTCAATTCATATAAAAAGAAACCTGAAAAAAATTACTCTAAAAGTAAACACTGTCCATCTAGAATCGAACTTAATAGCTAAGACTTCAAAAACGCTCTGATAATTGAATTGGCAAAAAAAGCGCCACCGTGGTTACTGGCGCTTGGGTTCATCGAGCTGAAATCGCTATAAAAAAAAAATCTTAAACTGTATTGACCAATAATTCGGTGTAATTTTTGAACGAGTTCCCAATTTCATGAGATTTGGTTAAAAAATGCGACCTGTACAGGGAAACAGACATACCAAGAACATTTTACCTAAGCTGAAACAGAGTCGCTTCGCTGGCGCATCGCGTTCGCTCGATCAATTACAGTATTAAAAACCCATATCATAAAAATCAAAAGGGGTAACAATTATCAAGGCCTCCCAAATACAATAGTAATAGAAACCCTTTTTTCGTGTTCAATATAACGTCTCGGGGCGTTGCGTCGCGTCGCATCGCTGCGTCGCGTCGCCTCGTTGCAAATGACGCGGCGCGCGAGGTATTGTCGCTCCATTAATGAGCGCGGGCCGGCCGGGACAGTCGCGCGGAAGAGGAAAATTAAACCTCTGGGCCCCGGGCTTGTGTTCATTACTCCACACCCGATTACTCCACCGTTGTTTGTGAATGCAGCGCTAAAATATCACTAAAAGAGCTTGCTCGTGCACTATGGAACGTTGGAATTAGATGGCGATAATTACCGTATTACCACACTATTTTATGCTAGTTTTCAAAATACGTAGATGAAAATTAAAAGACTTGTTTATCTGGCGGATAGTAATATTCACTCTATATTTTGATACTTTTTAGGGTTTCGTAGTAAACAAGCAACCCTTATAGTTTTGCCATGTCTGTCTGTCTGTCCGTCCGCGGTTTTACTCAAAGACTATAAGTACTAGAAAGTTGTAATTTGGTATGGGTATGTATTTTTATCATGCCAAAAAAGAGGTAGATAAAAAGATGGAAAAAAAATTCAGGGTAGCTCCCATACAAGTGGGAGTATTTTTTTCCTTTATTAACTCATTAGTGTAGGGAATTATCAAATAGATCTTTTAAAAAATTGTGAGGTAGAGAACACCATTTTCCGATTTAGGGATCCGTTTCTGAAATATTTGGTTTTTAAGTGCAATTTTTTGTTAGAGGTGAGTGTCCCTCCCCTCTATCTGCTAAACGATTATATATGAATACGTGAATGAAATTACAGCAGTAGTACATATAAGAAAGTTGAAAGGAAAACTATCAGATCTGAGTACTAAGTACAAACTCAAAAGTTATAGCACTTTTTCATAAACCGCAAAAATAACTTTGTCAGTCATACGAGTACAAACACTATGAAAAACAAATTATCTTTGCTGGTGAAAAATTATAGAGGTTTCTGGCTAATCTAAGCTGGCTTCTACGGAACCCTTCATGGGCGAGCTCGACTCGCAATCGGCGAATTTTTTTATAGTAAAAATAGAATAGGATTTATTTGAAAAATCACACAGATTGGCCCCACACTAACTTGTGTCGAAGGCAATATCCAAGACCCAGTTCAAACTGACAAAGAGATCGTTTTCCATCACGTTGTTTTCTCAAGGTCATACTAGTTTGTCATACCGGTATGACTACGACGATATACTTATCCTCGTAGTGATAATTTGACTTTATCTTATCATGACCTGACCGGCTCCGATCAGGAAATCGAAACCAAGACCACTCGTGTCGCAGGCTGGCGTGCGACACTGAGGTCGCCATAATTCCTACTATATTTCTCACAAAAAAAAATTACCAGCTTCTTACATTCTTGTAACGAATATGGTTGCCCGAGTTTGTTTTTCATTTCGTTCGTCACCGCGAACACTGGTTGGCGCACTGCGTCCGTGGGGCATTGCTTTAAGATTTCAATTTCCTTTCCGGAATTACTTGTTCTCTAATCGAACACGCGTCGGGGGACACGGGAGCGTCGCACCGCAAATTACTCGAGCACTCTGCGTGCGAATGTTTAAAATATATTATTGAAAACGTTCTTATTGTACGGGAGCAGGTGCTTCGTGCCTCTTAATTATGCACGACAATTAATTGGGAATCTTAATGGATTGAATCTGTTCTGTAGTTTTGCTTCTTACAAAATTCTGAAATCTGAAAGTGGTACCTAAACGTGTGCAAATTTTTAACTCTTGAAAATAGAAAGCTACTTACTTATTATTGATGTATGCCTCAAGGACTATAGGTTGATAGAATGCCATCACATACACATAATTAATGCCTATCCTAAATCTAATTTCCAGTGCTTGTTAGCATCGGCTATCTTCATTTATTAACACAATATCCAAGGATATTACCATAACATTACAATTTTTATTATAACCAAGTGACGGGTAATAAAAATGTCTTATAACTATTAATGTTTATCATAAAAAAATCATTCCTTACGAACATGAGATAATATATTAATAGATCATTAATATGTCAAGAGAGGTTATTTTTTTTGTTTGCTATTAAGTAACAATGGTGATATTTTAGGGTTTCATTTATGAAAGCACTAAAAGCTAAGCAGTGTAATATAAGGCGATTATCACTTTCAATTAACACAAAATTCATAAAATGATTACCATTTAATTTTGCTTAATGTAGAATTGGTAAGTTTTTATAGAGAAACAGCACTTAGTTAGAGGAGGGGAGGGTGCGACAGTAGGCATACGATAGGCCGCTGATTGTAAGCGACGGGTAACAAAAATGTCTTATAACTATCGATGTTAGTCATAAAAAATGCATTTCTTACGAACATTAAAGTATTAATCGGTCATTAAAATCTCAAGATATATTTTGTTTTTTGTTTGCAAATAAGTAACAATGGTGATATTTTACCTAGAAGCTAAGCAGATGTTATACAAATTACCACTTGATTACCACTTTCAATCAACACAAAATTAATCTAATGATCACCATTTAATTTCACTAAATGTAGAATTGGTAAGTTTTTATGCAGGGAAACAGCACTAAGTTAGGGGAGGGGGGGGGGTGCGACAGTAGGCGTGCGACAGGCCGCTGATTGTAAAGCGCTCACAGACGTAGCCTATTCGATTTCACGGCTCGCCGCGCCCGATATTTATTGTCATCGGTGCAGTTGTACGACACGGCGGCGCCTACTGAACCGCGCTGAAAAATCTCTATTCCCGAAATCGGACGAAAACATTCCGGCGATCCCCTGAACCATCAACTTTTACTAAAAAACTTTGTATTCGACAACGTGTGCGAAACATCGTTTGGTAGCGGATACGTGACTGTAGTCGTCGTCGATTTTGATGACGGACACCCTGATCAACTATAATTTAATTATTGTTCCTATTATGGATCTATAATCGCTTTACGTACTAAACAAAATACCAAAGCAAAAAGCCTATAAGTTTGGAAATTGGTCAGCATTTTAATTGTATTGTACTCATAATTTGCTCTCTATTACTTAAACTCACCAAAATATAAAAACCGTTTTAATATGGATTCGGACGAAGTCGCGGAAAAACTACAAAATATAACTTTTAAAAGTCCTACTTTTCGTTTTTTTTTTATCTTCAATATTCTTTTCCTTCGCTTATAAGTAGGTACTATGCCATTGTAAATAAACAAAACACGGTAACTTAGATTTATATAAAACAAGCTTATATAGTTTAATTTATTTGTTTAACTAAATTGACAACAATATGAAGATACATATGATAAATATTATTCTAACTATCAACTAATTATTTTTAACATAAATTACTAACTAAAATAAAAATTAAAAAAAAATACAATAAAATATTATAACTATACCTACTTAATTATACAAAATAAAATTAAAAATCTAATATTAAATTTTGTCCATGTGGCAAAGTGCCTAGAACGCTGGCTGCATTACCTCGTTTTAATGGCGATTGCAATCCTTTGTCCGTGGTAAGAGGCAGCCTTTCCGTCACCTGCAGCGTCGACAAGCTTAGGCGCTAAAACTTTGAATAACTTTTTTGTACCGGGGCTCCATGGACCAAACGTTTCAATGCCAAGCGGAACAAATATGTAGTCACTCGAAAGTGAGGCATACTTGCAAACAAATAAATAAACAAATAAACAAGCTTGATATTAACAAAAATATATAAATAGGTTATCCCAAGCATTTCATAAGCAAATACAAAACGTCCCAGTGGCACAGCGTTAACAATCGTTCCTTGAATGTATTTGCTAGCAGGCAGCCGACACCTTGTCTCGTTAGTAAAAACTGACGGCACTACGCGATTTATCACCTGCACGCGACACGGGGCCCCGCGAGCCGAGTTTCCTTGCTAGACCTGTCACGGCTGCCACTGGAATGAAAACAAACGCAAGACTAACTCGGCGATAATGCTGCAGAATCAGCTCCTTAAACAGATATGGAGCGCATACTTTCCTGGTTCAATATGTTCTGGCTTTAGATAAGACCTTTAGTTCATATGAAATTGACACGTACATTCAAAAAGTTATAAATTATACGCTAAGCCAACGAGAAGGAACAGCAATACCCATCACAGAAAAGTTAGACTAAATAGGAGCTGGGAAAATGCAGGTTACAACGAAGGCCAAATGTACTCATTTTATACTCGTATTAATCAGGCGACTAAAGCTCGCTTGCCTGCCCAATAATTCAGAATCATCTGAGTATATACCAAAACAAAAATTAAGCGAAAAGCAGAATTTTATTATTGTAATAAAATATCTTGTCTACATGTTTTATCTCGCAGTCATCCGCCATCAAGAAGCTGGTAATTATTGTATTTTTATTTGGAATGGAGGTAAGGATCAATACGTTAGATATACATAGATGTATGGACCTAGCTTTTTGAATTGTCAAGAATCAATAAAGACACTTAATCTTATATCCATCTCAGAAAGCCATTCTTATATTATGAGTATTGGCCCGCAAGCGATCGTTAGCCATTAAGCCAGCCCGGCTCAGGGTCAGCGTGTGACCTACCGACTGTACTGAATCTATAACCGTCCTGGCGGAGATGGGTATTACCATGAATAAATTGAATAGACTCCGATCCTTTTCAGCTTATAGCGCAAATTGTCTTGCATTCTCGATATCGTCCACCGATGTCGTAATTGGTACATTGCCAGCTCTGTGGATGTCGTTGTTGGAATTCAATTTTCGTAATAATTTAGTAAAAAATGATATTTTGTATTCATGGTTTTTGCAAGTATCAATTGAAAGTTATAAGCTAGTACGGAGCTACAATAATTTCAAAAACACGGATATAACAAGGAATGTGCTACAAACACGTTTAATTTTTTTTATCGTTATTATAACGATGTTCAAAAATCAACTGAGGTGAGGGTGTGTTGTCACGCGCAGTGTAGGGTTCCGTAGTTGCATGTAATTTTATAAATTTATATAGATTTAAAAGCTAACTTTGGCTTGTAACTTCTACTTGGCTGAGATTTTATTTATTTTTGCTTGTTTTTATTCTTGTTAAATATGTTAATTGCTTTGAATTTTCTCGTACCTATCCATAAACCATTTCATTGACGAGGGGCGTAGAGAGGACACACAGGACTTCAATAAAAATTTGCAGTTTATGGCTTAATTAACGAGAAAACGATTTATATTATAAATAAATAAATAAATAAATAAATATATACGGACAAATCACACAGATTGAGCTAGCCCCAAAGTAAGTTCTTAGTAAGACTTGTATTATGGGATACTAACTCAACGATACTATATTTTATAACAAATACATATATAGATAAACATCCAAGACCCAGGTCAATCTGAAAAAGATCATTTTCCATCTTGACCTGACCGGGGATCGAACCCGGGACCTCCGTGTCGCAGGCAGGCGTGTTGACCGCTGCGCCACGGAGCTCGACTATCTATATATATATTATCTCCACTTCACATGTATTAGTGAAACGTTTAATTTATTTTTCACCACTTTTTTGGCATGATTAATGTACATAATTATACTCGTGCCAAATTACAGCTTTCTAGTGGTATTCTCCGAGCTGAACCGCGGACAGACAGACGGCAAAACTATATGGGTTCCTACATTGCTACGGAACCCTAAAAATCGCTAACGGCAAAATAAAATAACAAAGAGATTTGATTTCAATGCTTTTATATTTTAAAAGTGTTTCGAGTAAATCTAAATTAAAAAATACATTTCCGTTTTTCCATTAGAGTTGTTATAGATTTCACAGCCGAGAGGTTCATAAGATCTTGAACGCAGGCCAACGAAGCCGTGGTAATGATCCGAGAGTGCATGCATAATTTACCCGCAAAGAGCTTGTTTTGTAATGTTATTAGTTCGTAATCTCGCCGGAAAACAGCCAACAACATCATTTTGCACCGGGTAAAATATTAAAATAATTTACTTTCTACGCCAGTTAAGTAGCTGCACAATTCCTAGGGTTCAAATCCAAATTAAAATAATTTATTCAGTTTAAATGATACTGGCGTTAGCAGGTTAAAACTGTGTCTTATTTCAATTATTTTCTCATAGCTGATGTAATCGTTCCCCTATCGTTTCTAACATTTGTTTGTACTTAGTAATTTATTTTTGTTTGGGTCATACGGTATTGACCTGACTGTCACGACGCCAAAAAGCTATTTTAGCTTTATTGAATCTCGTGACCATCCCCGGACTGAACTATTGACGAAAAATTGCTTTTTTAAAAACATAAAAACCAGCCAAGTGCGTGTCGGGCCACGCGCAGTGTAGAGTTCCGCAGTTGCGAATGACAAAGTCGAGTTCACACTGTTTACACTCGCACCCCACAGTTTAGCGACCAAAAACATCTAACTATGAAAATTGTATAAAATTATATTTTCGAGTACATTTTATAAGTTGGTTGCCTATAACTTTTAAGTTTGTACTTAGTACTCAGCTCTGATAGTTTTTCTTTCAACTTTAGTACATATACTACTGCTGTAATTTTTTTCACGTATCCATATATAACTGTTTAGCAGATAGAGGGGGGGACACTTACAAACAAAAATTTGCATTTGCAAATATTTCGGAAACGAATCCCTAAATCGAAAAATGGTGTTCTCAACCTCACAATATTTTTTAAAGACCTATTTAACAATACCCAACACGATGACTTTATATAGAAAAAAAATATTACTCCCTCTTTACTTGTATGGGAGCTACTCTAAAAAAAAAATTTTTTACAACATTTTTGTCTACCATTTTTTTGGCATGAATAATATACATACCCTTACCAAATTACAGCTTTCTAGTACCCATAGTCTCTGAGTAAAACCGCGGACGGACAGACAGACATGGCGAAAATATAAGGGTTCCTAGTTTACTACGGAACCCTAAAAATATTGGGTACTCAGTAGCATTTGTAAACGTTGTTCGACAAAAAGTTAATGCAAGTATAGTAGACGAGTCTTAGGTTGTACCTATATTCAGAACCAACTTTGCAATTGTAATTTAATCACATAGAAAGTCTTCGACTTTTATTATTGCCTTAAAGGTGGCTATAAAATATCAGACAAAATTACATAACATTCAAAGTAATTTTGTTTTATTGCCCTTTAATTCTGCACAATTGAATGAAACATTTATTAAGTAGACGGCTTTTAAGCGCTGCAAAGTTGTAGCGAATAAATATAAATTAATTACCTTACACTATTACTTACATTCTTGTACAAAATTAAATTTAATTGTTTCTAAATTATTTGAGTTTAATTCTCATTTATAAATGTACTAGCAATTACCCGCGATTTTATTCACGTAAATCATAGCCTACTAGCTGTTACATATATATAGCCTATGTCCTTCTCAGTACCCTAACCTGTGTATACAAAATTTAATGAAGATCGGTTCAGTAGATACGGCGTGAAAGCGTAACAAACAAAAAAACAAACAAACTCACTTTCGCATTTATAATATTACTTAGTAAGCATTAGGATGTCACCCACAGATAAATTAGCTGTATATATGTGTATGTTACGTGTACGGAACCCTTTGAGCGCAATTCCGTCTTGCACTTAACGATTTATTATATTAACACGTAGAACAATTCATAGAAAACGCACGAGTTGGATTAATAAGTAACACGACAAGATGTATAGAATATAACGTCGAATATATAAAATTGCCTCCCACCCGTCTGGCCAGCTGGATGGAGTGTAGGCTAAATCCACTGACTGATCTGGCAATATGAAATATATGATTCTGGTAGTACAGAGAAGATCGTGCTCCTGTAGTTGAGACTAAAAAAGACCTGATGATGATGATAATGATATAAAATTGAGCTGTTTCTGAAATCTAGTTACTGAATGTTACCAACAAAAAGTAAGTCTAGTCCTAGTCAATATGCACAGCTTTTATGTTTAATGCCTAGCCAGTCATAAAGAGAATCATTAACTGACCCTAAGAGTGATCACGTGGCTAAACAGATTCGCTGTTTATCAACTGCAGTCTGCAGTCGGGCTCGCAGTGCACACAGTGATTGTTTGTGTACCGCGCATCGCAGAGCCTGTAGAACTCTAACTACAAGCAAGTCGATGCTTACCTGTTTGTGCTACACGATACCGGTTAAAACTCATTTCATTGAATCAGATTCACTGCGATTTACCTACCTACGTTTTGTACGGAATCCTAATAATGAATCCAGCCGTTACTTAATATCTAGTTAATGACACCAACAAAAAGTAAGGCCTAGTCAGTATAAAAACAGCTTTTGTGTTCAATGCCTGGCCAGTCATAAAGAGAATGATTAACTGAGCCTAAGAGTGATCACGTGGCTAAACAGATTCTCTGTTTGTCAACTGCAGTCCGCAGTCGGGCTCGCAGTGCTCACAGTGATTGCTTGTACTCCGCGCATCGCAGCGCCTATAGGACTCTACATACAATCAAGTCGATGCACATCCATTTGTGCCACACGATACCGGCTAAAACTCGTTTGTTTCATTGAGTTGGATTTACTGCGATTTACCTCCCTAGTTCCCAAAAGATTTTCAATGACAATAGTACTCCTATGTCTGGATATAGTGAATATCTTGTTAATGTTACCAACAAAAAGTAAGACCTAGTCAGTATCAACACAGCTTTTGTCAGCAGTTTTTTTCAGCAGTGTCCGTGGCCTAGCCAGTCATAAAGAGAATGTTTAACTGAGCCTAAGAGTGTTCACGTGGCTAAACATATTCACTGTTTGTCAACAGCAGTCCGCAGTCGGGCTCGCAGTGCTCACAATGATTGCTTGTGCACCACGCGTTGCAGCGCCTGCAGGACCCCCCACACAAGCAAGTCGATGCTTACCCGTTTGTGCTACACGATACTGGCTAAAACTAGTTTCATTGAATCGTATTGACTGCGATCTTCCTACCTACTTCCCAATAGATTTTCAATGTCAATAGTATCGTATTTCTTGTTAATATTCGCTGAAACCTCCAGGGAAAAAATATTTCTAACTTGGAATCAGAATTTAGAAGTCAAATAAAAAGTAAGACTTAGTATCAACACAACGTTGGTGTTCAATGTCTAGCCAGTCATAAAGAGAATGATTTAACTGAGCCTAAGAGTGATCACGTGTCTAAACAGATTCGTTGTTTGTCAATTGCAGTCCGCAGTCGGGCTCGCAGTGCTCACAGTGATTGCTTATGTACCGCCCATCGCAGCGACTGTAGGACTCTACATACAAGTAAGCCGATGCTTATCCGTTTATACTACACGATACCGGCTGAAACTGGTTTCATTGAATCGGATTTACTGCTATTTTTACCTACCTAGATCCCAATAGATTTTCAATTACAATAGTACTCGTTTGACTTGTTAATGCTGAAACCCCCAGAGAATAATATTTAAAACTTGAAATCAGAATTTCAAAGTCAAATATTGTAATCTTTCCAATTTACAAAGTCACATGATTAGAATAAAATATAATGTATCGAACTGTTACTGAAATCTAGTTAATGTTACCAATAAAAAGTAAGCCCTAGTCAATATGCACAGCTTTTATGTTTAATGCCTAGCCAGTCATAAAGAGAATCATTAACTGACCCTAAGAGTGATCACGTGGCTAAACAGATTCGCTGTTTGTCAACTGCAGTCTGCAGTCGGGCTCGCAGTGCACACAGTGATTGTTTGTGTACCGCGCATCGCAGAGCCTGTAGAACTCTAACTACAAGCAAGTCGATGCTTACCTGTTTGTGCTACACGATACCGGTTAAAACTCATTTCATTGAATCAGATTCACTGCGATTTACCTACCTACGTTTTGTACGGAATCCTAATAATGAATCCAGCCGTTACTTAATATCTAGTTAATGACACCAACAAAAAGTAAGGCCTAGTCAGTATAAAAACAGCTTTTGTGTTCAATGCCTGGCCAGTCATAAAGAGAATGATTAACTGAGCCTAAGAGTGATCACGTGGCTAAACAGATTCTCTGTTTGTCAACTGCAGTCCGCAGTCGGGCTCGCAGTGCTCACAGTGATTGCTTGTACACCGCGCATCGCAGCGCCTGTAGGACTCTAAATACAAGCAAGTCGATGCTTACCCGTTTGTGCTACACGATACCGGTTAAAACTCGTTTCATTGAATTGGTTTGACTGCGATTCACCTACCTGGTTTCTAATAGATTTTCAATGACAAAAGTACTTCTATATCTCATATATCGTGAATATCTAGTTTATGTTACCAATTAAAACTAAGGCATAGTCAGAATCAACACATCTTTTGTGTTTAATGTCTAACCAGTCATAAAGATAATAATTAACTGAGCCTAAGAGTGATCACGTGTCTAAACACGAGATTGGTCCCAATGGCAAAAAAATCTGTGGCTTGAATTATAATTCCCCGTCGAGTAATAACTCAAGAAATTCCAGATTTAATTGGATCATTTCAAATTCATTATTCAAATAGGTATTTTTACCACTTAGCATCCTGCTTTTCAGGTCAGAAGTTAGTAACAGATGTATCGGTATATTGAGAGCTCCTAGTCAAGTAACACATCGGGCGCTCCCCGGGGAGCGCCGGATTAGCTGGATCTTTTCGATTCGAGGGTAAACATCCGAGCGACCATCCCGAGAGGACGGGAAGGTGAACATTTGTTACTTTACTGCCAGTCGTATTATAAGGTATTATTTCAGAACGATTCTGATGGCAATGTCGTAATGAGAATGGAAAAAAATATCGATACAGATAAAAAAGGGAGGGATAGAAAAGTTTCTTATACGACTCATAAGAAACAAGTTTTTCAAAGGAAAATAGAAACACGGCTGCTCTGCCAAAAATTGAAGCCTATATGATAAATCAAAATCCACAAAAATATAAAAGTGAAGTTATGAAGCAGCCAAGTATTTTATTTGTCTTCGTTCTTTTTCAATGGCGGGCGACAGACTGATAACATGCAGCATTGAACGAAATAGTAAGTTGTCACTGTTTCGGTTTAACTTTAATTATTTCATTTATTTAAAATTTATTTTGTTCCTAAATCATCATCATGACAGCCGTAAGTTTACTGCTGGACATAGGCCTCCCTTCAATACCAGTTGGAAGCGGCCTATATCCAGCGCCTTCCTGCGACGTAGGTCAGGTCGCCCGTCCACTTGGTTGGTTGGTGTCGAACGCTGAGTGGTCACCATTCGAGAACCTTTCTGCCCTATTAGCCATTGGTTTGCCATCCATTGAAAATGGGCCTGAATAATCAGGCTGTTACCTTAATAATCTAGGTACGTATATTAAAATTGTATATTGGAAAAACTTATAAGACACTTATAAAAAGCGCTTCAGACGAGTAGATGGCCAATAATGTAGAAAATGTTTTTTTTTTGCGTTTCTCCTTTGCATTGTTCGGTTCTGAAATGCTCGTAATGTGCAGTTTTTGAATAACATAAATATTAATAAATAAGATCTTTTGTAATGTGCTTTGACGAACATGTAAAAGTCTGTTTTATAAACAACCTCTATAATCTTAATTAATATGATATTTCAAATATTTAATAAAAACAGCAGTATTACAACGATTACGTTCATTTTCTCATTTAATTAAATATAGAGAAGATTAAAATAAGTAAATATGCGCGAGTCCGGATTAGTGAAAACTTTAATGTATTTTGCAGATTTCATTATAATTTTTTCACAAACTAAAAGGTAGGTTTAAACTTAAATGTACTGCGTGCATAATGCACTATTAATGAGAATAAAGCTAAAGCTAAAGAGATAAGCTCAACTCGAACTTCATATTTTCTCTTGTTTCATATATGTAATTTAAAAATAGAACAAAAAGTTCTATCCCTACAACCAACACTGATTGTTTGTTTTTAAGACATTTCTCTCTTTAATAGCTGTATTATTACCATACATGGGCTTCAAAAATAAACAATTTGCATCGAGATCACTTACCATTCTACTCAGGCCGCTAAGATAAAAGCCAGCGAAATCCTCGGGAGCGTTCAAATTCTTCGAGCGCGGTGGCGAACCTCCTTTGCCCGACGGGCGGTAATAAAAACGGCTTAAATAGGATTTTAACCGCGAGTTCCTCGCCTTAATTAAATTGGATTTGTGAGTGAAAGAAATATACGTGAAAAATTCGTGTCGATTATGTCAGGGGAACGAGTTTCAAATCCCTTTTTGGTAAGCGGATTATGTTCGCCTCTCTAAGATTATTATATCTGAATAAGAGCAGCGTACATATTTTTGGGTGAGTAAATTTTAAAATATAGGAGCTAAGAGTGACGACGCGTCGTATGTCGCGAGAAGAAAAGACTCGCAACAGGAAGCAACAGCCGGAGCTACGGCGCGCTGCCGCCCCGGCGCGCCGTTGCTCCTTTCGCAGACTCTAACTACCTACAACCTCGCTACAAATGCGTGTACAAACGTGAAACAATTCCCTGCAAAATCCCGCCAAATTATTCTACATTTTGTACACTTGATTGCCTTTTCATAATATCATTGTAGTAGCATAATATTAAAACTCAAAATGACGCCAGTAACAGCTGCAGTAACTGGGTTTTAATTATCACTTACAACGCCTTTCAGCCGCGGAAAATTACTCTCATAAACCATTTAGAACAGAGAATAGCTAAACGATTTAAGATACCAATTATTAGTTTTATTGCTGCAAATTTTCTTAAACCAAAATTGATTCTAAAATCTGTTTATAATCTCGCAGACAAAAAATAATTGACGATAATTTTATTCTTAAACTGATTTCGTATATTGGCACTTTTGTCTATTTTGCATCACTAATTAAATCAGAAGCCAGTCGATATTGAATAACATTATCCCTCAATTAACATTCGAGGGCCGATTTTTAAGGCGGTTACAAACGGGCCGGTATGTAGGCAATAAAACTGCTCGTCCCTTATCCGTCATTCAGCCCTTAGAGATTTCTTCTGGGGGAATAATTTACGTTGATCGTCCGGAAGGGGAGCGTAACTGCCTCACTGAAACTTTAAGCTTTCACTCAGAACGGTCGCGATTCGCGGTGCTTCAACTTTAAGTAATAAATTGGTTTCGATAGAACAATAAGAAAGTTAGCTGTCGGACTTAATATTTCCTAGTTAAAGCTACTGTTTTAAGCAATGAGAATAATTTACGTTAAGGATGTCTCTTACTGCAGGTTATCCCTACAGTAATAGTATAATAAGGTGGACATGTTTACCCTCAGTAAAGAGCAAGCAACCTTGGAATGGAGGCGAGCGAGAAACTGCTAGCAGTCACTAGAGGGTTTCTGTGTTACAGGAAGAGGTGGGATGAAGGTGAGCGAGAACTAATAGCAGGCACAAGATGGTTTGAAAGAGGTAAAGGTGGAAAAGAAGTGGCTCCGCTCCCATTCCACCTCGCCCCGTTAAGACCCTGGTACTCATACTCACATAGCTAACCTACAGAACCAGCCAACCTGAACCAGAAATAGTGCTGATATTTCACAACTTCAAAATCAGATTCAAATATTTGTTGCAAGGCACATATTACACGATGATCCATTTAACAAGTATATTTGATGCGCAGATAGGGTACAGAAAACAAATGAGGGGCAACAACTAGATGCCAACTTACTTTCGATCACATAGGTCATCATCATCATTTCGTGTGGGTGGATCGAAGCAATTTACTTAATTTTTACAAATTTTACTTTAATACATAAAAAACGGAGATAATTCATAAAAAAATGTAAACGTTCGTCTCTCGTATATATACGCTCTTCTGAGTGACCTACCACATATCTGGAGGAAACGCAAACATCGTTTTACAGCTCATAGTCGCTTATTCTAGCTCAGTTACTCTCTGATAGTAAACTACCTTAGTCTTGGTTAAGCGACCTATATTACGTAATAAAGCACGGTTAAACTCAAGGTCAAAGCCATTTGACGTCCAGGGTGGTGTCAACTCGTCAACCTGCGACGCGAATGGTCGATCCCCGGTCAGGTCATGATGGAAAAAGATATTTTTCAGATTTTACCATTTAACAATACTATATTTTATCTGATATAAAATATGATATTGTTGAGTTAGTATCCTGCGACACAAGTTCACAACTTACAGTCAGGCTAGCTCAATTTGTGTGATTCGTCCCTATATATTTATTTATTTATGAAAAAATACGAATGGCGGTTGAACTCATCTAGTTTCAGATTTGTTCCCTTGTTGCTTAGGTAACATGAATTATTGCGAGGTAGGAGCTATTTCTTTGACTATGCGATATTTTTTAAAAACTTGTAGTTTTCTTTTTTAAATTTTCCACCGGCACCGGTCGGCAGGCGCAGGGCTGATGACGTTACGTGTCGATAAGTGTGAATAAAGCCTTTGACGCCTTTTGCTGCATGCATTTCAAGCGACCCACTTCAATTTCAGTTTACACGCAATCGCACCAAGAACCAAGCACAATTTTTGTTTAGCTCGGTAAAAGGTTTGATTGACGATATTTTAATATACATATTTGTTTTATTCAATCATCATGCGCAATTATCTCATTTCAAATAGTTTTTCAGCCTTTTGCTGCATAGATTTCAAGCGACCCACTTCAATTTCAGTTTACACGCAATCCCACCAAGAACCAAGCACAATTTTTATTTAGCTCGGTAAAGGGCTTGATTGGCGTTATTTTATTCAATCATCATGCTGAATTATCTTATTACAATTCTTTTTTCAGCCTTTTGCTGCATGCATTTCAAGCGAACTACTTCAATTTCAGTTTACACGTAAACGCACCAAAAACTAAGCACAATGTTTGTTAAGCTTAATTTAAAGCCTTGATTGACGATATTTTAATATCAATTCAGTCGTCATGATTAGAATTATCTCATGCCTTATCTCCCTTTATTACATAAATGTTAACCTGGTTTTATTTATCACTCTCTTTCTTTCATTTGAGCGTGTTCCCGGTTGCATTCTGATCTAGAGAGCATCCGGAGCCCGGGGTCCACTAGATCGTCTTTTAGGTTGAATCCTCAGCCATAACGAGTCGGAAATTGGTTCTCGCCATACCTATATTATGTTAATAGTTTATGCTGACCCCCTGCCTAACGCACGCCAACCCTTAATCTTATTTCAAACCAATTATTATGTATCTCGTATCTAATCAATGATGATATGTGTACCATAAGTAGTAATTTTATTTGTCTTGACATTTAAATTTATTACATCGTTTAATGGCGTGTTAGTTGGCTTACACTTGAATATTTGTACAAATTAAAACAATAAAAGTATCCGTAGAAGTTCGTTAACGAGGGTGGGTATTTAACATCCACAAGCCGGCAGCGGTCGGGGCGCGGGCCCTTGTTAGGAAAAAACAGGCCTCCCTGGCGATAAGTTACGGTGAAACATAGCTGTATTGTAAACAGTGTTGGACGTGTACAATGGCTTTACCTGAACATTTCTAATAAATAACTCAATTTCATGTGTCCCTTCATATTTATTTAAATAGTGAAGTTTTTTTATAGAACACAAACTTGAGACGAAAAAAAATATTTAGAAGATCTAAAAGTTGCGATACGCTAGGCTAGGCATGGGCTAGGCACATAAAATAAAGAACATACGATCTTAAATAATAAACATGTCCTTAATTTATTTTGCTTATGATTAGCAAGCATATGAAATTAATACATATGTCAGCCATTATATGATAAAAATAAAATTAAAAAGAAGACTGAAGCATGCACGATGTTGACATTCAGTTAAATTTACAAATTACAATTTAATAAAATTCATCATTAATAAAATTTAACAAAAATGTTGTCAATTTTATAATAAGTTTGAGTTTTATCGATAAAGTTGCAAGATGTCTGTGACGTAGCTAGCCACTGTCTACGCCGTAACTAGCCACCATATACTGATAGAGCTTTGCGGTGTAACATGCAAACCAACGACTCTAGACATTAAAGATCCGAAAGTTGCGACAGTCTATTCGGCAGATATATCGTAGAAGTATCTACGAGAAGTCTACGGCGTAGCAGGTCACTGTGTGTGTACACATATTCTGATATCTATGGTGTACACCGTAGCAACAAGTCATCTACTGCAGATGTTCTACGGCGTAGTAAGCCACAGTCTATACCGTAGCAGCAAACCACTAACGGCTACGGCCAAAGATGCTTGTTTTAAATTAATATATATATTTTTGTAAAGCTAACATGTAATGTTAATGTATGAAAAAAAATCGTGGCAAGTTTCTCATTTGACTAAAGAATAAATATTTAGACAATAACCAAATCTTTCTGTTATATATAACACTTCAACTTCACTACATACTAAGCAGAATTTGATGATATTTAAACGGATAAATTGGGAACGATTTAAATAAAAAAGATTTTACCAAATCGGTTCATAAACGACAGAATTATGAGGTTACATATCCAAAAAAAGATTCTGCCAAATTGAGAACCGCCTCCTTTCATGAAGTTAGTTAAAAAGAGTTATAACCGTGAAGTATCGGTTATCTACGCAAACAACTTTTGTATTTTCACACTTTACGAGCAACGAGGTTTAAAAAAGCTATTCCCCCTAATTGCACGATACTACCTTGAATACATTACACCATAATAATTATTCAACTTAAACAAATTATGATTCAAATCCGCCATGTTTTATCGTTAATGGTTAAAATGCAATCCTTATAAAAGCGGCGTGCTATCGCTATGCTATAAAAATCGCGGCCGCTGCAGCCACGCTAATTCTTCTTTACGACCATCGATGGATCTAGTTGAAAACCAGCGGTGCTTTTATTTTTGTGAGTCCATCATCTTTCTACTATATAGAAGTTATAAATAATTTTTTCATCGTCAGTTTTGTTTAATGTCACTAACTAAAAAATGTCTCTATTTATAACTTTTTCTCACTGTCTACAACGTAACCCTAACTAAACCTATAAAAAATGCCAATATCTGCAACTGTATACTTACTGCACGTACTATGACATAAATTGAAGCTTCATCCCTACCACCTGGACAACGGGAGTCAACAACCCTACATTTTTAAAACTGTGGAATCAGCTTCCTGCGGCGGTATTCCCGAATCGATACCACATTGGAACCTTCAAAAAAACGAGTCATTGCTTCCTCAAAAGTTCATCCCAGGTATAGCAGTTGTTTTTTTTTTTTTTTTTTCTTATGTGTAAGTGGCCACGTTCACCGTCCTATATTATAAAAAAAAACAAAAGTAATTGTCATCAAACTAAATGAATTAAACAAACAAAACTGAATGAAAAAAACATCTCCATATCTTATTTCTTAATTTAATAAGACTATAATTATATCAGAGTGTCCAAAGTCCTTCAAAGCCATACATTACATACGGTAGCTACATAGCTACCGTATACATTTAATGGGCAATATCGAGGTTACATTAACTCTTAAAACGCAGCCTTTGTCGCGTCACCATAAAGCGGAGTGCAGCGGTCGACGCAGGTTTGGCGCTAATTCTTGTTTACGGCGATTCGCTTTTAGCGGCGCTGTTCAAAGCGCCGGGTCCGCCAGATTGAATTCACACGTCCGCATGCTTGATGGACAGTTACATACACTGAGGATGCAGTTTCAGAACAACACGGATTGTGTTCCTAACTAATCCTTTGGATTTTCAGCACCTAGTTACTCATAACATAGACATATAATAGCATAGGCGCATTATGTATGAGTTAGGAAATGGAAGTACTCGTAAATGTTTCCAATGGAATCCTTTTGATTAAAACACCAGCCTTTCAGTGTTGGGTTTAGGCTTTTTAGGGTTCCGTACAAAAGTTGAAAAACGGAACCCTTATAGGAACACTCGAGTCTGTCTGTCCGTCCGTCCGTCTGTCACAGCCGATTTTCTCCGAATCTACTGAACCAAATTAGATGAAATTTGGTAAGATAGTGTAATCCTACGACCCAAACACGGATGTGCAAAGTAAATAAAGATTTTTCTTGAAATAAGGGTCATTTTGAGGGACCCAATTACAAAATTAAAAAAAAAGTTTTGCAAACCTTACTGTGTCATATATCAAATGAAAAGGCTTATTATGAGGATCTCAAAAATATTTTTTTTTGTACGGGTAAAATCAATACTTTTGATTTTATTCACGAAAAATGACCATTCCCCCTCCCCCCCCCCCCCCCCCTGATCTCCGAAATTACTGAGCCGAAAATTTTGAATAGTTCATTCCTTGAAGATTACAGGAAAATTAATAAGAATTCTATCACTTGAAAATTAAGTGGTAAACTCACAATAATAAGTTCATCTAGGGAAATAGTTCACTAAAACACCACTAGATGGCGCTAGTCAATTGAATAAAACATTTTTTGCACATTGTGTGTGTGTTCACGAAGCATATTGTACGGAACCCTCATTGCGCGAGTTTGACTCACACTTGGCCGGTTTTATTTCTATATCTGTAACTCCTTAATATCGCCAACAAAGAATAAACATCAAGAAATATGTTCCCATGATATTGAAACTTTTGCCCAAGGAGGTTAAGCGTCAGGCAGGTGTTCATCTGTAAAAACTATGCCAAATCATAGTATAGCATGAACGCTGTCACAATATCAGACCCCGGGCTCAGACGCATCACAGCTGAGTATGCATCGGGGAAAACGCTCTAATGAAAAAATTATATTGATTTTTGCCATACTTACTAAGCATAAGTTTTATAAAATACTTTATTTAAAAAACAAATTTCCAGTCATCGACTTACACGAAAAGCCGCTTCCAAAAATATATTTTTCAGATTTTAATCCGTAATTTAATATTAATTTATAGTCGAAAACCACCCTCTCACCGTCATCGAGTTGGAAAATAACGGAAGTATTTAAAAGAATAAGACGGTGTTTTGAAGAGGTCGGGAAAACAATTAATCATTTCGTTCTTTTATGGAGCTAAAGGTTGGAGGACACGATTGTTCTGTTATAGTAGGGTTGTTCTTTGTTGCTACAAAAATGGATATTACGATCGTTTCACACAAAATGTTTTCATGTGGCCACTTGTGTGTTGTCTCATTTTCCCGACTTCCATTGTTGGTATTATGATTAGATATGAAACCGCTTGTAAATTGAATTGATGGCGTATTCCGTCTGTATTTAGATAATACCCCAAATAATGGACGCCGCGATGCGCATTAATATTGAAGCAAATCTTATTAGGACCGCCTAAACGCCGCGATAATATCGTATTGTTTTGAATCTCACCATCCGCGTTTCCTCTCTTATGCTCGAAAGGGCTCCATCCTCAGGGACAGCCGAAACCTCTGAATATTCATAATATTATCACAAACCGACTTACAGAACTGAGCATCGTCGTAAATACATAATACCTCTCAGTCTCGGATAAGTAAGGTTTCTGAGGCTTTAATAAACTAAAGAAGCAATAACTTTTCTCGGCTTTCAATATTAGGTTTCCAAGAAACATGATCAAAAATGTATTATGAAGGTGTTTTAAAAGGTTTGCAGGGTGTTATTGGAAAGAGCATTCCAGATGTAATTGTTGTGCTGATTTCCCGCGGGAGACGCAAGTTTTTCCCGACCGCCTTCTCTGAGCAACCTGCGAAGCTGCCCGTGATCGCCTCGCCCTGCTTTAGCAATGATTCATTAAAAATAAATCAAGTTTACGTAGTAAGAATTGAAATAATCTACCTACATAAGATATCTGTCACATGATATGTTTATTCCAATGCCAACGAAAACTTGACCTAGAATCGAGCAGAAGCTTAGGTACTCTTTCTCGATCAATTCCCTTAAATAGAAGATGCAAAAGACATATATATAAATATGTTTTATAAATTTTCGTTCTTAATTAAGTGTACAAAATCCATCGTTCGGGAGTTCCAAAATGCTTCACTTCCTAGCTGGTGCTCTCTTAAAAGGCACGCGTCTCAAGTATGTAGCAGCCACACACTAATTACTGCGTCTCACTGAAACACTCATTTGAACTCAATACTCTCGCTTTAATGCGATTGAGTTACAATAATTAAATCCGTTGTAATGACATTCAAAGATGTTTTTTTTATTTTCTAGAAAAAAACACATTTGGTTTAACGAGCAGCCTAATTCACTGTGTGAACACGACAGAATAGACACTAAATTCAACTCAACGAACAAACCAAAAGAAGGTAACAAAGGAGATGGCTCGAGATAAAACAAAATGGAAAAACATGCTGTCCCGACCACACATGAAGTGAGATAAGGTGAGAAAGAAGAAGAAGAACACTTAGTGTAAAGGATGACTCACGCTAGCCCATGCGAAGTCCGAGCCGAGCGTCGGCCGTAGCATGGTCAACTAATATTCATATTATTTTGTATGGACACACTCACGCTACATTGAGCGGCAACGGAGTGATGGCCAAACATCGGACAACGCTCGTAAATAGCTCGGTCCCGGCCACGGCCCGTTTCATGAATACACTGCCTCCAAGCTGGCCCGAGCAGTAGTAGTAATGCGACACGGTGTAGCGTGAGCATAACATCCACTTTACATGACTAAAATTACACCTCTAAAATGGCACGAGTGTGTAGTCCCGAGCTGCACATGCACTATCTATTAGAAAATGAGAAGGCACTCATTGGAACTCAACAGACACTCGCTGTAATGCGATTATGTCGCTATCGAGCCAGTCGCCGCCGCTAAAGATCTACTGAGGCGATTGTGTAATTGGAAAGCTACTCGAACTTTTTGTTTTAGTACTTAACATTTTGTAGTTTATAATACCAAATATAAAATAAGAAAACGTAGTTTGAAAAATAAAGAAATATATTCAGACAAATTACACAGATTGAGCAAGCCCCTAAGTAAGTTCGAGACTTGTTAAAAATAATTTATTTTTTTTAAACAAATGTTACTTTTATGGCACTTGAGGACATTTTGTTTATTTATTTTTTTTATGAATTCATTGAATGCATTTGACGCCTATCTTGCTTGCCTAATGGGAAGCAACGGTGAGGTCTAGGTACACGCAAACTCAAATAATACCTAAGTATGCACTCTTGCCTTGAAAATCCCAATTACTTATACGAATCTTCTATTTTTCGACTCTTTTGCTCCGATAGTTACTTCTCTAATACTGTTTGAATGTATAGGTGTGTAGTCTCATGCAGTTAGAAAAATACAATCCAAAAACTCAAAGTTACCAAATAATCTGTCAATACCGACCGTGACATTTCCAATAAAGATATACTTTGATATTAACTGCTCTCGCTAAATGGTTCATAAACACATTACTCCACGTCAAAAGTAACGCAAACTGTTGTTAATTCCGCCTAATATCCATAACAACCTTTACGCGGCTGTCACAACAGGGTCCGATATAAAGATGATGGATATCCCCCATATAAAATGAAATAAGCTGTGTGGGTATCATGATGTCTGTTTACGTTGCATATGTTCCAGAACAGGCAAATAGGATGAACAATCCTAATGTATTGTTATCGAACGTGGTGTTCTAAAAGTTTGCTAAAGGTCATTACATTCTTATAAAACAATTTTGATGTAGTGTCTTAATTCTTTTTCTGACATTCCCTGTTATTATAATAAAATAATCATGGTATAAATCTGGCAAGATATTAAAAATACTTTGTATGAGACAACATTTTTGTAAATTATAACAATACGTATCGTGTAAACAATACGGGAGTTTAATCTAGCCTGCCTCGGTTATACACAATAATGCTTTATTCAAAATTCAATCATAAGAGACATGAAAATCCTTGGCAAGAAAGAAAAGATTATTTTCACATAAAAACAGCATGTAAAGTTGGGGAAAATTAAAACGGCGCCGTTTGGCGGGCGGAATCAACACTATCAATCACAACATACTCGTAATAGGCCACGTCCTCAAACACACGTTCTTAAATAATTTGTCAAAAGTCGCCCGCGCCCATACTGTGAACGATTTCTTCCTCTTTTTTTATATATTTTGGGGTTCTCATGTCGGACGATGAACAAATTACAAATAATTTGAACTTGTGGTGAAAGTGCGACTATCTTGCTCTTTACAAATAATAATAATAAATATAATAATAATAATAAATATAATAATAAATATAATAAGCTGGCAACACTTAAAGTCAACGAACGTCTTAATTTTGATACACCCAATTTTCGATCGTATAATTAGTTAAAAATGAAACCAGAAGTTTAAGAGCATAACACAGATTTAAAAAAGCAGTTTCTTACATATTTTATCAATAATATCACAAAATGCATATTAAATTAAACAGAACCATAACCCAGAAAATTGTGACAGTGATGTGTCAACATTTAACATGTCATAAAATAAATTTTGTAAATATCAATATGAAGACTAAATTATGTTGACGAGATCAGCGGCTCGTCGTGCACAACTACCAGCTCCGGACCCGTCGCCCAGCTCCGCCTCGCCACGGCCCGAATCCAGCCCCATCGTGAACGCTGTGACACGGGCCGTGGCAGTTGCGTCGAGCTCGAGCGACGAGTATTTCTCTCCGCCCACGACGCCACCACCAGTTCGTCGGCGGGGAGGACGCCGGCCGCCGGACGGCTTAGGACCTCGAGGCCCACCGGCCTCTGATAGGGTCCCAGCTCCCGGCGGGAGTGTGCAGCGCATGCGATGGACGCAATCCATCAATGAAAATGTCATGCGCTCATACTATGGGGCTACAGAGGGAGGAAACAACCTGACCGCGTACCGTGTTCGGATGCTCTCTCTGTTTCAGGTGCTTGAGCCAGCTGTTAACGTGTCGGCGCAACGACTGTCGGATCAGGTGCGAGTCATCCAGCGTAATCGTATGTTGGATGACAATGTACTTGATCGCCTGCGAATTGAAATGCAGAGTAGCCATGTCATTGCCCCATCGGTGCATGCTGAAGTATCAACTCAGCATAGCACAATACCGGTAGGTGCTAATGACGTGAGTAATGACATGGTTACTAGTGTAAGTACCCAGTGCAATGAGGAAGTGAGGAGTGCTTTGGAGGGTGCGATTCGAGAATATCAGTTCATGCAACCCGACCTTAGACCACGAATACCTCGTTTGCCCATGCATAACAAAAATAGGGTGCTGATGGCTGTTCTGGATTCGCAGTTATCAAACTATTTTGATAACTGCGAAGACCTCATTGATGCTCATTCAATCTTGTATTGTGCGGCTGTAGCGGCATGTCGAGTAGCTCATGTCAAATTTTCTGATGACAGAGCTACACGACCTAAACCAGCCGTACCGGCATGGCAGTGCAGGATTGAACGACGTATTGATGGGGCCAGAGCACTTATCGGCAAACTGATCAGCTTCAGGGAGGGCAATACTCGCCCTAGAGTGATGCGTTTTGTGAGGCGGGCGTTCTCTGGGACTGATATCAGTCCTCAAGACTACATGTCCCGTGTCACAGAGCGCATCGACTTCCTGAAGCAGAAAGTGTATGCATGGGCAAGCCGTATCCGTAGGTATAAACGGCGGGTGGACCGTTACGTTCAAAATCGCACATTCCAAAGAGATGAAAGGTGGGTTTATAGAGCTTGGGAGCGACCGGACCAAGGTGTGGTTGACACGCATCTGCCGGATGATGATGCCATGTGTTCATTCTGGCGCAGCATCTGGTCGGTGCCTGTTAGCCATACCGAGGATGAATGGACTCAGGGGGTCGAGCGGGCGTGCGATCTAGTACAAGAAATGGGGGCAATTACTATCAGCCCCCAAGATGTAGTTTGTGCAGTCCGTCCGTTACCTAACTGGAAATCTCCAGGGCCGGATGGGCTGCACAACTTTTGGATAAAATGGTTCACTAGTTCGCACGCTCGCCTGGCAACTCTGTTCCAGTCAGCCTTAGAGTCAGGGTCGCTTCCCGAGTTTTTAACAACAGGTATAACCCATCTGCTCCATAAATCGGGTAGTACTGCGGAACCCAAGAATTATAGACCGATTACCTGTCTTCCGACAGTCTATAAAGTTCTTACATCTATTTTGAGAACTAAAATAAACAAACACATTGAAGACAATTCTATCATGTCTGCTTCTCAAAATGGATGTAGGAACGGGTCTCGTGGTACTAAGGAGCTACTCCTCATTGATATGACCATTAGCCAACAGGTCCGCCGTTCTCGAAGGAATCTGTCGACATGTTGGATAGATTATAAGAAGGCCTATGACTCGGTGCCACATACATGGCTCATGAGGGTGCTAGAGTTGTATAAAGTTGATGCAACTCTGCGCACCTTCCTGATGTCGTGTATGAGACAATGGAGGACAGTCCTTCGCTATCCAGGATGTCGGCAAATTCAAAGGAATAGCGAACCTATAAGGATAGAGCGAGGTATATTCCAGGGTGATAGTTTGAGTCCACTTTGGTTCTGCTTAGCCTTAAATCCTCTTAGTACGCTGCTAGAGGATTCAGGTCTAGGCTACCGGTTGAGGAGAGGTGGTCAAGTTATATCTCACCTCCTTTACATGGATGACCTGAAACTCTTTGCCCCCAACGATTTGCAACTGATGGAGTTATTGAAGGCAACTGAAACCTTTAGTAGTGCCATCAGGATGGAATTCGGTGTGGATAAATGTGCGATCATGCATGTAAAGCGAGGGGAGATTGTGGAATCGGTGGGAACCCAGCTCACGGATACCATAAATTTTAGATCCCTCTCAGCAACTGAAACCTATAAGTATTTGGGTATGTCGGAAGCGCTGGGCATCAATGTTGCTGACATGAAGCGATCGTTGAAGGATCGATTCTTTGGCCGCCTGAGGAAAGTATTTAATAGTCTTTTATCAGGCGGAAATAAAGTGCGTGCCTTCAACGGTTGGGTCATGCCGGTTTTGATGTACTCTTTCGGCATACTCAAATGGTCTCAAACAGAACTAGACACCTTGGATAGGAAGGTCCGTACACTGCTGACGGAATATCGAATGCATCACCCACGGTCTTCAGTTATGAGACTGTATATCCCGCGAAGGTGTGGGGGTCGAGGCTTTTTAAATGCTAGGACCATTCACAATCGCGAGATATGCAGTCTCAGGGAATATTTCCTTAAAGTTGACGTGGGGATGCATAAAGATGTAGTCACAGTAGACAAGGGCCTCACCCCGCTCTCCTTGGCTAAAGAGAACTGGCTCAAACCTGTAGTGCTTGACACTAACGACCGCAGGGAGGTATGGCAGAGTAAGGAGCTTCACGGACGCTTTTTCCGGGCCTTGCATGGGCCCGATGTAGATCTAACAGCGTCCGTAGCCTGGCTACGTTCTGGTGACCTCTTCGGAGAAACTGAAGGTTTTGTCTTTGCAATTATGGATGAAGTTATCATGACGAATAACTACCGGAGATATATTGTGAAGGATGGCACGGTTGACATATGTCGGGCATGCCACCGTCCAGGCGAATCAATCCGACACATTATCTCTGGGTGTTCTCGTCTAGCTAACGGAGAATACTTGCATAGACACAACCTTGTAGCCAGGATAATACATCAGCAACTTGCCCTACAATACAGCCTTGTGGAATCGGAAGTTCCATACTACAGGTATGTGCCCGACCCAGTTCTCGAAAATGGTAGTACCACATTGTACTGGGATCAATCCATCATCACTGACAGGACTATTGTAGCCAATAAACCTGATATAGTGGTGGTGGATCGATCAGAGCGGCGCGCAATGATTGTTGATATAACAGTCCCGCATGATGAGAACCTCGTGAAAGCCGAAAAAGATAAGCAAATTAAATATCTTGACTTGGCTCGCGAGGTTGTCGACATGTGGGATGTTGACTCAGCGATCATTGTGCCGATAGTAGTAACAGCCCATGGCTTAATTGCCAAGAGCCTCGATCAACACCTAAAGAGGCTCTCGTTAGGCAGCTGGATCAAGGGCTTGATTCAGAAGGCAGTACTTTTGGACACGGCCCGTATTGTAAGGAGGTTCCTTTCCCTGGAGCCCTGACCGCCGGTAGCTTGGACCCTGTTCCCGATACCGGTGGGCTACTATTTTTATATTTTTAAATGTTTTTTTTTTATATATTTAAATATTTAAAAATGTAAATTATATGTGTCAAAATAAATAAAGGAAAAAAATATAATAAATATATACGGACAAATCACACAGATTGAGCTAGCCCCAAAGTAAGTTCTAATGAAAGACTTGTGTTATGGGATACTAACTCAACGATACTATATTTTATAACAAATACATATATAGATAAACATCCAAGACCCAAGTCAATCTGAAAAAGATCGTTTTCCATCTTGACCTGACGGGGGATCGAACCCGGGACCATCCGTGTCGCAGGCAGGCGTGATGACCGCTGCTCCACGGAGCTCGTCATAATATAAACATGTCGGTGCAACTGCCGCTTTATATCTGTCCAATTACTTTATCTACACCGTACGAAAAAATCTAAAAGATAATACATAAAATTCCAGTTGTATTGCCCAAATTTAATAAACGGAACCCAATTTTCCTATACGAAACTGGGGTTAGCCCATTCTTAAAAAATCTCTAAGACACTTGTGTCGGCAGTTTTTCAAAGTAATGAAATAAATATGAACAGAATATATTGTACGCATTTGTTACAGTACCAAATTTTTTTTTTTTTGTTGTTTTTATTTTGAGAATACCGATATATAGTTGACACGAACACTAACTAGCTAGAATAGACGATTTGGTGATAAAATATTTAATAATTCATTTACAAAACATCAAAACGTTCCCATAGAGAGGCAGTGATCCTAAAATACCAACAAAGTCTGCATTTTATTAAAAAGCATTCAATATGAAACCCGTTGTGGACAGGCAAAGATGCAGCCGCCGATTGCCAACTCATAGATCGAACTTTCAAATTGAATTTAAACAAAATAGTTATAGAATAGATGAATGCAGGGCAATATTTTTTCCAATTTGGAAACGTCCTGGATTGTAACTCGTAGATCAAGCGCGCGCTAGCACGAAACCATTACACTTTGTTGACACCAACGAATGCCCTTTTACATATTCACCCCGAGCACACAAAGATTGAGCCGTGAAATTGAAAATGGTTTCTATGAACAAAAATTTATTCCACGCACGTTCGAGGCATATCGTAACTACATGGTTCTATTCTTGTTTCTTCTGTTGCGAGGTTTTGTATCAATATCTGATTACTTTTATAAAAGCTTGATTGTCTAAAGGATACTTGTAGCTATGAGTTTCTTTGCGTGTCATTCTTTTGTGAAGTTTTGTGTGGTGGATTTAGGGTAAACAAATTGGGAAAACCAAACAATACATAAGTAATATTTAGTGCTATAGTATCTTTATTTTTCTTATCAAATAAAAGATTATTTTATTATACGTATATCAGTGTATTATTTTTAGCGATTCAAATCTGGGTCAAATAAATAACATTGAATGCACCAGTTACTTTTCTTCACGCGCAAACCGTAGATGCCGGTCAAAGGAATGGGCGAGAATCTAAGAAATCATAACAGTAGTTGATGCGGCTAGAAACCCATCACAATTTTGATTACATTTTTAACCTCTAAACACGCATGTGAGATTAAAGTCTTATGACTTTAGGCTCTTTATACCACGTATATTGGCATAATAGTTAAGTAGTATTTATGTATTCTTCTTAAAGTTCTACAGTATTTAACCTACAAAGTAATATTTTACGTATTATTTATAATCAAGTTCAGTTTACAAAGTCAGCAAGTGGCTGAGTGACAAGTTTCTAAGTGGCAAAATTAAAAAACTCATCTCTCGGAACCGTAGCGGACTGAATGAGCCATTCTGGTGGTGGCCATAGAGCGCGCTTTCACAGGAATTCATAACCGGCGCCTTTTTATGGTACCTACTAATGCACTACATTTTAGTCTGGCTTCGTTAATTGCGCACTAAAGCTTTGCCAACGTATTTTATAATTTGAAAAATAAATTTATACGCTTTGTGTTTATATATAATTTGAATACATAAGTCCCAAACATACACATTTTTTTTCTTTTTAAACCGATATTTACTAACGTACACAATATAATTTGACAATGAATAACCTATGTGAATCTTTCAACTATTCATTATTATTTATAAAGACCTGGTTCTTAGATTGTGTGTCCAATCGTCTCGTGACACATAGGTCTTATGCAGCATCTTCCAGATTTTCCTATCTTTTGCTTTCCTACTCCATAGCGCTCCTTCAACCAATTTGATGTCGTCTACCCATCGCTAGTATTGCCTTTTGCATTTATTATAATAATTAATGCAAGAGGCATAATAAATAAAAAAAATATTTGTTGTATTTAAAAAATTACTTCACTCAACAAAAAAGTGCTATAGATAAAGGATGTCCCGCAAATCACATCCCTGCGGAAGTGTCCCCTAAGGCTGGCAGCATTACCACGTTACCCAGATATAATAAAGTAAATACATAACCTCAAACGACAATGCTCTTTTATGTATGTGCCTACCTATGCAGATTAACTTCGCCTGAACTCGGCTCTGAAAATAATACCTTTCTGACTCCGGAATCCAATAATTACCAAAACATTTTTAAATTTCAAAATTTATCAAAAATTTTTGTTCCTATGAAGTTTGATCTGTGGATGCCTTATTTTTATGGGAAGGACGAATAAAAAAATTACGTTTTTTACAAAATGCTTTCATAAAAAGTAGTTTAAAATCATGATCTGAGTGTAGTGTAAAATTTAGATTGGCTGCCTTCCTAACCACATCACAGTATTATGCAAAACAAATTGGAGTTATTTGGACATTTCAGTATCTTATATTATTATGACGCTATACATTAAATAATTTCGCAAGCTAACAATTTCCTATAAATTTTAAAGAAAATTTTATCAGTGTATTATCTCGGCCGTTAGTTATTTCGAAGCGACGCGGTGCGCGGCGGCTCACTCAAGCTGTTTACCCGTAAGTATTGCGAAAAGATCGAACCTAATCCCTCCGGGTTCGAGCCACTGCTGGATGTGATAGATACTGAAAATTGCATAAAATCCATCAACAAAACCGTTTTGTGTACCCTACTTCTGCGATAGCTGCCTGAGCACCTTTCACTTTACTTCCCAATATCAAAATAAGTAGGCACTTACTTTGATCCTATATCGTTGCCTGACTGCGTTCTTTAGATCATTGATCCATGGGAAATATTTTAATTTTAACACGTGATTGAGTTTATTTTAAAATAAAATCAATCAGTAGATAGAAGGTAGGTTAAGCATCGTTATGCCTTAATTTCTCTAAGATTTTATTTATCGGTATCAATACTTAATTCATTTAAGTAGTTTACATTTCTAGAAATGGTTTTATCATGACACAATCTTAAGATCAACAAACAATTACAATGTAAGCGAGTGAACGTTCATATCGAAAACATATTTTTCCCTTCGCTTGGGCAGCGAAATAGAACCAGTGCGTCAGCATTCCGTGAAGGGTGAGGGCTGCGGCCCACATGCGACCGTGTTGTGCCTCCGAGGGCCTTCGCATTTTGAACCGATAACCTGTACTGAGCGAGTGGACCCTTGGTAAAAAGTTAATATTAAGCCGTTGTTCTTCGAGACCAATGGACTGTATCTAATAAAAATTTCTTCTCTTTAAGATTTTAAATTAAAAATATGCTCTAATATCTCTTTTTCTTGATTTATTTCATTTTTCCCGTGCGACGAATGATTTGTTAGCATTTACGTATTACATTTTTCCCCTAATCGAAAGATGATTATTATAACACAAACATCAGCTAAGGATGCAATAAAAACACTCAAACACTCCGATGAGAAGGTGGAGGAGGTGGTAAGACAGAAAGACACACACTTTTTTGGTACAACACTTAAAAGGGTAATCCAAAAAAATTAAATGTTAATATAATACCGTAATATCTTTATAAATTGTCATATCCTCTTTGCTCGTGTTCTGGGAGCCAGAACTGCCCGCCCCGGGACACACTCGACACTTGTACAGCTGAGTTACAAGGCCTTCACATTCACCTTACATCCAAATCAACTGAATACTTCACGTATCCCCTTTGGTCTTGCATGTCAGGGAAAAGGTATAACATGTACTGGGAATTAACTTTACCTGCTGTTTAACAGATAATGGTTAACAAAAGGAACGTTAATTAAATAGGCAACGTATTAGGTCAAGTATTTTAATGTGTTTAACTTAGTTTCAATAGAAAGATTTTAGTCCAGTTTTTATATAAAAAAGTTTACTTCCTCCACTTCAGTAGTTATATTTGATTATTGATTTTTGAAACACGTTATATACAATACATATATCCATAAATATGTTTTGAAATAAATTTGGCCAAAAAACATAAGTTCTAGCACAAAGTTGATGAACAAGGTTTCTTCTACGAATTTTGATAATTTGTTAGCTTTCAAGTATATACAAAAAATATTTATTTAATTTTTGGGTTGGATATTAATAACTCTACGCGTAAGTAGCCACGCCAGCATCACGTACTACGTCCGAATTGAAACAAACGAATAAATGTCACGTAAGGACAATCAAATCTTGAAAAATCATTTTAATTAAATATATTGAAAACTTGTAGAACACAAACGTTGTTGTTTATGATGTCCTGAGAGGTTGCTATTGTAGGTTGGTATTTTACGTCTCACTCTGTATATTGGTCAGACAAAAAATTACTTAAATAACATTTTTTCTCTAAACTCTAAAACGTGATCGTATTCGGTTTTGTTTTACATAAAAAGTTAATATTTTTACGCATATTTCTTTTCATTTTGCCAATCCGCCGTGATGACTGCACTCTCGGCACAAACAAATCATGCCAACGTGAAAATGCGCGTAATCCACACGTTGACGTGGGATAAAGTGGTGTCATACGGCTGCAACACTCATTAGTTAGCACGGCTACCTGATACTGAGTGCCCTTGGAAAACTAATATAATTACTTATTATTAAAAAAGAGTATGCTTTATTTATAGGTTTAAAGAAATAAATCTTCATTTACGCTTATTTCTAAGACGTTTTTTGTTAATCCATTGTGATGACTGCACTCTCGGCACTTGAAAAAAGTTCTTATTTACGCATATTTCTCCGTTATTTTTGCTGTTCTACTGTCATTACTGCACTATCGACACAAACAAAGTTATTTCCACTTGAAAATGCGCGTAATCCACTCGTTGACGCGGGATTAAGTAGTGTCATACGGCTGATACACTCATTAGTCAGTTACGATTGCATGATACTGGGTGCTACTGTAACACTCACATATTAATTCACTTAAAAATATGTAATTTAGTTCTTCTAATTAAAGAGCTAGATTTTTGTCTATGGAGAAACCAATGGCTTACCATGTTAAGACTTCTTGATAAGTTCGAACGTTAAATAATTTATTCTTTGCATATCTAACTTTAGGTACGTCGTCTTTTTCTGCTCCTATCATCATCCTTTCGTATTGGTAGGTTTCCGACTGCAAGAATCCTATACGTCTAATTTTAAATTCTGCTCCTTTCTATATACGATTAACAAAGTCATACAAATAAATTTAACATGAAGTCAACCTACATTAATATATTAATAATTTTCTAGCCCCAAAGAGAGCCATTATATCTGCTAAAACACTAGGTAGAATCAAAGTTAGCAAATCCAGTATGCTTTAAATGTGAATACAAATGCAGAAAATAACTTTGAAATGCTCTGTATGAAATACATAAGTGCTTTCAAGAATATTTTGGAACTCTAGATGAAATAAACAATTGGTAAATATTTTGTAATATACTGAATCCAGTTTCTTTTGGCATATTCATCTCAGCTGTCGTCGTTTTGAAACGTCGTCAGAATAAGTAAATATGAAATTATCCAACAATAAACTAACACAACTTGACAAACCCTAGTAGTTTGTCAAATTTACAAATATTATATAATTATTTGCAATTATTCAAAATTTGTTCCGTTTCGTTTCGTGTCAGTTTATTGTTGGATAATTTCATATTTACTTATTCTGACACAAATACATAATTATATTAATATCGGCGATAGCAGGTATAATTGAGCCTTTTGGGGTTACAACAACGGGTCCGTGCGGACAATCAATCCATAGTCGTCTTCATCGTCACTTACCATCAGGTGAGATGGGAGACAAGTGCCTAATTCAATAATCAATAAAAAATCGTATCCTTGACTTTTAATCAAACAAACTAATCCAAGTATCATATGACCAAAGGGCTGTTAATTACCTGGCGCAAATGATAAGCATTGCCTACCAGTATGGCAATGCTGCCAGCTTTTTGGGCACATTATCACGGGGTGTGCATGGTCGACTGACCGTGTTACCTACACGAAATGATGATGATGATGATCACGGGGTGATGGTTTGCATGGACTATGTAATTTGTAAATATTTTAAATAATTTTAAATAAGGTTTCATCTTGAATAATATTTATTTTTCAATCGTTAAAAGAACATTTAATAAATGCGTAGGTATTCGTTTTAAATATTTATTTTACTTAATTCAAGAATAATTTTGGAGAAAATAAAACATTAATGGCATTTAGCCGATAAATATATCATGTGAAAGAGGGTCCATATTGACTCACATAAAAATCTTACTCCTATAATTTTTTTTTACTACCTATTTGTATTCATAATAATCACTTTTCATTATGTTTTTCCTCATATTTTTTTTGTTCAGAAATTTTTGTTACTAATATCGGAACTCATAACAGTCATTTTTCATATTTCTTTTATTCATACGTCAATACTAAGAAATATTTCAACTCCTAATATTTTATGTCATTATTTTTTTCTTCATCACAATCAGTAGTCATATTTTTTTTATTCATACTGTCATTACTAAGAAATTTTTCAACTCATAATTTTACTCATAATTTATTTGGTGGTCTATGTGTAACCATAACCTAACCTACTTTCTGTAACCAAGTCGTGTATCCAAACCAGTTGCTTTTGCACCCAGGTCGTCGCTCGCTCGCTTCGCTCGCTTGCTCGTATGATTGGTCGTTGTGTAACCATAACCTAACCTACCTTCTGTTACCAAGTCTTGTAACCAAATCAGTCGCTTTTGCACCCATGTTGTCGCTCGCTCGCTGCGCTCGCTGGCTCGTATGATGGTTTATGTGTAACCATAACCTAACCTACCTTCTGTTCCCAAGTCGTGTATCCAAACTATTCGCTTTTGCACCCAGGTCGTGGCTCGCTCGCTCGTATGATGGTCTATGTGTAACCATAACCTAACCTGCGTATCTAAACCAGTCGCTTTCGAACTCTAATAGATAAATAACACTAAGATTTTAAAAGTACCTTTATGAAAATAAATATTAGTATTAATTAAGTGTCTGAATAGTGATTTTAGGAATTCCGATGATTATGATTTTCGATATTAGTGTAAGAAAATATATGAAAACAAATATTAGTAGAAACAAAATGTATGAATTGTGATATTAGGAATTCCGATGATTATGAATTACAGACATCACAGTATGAAAACAAAATTCGGACTACCGTTAATAGGAGTTAAAAAGTTATGTGAGACAAGACACCCCCTGTGAGAGTACTAATATATGTGTATACTGTGACTGTACCTACTTATTTGATTTTTCAATCTCACCAGTTGCCAGTATCAATCACTACTTTCACCGAACGAGTGTGAAGCAGAACTTCTCACTACGCAAATCTGTATGTTTTTTCACATCATTATTGTTTTATTCAATTGTAATGCGTAAGAGGCTCAGTAGTCTGGAATTGGGTTACGAATGATCGATATGTCCCAACTTTACACGGTGTTCAAACAAATTATATTGACACTGGAAGTGATGGATCACTAGTGAAAACTGTGTTTAAAACTACATAAATAATGAACTTTTGTGTGACTCGCACGTTAACAGGCCTGTATTTATTACCTTCATAAAACCATCCCTAATATTTGTGTATAAAAATATTAAAAGAAAAAATTACAAAGTGATTTGATTAAATACTTGTATTCGGTCAGGGCGCGGGTGGCTGGTTCATGATTGATAGGTGTTATAATACGGGCGGCTGCTCGCTGCGACTCTCACGCCTCCCCTCCATAAACGGGAATTCATTCTCGACAATCCCTTACATCTGAATTCTTAATGAAACAAAAATTGCAAATGTCATGCGATATCTCCACCGCGCCATGAATACTAAAGATGCTATTTGTGATCATTCGCGTGTGCGAAATTGAGCCTCGCACTCATCACACAAATGATACTGATTTGTCACGTAAGATATAAGGAAAGTCATTAGAATACGATGTATCGTTAGGCGTTTACTCTCACAAAGCGGCTATAAATCATAAAACCTGATTTAAAAGAATGATACACGTCGTCAGAAAACAATTGGAAAAACGTGACCGGCGCGCCGATCCGGGCGGAGGCGATCGCAACACGTCGCGCCGCCCAATGCATACTAAGTAATGACACCAGTTTCAATTTTACATCCCCTTCCCTCGATACTTCATAATCATATCATGTTGCGGAAAAGCCTTCCGATTTATTTAGAAACATTGAAACAGCTGTAAACTGAAGCGCAACTCGCAGAAACCGATATTTTAAGTCCTTCGCCGGCGCGTGGGCTTACTACGAGAAGCTTGCAGTAAGAGGACTTCTTATAAATAACTTATGACGTTGTCTGGGTGTCTGCTATAACCGCACGTTAACCCGTCCTCGCTCACCTAACTTATGCAACCAACATGTGTTCAAATCCGCAAAACATATATCTTGAAAAGCGTGCCTTCTTTATTGTTATCGATATCATCATCATCACCATCAGGCCTATTTAGTCTCCACTGCAGGAGCACAATCCTCTTTGTACTATCAGAGCCATATGTTAGCCAGAGCAATCAGAGGATTTGGCCTACACTCTTCAAGCTGGCCAGACGGGTTGGAGAGGGTTTGATGTTTAAAATACAAAAATCAAACCGCAAAGCTTTACCTAAGTTACCTTCTACAACATCCACGGGAAGACTTGGAGTGGTTCTATTCTACTCTGCCGGGAACCACATGGTTACGTTATCGATATATAGGGAAACATCAGAGTGGACGCGTGCTCGCACGATTTAACAATAAACTACAAAGTTGGGCTAATAAGCATATATCGAACTATTCAATTAAAGTGGCTTCAAACCATGACGTTGCCGGTACTTAGTATTCAAACGTATGCAAATTACAGACGTGCTATGCAATAAATGCCGACACACGGATCACAATTCGACAATTGGCATTTACGTCGCAATCGCATTATCTCCGTACATACACCCTGTATTTATATTGCCAGCTCTTAATTTAAGCACTTTAACGATCTGTTTAATTAGAGGAGTACTCTCAACAACAATCTTAATGAGTATTCAACGAATTCCCGGAATGCAATTAGTTTACTCGTCAAATACAAATTATTGTTCCTTACTGTCCTTGTTAAAGTATGATATCTAGTATTACTTCTACTCTATGTAGTAAGCAATACACGTTTATAGACACAAGTGGTACAGAATAGTGTGCTTAAAACGGGGGAAATTGTTTGGGCGTGTTGGAAGGCGATAGAGCGGATCTTGCAAATCGCGGCATGTAGCCAGGGACCGGAAAACCCCTTCATTTGATTAAGTCTATCGATCGGGTAACTCTATCATAAGGCTACCCTTTATTAGAGTTACCCTATCGATTGACTTACCCTAACGTTATGGTAACTCCTTCAAACTAGTTAACTAATAGTAACTCGACTTACCAGTAACCTGAAAGTGTCGATTATACCACTTAGCATTCGGTTACTGTTACCCTATCGCTCTCTTTGTTCTACACGTTCTACAGTATATTCTGACTCTTTCTAGTCTGACTTCAATCAAGAATGTCAATGCAATATAATACAGTGGTCACTCTAATAAGTACTTCGAAATTGATGTGAATGAAATAAAGATAAAAAAATTCGCTTATTACTTCCGATTCCGATATATAATTTTTTCCGTGAGTGTTAATTCAAGATATGTAATTTTAATTTTTTATGATATTTCTTTGTATCCGGAATTTGTATCCCTGTCGAACGTCTAATATCAGTTTTGTGAAAATCGTTACAGCAATCGGAATTTTACTTTTTGTATTATTTTATTAGTATATTTTAGTGTATGTAATCTATTACCAAACGCAAAATGAAAATTTTTTAATTGAGGAAATTAGAGATATACTGTATAATAAATGCTTTGAATCAGAATTTAAAAATGTGTTCAAAATTAAAACTAGCACTAAACATAATCCTAAGAAATTAAGTTAGATTCCAGATATTTACATCTGTAAACTATACATATAGTAAAACAGTACAAATATTTTGTCTGTACATTTTGTATTTTTGACTAAAATGGATAGAGGAACACTTAAAAAGAAAAAAAGAAAGCAAAAAAAAAATATAATTTCTTGTCTGTCTGTCTGTATGTATGATCACGTTTTTTCTCCGGAAATATTAGATGGATTTGAATGAAACTTTTTTGTTATATAGCTATTAAACCGGCGCAACATATAGAGTAGAAATAGTTTTGGAAACTGGAACACCTGATGCAGCATTGTAATGGTCTAGCTGAACTATAAGAAATATAAAAGAGGAGCCTTAGCAAAAGTTGTTAAGCCTGATGAGCATTTTTGTTGAGGTATAACATATCTGAGATTTGGAACACCTCCTGCAGAACCATAATGGTCCAGGTAAAATATAAGAAATATATAAATGACGTCTTAGCAAAAGTTATTCAACCTGATGAGCATTTTTTGTTAAGGTATTTAATTTGAAGATTTGGAACACCTAACGCAGAACCATTTATACATATAATAAAACAGTAAAAATATTTTGTCTGTACATTTAGTATTTTTGACTGAAATGGATAGAGGGACACTTAAAAAGAATAATAGAAAGCAAAAATTTTTTTTAGAATTTCTTGTCTGTCTGTCTGTCTGTATGTATGATCACGTTTATCTCCGGAAATATTGGACGGATTCGAATGAAACTTTTTTTGCTATATAGCTATTAAGCCGGGGCAACATATAAGGTAGAAATAATTTTGAAAAATGGAACACCTGATGCAGCATCACAATAATCCAGCTAAACTATAAGAAATATAAGAGTGGAGCCTTAGCAAAATTTGTTAAGCTTGATGAGCATTTTTGTTGAGGTATAAAAAATCTGAGATTTGGAACACCTCATGCAACACCATAATGGTCCAGGTAAACAATAAGAAATATACATGGCGAAATTTTGATCGTTTTGAACCCTTAAAGGGGTGATTTAGCCCGTCGATATGGACCATTTTTTTATGGGACCAATGCTGGAAACTCAAATTTTATTTCGACATTTTCATAGGGGCAATTTGTATAGGAATGTCGATTTTTTTTTCGAGTTTATAGCATTTGTCCCACAGGAAAAGTTGTTTATATTGACGGGCTGAATCACCCCTTTAATGGTCCGGAACGATTAAAATTTCGCCATGTATAAATGACGCCTTAGCAAAAGTTATTCAACCTGATGAGCATTATTTGTTGAGGTATTTTATTTGAAGATTTGGAACACCTGACGCAGAACTATAACGGTCCAGGTAAATTATAGGAAATATAAAAATGACGCTGTAGCAAAAGTTGTTCAGCCTGATTAGTATTTTTTGTTGACGTGAAAAAATCGAAGATTTAGAACATCTGATACACTAAGTACCTACCATGTTAAATTTTATATCGACAATTTTACAGAGTCACACTCTCCTCTGGGATTGAGTGCGTAGAGTACGATTAGCTCAAATTACTGGTGACCGCCCAGCGGTCCCCCTTTTGGCAACGTAGTTTTAAGCCCATACGGCAAAACATAAGAGTTTGCTGTCTCTCCAAGCCTTGAGTACACAGGCAACACCTAAAGCCGAGGTCCGTCTCTCCCGAAGGCCCTTTGGAGATGTGCGATAGGTTGAAGGCGCTCTGCCCATACCTCAAAGTTTGGTGAAGTAGCGCAAGCTCACTTGGAGCTAGCTATATAGTCTTCTTCTTATCGTGTCGGTGGCTCAAAAAGTTCTATATTTAATTCCTCCAGTATTTAGCAACAGTCAATGCAATTCTATACAATTTTATAACACTGCTACAAGTATTCTATTATGCATGTTTAGTTAGTATTAAGGTATATTAATATGCCGGCGTCATAAAGTCCACGCGGACGAAGTCGCAGGCATCAGCTAGTAGGTTATACGAATTACTTGCTATCAAAGCTTATAATCATGAATCAGAATCCTGACTTTGTTAAATTTGTTTAAACTTATTCAAAAGTCTTTAACAGAATATGTGCATGTGCAAAATCAATATATACCAGACAAACTATTTTGAAATCCAGTGACAAAGTGAAAACAACGTAGAATAGGTAAAGTTAAAAAATAGGACGGTAGTAAAATATTTCAAAACCTAATTTTTAATCAGGTACTATCTTTTCTAGAAATGGTCTTTTTCATAGTGAACAGTACGGATTTACAAAGGATAGATCAGCTACAGTCGCGGGTGTTGCTCTTGTAAAACATAATGTATGTTACCGGCCAAACCCGAGTACCCAAACTAGAATCGCGAGTGGCCTCGAGAGGGTTCGCTTGATGTAGTCTACGCTTTGACCAGCCCATATCCAGAACCACGAAATCTTCCAACTCTCAAATCGTTTCAAATGCCTTCCAGACTGCATTTCTGTGAACGAGCTCAACAATGGGTTCGTAGAAGCTGTCCAGGCGGTGGGATCCAAGATCTTTAAATCTGGCCCCAAAAAGAAACCTCAAAAGACTTTGGGGCACGATATACGCTCATATAGTCGAGCGCAGCGGTCAACACGCTAGCCTGCGACACGGGGGTCCCGGGTTCGATCCCCGGTCAGGTCAAGATGGAAAAAGATCTTTTTCATATTGACCTGGGTCTTGGATGTTTATCTATATATTATAAAATATAGTATCGTTGAGTTAGTATCCTGCGACACAAGTTCACAACTTACTGTGGGGCTAGCTCAATTTGTGTGATATGTCCCTATATATTTATTTATTATTTATTTATTTATAATACTGAACGTATTAAGAAGACGATGGAGCAGAAAAGGGGCTCCAAAGTGTTTGCAAGAGTGGAGACTATTGGGCAGAGCTGGTTGACTAAGTTGAAGACGAAGGACGACAAAGTGACGTCGACAAAGGCTGAGGTAATGAGGGAGATTGAGAGGTTTTACGGACTGCCGTATAGGTCAACTTGACCCATGATCCAAGAGCCAAGTTAACCCGACACTATACCAAAGATATCCCGGATATCAATCTGTACGAGATTAGGATTGCCCTCAAACAGCTCAAAAACAGCAAGGCGCCGGGCGAGGACGGAATCACATCAGAGCTTCTGAAAGCGGGCGGAATACTTCACTCTTCAGAACCTCTTTAATTCCGTCTTGCTCGAGGGCGTGATGCCAGAGGCGTGGAACAGGGGCGTGGTGGTTTTGTTTTTCAAAAAGGATGATAATGATGGCTCATCACCCTCGAAAACAGATTATAGACGTGGCCGTCTATAAGCTGTTTTCGAGGGTGATCATGAATCGTCTCGCAAAAGTATAACTAGCCACTATGCTTGGCGTTTGTGGAGTATGAGAAAACCTTCGATTCGATCGAAACATGGGCCGTGCTTCATTTTTTTCAGTGGTGTCGCATTGACCATCGGTATATCGTGGTGTTGAAGTGATTTTACAGCAACGTCACCATGTCAGTCAGGAGCAAAGTACGAGGGTTATTCCACGTTCCAGAGAGGCGTGATATCTCCGAAACTGTTCACAGCTGCAATGGAAGACACTTAGAAGGTGTCTTCCATTGGAATGGGATGGACTTGGCATCAACACCGAAGTTGAGTATATTACTCACCTTCGATTTGCTGATGAAATCGTTGTCATGGCGGAATCGCTGGAGGACTTAAGTACAATGCTCAATAAGGTTTCCCAACCAATATTTATCCATGTTCATTTGGCCCCAGGTGGACCTTAAAATGAACATGGATAAAACGAAGATCATGTCGAATATCCATGTTTCATGTTGGGAACTCTCACCTTAAAATTGTAGACCAATATGTCTACCTGGGTCAATTAATCCAGTTCCAGCTTCAAGGATGAGGTGCTTCAACGAATTCAACTCGGCTAGGCAGCGTTAGGGAAGCTCCCTAGTGTCTCCTCGTCCGAAATACCTCGGTGCTAAGTCAAAAGTCTTCGACCAAAATGTGTTATAAGAAGTTCTCATAAGAAAGGTCAAGGTCGCTCAAAGAGCTATGAACAGAGCTGTGCTCGAAGGTTTTCCACGAGACCTAATCAGAAATAAGGAAATCCGTATAAAAACTAAAGTCATCGACATAGCTCAGCAGATTAGCTCTATGCAGTGGCAGTGGGCGGGGCCTATAGCGAGTAGAACCGAAGACTGATAGGGCAAAAAGGTTGTTAAATTGCGATCACGTGGTCGGACGACCTGACCATGGTCCCAGAAAAAGGCTGGATGCAAAGTAACTTCCAACAGATCATTTTTGTAATACTAAGAAGAAGTCTATGTCCAGTAGTTTACGGCTGAAATGAAGATAGTTTGTCCTAGGCCAAACTAGTTCATTCTGATCTGCTTAGGATATGTTACCAGCCAAGCCCGATATTTGTTAGTAGTAGTTTTTGTTTTTGTGAATTTAAATATTGGATAATGCTCATAGAAAGAACTCTCTTCAGCTTTGTCCGTTTTAATAAAAAATGTACCCATTTTTTTTATAATTTTTCAAAATTTTAATCTGAATTACATTTTTTTCCGTAGGAGGCATATTTATCCTACGTACGTATTAGTCTGAGCTACTAACAAACTAATAAAAATTAAAAATACCGCGCGTAATAAAATATTAGGTCGGAGAAAAAGTAATTTCGTATTTTGTATGTGTAAAGTTGTAATAAAATTTCTTCAGTTATATTGTATGTACATGGATGAATTTGAGACCATATGAAAGGTACATTTTAAGAAATAATGAAAATGATAAAATACATTTCCCCGCCATTCTTCAACTGTATTATTGTCTATTAAAAATTTATGGAATCAACGAAAAAATTTATACATTATTGAAATTTTATTTAAAAAAAAGGTATGTATGCAATTTAAACCGGAAGTGAATTTTGGTGTTTATGATTTAAAAAAAATAACACAAAGTTCGTTTAAATTTTTTTGTCTGAGAATTTTAAAGTCATAGTTACATCTCTTTTGTATGGCCGGAAAAAATCTTCATACAAAATACGAAAAAACTTTTTCCCCTACCTAATAAAAATAAACACTTCAAGTCCGATCCATCAATCAACGCAGCAAACAGTAGAAAGTGACCAACGCAGTAGTAGACACGAGTACCTAATTCCCCGATTCTTAAAACTCAGAGAGGCCCGCACCCTGCTAACCCTATCAACTCTCTAGAGTGAGCAATTATGAGTTATATGACTTGCAAAATAAAGGTTAGAAAAGCTTGACGTCATGTGAATAACACTTGATAGGGTAAGCCTATCATAGGGTTTTGAGATATGAGTTAGTGCTTAGTCGACTTAATTGTATCATATTAGTAAGCCTTTCGATAGGGTAAGCAAATGATATGGTTATCAAATCGTTAGGGTTTACGAAAACCAGTCGATCAAAAACCCCAACGAAAACCCCTCTTATGGTAAGTGGTTCCGGTCCCTGCATGTAGCCGGACCGGCCGGGTCTGGTGTGCCTTAAGCCGCCTGTTATGTGGGCCTTGTGGAGCCGTCACCGCAGATATCATACTATCTACCCTACTAGTCTATCCTACTCTATTTTTATACCAAATTTAAATTGTAACTTATCAACTCATGATCCTACACACACAACCTACGAGTGTTACAGAAGGAAATTATTAAAAATCTACAGAAAAATATACCAAGGAGTTATATAGACCATGCGTAAAGGTAATAAAATTTATTCTTAGCTTTATCATTGGCGCCCGCATGCTACTCCGATAAATTGCTTCTCTACGAGATAACGAAACCAAACATAAACCAATAATGCCTGTCTACGGATTTCTACACACATTGGCAGATGTTTATTTATCGGTATTTTAGGTAGGAAATTGAACGAATTTGCAAACTTAACTTTATCAGGAAAATCTAGGTACCTACTAAGGTACATCCATTAATTTCAACCTTCAACGGCAGATAAACGACCAATGGTTTCGGAGATAAGGGAGTGGGAATGGTAAATTTTCATCTAGGTATCTTGTTGAATGACTTTCAAACGATATAATGTAAAATATTAAAAAAATATATTTAAGATTCTTAACAATCCCCATTTGACATATATGTTTACGGTATTATTTTCAAAAACTTATATCGACATAAAATATATTTTTTTGCGTTTTGGCACCTAAAAACATTTTTTGAACACATTACGTTAGTTCACGTATCATGTCCGTGTTAAGGTTCAACTAAATCAGTCCAGTAGATTTGGAGCATATTGCTACAGACAGTCAGATACATGGGCGATCCCATAAGGATTCCGCAGGTTGTTACGTGAGGAACCCTAAAAAGTATCCAAAACTAAAAACTGAAATGTTTCGAATCCGTCCCAGGTAGTCTACAAATTCAGCACTGTTTGTCACTTTATAAGATTATGAAATTCTATAGTTGAAATAATAAAATGAAGTTATTTTAAAATAAGATCTGAAATTAAAGTAAGAACTAAGAATTCAAATGGAAACTTTAAAAAGACGTCCTTAGAAACAACTGCATAATCAGCTTTGCGTCGATTAATATCGTCATGGCGGACGCCGGCGGCGGTCGTCCGCTTGCTCGATATTGCAGACAAAGAACTAAATTATTTCCTCCATTTCCCGAACATCTCTTTGTTTTAGATACAACACCGTTTCCTTTTCTTGCCATCCAATAAAGGTGCTTTTTAGGGTTCCGTAGTAAACTAGGAACCCTTATAGTTTCGCCATGTCTGTCTGTCTGTCTGTCTGTCTGTCTGTCTGTCTGTCTGTCTGTCCGTCCGCGGTTTTACTCAGAGACCATAAGTACTAGAAAGCTGTAATTTGGTATGAGTATGTATATTAATCATGGCAAAAAAGTCGTAGAAAAAAATCTTGAAAAAAAATTTTTTTTGGGTAGCTCCCATACAAGTAAAGTGGGGGAGTCATTTTTTTTTCTCTACTTACCCATCTTGTGGGGTATCGTTAAAAAGGTCTTTGAAAAATATTGTGAGGTTGAGAACACCATTTTTCGATTTAAGGATCCGTTTCCGAAATGTTTGGTTTTAAAGTGCAAATTTTTGTTAGAGGTACGTGTCCCCCCCTCTATCTCCTAAACGGTTATATATAGATACGTGAAAAAAATTACAGCAGTAGTATATATACTGAAGTGTAAAGGAAAACTATCAGAGCTAAGTACTAAGTACAAACTAAAAAGTTATAGGCAACCAACTTATAAAATGTACTGGAAAATGTAAAATTTCATACAATCTTTATTGTTAGATGTTTTTGGTCGTTAAACTGTGAGGCGCGAGTGTAAACAGTGTGTACTCAAAGTTGTCATTCGCAACTACGGAACCCTATACTGCGCGTGGCCCGACACGCACTTGGCCGGTTTTAATACTTAAAATAACTATTTTATTAAAAGAATCAAGTCTTGGTTAGTAAGTATAACCTTCACGATTCCTATTATTTAATAAATAATTAAATTTATTTTATTTTAAGTGGCGTATTTTTTACAAGCTGTGATAGTAGTAGTAATATATCTATGCGTATTTATATACTTAAGTAATTCATAACAAGCATAAGTGTATGCGTGTTATGAATTACAAGTGACAAAAAAGTGACAAAACTAGTGAGTTTAAAACATTATATCTGCATTGTAACAATTCTTCAGCCATTTAAGTAACATTTCAAGAGATGAAATATTAACAGTTTCAAACCATGTAACAAAACAACTGAGCCGAGAACTTCCTAAGTCATAGCATAAACTGAAATTTAGCATACCATAACAGCCAAAAATAGTGGTCGTGTTCAACGAGTACTTACTACTCAAGTTTGGGCCCGTGCCAAACTATGCATGCAGCCGTAATTGTTTGTTCGATGCGTCTAAGGGCCAGAGCAAACATGCTACTTTTGGCATATCAACACGAAATTTAGCCGCTTTTCGAAGGCTGGTCGCTGCAAGCTCCACTGACAATACTACATGCAGTTCACGTCGATAGGTTGACATCTGCAGAACAAACCGTTGGACTGGCATACAGACGCTGAAACGTGATACACCCGAAAAATCACTGGTCATCACTGCAAAAGTATCGTGTGTGCCTTGACATAATGCTCCAGTAACGACTTCGTGTTGCGGTTCCGTTATGAAGTCTAGAAAATTCTCTTCGAATCTTATTTTTACCACTAAATGGGCTGATGTCTCACGTCACCCTATATGTGGGTCTGGCCTGTATGAAATAGTAATGCCAAACTTTAAAACTTCGCATATACTTATTAATTGTTAAATTATTTTTTACATCCACTTACATATCGGGTAAAACTTTAAAAAGTTTAATTGTTTATTATTTGTGGCTTTAGTCTAGAGTTTAATTGTTAATTAATTAGTTGTTCAAAACTTTATTTGTAATTTACTTGAAAAAAAAACTATTGAACTGAGGGTTTCACAAAACTTTCAAATAGTTTTTTTCTCAAAATTTTCTTTATCTTTTATTTTTTGAGATAAGAAATTAAAGTGAGTATCAGATGTACTTAGTTTACCTTTGAAAAAGGCTTTTGACCCGATGGAAGTTCAATTTCTTTGCTCGTACCATCTTGAACGACATCAAGGTGTGTTTTATCACGGGAAGGCGCACCGAGCCGCCGGGCAAACAACTGAACGAAAACAGCAAACAGTCCGCCTTATACATTACTCATGGAAATGAAGCGATCCAAAGAACCACTAAGCTACAGAGCAAACACTAGGACAAACAATTCGAATAAGTAACTTATTGCTGGGCATTTTACGCTGATTTGTATAATACATTCATTTTTGTTTGGGACTGCGCAAACAAAAAAGAGGTGTATTGTCTTAAGTGTTCATGTATGAATTGTAATTAATATATGATCTTACGGGTGAGTTCTTCCATAACTTTGGAAAGCCTTCATAGATTCAGACGTTTAGGGTTTCGTTAAATTATACAACTGTGTTATATGGGATACGGATCACTGCTGGGAACTCAAAAACATTTTCGATATAATCATACAAAAATACTCAGCCGCGCGGGTAAAATGTATGGGAAAGTCAATTACGCGTTTTCAGTTGTTGCCTGCGACACGGATGGTCCCGGGTTCGATACCCGGTCAGGTCAAGATGGAAAATGATGTTATTCAGATTGACCCGGGTCTTGGATGTTTATCTTATTATATGTATTTGGAATAAAATATAGTATCGTTGAGATCTTACCCATAACACAAGTCTCAAACTTACTTTGGAGCTAGCTCAATCTGGGTGATTTGTCTCTATATATTTAATTTAAATATTTATTTACTTAATCCTAACGAATATTTGCATAGTTAAGGCGAGATGCAATATTGTTTCTGAATTACCTTCTCTGCGAGACGCGACTGACAGCGCGGCATTTTCATTAGGTTCGTTGCAGTAAAAACTTAATAAAGTTTTACTAAAGAATTTCTAATTAGAAATTTTAGCTCTTCACGACATAGCAATATTTCAGGCTCGTGAAGGTATTTCCAATAAAGGACTTTGCCAAGTCATAATTCTTCAAAGTTACGTGTAATAAGATGCGGATATTACAACATTCTTATAAGATTTAGGTGCTTGCATTCAAGAGCACAGGTCGACGCTGGCGCGTTCACATAAGTACTTACCTACATTCTCCTACTTTTGATCTTATTACGAACATACAGAAGGGTTCGTAATAGTTTATTTAATTTTAAATAAACCAATATTCCTGTAGTTTAAATATTTGTGGACTAAACACGGTGTTTTTGAATTCATTGGCATCCTTTCAAATATATACTATACCCATGATTCAAAGTAATTAGAGACTACAAAAAAAATATATTTTTATCTATCTATACATATAATAAAACAGTAAAAATATTTTGTCTGTACATTTTGTATTTTTGACTGAAATGGATAGAGGGACACTTAAAAAGAATAATAGAAAGCAAAAATTTTTTTTTTTAATTTCTTGTCTGTCTTTCTGTCTGTATGTATGATCACGTTTATCTCCGGTAATATTGGACGGATTCAACTTTTTTGCTATATAGCTATTAAGCCGGGGCAACATATAAGGTAGAAATAATTTTGGAAAATGGAACACCTGATGCAGCATCATAATGTTCCAGCTGAACTATAGGTATTATAAAAGTAGAGCCTTAGCAAAAGTTGTTAAGGCTGATGAGCATTTTTGCTGAGGTATACACATTTTGAGATTTGGAACACCTCATGCAGAATCATAATAGTCCAGGTAAACTATAAAAAATACATAAATGACGCCTTAGCAAAAGTTATTCAACCTGATGAGCATTTTTTGTTGGGGTATTTAATATGAAGATTTGGAACACCTGACGCAGAACCATAATTGTCCAGGTAAACTATAGGAACTATAAAAATTACGCTGTAGCAAAAGTTGTTCAGCCTTATTAGTATTTTTTGTTGAGGTAAAAAAATCAAAGCTTTAGAACATCTGATACACTACCATGTAAAATTTTATATCGACAATTTTAGAGAGTCGCACTCTCCACTGTGACATTCATATTACTGGTGACCGCCCGGCGGCAGCGGTCCCCCTTTTGGCAACGTAATTTTCAGCCCATACGGCAAAACATGAGAGTTTGCTGTTTCTCCAAGCCTTGAACACATAGGCAATGCCTAAAGCCGAGGTCCGTTCCTCCCGAAGGCCCTTTGGAGATGTGCGATAGATTGAGGGCACTCTGCCCATACCTCAAAGTTTGGTGAAGTAGCGCAAGCTGACTTGGAGCTAGCTATATCAGTCTTCTTTTTATAGTGTCGGTGGCTCAAAAAGTCTAAAAGAATCCTATTATATTTTATTCCTCCAGTATTTAGCAACAGCCAATGCAATGCCATACAATTTCATAGCACTGCTACAAGTATTTTTTTATGTATGTTTAGTTCGTATTGAGGTATATTAATACGCCGGAGTCACAAAGTCCACGCGAACGAAGTCGCGAGCATCAGCTAGTATTTCATAAAAGCTTAAAAATACCTCAAACTTTTTTAGGAGCTATTTATTAAGATAAATAGTTAAAACAGCACTGAATTTCCGAAAACGCTGAAAATATATAAATTAAAAAAATAAATAATTTTAAAAATAAGTCGGTCAGCGACATATTCGCAAAACATGTGATTTTAAGCTGGTACACACACCAGCAATTTAATGTTGACGCAAGAAATGTTTTGATAAGTACACATTTCTTGCGGACGCTATTAAAGTGCAAACATCCTGTTATGTGTATAGCAATACAAACCGAACAATTATATTGTAACATATTAATCATTTAAATTATTAATTTTGAACTTTGTCTGACACATTGACTAATACATACATACATACTACGTACTAAGTAAATTCTCTAATTTACTTAAGTACCTACTGCGTGGTCTCATAGATCTTAATTTACAGGAAACACTAATGTTGCCATCCGATATTTTTAAAACCCAAGAGGCCAACAGTTATAGTTATTAAGTATACCAATCCTTTGATATGCTGACGTTAATTTCTCCATTCCACGGGTACCGCACAGACATGGAAGCGGTAAGAACCATCTCCACATATGAGAGGCTATTACGAAAATATTAATTGAGTAAAGTAGACTTGGGCTCTGTCTACACCGAAAGGGAGAAAGACGTGAGAGTATGTATGTATTAATTGAGTAAGAACGAATACCAGGCTACGAGGCAATGTGTCAGTCAAAGTTCCAATTCTTATCAACATTTCGCTATGCAATAAAAATCGAATAAATTCTCAGATATTTACGAGCATTCGAAATAGAGAATTATGTTGAATATAGTCAAAGTTGGTACCTAATTCAAGCGAGGAGAGAAACGGTGCGGCAAATGGCGCATAAATTTTGCTTCAAGAATAAGTCGAGGGCATTAAGAAAATATAGATTACATGTACAGTACGTAAAAATGGCTCGGCGCCGGTAACACGGTATTTAATTTATTGCTAAACGTATAACCGCTTACGGGAACGTGGTGCACTCCGTGATATTTTATGAAGTATGCTTTTTAAGTTCACTGTTGCTATTTGACATTGAAACTCTTTCCTAACTACGGGGATAGTTATTATTACACGTGGGTATAAAACACTCGTATGCCTGTATCGCATAATACAGTTTTTCGTTAATAAAGGAGTCTCTCCTAAGGTGTTACTTGCCTTATAGTTTATGGTAAACTATTTGCCCGCGGTTTCGCTTGCGTTTATGTAGATACCTTTGAAAAAGTTCCTTAGTCTGGTTAATTTATATATTTCTCTTAATGCATAACTAAAAAATTGCATAATTAATTAAGTACTCTTGTGAGAGTCACTTGGCCTTTACAAGTTCCAATAGATATCTTATTAAAGATCGAGCAGATACTTGTTTGTACACCTTACGTAATTTTAACAGGTGTGTGTCTGCGGTTTTGATGCTACCCAGATAGGGGTAGCTAGGTAACTGAAAATCCGTGTTTTGCTTCTCGAGTAATTCATGCACTGAGTTACTACCTATTTGTATCACTGCGTCACACACTTACAGTCTAAACTGCTTGCATGTCATATCATCCATTATATGTACCATTTGTGATTTGTATATATTGTATATGTGTGACTTATTTTGGTACAAATAAATCTATTTCTATTCTATTCTTCTATTCTATCAGAAAGGCGTTCGCCAACAAAACAGTCAGTTGAGGCAGAGAATATCTCATAACAGTAATACATACAAATATATTTACTTACAAACATATTATCACGTCTTTATTCCTTACGGGGTATACAAAGCCTAAGGTCCTTAAACGCAATTGCCACGTTTATCATATCTAGTAGAGGGCGTAATGGAAAGATGAAAATCAAAATAGTAATGGGTTGCTAGCAGCATCGCCTATTACCGTTATTTCTTAGATTTTTGCCCAATCTCTTCACCGGCTTAAGAAAAGCAGCTGGTATATTCTATGCTTTCCCTTTTCTCCCAAACCAGCATCGAAGTTACAAATATATTTGATAATGTATTTACTGCGGCTCATCCCTTGCGTGCTAGTGTTCCTTTTTGGAAAAAAAAATTAGTCTGGGTCATAAAAATGTTCCAATGTTACTTCGATGTCTTAAGAGCCTAAATATTTTAATTAACCTTTAAATTTAGTTTAAAAATGAATAAAGAAAAAATAAGCAAGTATTTTCTTAATTTCACAAAAGCTTTTCCAAGCGTTTTATAAAATTCCTAGAACAACCAATCATACTGCTCATGTAGACGGCACTGTTCGATCGCATTGCCATCAAGCTAAGAGGATCACGGAGCCTGTAATGTTTCCATATATTCCTCCTATAGGACACTAGACATCTTAGCCTTTCCGGGTACCTCTATTGAACTGATACTACTTAACTTAATTGGAGTGTAGTTTCATACAACGATATTTCTTGAGAACTTGATGGTATTTATGTTTGTATTTATGTGAGAGATAGGAAAACTTTTTGTTCTGGATATTATCTTGCACTAACAATTTTTTGCGACTCTGTCTGCTCAAATTATAGGCTATGTCACCCGCAAATAAATTAGCTTTCGATAGGCGAAAGAATGCTCTGTTTAATAAAAACAAACCATTGCTCAAGTCATTCCCCCTTATAATATTACTTAGTATAGATAAATTAATAGGTTAATTGTTCTCTATGAAAAGCTTTTCTTCTTTCAGTATTTCTTCTTTCTTTTAAGTTATGGACGAGTAAAGCCCCGCGTTAAAGCTAGTTAACCATAAAGAAAATAAAAACAACAACAGTTTTACACTTCTTTCGTAATCACTTAAAATATGCAGCCATTATTTTATATCAACTATGTAAGTAAAGTAGTAGTAACAAAGACAATATAAGTAGTAAGTATGTAAGAAAATAAAGTGTGCTTTTTACTAACTAATTTTTTTTTTCGCTAGAGAAACCTGCTTGAACTGTTTTCTGGTCCCAAAGGGAAACAAATTAAATGATTACTCATGTCATTGAAAGTCGTCTTTTTTTCGACTGGCTATCGCTCCCATACGGCCAACTCCCCCGGAATCACTCTATTTTAAAATAAAGATTTTTATACCTCTCTCTCAATTTCTTTTCAAATCGAATAATCCAGAATAATAAACATGAGTCAAATAAAGATAACAGTAATACGAACTGCAGAATTTCCATAATACGGTGACGCGTAGCGATGAAAGCGCTCGCGAGCGGCGCTCAAGTATGCAATCGCGTCGCAAAAGTCGACGTTTGGAAAGTGGTCACGTAAAATTTTACGTTTGAGCTCCACATCAGCGCCCGACAGCGCTTCGAACCTAATCCAATCAGAGGCAATGGCGCTGGACACGGTGTCAATTTCACACATGCAGCCGCCAGCGGCGCCCGGCGACGCCACTCCGCTCAGCTCTCGACGTAGGACATGCCATGTTCAATTACCCGCGAACGTTTTACTCACGATAAAAATTACCGATCTGATGATATGAATTACATCACTCATGCATATTCCATACCTGCTCTGCTGCATTCGCATTGATGGAATAATTAACAATTAAACGCAAGTTATAATTTAACATTTTAATTTATTTAAAAGATTTTGCCAATTTATTTATGTCATCCAAGTTAAACGTACATATAGTGTTTGTAAATAAAACAAGGCAAAGAAGCTTTTAATACTTATTATTTACGGTCCCTAATAACCGTCGGCGTGGCGGCGAGGTGAATCGACTGCACGGCACGGCGTACACCGGCCGTCGGCTGAAGGAACTACACTCAGCAGGCACAGGTATGGCGCTCCATACAAGCGGCGCAATATTTATGCCTAGGACTAACACAAACAAAACTTTATATCCGTGCACTGTGTCAATGTGTGAGTTCGACAATCAGGGTCGCCAACTCGTCGAATGAATATAAGTAGGTACCTACTACCGATGCCATCATTTACGAATATATCTTTCCATTTTAGAAGATTTGTGATTATTTTATCTAAGTTTATATATTACCTTTTATGAATCTGGATAATAAATAAGTGACAGTGCTTACAAACATAAAATGTATTCGTTGATCTCACTCGTATGTCATTACTCTCACTTGTTTGCTACAACTGGTACAGCAAACACAACACTATGAAATAGTTATATAAATATTCTCTAGTAGATGTAAGGTCTTATTCATAAAAGCATAAAATATCTAAAACAAATATCACTTCACAAATAAGTATTTCCTTAGTTTATGTCCATTTTCCATTTACCACTGTTTTACGATATTTTATGTTATGACACACTAAATAATATACGATCACTACTTGTAATAAAATAACTAATGTATTCGGCGTCAAAAATACGGTAAATATGAATAAATTAAATAAAAACGTTTGTTTACATCTCACGTCAACAATGGCGTCGCGAAACTCGTGAATCATGACTAACTTCAATGCAACGCGTGGCGAAACGTGCGAAGCTAACCCTGTTTGAATGCCAGTAAAGCCCGCGTATTAACGGGGGTGAGGCGCGGGGAAGCTAGGTTGTGAGGGACGCTGCGAGTTTCCGTTCTGTACGTTAGTACTATTATTAATTCTGTGCAGCAGGTCCGTCTGCTTTACGAGCCTGGGCCTGTCTGGAATACTTAATGCTCTATATTTACGTCAAAAATTTTGCATACTGCACTTTCTTTCTACCTATTTTTAAAATCATAACATTGTTTATTACTACTATATTAGGTATCATAATTTAGGTTACAAATGTAATGCAATGTGTAATAAAAAATATTGATTTTAAGGAAAGTAACTTCATCTACTTAAATTTTGTAGACTCACATATACATTATAAATACTTAATAGAGGATTACATATTATAATAAGTAAGGACTGTCCAATTTGACTTGTAAGGTACGATTCAGACCAACTGGCATCAGCCCGGGCCGTCCACAGCCCGTCGAAGCCGTTTGCGTCCCGTGGAAGCTATCCACGTCTGTCAGACAGCCTTACGCGTGCCGCGAAAACTGCAGCTGCATGCGTACCGCGGCAACCGACAGTTACTTCGGCACTAACGTAACGTTAACGTTTAGGGGTTAACTGACAGTGACTTCGGCATTAACGTTACGTTAACGTTTAGCAATCATATTTTTTGAACTTAAGTATGAACAATAAAAATACGAATAAGAGTAAACGAATTCCAGACAGGTAGAGGTCTACGATTTTAGACATACCCAAGGAGAGTTGGCGTCAGGCACGCAGCTGGTGGAAAAACTTTCGCCTCATAGCGGACCCCGTGATCCGACACGTTACATCAGAGGACGCAAACGGGAAAATTCTTGATGGAGAAGATATTACTAATAAGTAAAGTACATACTTCTACAAATGTTTTTCTAGGTACATTTACAAATGTTAGTCGATTTGTTGAGTGAGAGGTTATTATAAATAAATTAATTAATTAATGTATACAAAATTTATTGAATTTTATACAACAATACCTGATATCAACTCTATATGATTTTGTAAAGTGAAAATCAATTTGTGTTAATCTCAATCACAAATTAATTTTCTCTTTTCAAAATCTGCTAATAGATACGTAGGTATAAAAGAAAATGGCAGAATTTAAACAAACCAGATTTATTTTCCTAAGACAGAGCTGTAGAAGTAACAAAAAAGCGGGGAATAACGAGCGTAGCGGCGCGCAAGTAGCAGTTAAGCGATTTGTCGGCGTATTAATAAAACGATTAAACGAAGCTCTCCATGGTAATCTGAGAGCGCGCGGCAGATGGCCGCGATTCCCAAACTTTGATGACGGACGCCGGCGCCCGTCTCCAACGGAACCACTCGACGGTTTGTACACTTTTGTTACCAACTACTTGCACTTCAAAAGAGTTTCAACGGATTTTAATTTTAAGAAGGTATTCTTATTTAGCTGTCTCAATTTTAATTAAATTTCTGAAGGAAGTTTTATTATTGAAATTGAACATCCGTAGCACTTGTACTAAATTTTCATTTTCTGCGGTACCCCCATGCATTGCAATATGGTAAGCATCAGTAAGGCGGCTGGCTATTAAACTTTGCCAAATTATATTTATTAAAAGAAATACTATCATTGACAAAATCAAAAGAAATTAAGGTTGCGAAAAGCAGGCGAATGTATGGCGCAGGAGAGTTGCTTGACATGACAAAATATAGCCAAGGATGCCACCAGATATATAAACTTACATAATCTATTCAACGAGTTAATAGCGCATCTTAGCAGTATGTTTTACATTTAAATAAAAATACATTTGTATGGAAACCATACTGGAAAAATACTGCTAGGATACGCTCTTAATAATTAAAACTATCAGCATTTTCCGACTAAAAATACATGAGTAAAACCATTTTGTTAAATAAGTAGAACAACAACAACTTCTTTAATAAGTAAGTTTCCGTTCGATGTGCTTTCATTTTGAGTAACTATTCCGTAGCGGTTACGAACTGTATTTTACTGTTCTATTCCTAAAACATTAATGTCTAAAGACAGACGCAAACGTGTTTCCATTAAAATTTCATTGAGCGCTAACTAATGACAGGCATCTAGGTGACGGTCGTCAATCGAGTCCGTCGTTTGATGACTCGTCAAAATTACTTCCTGTGTTGTTAAGTGCAGGAAATTGTGACTCCTCCAGCGGCACACCTACAAACGCTAACTGCTTTTACGTTTCATGTGTACGTTTCTAATAATATACGGGATTGATTAGACTACAAATCACATTTCCAAATTTTAGGTTATTAATGGGTCTCACTTGTTATACTTTGTTTAAGTCAGTAAGTAATTATTTAAATGTCTATGCAGTAAATGGCTATACAGCGTGGCTTTTAAACACACGCTTTTATTTATCCTCTAAATGTTTTTTTTACTTTCAATACATATAGGTAGAAATAAAGGTAGAAAAGTTTATGGATCTATCTTTATAGGACTTTTTAAATTATAATTTACTAACAGAATCAGATTTATTTTGCTTTACATTTTCAATCTAAGTTGATTCTTAAAAATATTAATTACCAAGTGATTTAATATTAGGTGTAGCTGAGCTGAGATGCTGAGCTGAAGAATACATCATACTTGAATAATTTGAATATTTTGCCTAAACATATGAAAATGTCCTAGAACGTAGACGGATAAATCTACACCGAAGCGGTAAATGGTGCTTGAGGCAATATCTCTGCAACAGCAGCTGTGAAGTAATGGCGCCGACACTTTACGCGATGCGATTACGACCACCTAAACATTCATTACAAGTAATGTCCGTCATTTATCTGCCCTAATCACTGTGTGCGCGGCAACCCTACGATGCGGCCACGGTGAATAAAAAATCAACACATGCGGACATGGCTATCAATATCTTTTGACTCCAATCCCCATGCCCATATTGCTTGAAAGAATTAGATTCCATAATTTATTTTTTCATTACATTTGCTGCGCCCTTATGAATTGAAACTCAGACCGTAATGTTGTATTTACGGGACTAGGCTTTTTTACTTTACAACAATCACTTCTCTTCTCAATAGCCTAATAGCACAAATGCACAGTTGAACCTTTTTCATAAAATACAAGCAAAAATTTTTCATGTCCAGCATGAAATCTTTTTCTGATTCGTGAGATGAGATTTTTTAACCGACTTTAAAAAAGAAGTAGGTCACCAATTTTGGTTGTATAATCTTTTTTTGTACAAATAAACCTGAATAAATGTACCTGATAACTATCAAATTACTTTTACAAATTATTTTAATAAATTTTCTTATGTACTGAACTGCAATCTTGTTTTAGTTTATGGTCATCACGAATGTATTGAAAAACGTCATCTGATGCTATTACTGAGTAAGCTGCCTATTACAGTCATCGCTTTATTATAAGCACTCGGCTTCGTCTCGTGCCTATAAATACCTCGACTTAATTGTCGATCTCGACTTAATAAATAGATTACGGCTATAATTATCCAACTTAGCGTACTTGCATCATAATATACGATTACATAAAAATATTAAATAAAAAAATAAGTTATACGGACTGATTACACTAAGATGTTTCCACAGCAAGAAAAAAAATGAATACCTCCAAGGTTTGCCGCCAATTTATTGAGAATCCGTGACAGGTTCATTTTTTATGTTTTAGAAACAAATAGCTAGCTGTATGCCATTTACCATGATCTTTGTAACTTAAATATATATTATCTGCTTATAAAATTATCACCTCTCTCACCTTATTGTTTTAAAGGAGTGTTAACAGTACCTAGTAGGTAAGTCACTTGAGCAACGCTAAATGTTTCACGGTTTAATCAAGCCCCAGCCATCAGGTAAGATAAATAGTTAGCTCATCTGCATCTATACGAGTCGGAGCTGCCGCAACCGACAAAGTATCGATATTTCACCGTAACCCGCTTCTCCACGCAGTATTATCTCAAGCAATATGGGTATTTTACGAAGTAAATTTTGAAGGTACGTAGTTCACCCAAAAACTAAACACTAGGTCGTCGTTCTAAAGCCGGCCGGCAATCCTAAAGCACCGAGGGTCGGCTAGTGCTCAATCGCACTAATGGCAAGAACCGCAAGCGCAGTCCCACGGGACATACTAACTAAATATGTAATGGTTATTCCGAGCGGACTCGCTACACTTAGGCCCAGCTTCAAATTGACCAGATAAAGTTTCGTGCACACCTTATACAAATTACTACCAAACACAGCAGAACCAAACACTTTTCACTCAAGATTTAAGAAGTGTTTAGCTTTATACTTTAAGCACTGTTTCCTTACACTCTAGATGAGTTTCTACAAAGCCGCCCTAAATATGACTCCTTCAAGTTCAAAAGAATTTGAGAAAGTGCGAGTGCAGTAACACAACTTTTGAGCCTTATTTTCTCGTTCCGAAATTGCAGTGGGTTTAAGCGAGATTTCATTTGTATAGAGCGGGTATAATCTGGAATAATACCGCAGTAGCGGCGCAGGCCTTCAAAGACGCCACTCGTCCGCGCCGCGGCTGCCGCCTGTAATGAGTTTTTTAAATGCGCAACACATTCACACGCCCGCCGACTTCCACTGGATTAGTGTAGTTTGAATGCGACAACCACTTTATTAAGAAAAAAATACTTTTTAATTAATTGGTTTCCATAAAATATTCTGATCAGCCTAAAATCACATTTTTCAGTTAATGGTATCTTCAAAGAACGTACCATAACAGTCGTCCGCACGTCTAGTGTAGGGATGAATGAAATCCAGCTGAAGCCGTCTTGATTACTGCGACCCGAGCGTCGCTCGACGGTTCAGAATTGGACGGATTATGAGGAATTTAAAGGACGATGACAATTTGAATATGAACAAGAAAAGTATTTTCTAAAATTAAATGAATTTTCTCTTTATGTGACTGAAAGATCGTTGCTCTGGCTCGTCTAAACAAATGGGAGGGCATAATGCACACAAAAATACTGATTACTGTATCTTTGTTGTCTTGATTGAAGGCAATGAACCTCATAAACAAAATAAAATAAATTATTTCGCCCGCTGTGATCTTATTTTCTTCGAATTTTTTTCTCATGGAAAATTAAACTTGGGTGATTTTCGTCACGTATGAGATCTAAAAAGCAAATATAAATACGGATTTATAAAAAATATTAGTAACAAAAAAGTATGGCAAGGCAAAGAACATAGGGACATGTTTTGTAAGGGCAGTAGGCGAAGGCGGAAGGAAAGCGGCGCTAATTACTCGCGCCGCCCGGAGCAAAGCCGGCTCGCATCCTCTGCGCGACTCCGCAGGGAGCTGTAACTACATCATGTACATAACTCGCGATATGTGCTCCAAATAAGCTCTGCCTCTTATGAAGTACGCAGTGTTTTGTCGTACAGCCGCAGCGCAGCGGGAACTAATTCTATGATTATTTCAATGAATTGTTTCATTCAGTAGATATTCTTTGTTCAAATGAGCATTTAATCAATAAACCGTTTCTAATAGCACCATATTGTTTTGTTGCGTAAATACAAAATATTTTAAGCATATACAGCTATAAAGCAATGCACAATATTAACATCACGGCCAGTGTCGTTGCGCCACCCAAACAGGTGAATTTACTCACCACCCCAAATTGATGTTAAATCGCTTTTTGTTTGCGCATTCAATCCCGAAGTAATTTCTCAGTTAGAAACACAATTTGATACACTCCGTGTCTTTTTATACACAGGGAAAAGTAATTTTAAATCGCTGCCTTTTAAAAGTTTCACAAAGGTGGTTGTGTATCGAGCTAATAGTTTTATTAGACAATATTTTACTAATGGATAATCGCATCGCTTATGTTCTTCTATTTTCTTTATAAATAGCCTTATCTTTCAACAAAAGAGATTAATATTTACTTTAAAATATTAGTAAGATAAGTACATTTTTCTGTTTGCGTTTTTTTCTACACTTATTTAATTTAAATATGTGATCGGGTTCGATATTTATATTTTTTAAGACTTATCATAGCTACACCGCCGTTTAAAAAAATATAATTATCGAACCACATCGCAAAATTCATGGAATGCAATCTGTAGAGGAGCACAGGTGGACAGCAGCCTACGAAAGATATTTTGCCTAAACTAAAATGGCGACGGTAAATAAAAATAATAACTACGAAAATAAAAAGTCTGTAACTTGTAACAGCTTCAAATAAATGTTGACAAGGAGTACAGACAAAATATTCGGAAGGGTGCAAGTAGAAGGCGCGGCGCAAGGCATAGACGTCGAGGAAGCCATTCATAATATTGTAATAACGGCTTCCAGCAGCAGTTATTCCGTGCTTAAACGTTTTACTGCGGTCATTATCTACCCGCTGAAAGGATATGCAGGCGATAAATTGTAGAGCGTTACCTACACACCTACCTAGTAGGCACTTATCTTAAATCTAACCGCAACCCGGCGTCTTTATAGCGGAAGTAATTCATTAAACTGTAATTGATATTTTGACGTAATTACTTATGATTTAAGCGTAACTACAATAGCAAATTGTACCCGTACAATCTTAATACTTATTAAAGCGCGGACTAACGTGAGTAATCGGTTTTAACAACTGGCTGCATATTAGATAATAAATTGTCAATAATAGCTGAGAAAACGTCTAGATGTTGACTTATTTTGATTAGTTTAAATAAATATACCTATATATATACCGACAAATCACACAGATTGAGCTAGCCCCAAAGTAAGTTCGAGACTTGTGTTATAGGATACAAACTCAACGATACTATATTTCATAATAGATAAACATCCAAGATTCAGGTCAATCTGAAAAAGATAATTTTCCATCTTGACCTGACCGGGGATCGAACCCGGGACAATCCGTGTCGCAGGCAGGCGTGTTGACCGCTGCGCCACGGAGCTGGTCATACTTTAAAGAAACAAGTTAGTACCTTATTTTCAACAAGACGAATAAATTCAATTTACTAACGTAATAGTAACAGTTACTATGACAGAATGTTCGACTATCATTGCCATAATAGATATCTCAATGTGCACATAAAGGGAGCGCGCCTTTCCTTTGGCAATAAAGCGACCATTTAATCGAAGCTTATCTGCCCTGAAGCATTCATTAGATGATTGCGCCATTACTTGTGGACTCTTTTCCGAATGACTCCACCCGACTAAGGTATTTTTATTACTAAAGTATGAAAATCTTTCCATGCCTGCCTAGTTGCAATATTTCTTACATATTGTTTTTTTTTTTTTACTTTATTATCGTTATTATCAGAATCAATTCCGATGAAACTTATTTATTTATAAAGATGAGTGTCATACCAAGTTGAAAAAACCGGCCAAGTGCGTGTCGGGCCACGCGCAATGTAGGGTTCCGTAGTTGCGAATGACAACTTTGAGTTTACACTGGGCCGCAAGTCTGCAATTTTGAATTCACGATCGTTGGTAACCATTCTGGCCCTAAAATGACAGACATTGAACACTTTTCCTAGTCTGCTGTTTTTTGGTCAGAATCGCGCCATTAAGAAAATATTGTGGACGCCATTTGCAAAAATATTTGTAAGTCTGCTATTTCTGACAGATGTGACATCTTATTATTTGACTTATTGACGTTGTGTAAAATCCTTTAAAATATTTTTATTTTGTGAATATTTCATTAAATCGTTAAAAAAACTATTAATAAACGGCTCATAAGTGATCTACGGACTCGCTAACGACTTGTTATGTACAGTAATGTAGCAGTTGTTGTGCTTTACGAGTTACTTAGCTTGATCAAAGATTGTCCAATATATGGAAATTTTCAATCCTTATACGCTTTTGAATGTTTCTTCAAAAAACGTAAAACTATATAATATGCCTTCGCAGAAGAAATGCAAGATCAAAAATAGCAGAACTAAACATACTGAGAAAGAAGCATACTTTAAACTAGGCAGTACCTAGAATAAGAAGAAAAAATCAATTACAAAGCATACTACAAAAGGTTTATTTAATACCTGTAGCCTAACTTTTATACAATACTAGGGCGACTCAGCCTAGCTCTGAAGAAACAGGAAAAAGCCTGTTCCCTACGAAAAGACGTTTAAAATGGTTATCCTGCTCGTTTAATTAGATGTGCAAAAAGTGAGACAATATTTTATCATCGACTAGCAGCCCTGCCCTGCTGTGCCCGGGCATGTATTATTAAAACCTTCCTCGTGAATGTCTCTATCGGTTGGTGAAAACCGCATAAAAATCCGTGCAGTAGTTTTTGAGTTTATCGCGAACAAACAGACAGACGCGGCGGAGGACTTTTTTTTATAATATGTAGTGATAGTGATTTTCGTATTTCTTAGGCATTTTTATATCATAAAGAAAAATAAATCTCATTTTACAATTATTATTCCTTCTATTTGTAAAGTATTAGTGAGTATTAGGAATGAAATGATTTGCGTCGCTACTGTGCCTAGTGTGCGGCCTTAATATTGTTCCAATGGGATATTATTCGCTGTATCATTGGTTGCAATAAAATATTTTTTTATAGTCAAACTGCTCTTCATTACAACCTCTTAAATTATTTTGATATTAACGTTTTTAATATCCAAATAATAATTATTTGTTTACAAATATGGATAGGGTCAGATGACAGGTTTTCATGGAGGCTTGAGTGACAGTGTTTTTTTTTTAAGAATGATAACTAGGTATACTTTTTGAAGATACCTTTCTTCCTCTTTGGTTTGAGCCATATTATTATTTAACCGATTGTAAAAAATATTAAGTCACTCCTCCGCAAAGCATTAGAAAAAGTAACGAAGCGTGAAAGTTTTCTGTAATGCTTGCCACCGGATGGCAGCACTGACTCGTAGGGTCCGATAAGCTGCTGACACTGGAAAATCTTTGATAAACAGTGACCACTTACACATTGTTGACCAATACCAACCAATTGCTTACCGGACATGACGCCACAGTGCCGCTGAACAATACCTCCATCTAAAAAACCGGCCAAGTGTGTATCGTCCCACACACAGTGTAGGGTTCCGTAGGAAATAAATAATTAAACTTTGACTTTGAATAGTTTTACTTGTGAAACTAATTTTCAATGGAATTTGTCAATTCTTATATCCTTTTCCAAGAACATTTTATAAGTTGGTGGACTATTCATCTTTGACTTGTAGACCCTACTTAGCTGTGATTTTATGTGTACTTCGTTACGCAATATGTTTTGAAAATTCTGTCAGATAAATAAATAACTATATACGGACAAATCACACAGATTGAGCTAGCCCCAAAGTAAGTGCTTCTTATTACTTGTGTTATGGGATACTAACTCAACCATTCTAAGTATATTTTATTACAAATACATATATAGATAAACATCCAAGACCCAGGCTAATCTGATAAATATCATTTTTCATCTTGAGCTGACCGGGGATCGAACCCTGGACCATCCGTATCCGTTTGACCGCTGCGCCACGGAGCTCGTTAATATGAACAACTAACTTTCTCAGGTCGGGGCCCATAAGAAAAAATTATCAGTTCAGATGACAACCATTCAATGAAAGAAAAGTATTTTTTGTACATGAAATTCCAGAAAAGCGTCCTCATTGAAGATTCTATTCATATATTTTGGTGGCAGACACACTGCATGCAATTGTTTTTTGAATATGTAAACACCACGTCCAAATCTGCCACGATTCCTAGACCATGATCATTGAAGCAATATTTTGAATTAGCGGACTACGGATTTTGAGTGGCGAATGAATTGCTTCGTGTTAGTCTGATAATATTATGACAATAGATTTCAATTAACAGACTTGCGGCCCAGGTTCACACTCGCACCACGACCAAAAACATCAAACAATGAAAATTGTATGAAATTTTACATTTTCGAGTACATTTTATAAGAGTTGCCTATAACTGTTTAATTTTTACTTAGTACTCAGCTCTGATAGTTTTCCTTTCAACTTCAGTATATATACTATTGCTGTAATTTTTTTCACGTATCCATATATAACTATTTAGCCGATAGAGGGGGGGAACACATACCTCTAACCAAGATTTGCACTTTAAAACCAAATATTTCGGGAACGGATCCCTAAATCGAAAAATGGTGTTCTCAACCTCACAATATTTTTTAAAGACCTATTTAACAATACCCAATATGATGGGTTTGTATAGAAAATAAAATATTACTCCGTCTTTACTTGTATGCGAGCTACTCTAAAAAAAAAAAATTTACCACTTTTTGGCATGATTAATATATAAAATATAACATACCCATACCAAATTACAGCTTTCTAGTACTTAAAGTCTCCAAGTAAAACCGCGGACGGACAGGTAGACGGACAGACAGACAGACAGACATGGCGAAACTATAAGGGTTCCTTGTTTACTACGGAACCCTAAAAACAGATGCCCATAAAAATATATATTCAGGTCTAGTTCAGGTAGATATTGATGCTCAGCAGTGACCAAAAGATGCTCATCTTTCGGATGATGATGATGAGTAACACTTTTATTCGTTTTTGGAAAGGTAACTGGATATATAGCTTTGTTAAATTAAGATAAATGTTGCAAATTATTAATAGATCTTTTGTTTTTTTTTTTGCATCGAATAGGCTCTGAAACTACTGGATCGATTGTTAAAATTCTTTGACCCATAGAAAGCTAATTTATCTGCAGTTAACATAGGCTATAATGTACGTGGATGCAGTCGCGGAAATTGCTTTTAAATTTAATTTTCCTCTCCTATTACTTAAGCAGTCAGAAATAAAGATGTTTCGTAAAATAATGTCATATTTTGAACATGTTGTTATTGTTTACTTTTGAAAGGCTTCTAGCGTTGTAGTGGATTTGAACAAACCACGTCTGTGCGAGTGGTTTCGTCCGAAGCCAAAGTTCTCCATCATACCTGCGTCACTTGAAAATTGAAAAACTTTCGCAATGCCTTTCTTATGGAAATAGTTCGCGTTTACATTCGAGTGAGTTGTCATTGTGGGGATTCGCCGTTGCAGTCTTATTGAAATAATAGTTTGTCGGATAAGTTGCGACGCTCTCAAATTTTATACGGAACAAGTGCCTTTTAATCTCTGATTTAGTTTTGAATAATCAGATTCGTTTGAAATTTGACGACTTTGGCGTAGGAATTGCCTCCATGTTTTGTTTTATCAAGTTACAAAAATTTTTACAAGTCCTTAGGACATTAAATTATGTGTATTTCTTTCACTATACTTAAAATGTCCTACTGGAACTGGCATTGTAATACTGGAACCCATGTAAAATTTGGTTGTTGTTGGTGACGTCAGTACTCGTTTGGTAAAGATAGTAATTTTTTACCAAGTACTGACGAATGCCAGACTGTAACTTCTTGGCTTACTACATTTTAATGCATTCGAATGTTTAAGCGTATCGCATATTTCACTTAATAAAAATATTTTTCATTTTCGTATTGCAGTGAACAATTTACTTCAATCATGGCGGTATCATCTTTGAAGTTTTCACGACGTTTCATTCGACTACAACAATACTCAAAAGGTGTAACATGTTACATGGACGTGCTACAGTGACATAATTCCTGACGCCCATTCCTTCGATCGATTTTTACGATCTATTACGCGGGAAGAGAAGCAGCTGGCACATTCTACGTTTTTTCTTTTCTCCCAGACCAGCATGGAAGATTGGGTATCTGATGAATTTTTATTTTCTGTTCTCTGTATGAGGAACCACTTAATATTTTATTTTTATTTTTGTTTAATAGTCGTAAAGTGGTTTCCAGCATTCATCTACGTACCAAATTTTAAGTGTTAGTCTTAATAGTTTCGGAAATATAACGGCTATGACATTCAGATAGTCACACAGACATGACGGATCTATAAGGGTTCCTTTTTTGCCATTCCGCTGGGGAACCCCAAATACACCAAAGCCGCAGATAAAAAAATACCTTTGAAAATGAGTAGTAACTAAGTATATTATACTCTGGAGTACGATACATGAAGAATAAATATAAATATTCTATATTTTTTGCCCGCGGCTTCGCTTGCGTTAGTGTCGATCCCTCGGGAACATTACTTTTCTCCGAGATAATCTATATCCTTCTCCGTACTCCAGACAACATGTATGCAAATTTTTATGATGTTCGGTTCGGTAGATAGGGTGAAAGCGTAACAAACAAATAAAGAAACTCACTTTCAACATAGGTATTTAGTTGGGATATAAAATGATCTAGCATGTTAACTACTAGCCGATACTTTTTTAATTAAAACTAACGTAAGATAAAGACATTATTAAAACACTGTGTCCACACAAGTGCGGATTGGAACGACACCGTGCGCGCGTCTCAATTCACATTCGCCCTGAGGAAGACCTCCGGATGAGGTTGAAACATGTCGGCCAGTAGCTGACTATTTACGTGAGTAACCCGTTGTTACGTATTTTAATAATACTAGCCGATACATTTAAATAAATGTACATTTTTTCCTCGTTGCTGATGCTCGTGCCGCAGTACATATCGAGTCGGTATTTTAGGATGGCAAAATGCAAGCCCTCGCGATAGCTCGTGTAAATCCGCATGAAATATTGATACAGTTTCGTGTAAACGTGTAACAAATGCGGTAATTTAAGCCACCTGCCGGCGGCCGCGACTCGCGCACCGCCCGCTATGCACCACTTTTAAACTGCTTACCTTATGCTACCTTTTAATCGTATTTTTGTATAGTCAACGTGCATTGGTTTATAGATTTTTGTAGTGAAAACTTTTTGTGGCGCGTCAGTTACTTTTGAAGCTGGAAAAAACATTGCACTCGCGACACAGTTACCAAAACACCGACATCTCTGTATATAAAAGTATTTCCTGCACAATATATATTTCCGGATGATTCGAAAAATACACACATTGTTCAAGTTTTTACTTCTATAGGCATTTGAAGTTAATTATGTTAATTAGTGTATCATCAATGTCACCTGCAACAATTCAAAATTTCTGATACAAAGAATTTACTAAGTATACCGACTTGGCACTGCAAAATAATATGAATAACAAGTAAAATAATTCAACAAAATCTTTATTTATTTATTGAACAGTTTATGCACACGAAAAATGTACAGAAAAAACGTAAAACTAGAGATTTCACGTACAAAGGTACTGCTTTACTTTCTGAACTAATGAAATAAAAAAATGTAAGTACATATCTGTTTTTAGCTCTTTGTTTTCCATTTATATCTATTCTCAACAACACGCTAAATCTGTCTATCCCTTAAAGTATAAACACGCTATTAGTATGCGAAACGTGTCAAAATCAATCATTTTAAGCAACTACAGTTAAGACACTAAGGATTAAATTATAGAATCAAACCGGTGAAGTGCGAGTGAATTCGCACATACTAAGAGTTCGATACCAGAGACGAAGTTTGATCCCCCTACAAACAGATTTTAAATTGTAAAAGGGGTCAGGTTTTCTGCCCCAACAATATCATATACTACACGGAGAAAAATCGGTGACCGGAAAAATTACTAGAATTGATTAGTAAAAAATAATTACAAGAATTTTAATTTACGTTACTAAATTATAGTGTCTATAACAATATTCTGGTAAACGTTACTAACGTTTAGTTTTCTTTGCATTTGATTTTGTGTAGTAAACTTCATTTGATCTAACAAGAACTCTTGTGCTATCTGCCACTAGTCTAGAACTGTATTCATTACGAGTCAATGAGTAAGCAATACAAAGTAAACTAATAGTGATTTATATGATATACTGTAAAGTGGTGAATACGGTATCACTAGTTTTTGTAACAAAATACTCTGCTTTAAGTACAACTTTGTTGTTTGTAGAACAATAACAGATTCACTTAATAATACGATATAGTATTGGTATAGATAACAAATACGAATTTAGTGAGTAATATAAAACATCTGGTTTTAATAACATAAAAATACATTTCATATTAACAAACCAATTAATTTGTTAACACAAACAACACACCTTGCCGTGAAAACGAGCTTTATCGTAATCCAAACTTCTTGTTTCGCAGCAAAAATGGACCGCATTGTAACAAATGTCAAAAAACCACTCAATTCGCGGACGGCAGCAGCACAGCTGTCACGTCCCTTGCAATTTTTTATCTTTCCGTTCAGTTACGTATCCGGTACCTCTGTACTGTATCACAGTTCGTTTTTCCGGCTAATGCGCATTTGAAGTGTATAATTAACACAAAATATGGATGAAGACGTAAAAAATTTGATAACAGAATGGGATCTTCAAGAATATATCCCATTTTAAGGTAAGCTAATTTTTGGGTAATTTTCGGAGCAGGTTCTCTTTAACAGAACATGCATCAATGTTATAACGGGTGTCTCAAAAGAAACATTTTCAAACTTTTGCTTGATTGTGGCGGTCAACACGCTAGCCTGCGACACGGGGATCCCGGGTTCGATCCCCGGTCAGGTCACTATGGAAAAAGATCTTTTTCATATTGACCTGGGTCTTGGATGTTTATCTATATAAGTATATATTATAAAATATAGTATCGTTGAGTTAGTATCCTGCGACACAAGTTCACAACTTACTGTGGGGCTAGCTCAATTTGTGTGATATGTCCCTATATATTTATTTATTGTTATGCAGCAGCAAACTAATAGGTACCTTAGATTCTGAGCGCTTTACGAGTTTTAAGTGAAGTTACGAGTATTAAATTCACCGTGTGGTTCACGGCAGAGTAGAATAGGACCACTCCAAGTCATCCCGTGGATGTCGTAAAAGGCGACTAAGGAAACACAAGCTAAACAAAGCTTATTAACATCAAAGAGACCTCTCCAACCCGTCTGGCCAACGTGGAGAGTGTAGGTCAAATCCTCTGACTACTCAGGCTAGTATATGGCTCTGGTAGTACAGAGAGGGTCGTACTCCTGCAGTGGAGACTAGAAAGACCTGATGATGGTGATGATGATGACGAGTATTAAATAATATTATTAAAATCTACCTTATAAACCAACACACGTGTCATATTGATAAGGGTCAAAATCTTCCAGGTTTAATTGGAATGGAATAAAAATGACGTTAAAACCTAAAGATCTCATTTTGTTTATCTTTGCAGATAATCAAGTTTCATCAGACATTTTTCCAATGCTGGATGCTGAATTGGCCAAAGATTTAATCATTCCTGTGGGGGACCAGATTCCAGTGGTAAATAGCAAGTTCCGAGCAAATGTGTTGAAAACTACTATTTTCAATTTGCAATATTATACGTAGTCAATTAGAAAATATACATTTTGTATAAAAATCGTTCCTTTTTTTTAAATTATTAATTATAATTCTTAAAATAGACTGAATGATTCTGTACAGTTTCTTATGTTAAACTATATTGTGTAAAAATAAACATTATTTTAAAGATTCAAACATTTTATTTAGTATCCAATGTTAATATAGCGGGCGATTTTGTAAATGTTACATTATTATGTTAGGTACCTAGTACTTAGTAGTTTTTACTGAAATCACGTTATTTTCACAATCTAGTAACCATTTGATGTTGTTGTGTAACGTCGTTGCTGCTTATCATAGTTGCAGCGACATTACATAATAACAACATAAACGGTTACTAGAATGTGAAAAAATGTGATTTCAGTAAATAACTACTAAGTACTAGGTACCTAACATAATAATGTAACATTTACAAGATCGCATCGGTAGAAGCCACACTTTAAAATTTGACTCAACTCTTCGTGTTGTTACTAGTACGTAACATTCTGGTAAAGAGTACCGTGAACAAAGTAAAGAGTAGCACTTATTTGATGCTCTCAACCCTTGGTTTTGTTACAAGTGCCTAATATTCTGGTAAAGAGTACCGTGAAAAAAGTAAAGCGTAGCACACATTTGATGCTCTCAACTCTGCGTGTTGTTACAACTACGTAATATTCTGGTAAAGAGCACCGTAAACAAAGTAAAGCGTAGCACACATTTAATGCTCTTAGCTCTTCGAGTTGTTACAACTACGTAACATTCTGGTAAAGAGCACCATGTGTAAAGTATCGACAATCGTTAGTGTTTGTAACCTTTACTACATTAACTTGGTAAGGATAAAGAAAACTCTGTTTAGTATATAGAATACGGCTATTCTTGTTGTGTCGATAACAATAAGAAAGTCTCGTATTAGCAATCGTTGTTCTTGTAAAAGCTACAAGAGTTTTTTCTCCGTGTACGTTTCTCATTTAGAGTTCCTTTTTTAGGGTTCCGTAGTAAACTAGGAACCCTTATAGATTCGCCATGTCTGTCTGTTTGTCTGTCTGTCTGTCTGTCCGTCCGCAGTTTTACTCAGAGACTATAAGTACTAGAAAGCTGTAATTTGGTATGGGTATGTATATTAATCATGACAAAAAAGTGGTAGAAAAAATCATGAAAAATTTTTTTTTTTGGGTTAGCTCTCATATACAAGTAAAAAGGGAGTAATATTTTTTTATACAAACCCATCGTGTAGGGTATCGTTAAATAGATCTTTGAAAAATGATGTGAGGTTGAGAACACCATTTTTCAATTTAGGGATTCGTTTCCGAAATATTTGGTTTAAAAGTGAAAATTTTTGTTAGAGGTAGGTAAGTGTCCCCGCCCCCTCTATCTGCTAAACGGATATTATATATGGATACGTGAAAAAACTTACAGCAGTAGTATATATACTGAAGTTGAAAGGAAAACTATCAGAGCTGAGTATTTAGTACGAAACAAAAAGTTATAGTCAACCAACTTATAAAATGTACTCGAAAATGTAAAATTTCAAACAATTTCCATTGTTAGATGTTTTTGGTCGTTAAACTATGAGTTGCGAGTGTGAACAGTGTGAACTCAAAGTTGTCATTCGCAACTACGGAACCCTACACTGCGCGTGGCCCGACACGCACTTGGCCGGTTTTTTATGTCATAGGACGGCAAACGAGCAAGCGGGTTACCTGACGGTAAGTGATCACCGTTGCCCATGGACACCTGCAACTCCAGATGTGTAATATGAGCGTTGCTGACCTTTATTTTTCCTGATGTATTTATGAGAATAGACGTCACATGAGAAGAATGAAAATTAGCAACACACACATAGAGACATCAAACTTAGAACACCCCATTTTACCTACGGGAGATAAAAACAAAATTGAAATGAGAATTAAAAATACGACTACCTATATTTTGTTCCTTTGTGGACCTCAGAAACAAACAAATAAATATACATATCATTTATTGATGTTAAACAAGTGGTTAACAATCACCAAATAGTTGTCGAGTACCATCTTTGTTTGCACAGTGTCGCAACAGCCGGCGAGCGCGCTCTCCAGCTATCTGCGTGTTTGTTCCGCTGTATTTACGGAACTTCTCACCGTTTGCTTAGGACCGATATTATTAGCTAACTAAGCCTTCACACGTCTCTTGATTTTTATCAAGATGTTATTGAATGTAACTCGATATATGACTTTGTAAATGTATTTTATTGTAAATGCAAACTCTATGCATTTCATTTTTATATACCTTTTTCCAAAGATCTACCTTCTTTATCATGCAAAAGATTTTAATAGGAAGGTATTATGTTACAATTTCACACGGTGGATTGCACCATGCACCGTCAGTGAAGCAGTCGTGCCTACATAAATTTTATTTTAATGAAAGTTTGTTATACCTAACAATTTTATATTGCTATTCATAATTATAAACGTATGGACGTTTGTTATTATACTTCGCACAAAAACTACTTGAAAAATCAAAGACTTATTCAAAAAATAGTTATTTTGAGGCATCGTAAAGAAAATGTTTGCCCATGTGAATATTTTTGTAGTTTTTAAAAATTCGTTAATTTTTTTTTATTTATATAATAGGCATCAGAAAAACACATAGGCCATAATATACGTTGAAGAAGTTGCAAGGAAAAGCTACCTATGGATAAAATATTGTTTACAAAGTGGTGGACAGAATTTTAATAGATTCCTCTTTAACAAAAAAAATAGAGCAGTACGTCTGGGCCGGGAAAGGACTACATTATGCAGCATCACGCCGGGATCACGAGGATTGTTTCCTAAAACAGGATTGAGTGAGAGCAGTGCCTGAATTAAACGAGAATACATCACAATACCTACTCACGCCACGTATAGCTGAGCTTTTCAAATTTATGTGAGATTTTTGATACTTTTGTGCTACTCGTGAAACAAATGAAGATATTCGGTGTATATTTGTGTATTCTATTAAAAAACTGTAAGAAAAGGAAAGGACAGAAAATTCCGAAAACGCCTGAGCTTTTTGTTTCTCATTTCTCTTTGGTGTATAAAAAATAATCTATGAAATGGAAAACATCAGAATTTTTATACAGTTAAGAGATTTTTTTGTATCCATAGAAAAATATACAGGCGTTTTTACAATTAAATGTCCTTTCCTACTTTCCTACGGGAAGCAAAAAGTCATCAGAAAAGGTAGCAAAAAAAATAAATTGATGTTTTGACTGAAAATAGTTTAAAAAATAATTATGGCGGTCACTACTTTACCGACACTATCGAACACGAACAAAATAGTAAACAAAGTCGAAAATGTATATTTTATCAACTCGGAAAAAATAAATTTCAAATGGAAGAGACAAGATAGGAACTAACTCATATGACCCTTTATTCTCTTTTACTTATCTAAAAAGTGCCGGCGTGTTGTCCCCAGAGGGTAACATTTATCAGCTCAATAAAACTTCCATGAAAACATTCGGTGACATCCAATATGATTTCATCGCCTGCTCCAAAGGGCCCGAAGAGGAGTAACATGAAATATTCTGGCATATTACAGGCCTCGCTTTGTTACGGACACATGTAAACTTTTATGATATGCATTAAAGTTCACTTTATTTCTTTGATGGTAGCAGTTGTCGATTTTCGTAATCCTAGCGCCAACCTTACAAAAAATATAATGTTTGTTTAAAAATAAAATTACAAAAGTCACTTCAAAATGTTTAGGTACCTCTATATAATTAAGCAAACTAGTAAAACGCAGTATTTGAACGTTACATAATAACTCGATATTTTCAAAGTGAAAAATCGTAAATCAAATTATACTACTGATCAAGTGTCTATCCTACCTACAACCTAGGATAAAAAGTTCTATTCGAAGCCCCAGTTTATGTTCAGTTAAATTCCACATACACACACACACACGTCGCTCCGGGTAAACTCACGTATACTCACTGAAAAACACATCCATTTTCTTTTAGTACCAAGTGGGACATGCCAACAAACGTGTTTAGGGATGTGGTATATTTATTTAACATATACGAAGACACATACTAACTGTGATCCAATACTGCAGCCAAAAGCCAGTGCAGTTGTTACGATCAATATCAGTTAAATTTGATTAGTAATGCAGAAATTTTAGTGCTTAGGAACTAAATTTTAAGCGTTTTCAAAGTTATGCGACAACGATCCACATGAAGTGGGCAGAAAATAAGAGTAACTCTGCTGGAAATTACCCCCATTGTTAATTCATCGAAATGTTAATAGGATAGTCTGCCGCCTATATAAGAAACCTCCCATTAATGTCAATAAAACAAGAACTGATATGTGTTTAGGTACCTATTTCAACACTTACCATCTTATGTGTCTCTAAATAAATTGTCAATGCTTGATATTATCCTTGTGAGCGAAGCTAAAACCTTATTTATTATAAGGAAAGATCCCTCATCATTGTTCTAACCGGAGGGTGTTAACAAGGTCGCATCTACGTTAAATATTAACTGGTCTGTATGAAGGTGTCAGTTAATGACACGTTAACGTTAACTAGAATTTGTAATAGAGGGGAGCACAGCTGTATCCAGAGCATTCCCGAGTTATGTCCCGCGCGAGACAGGCGCCCGATTAAAAATGCAGCACTTCAAAACGAGGTGGATTCGGCAGCGGCGTCGCTGGCGCACCATGCTGCCAGTGTTGTTGTGACGCTCCAGCCGGGAGCTTGTCCGTGCTTCTACTCGCGATCCATCACTTGCAATCATTGGCCAAAACTGTTCTATTGTATCTTACTGTGACTCATCTGGTATCAATCAGTGACAACGGACAAGTTGACATAATTAATTAAAAAAACAAATCTGTAATTGCAGTCAACTTCTTAATGAACTCTTTCAAAGTGCGACACTTAGTGAATGTGCCATTCATTTACCTAGTTTGTAAATTGGAACGTATATAGTATTGGAATTGGGCGGAATTTTTATTTTTAAACCAACGGCATCAGATCGATCGCCGTACCTACTGACATCCATAAAACAGAAACGCGGCCAGCGAGAGACAGGAGCGCTGCAAACGTCGGTATTTTATTTACGTGGAGAGCACAGCGATACCCGTTTCGCTTCTATTTTCGCACTATATCGTTTATTATGAGGGCCGACGCCGCGGCATGGGCACACCGAGGGAGTCGCGCAGGCCACTCCACCGCCTGATATTATATTCTGGAGCACGTCGCCTCGCCTCGCGCTAGATATTTCGAGTGTTGCTTCTACCACCTATGAATTTATCTAGCCTCAGTCATAGAACACGCCCGGCGCAGCCGCCCGCATCGTTAAATTTAATCTTTATAAGGATTAAAATTGGAATTGCTAAGTACTAGTCGTGAAAGCTACTCGTCACGGGTGTATTTAACTTTGAGAGATTTACATTCAGTTTATCATTATTTTTGTTATTTAGTCTGTGAACACGTCAGTAATCAAAATATTATCTCATAAGGTAAATAATATATATTGCAAAATGCACTAAATTCCAAGAGTTTACACTTTATCAAGTATTAGTGTAACACTGCTGAAATTTTCTGACTTATTCTATAGATTGACGTAGTTTATAGTAGAGTTTCGCTCGTAATATACACAAATGCACCGCGTGCGTTCCTAGAGATAGACTAAACAGCATTATATTGATAGAGAACATAGCTGCACTGCAACAAAGTATCTCAACAATTTAGTTAAAACCTACTAAAAGTCTATGAATACTTCACCCACACATAGAATTTATCTTTAGCCAGACTTTGTAGACAGGTTTTTGCTTTACGGCCTATTGTGTCCCCGTAAGAGGCTTCGACAAAGCTTCGATATAGACGTAATAGAATGGAAGGGTAAATTTTAGATTGAGACTTTAAAAATTCTTGAGAGAATTCTCATATCCCATTACTGTGAATGGCTTTGCCATTATACTTCTTATAAAAATGCTAACTTCCTAAACTGTCACTCTTTACATAAGTGAACAAACCCACCCATTTTTGTGTAAATTCTGGGCTTCGTAAAAAACGACAAAATATAAGGCCGACTCATTCTTTAGATGTTACGAAATCTTCAGTCTGCCTCGTCTTCAAAAACTATTGCAAACGTTACGTACGTACACTGGCGGAAATAACCGTTTCATCAAAATAGCCGGGTTCATCGCACCGTCCAGTTAATTGCCGTCACACGATTTATCACTTTATTCACTAATTCTGTCCGCCCAGCTTACTCGTCTTCTGTACCGATGCACTTTGGAGTCGTTAATTTATTTGGGCACTGAAAATGGCAACTGACAGTTTACTTCTTTGTTAATATTGATTCTGATCCACACTTCAATGATGTAGGCCTAGGTATTGTTTATTTTTTACACAATTGTTTGAGTAGAGACCTTGAATTTCTATTATCTTAGATGACTCTAAACGAAAGTAAAAATCATATGACAGTCTAAAAATTCTAAAGTAAGTCAAAAAATGTTTCCTACCTATATAACCAAGAACCAATCACACTTCCTGATTGACTTTGTATATCGACTGTGTTGTATAAAGCTCGCGTAAACCGTCTTCCCTCTATTTATCTATAGGTAGATAAAAATACGTTCTAGAACTTACTTTCCAAAATAGCTAAAATAGATTAATACCTATTGAGATAATGCAACCTTGATTTATACAATAAAAGTAGGTAGACATGTACTGAAGGTATAAGATATCTATCGATATCCGGTATAAAATCAAACCTCAAATGGAAAACTAAAAGTAATAAATCTAGGTCTAGTGCAGAAAACACAGAGAAATAATTTATTCCAGAAAGGATTTTTCTGCACTTTGGCAAAAAATATTAAGACATTTATTATTTAAACTAAAAAATTCTTAGAATATGAGAACTTATTTAGAAGACACCTCAGAAATAAAACTGAAAATTCGCGTGACTAAAACTCACTAAACTTTGATACTTAATTAAAAAAAACAGCATCACTATAAAGTCAAACAAGAATTGAGTTCGATAGAATTATTATTAACTGATAAATAATTCCGCGCACTTCGCGATACAAAGGAATATTTCGTCTGCTGTGCCGTCGTTATGAATGTCGTTCTGCCTATTTAATGGGTATTTTTGAAAAGCCCTGTGTTATATTCATTAGTGATGCTCGCTCTCGCCGCCGTTCATTAGTGCACTACACTGCGCTTTATCCGCTAGTTTTGTCTCGCTCCTGCCTGTTTTATTCAATTACTTGCCAATTAATTGAAAAATCAGAATGAAAATACCCAATTGGAAATCAACATTTTTGTTCTGTAACTACTGTTTTTATAACGAACATTTAATTATGTCACCCGTTCACGACTTACTTCAATCAAACTTTAGGAACGAATGTATGTAAAGAACTTTTTAAAACTTATAGAACATATTATACTTTTACTACATCTATAACGATATCTTGTTTAGTTTGATGTCCTCAAAAGAGTCGTAAACTGGGCCATAACAGTTGCAGTGTTCCGCTATAAAACAAAAAGAACATTTCTTACAAATGCACGTATCACATATCTAAGCTAGATCGCTTCCGAGGTTGCAAGCCCCTTAGTCCAGTCAACGAGGAGATTCGTTGTATGGAGACTTCCGAATAATTCTCCCGCCAATGAAACTTGGCACATGATGAAACTGGTTAATACAGACTATAGATATACAATAATCCAACAAAATTTATTACGAGAAGTTGGGTATTTTTATGTATTTTTACCTAAACATGAAAATCGTTTATAGCTCTCTGTGAAAAATTACTCAGTCTAAAATTCTTTTTGTATACGTACTTAAGTACAACTTAGAATATGTATGTATAATAATCCAATATTTTTTCGATTTCGGTTATACCCTAAATTCAATCTTTAATATTTTGCGCTATAACTTCTGCTGAAAAATTGCTCTGCTGATTTTAATTTTTTAATGTGCTCTTATATGGTCAAATACAAAGGTTTTCTCAGTAATCCATAAGTTTTTCATTTGGAAACACATATTTTTTTTATTTAAGCTTTGTGACGCGATGAAAAATTCCTCCGTCCATTTTTATAAAATTATTGGTCATTTGATTGTATTTTAAAACTGATTTACCAATAATCCAACAAATTTTCAAACGTTCAGTTACCTTTGAGAATGTACTAACCGCAGACGAGATGTAGTTTGCGAGCTAAGTTCAGCGATCCGTTCTTATTACTACTGCTCTAAGGTTGAAATTGTAACAAAAGGTAGGCACATGTCCGTAGCCAGTTTTTACAAGAAGGTAGGTACAAACGAATATAATAAATATTTTTTTATATGTCGTTCGTTTTGTTTGTTTGTGATATCTTTATTGTATATTAAATATATTTTCAGTCATTGGGCATCAAAATTGGTTCATTAGTATATGAGATATTCAAATAAATGTTCGCTAGGTCCAAGTCAGCGACGAACTGCTAAACATTTGGTTGATGCAATAATGTGGAAATCTTACGGTATAATAACCGTAGGTATACCTATGGTCAGGTGGGGCAAGTACCTCTACCATTCATATTTCGAAAACGAGGCTCATATGTACCTATACGCATTTTCTTCTATTAAACAAACGCCGGGTTCAGGTTTAATACAATTTTCTACTTGTTTAGGGGAATACTTATTACAGTGCAGAACAAGACGTAATTTTATTTGTTGTGTAATTAGATCGTAAGTCAAGTTGGCAGGTGTTCATTCAAGCGCTAAAGAAATTCAAATATCATAAATGACTTGACTAAACTACTTTACAAATGTTATACTTCACACATGTATGTTTCATTTATGTTTGTTCTGAAATTGAAAGAGGCAAGTGCAACTTTTGCTTGGGGCAAATGCATTATGCACGAGCTTACCCCTAATCAGAGATTTTAAACTTTTGTATTTGAATTTTAACGGTTGAATTTATATTTGTACTGGTCTATGTATACCTAACGTATTTAATAAAGAGTTCTGACTTTTCCTAATTAAATTAAACTTTGATTTATTATTTAATATGAGAAACATGACAAGTATTTTAATAGAATTTATTAAAGGATAAGAAAAATAAAAACACAAACAATATATTCGCTAAACGGTAAATCGGTGGAGCTCTCTCCATTTTTCTCTGTCCTCCACCAGCCTTTTGACATCTTAGTACGACACCATTTAACTTTTTCTTTGATTTGTTTGAAATAACTGTGTGGGTCTTCCCCTACCCCTTCCACCTTCTATTTTGCCTTCCATGATTGTTTTTATAAATTCGTCGTGTCGTATCAAGTGTCCTATCATATTTCAATTGTTGACAAAATGGATCTATTGAGAAAATGAAATAGAAAATGATCTATTGACAAAATGGATTTATTGAGATCAATTATTTCTGAAATTTAGTTTACTGGTTAACAAATTAAGGTTACTTTAAATATCAGCTCCAGGATGAGTTTTGCATGAAGTAAGTTGATATCGGTTATTACTTTTAATTAATATAAAATCTATTTGGTATCTTCCTATATCTCCTGGCATTTTCCAGGTATACAGCTTCTTTTCGGTAATTTGAAATATGTATTTGCTATACACATTCCGTTTTCCTTACAGAATTGCACCACTCTGTTTCCCCCTTTCATTTTTTACACCTAGTTTAAATAGCTATGGCAGCTTCCGATACATCATTTTAGTTATTAATCAAAGTTAGTGTCTATGAATAGTATATAATATAATATTATATTTTATGTATCTCCACACATACACTAATCTAATAAAACACAAAATAAAAAAATCACATTAGCTAGTGGGAGCAGAATGGACGAAGATTGGAGTTTACCTCTAGTTCCTACACTAGGCTGTGCCTGTCTTGTAGGCAACTAGTTGATTTATGATATATCTGAACAGTGTCATCTTTCTTGGGATAAATAGCTAAAAGAATTAAGGTTTAAAGTTAATACAAACAGAAAAAATAAAATTCTTGTAGAAAAAAAAAGAAAAGAAAGTTGGTTATGGAATGGAGCAGTTGATGAGTGTTTGTGATATAGTGTATTGTGCATGTTTAAGTGTGTGTATATGTGTGTGCGCGCTTGTATTGAGCAGCATACTGTGCTTGTAATGTGAGTTTATGTGTAACATTTCATGTTTCTAGTGTTATCCTGTAATAATTATTGGATCCCTTTAAGTATTAATTCAATGTCAGTATAGTCTAAAGTGTTGAGCCAGTTTGTAATCTTTTTCTTTAATTCTCTAGTTGTGCAATTTTTAATAGGACACTTTAAATTTACTTTATAATATACATATGGGTGAAGATATGGACTGAACTTACTAGCGAATTTAGTATTAAAAGATGGAAGCGGTAACCTGGACAGTCAAGTATTAAGCATGTTTTCATAATTTTGTGATCTGATAACTTCTTTATGTGTTTTAATCATTACTCTTAGAATAAACAATCCACGCACACTTAGAACGCCAAACTCTTCATAATTTGACTTAGTAGGATATCTGACTGGTTTTGAGGGTTCCGTAGTAAACTAGGAACCCTTATAGTTTTGCCATGTCTGTCTGTCTGTCTGTCCGTCGGCGGATTAAATCAGAGACTAAGTACTAGAAAGCTGTGATTTGGTATAGGTATGTATATTAATTATGCCAAAAAAGAGGTAGAAAAAATTTTTGAAAAAAAAAATGTTTTTAGGGTTCTCTTACAAGTAAAATGGGGAGTAATTTTGTTTTTCTCTATTTACCCATCGTGTGTGGTATCGTTAAAAAAGTCTTTGAAAAATATTATGAGGTTGAGAACACCATTTTTCGATATAGGGATCCGTTTCCGAAATATTTGGTTTTAAAGTGAAAATTTTTGTTAGAGGTAAGTGTCCCCCCCCTCCCTCTATCTGCTAAACGGTTATATATGGATACGTGAAAAAATTACAGCAGTAGTATATATACTGAAGTTGAAAGGAAAACTATCAGAGCTGAGTATTGAGTAAAAACTAAACAAAACTTTGGTTGCGTTATGAAACGGTCAACAACGGTCGTACAAAGATGATTATTGTTATTATAAGGTAAATGGCTGAAGACTACGAAACATTAAAGTAACACTAAACATCAGCTTATTCTTAAAACACTGAACATAACTTAGGGACTCCGGTGATGTTGAAAACTATATAACAGAAAAAAAATTACAAATTATTATAAATATTTACAAAATATAGACCATCACCTGACAATTAGTAAAAAAAATTATTTAAATTCGGCAAAAATCCAAATAGATTGAAAGTTTCTACTGGATTGCAATCACAATTCACAAAAAATGGCACGTAGCTGGTTTCATACGTAACTGACTTGTATTTTACATATTAATAAAGTCACAAAAACTTGCGACTTCGTTCATGCCGCGAATAAATAGGTGATATTTAATAATTTATGTCTCAGCTATTATCTGACTGATTTCTAAAATTGTTTTAGTAGTTTATTAGTCATGGTCTATTCTATTTGTAAACAATTGAATTGACGAGCTCCGTGGCGCAGCGGTCAACACGCCTGCCTGCGACACGGATGGTCCCGGGTTCGATCCCCGGTCAGGTCAAGATGGAAAATGATCTTTTTCAGATTGACCTGGGTCTTGGATGTTTATCTATATAAGTATCTATTATAAAATATAGTATTGTTGAGTTAGTATCCCATAACACAAGTCTCGAACTTACTTTGGGGCTAGCTCAATCTGTGTGATTTGTCCGTATATATTAAAAAAAAAAAAAAAAAATTAATTTATCAAAGCAGAATAGGCATGTATCCACTGAGAACAAATGGGTTGGATTAAGGTATGTAAAAAATAATTATGATATGTAGATAAGGAAAAATCAATCTATTCAACAAAATAATTTACGATTGTTGATATTTTTACAAAACAAATTATGAAAATATAGGCATCAGGTCACGTGATCGGGAACACCAATCACAAAGCGTTACGTCACTTTGTGCAAAACATAATCGTTGTTGTTGACATTTTCATAGAACTGAGTGTTACAAGCTTAAAAGTTAAAAGATAAAACCATAAAATAATATTTTATGGTTTTATCTTTTGTCGTCACATTTATTCAGTTATTTAAAGTATTAAACTGTAAAAGAACACCATGGAATTTAGATTTTATGAAAGGAAATAGCAATAACTTGCCTAAAATTGGCAAAATTTTAGCATCGAACAGCGACTTTTGTACATCGGAATTCTGCAATGTTAAAATTTTGATGTAAGTATACATGTGATAAAACTATAATAAGCTAAAATCCTAATTTCTCAGTCGTGATACATAATATGTTATTTTAATTGATTATGTTTCGACCACAGTTTTGATACATGTACTTATTTTGAGGATGTTTTGAGGTTAGAAATATAGTAAAATAGAAATGATATTTTTAAAAACTTTAATGCTTATCTAGTAACAAACAATAACTAAAAAATGTATGTACCAGTTGTAAAAGTCAATCCTAGGAACGGATAAAAATCTCAGAAATCATGTTATAGACAATAATACTAGCCAATCTTAAATTGACTAACGTGGCTTTTTGTTACCCTTACTCTTGTTGAAAGATTAATGTACTTAAATGAATAAACTCAATTTCAGGGCCATCACGAGATTTTTATAGAGATGATGTTGTCAGCTATGTGTAAGTTAAGCGAGAGGGTAAACTATGTACTGAGAAGTGTAAAATATGCCCGAGCAAAATTCATCTGTGTTGTTATAATTATCTTTAAAACGCTGAATTACATTTTGTTAAATATACTGACATCATAATGATCTTCACAATAATACATTCTAAATTTGTTGAAAAACAATGTGCATCATTCCTCCTTGCAAGTGTTTTTTTCCATATTTTTCGAATTTTTTGTTGCTTGGGACAAATATAAATAATTTGTTTGGTGTTTTAATGCTTGTGCTCTCCCACTGGGGCACCATAGTACTTGTAACACGAAGGATTCATGTTTAATCACATAACATTTAATTTACAATCACCATACCCAAACAGCTCTGTTTCGCACATGGTGACGTCACACAATACGCCATGACAGTTTTGAGCGTTTTCGGGAGAAATTTAATGTCATTTTTTTAAATGCGAAATACAAGTTGAAAATCAATATATTTTTAAAATATAATATTTTTCTCATGTGTAACGTATAATAAGGTAGGTATATTGTCTAACAATCAATCAAATTTAGGCAACTAGCCTATTCACAAGTCTAGACTATATCGCCTAAAACTACGAAATGCAACCAAAGATTTGTTGAGTTTCTTTACTAATTAGCGAATATATAGTGTATTTTAATGTTTCGTTATTTTCAGCCATTTACCTTGTATTTATTTTTTAGTTACAATAAATTAACCATAACACAACTGAGTTTTTGTTCATTACTATTTCCAGCCATTTACCATATTGTTTTTTTTTTCGTTGTCAAGATAACACATTTTTCAGGTGCCATATTTAATTACCATATGCAACCACCCCGCGCAAGCAAACCGACATATTTAGCATCGTTGCCCTCCATCCTGTGAAACCTGTGGTGGTCAGGTGGGGCAAGTGCGTAAACGGGGCAAGTACCTATACCTTTCATATTTCGAAAACGAGGCGTAGGTGTATACGCATTGTTTTCTATTAAACAAACGCTGAGTTCAGGTTTAAATGCAATTTTCTAATTGTTAATGACAATACTTATTACAGTGTTCATATACCTAGTTGAGTTTGTTTTTTAAACAAACAGTATGAAAAAAAAAATATTTGCTAGCAAAAAATATAAAAATGAATTTTGGCTAATTTAAGCTTGCTACTACAGAACCTTTCAAGAGCGAGCCCGACTTTTTTCTCAATAGTGTTTAGCTAGATAATGGTGCCGATTTTATACTTGACATTACCTTACCGCATTACTTTGGCTATTGTGTTAATAAGCTTCTTTATGACACGGTGTGTTGAAAAATTAAATGCAACCGTTCCTTAAACAAGTCGGTATATTACCTACTACAGCTCAGTAGGTATACACGCAAAAACAAATGTTGCGTTTTGAATTTCGAGCGAGACTTTAAGTATATGTGACAGTTCGCGCTTGCGCGGCCGGGCGGCCACTGCTCTGACGCGAGCGCCCCGCACTCCCCGCACTACTATAAATACTTTGAATTACCGATTAAGTTTGTGTTTAAAACTTGTTATTTAGTTAAATTTTAATTAAATTATTGAAAAGTCGGCTACAATAGAGCGACCTCTACCTAAGAAACGCAACAAATTTGCCTGAGTAATTAATAGTTATTCACACGACGTAATTAAGAAAAAATAAGAATTATCTAATAATGTTAAGGAAAATCTTTTGGATTACTTATTAAAGCTATTTATTTAAGTAAATAAAGCCATATAAAAAAACAAAAATCAGCGGAGCAATTTTTCCGCACAAGTTATAGCGCAAAATATTAAAAGTTGAATTTAGGGTATAACCGAAATCGAAAAAGTTTTGGATTATTATACATACACATTCTAAGTAGTACATAGGTACGTATACAGAAAGAATTTTAGACTGAGGAATTTTTCACAGAGAGCTATAAACGATTTTCATGTTTAGGTAAAAATACATAAAAATACCTAACTTCTCGTAATAAAATTTGTTGGATTATTGTATATATATAATGTGTATTACCTACTTTCATCATGTACAAAGTTTCATAGGCGGGAGAATTATTCGGGTTACAAACACCTCGTTGATTGGACTACCTGGGCCCGGCCGGCCGCCGTGTGGCTTTCCAACATCTTAAGCTATCGGTTTTACATAAGTCTTTCTTTGTTGTTTATAGGACAAAGGTAAAATGTTCAATAAGATAATATCAAAAACTTTTATTTATCTGTCATGTTATTTCATTGCAGATCTTTTGGACAGGACTTCTGTTTGTAACAATTTAAATAGGTACTAAGTAGTGCCGTATCAATATAATTAGAAGTTTGGTATAATAAATGGCATAATGAGTAATGCAAATCAAATAACTTTACCCTGCTGACCAATCAAAAAGAAGCAACCTAAAGCCTCTAATATACTTTTACAGGGAATGAATCAAACGTAATAATATTGGTAACACGAAAATCCATCCATCCATCAGGTCTTTTTTTTTTAGTCTCCACTGCAGGAGCACGACCCTCTCTGTACTACCACAGCAATATATTAGCCAGAGTAGCCAGAGGATTTGGCCTACACTCTCCACGCTGGCCAGACGGGTTGGAGAGGTGACACGAAAATATATATAAACAATGAGTGTAGAAGATACGTCAACGAGTACAGGAGTAATTCGAGGTTGGGGATGCACTCCTACGGGCGACCTGCCCCCCGCCGCCGTCCCGGCGGGCCGCTCCGCCGCGACCTGTGTTCCTGGCGCCTTGCTGCGAGGCTGGAGAAGAACTGCCTTGTACGCCATCATAGTGTTTCTCATGGTCTTAGTATTCTTAAATATAGCGCTTACGCTTTGGATTATAGGCACGTTGAAATTGAGCATGGTGAGTTATAATGACAACATTTATTTTTATTTAAATCAAATTAATTTAATACGGATTTTATCGCATTGATTACATAACTAAATAATGTAATAAACACGACGTATACGAATGTAACAATCGCGAAAACATTAGAAAATATAACATTTATTTATTTATTTCATGAATTCAACAGCGTTACAATGGTACTTTTAATAGGAACTTAAAAAACACATACCAGTTACAGAATTCGTTATAATAACGCTGTGAAAAATTACGACGAAACTTTTATAATACAATAAGATCTGTAATTCAGATTGTGCTTTTGTTTGTCTACATAGAATTGAGTCTATATATAAAATACTCCTGCTAATATTTGCTAAAGTCAAAACACTTTCACTTAGGGACAAATAATATTCCGTTTGGAAAGCTTACATTCGGTTATAATTTGATTTTCAGAAAGGAATTGGACCAATAAAAATAATGAACAATGGCATACAGTTTGAGGGACAAGCGTGGATCATAGACAAACTGGTGGCGTCTACGATCAGTTCGCAGCCTGGCCAGCCAGTCACGGTACACTCGCATAGGAATTTTTCAGTACTGGTGTCAGATCCAAACCACATGGAATTAGCCAAATTGGTGATAAGTAAGTATTTTTTTCCTATTTTTTAAGGTCTCGTACCTCAAAAGGTAGAAAACATCCTTAGAGGATCACTTCGTTGTCCCTCTGTCTGTCAATAACCTTTGTCCTTAAGTACGCGTAGAGGCCTTTGATTATAGTCATTAAGTTGGTATGAGTATCACACCCATTAGTAACACACCCACAGGCTAGCCATCTTCTAAAGACGTTTATGTTGCATATTTTACTAATAAGCTTTTGAGTAACAGAAACCAAAAGAAAAATCAAAGAGTATAAGTGTCGCATAAAAAAAAAACCACATCTGTTATATTTTTTGACGCCTAGTTATGAAATAGTTATGGACTTTGAGAAAGGTGGAGAGATATGAGTTTCATGTGTGGGTAAACATATATAATATGGCTGTTTCATTTACACCTACACGCCAACCAACAAGCTAAACGTGGCCTTTAGGTTTTTTAGACCTGAACTTTGTCTACCCCGCTAGAGAAAAAGACGTAGGTAACAATATGTATGTATATGGCTGTTTTCAGGGAGGGACAGCATAGAATGCAACGGTCGGAATTTCGACGTGCGGGACGGACGAGGAAACAGCGTGTTCTACGCATCGCGGGACGAAGTGCGCGTGTTCGCAGAGGCGCTGACGGTGGACGGCAGCGGAGGCCTCACGGTCCCCTCCGCCGTGCAGGCGCCGCTGGTTCGCGCGCCGCCCGGCTCCGATCTACAGTAAGATTATGTATCTACCCCCGAATATTCAAAATCATCATCATCATACGCGTCTCTTTTAGTCTCCACTGCAGGAGCACGATCCTCTCTGTACCACCAGAGCCATATTTTAGCCAAGGCAGTCAGAGGATTTGGCCTACACCTTCCACGCTGGCCAGACGTTGTAGAGGTCTCTTTGATGTTTATAAGCTTGTGTTTCCTAAGTCCCTTCTACGACACTCACGGGAAGACTTAGAGTGATCCTATTCTACACTGCCGGGAACCACACGGCTTATTCAAAATAATCTTAACTAACCACGATCTTCCCATGGATGTCGTAGAAGGTGACGTAGAAAATACAAGCTAAAAAAAGCTTATAAACATCAAAGACACCTCTCCAAGTCTGCCTGGCCAGCGTGGAGAGTGTAGGCCAAATCGTTTGACTGCTCTAGCTATTATATGCCTCTGGTATTACAAAGAGGGTCGTGCTCCTGCATTGGAGACTTAAAAAGATCTGCTGATGATGGTGATGAATGGCATCTCAGACTGTCTTTGTGTTACTCAGATCCACCTAAAATTCCTTTGAGTGTTTGGGCGTAAGGCTCATATTAAAAGTTGCAGTTTTTTCTAAACAACCTGCCATCCTTCTTTTGCCTGTTGGCCCTCTTGTCAGTACGATGACAGGTGACTGAATCACGGTAATCAAGAACAAACTATTTTGTTCCTATTTACCGTGATTTAGTCGCCTTTGTTTGAAACTAAGCTTAACGAAAGTTGCTTCGCGGAAATCATAGGCAGTAAAGCAAATATGTACAAAAAAAGATTTCTTGCTTGTGATCTCTCAAATAAAATAAATGCCTATGCAGCTATATTAGAGAAAATTAATATATAACTTATTAATTTTTCAGATTGGAGTCATTGACTAGGCAATTATATCTAAAAGCACCGCAGTTAATAAAATTTGATAGTAGAGCTGGCAGCATAGACGTTACTTCGCACAGCGATGTGAAGTTAACTTCGGTCGTGGGAGCGGTGAGTTTATATCATTTTAGTGCTCTTAAAATCAACTCTTTAATGTGCAGCTACTTAATTTAAGTAATCCTTAGAGGTAATCTTAATTTTCCCACACTCTCTTAATTGCTAGTCTTGGAGAAAAGATAATCTATGTGTTATAGAGTGTACCTAGTGTAGTTGCTTCTCCTCCTGCGTAGATTGTACAAGCCGATCAAAGATATAGGCTAAACTTTAAAATACATCAATAAGCGATGCGGCCAGTTATCCATACTACCAGTTGTACTTTTCGATAGTACTTCTGACACGGAGGGACTATTTTGATTCTGCTTTCCACCTACAAGCCCACCAACATGCGAGATGCATTTTTAAGGTCTTATGGTGCCTGGGGCCATAAGACTTGTATTTCGCAAGGGACAAATATATCATTAATATTCAAAAGTAGTCTACCTAATTTGAAAATTATTATTCGTAGCGAATTAAACTATGGGATTTACCTTTTAATGTGTTTTTCAGATAAGAATTGATGCTGCCAATATAGTATTGAATAACATGACGATAGGAATAGTAAATAAAAAACCAGACGACAAAACCCAAAAAAACGTATGGGCAAAGAAGGTATACCAGTTGTGTGCCTGCGATTCCGGGAAACTCTTCCTTGCAGCACCGGATGCCCTGTGTGAGAGCCCTGACGAAGAACTATGCCGATGATGAACGTTTTCATAAATTATTTAAGCCAATACGAAATTCGTATTATCATAGCGAAAAATAGGAATCTATTCAAAGACATAGTGACTCCTCACGTCGTACACACAAAACCCTGCCCTTATTTTACTAGAATAATTTATTTACTTTATATAATATAAAGAATATATATATATTTTATTTATTTTTGTAGATATATTTTTGAATACATGTTTTAAAAAGCCAGTTTGCTACGAAAAGCCTACGACCGTAGGCACTACGCTACGTACGGCCTATGCGTGCTACGCGGTGCTACGGGTGAGAGACCCGTTGCCCGTCAAAGTGCTACGAGACTTGTAACCAACTTGTAGCACCCACGCATACAAGTGAGAGATAAGTCAAAAATCTGTAGTCCACCTCATTGGATGATGCATCCGTTGACGTTCAGCATGTTAGTTAGTACATGCTGAACGGCAGCTAAAGTTTTATACTATACTATTCATGCTGCAATATAATGTAAGGTAAATGTATATGGAAGTTCTTGCAGCCGGAACTATTTGAGATTTTAATGTGATAATATTCAAAGAAGCAATTCGTTAAAAAATTACAAAATACTTTATGCATAAAACTTAGGTTAGAAACTTCAAAACCGATCTTAGGTAAATTATCAGAGATTAGTATACAACAATCACTTAGTTACTTATGAATTAGTATATTAAGCTATGAATTTATTGGAATTGAGTACAATGTGCCAAGTCAAAGTGGTCTCAATAAATTTAAATAAGTTATAAATGTAAATAAATAAAATGCACTGTTTATAGTATAGTTCATAAATAAATGGAGCTCACGTTAGCAAGATGAAGAATAGATAAGCAAGCAGATTTATGTAGTTTTACTTCTAACAATGTACTTAATTTATAGTGGTAAATTAAACTGAAGTACATTCACGGGTGCAGTCCAGTAGTTTTATTTAAGCTATCCTTAGTTTTTCGTCGGCGGCCGCAGCGCTTCGCAATCAATCTTGGAGGGCAGCGGCCGCACCGCGACCCTGCCACTGGACGCCACCTTAATTGAAACCGCAACGAGTGTTTTGTTGCCTGTTTGTTTTTTCGTTCGTCCTTACGTTGACGAGTCACGATGCTGATCTTATTTGAAACTGCTTATTATTATTATTTTTACAGTTATATAGCTGCCTACACAAAGTTTTTGATAATGCAATAAGTAATTTATTTATTCTTTCATAGCGACAAATCGCACTGATTGAGCTCTCCCCACAAAAAGTTGTGAACATGAATTTGTAGTGATAAATTAAACTGAAGTACATTCACGGGTGTGATCCAGTACTTTTATTTAAGCGATCCTTAGTTTTTCGTCGGCGGCCGCAGCGCTTCGCAATCAATCTTGGTGGCCAGCGGCCGCACCCCGACCCTGCCAGTGGACGCCACCTTAATTGAAACCGCAACGAGTGTTTTGTTGCCTGTTTGCTTTTTCGCTCGTTCTAGCACGTTGACGAGTCAACTCACGATGCTGAATTTATTTGATACTGCTTTTAATTATTACTATCTGTCGCCCGCGGCTACGCTCGCATATAATTTTCCTGCACAAATTTGCCAAGTCGTTTATCGCAAATCCCACTAGAACAGAATTTTTTTTCCGAGATAAGAAGTATCCTATGTCCTTCTCAACTTTCTAACCTATGTGTATCTTTCTAAACTATGTGTATGTAAAATTTCAAGAAGATTGGTTCAGGTAGCAACCAAATATACAAACTCACCGTCGCATTTGTATTAATAGTTGCGATTGGGATTTACAGTTTATACAGCATGCAACATGACTCTCGACATAACCTTAAAGAGGTGACCCAGCCCGTCAAAATTGGCTTTTACTTTGGGATCAACGCTGAGAATCCTCTTTTTTTAACTTTCCCATACATTTTGTTCAGGTGGCTAAACACTTTCGTATGAAAATGTCGAAAAAGTTTTTGAGTTCCCAACATTGAACCCATAGCAAAAGTTGTTCATATTGATAGGCTGAGTCACCCCTTCAATGTGTCGAGGGTCATGTTTTGCGCTGTATAGCTGCCTATATTAAAGTTTTTTTTTTATCAAATATTACAGCAAAAATAAATAGTAGTACAAAGGTAAAAATATTTTAAACTAGATTTTAAATAAATCCTTCCGATGTCATATTAAAAATCAAAGTGAATGCACCACTACTCTTTTTATTTTACTGACGCGGGAAGCAAAAGCACATTCAGCCATACGCCAAAATTGTATTTATTTGCGTTTCCTTCATGTCGCATAAAGGGAGCCGAGAACTTTTATTTGGCAGTGTTTTTACTTACGACTCGATAAACAAAGACAATCAAGTAAAAAACGTTACAACAGGCGAACATATGAATTTGTGTGTAAGCAAACATTATATTTGTATTTAACCATTTCCCTAATACATAAATGGTTTTTCGTTATAATACGTTCATAAGTATATTATCTGTAAAGTTTGTTTTACTTGATTATAGTGAATATCAACAATTTTATTAATTATTTAATATTTATATAAACACTTATATCTGCTATTCTCAAAATATAATACCTAAAAAATACAAATACAAAACTTCCTCCAAGTTTTATTTAGATACTTACAATTTTCGCGCTATTTTGTCGGCAAGTAAATTAGTTTTCTATAGGTGAAAGAATTTCGTTTTATTTCAAAACCTATTCAATGCAAACAAACAATCAAATCTTTCCACCTTATAATATTAGTTTAGATATATAATCGATCGAGGCTTCTAAAGTCCGATATCTGAATAAAGTTGTTTTGTATTCGGGCCGATGTGGTTTCATCCGGAGGACCTCCACGAAAGTGTCCAGCGGAGTTCAACGACTTGTCCACATTATGTAGATGAGGACGCAGGTGCTCGTTATGTGGCCTCTGCACCGCACCGTATAAAAACTTCGTCGAACAAAACGACCCTCACTCACTATTTCTAAGTGATACACCCTTTTGTAACAGTAAAGATTACTTTGTACAAAAATGTCTTTGAGATATTAGTTACATATAACTTATTTTTTTTTAATTTTCTTTTAAACAGTGAGGCTTTTATCGTTCTGTGTACAAGAAAACGAAAATTCCAAAATATTAACTTTAAAGAAGAAAAGCCAGTAATGATGTAATATTGAAGGTTGAATAAATAACCGGTCTATTACAGTTTACTTTGTAAAAATATATTTTCCTACAGATAAATAAAAGTGTTAGCAGCAACTTTAAAAAAAAACACTAGATTTAAAAATGAGGAATTTTATATCCATGTTCACAAAGCCACGCTATGCATTGGGTTATTGATTAGTACTAAACGGGTATTTTAATGTTTGAAAATCTACTCAATCATTCAAAACACGTAAATCATGTAGTAGCACTTGAAATTATGAACATCGATAAACAGTGTGTGTACCGATCTATTCCAGCTAATTATACCATGGAATAGCGTAATCCATAAACAGTTGCGCCAGTTAAGTGCTAAGCATCAGTTAGTGATAAATTGGGACATTTTGTTGTACTCGTATGACAAATTCGGTTGTTAAAGCCACCTGCCGGCGATACCTGTCTGCACTAGTGTGTACGTATTGTTCAGTGAGTTTATAGCAGAATATTTCTATAAAGAGGGAAATTTAGTAATAATAATAGCATGGAATAAAGTAATCCCAACTTTTGGGTCCTTTGTTTTTTATTCCTCATAATCCAATTGGCACTCTTTTCCATGGTAATGGGTATATATGTATATATAAATTTTGCATATTTCTTTATGATTGCAATTGCATTTGACCCCATCTTCCCTGATGGGAAGCAACGATGAGGTCTAGGGTGTAATACACAAACTCCAATAATGCCTATTCATTCTTGCCTTGAAAATCCCTAAATTGTAAGAGTCGGAAAACAGTGACGTGGGGAAGGAATTCCAATCCATAGCGGATTGGATAATGCCATAATTACTCTTTAACTCATCTATAAGCTACTGTCTATAAACATTTATTCAGTATAAATATAGTTTTACGAGGTTTACAGCTCACAGAGCCACAAGCAATAAATTGATATAATTATGTTTGAACATAATCATATTAATTTATTTATAGAGTTGACTTTATGAGCATAATTTAATTTATGAATAACAAGCGTTAGTATGGTAATAATATCTAAATATATATAACTCAAAGGTGACTGACTGACTGACATAGTGATCTATCAACGCACAGCCCAAACCACTAGACGGATCGGGCTGAAATTTGGCATGCAGGTAGATCTTATGATGTAGGCATCCGCTAAGAAAGGATTTTGAACAATTCTACTTATTAATGCGAGCGAAGCCGCGGGCAAAAGCTAGTTTAAAATAAAATTAGAACAAGGAATACCTCTAAAGATAAAAGCGACAAGTGTACCTATTATATTTAGTAATCATAAGAATGTCGCGAGGAGGCCGGAAACGTAATTTTAATTTGATTCGCGCAAGTTTCGCTCACCTGCTGCGCGCTTAATCATAATCACGGCGCGCGTGATAATCCGCACTTCCAGCTCCAATGAAGAAAAAACGATACACGGACAATTTTTTCAGGTTATCTTTTTTGTAAATCTTTTTCACATGCTGCTTAATATTTATACTGATTACTCGATAATTTTATTCGCGGAGATTCTTCTAGTAAATATTTTTAAGTATAAATGTCGTGGCCAGATTTAAGAATTGATAAACCGCCTTCCATAAGGTGGGTCTAATGCCTGTTTGCTACTAAATCATTGTATAAAAAATGTCTAGCTAAAATTACTATATCCAACAACCCACATTTGACCATATAATTAATGTGGAGTTTCTATATTTTCATAGGTTTTTTAAAATTTCAAGGGTGTAACAACTTTGTCGCGTAGTCCTAACGTCATGCTATTTTATCAGAATGATTATCCACCGCCATGGTGTTTCACAAAAACAAAATAACATCAGCATCTCTAGTTATACTATTAGCAAAATAGTATAACTATTTTACGATATCATCACTAATGTTTGACAATATCACGATGTAGCCGTGCGTTTAGACTAGTCATATCGTCAAACGCTAATTATTAATTGATCTGGCGTGATGATATCATAATTTAGCTAGCAAGTATTTACTATTTAATGAAAAAAACAATATTTTCATTAAATGGTGGGTTATATCATGAAAAGATCAGGTAACGCAAATACAAACCTTGCATTCGGTGACCCCACATGAAAATACAAGATTGTTAGTCCTCGTTGTCTTAAAATCTTAATTAGTTTTATCATTATTTTAACATATTTCACTGATAAAAAAAAGTTGAAGATAAACAGTGTAAATATGAAATAAATTCAATCAATAACACGCAAAGAAATCATTAAACAAAGTGTCATTCAAATACAATTTTTCGGTCTGTGTTCTGGAAAATGTCCATCAGTCTTACTTAGTGAAGTTACTTTGGGAAGTTTGTTTACAGCGCAGGCAGGACGGCTCAGGTGACGCGCGACGGTGGTCGGCGACTCGCTCTAACAATATACATTTTTAATCTACTTAAGCTTTGAGATTTTTGTTTCAATTCAGTCTTTTAATATATTGCTATTCCAAGACAACTCGACACTTCCTTTGTCGACTAACGGCAATCCCAGTTTGTCGAGCGCACCAAGTTGCCTGTTATCGTGGAATGTTTCACCTGCAAGCCCGCAACACTTCCAACCAGTAATAACATTTACACGAGGGAACTCACGTCGAACTATTTGCACATTTGCCCCGAAATGGAATTCCTTTGTTACGCGATTTATAAATATTGTATGAATGGTATGACAAAGAAATCGGAAATACATTTTACGATGTAAATATTGCAAACTGTTCAAAGAACCCTAAAGCGTAAAATAAACTTAGATCTAAGTAAGCAACGGAACTATACATCGCAAGAGCGGAAACTCGTAAATGTTTCAAATTAATCAAGGCAAGACTACAATCGGCTCATTTGCATTTATACGAGACTCGTGTGCGCTCGGTCAAACCGCATCAATTCCTAAATGGTTATAGTCGCTGCCGCCACAAATCACTGGCATCTTTTGAATACATTTTATGTGTGATCAATTGATATTATTTATTTCTCACGCCATGAGGAACTCTCAAACACTTTTGATACTAAAGCACTTATAGGCAACCGCTTTGTTTGGAGAAGTGTTCCAGCAATTAGACTTAGCTCAATATTTTTTTCCCTCAGAAACGTCTCTGATATATACATATGTATACATACAAATCAGTTGTTTTATAGTATTGGATGATTTCAAAATTAGCTCAGTTCTAACGATTATTTATCCTAACCAAAGGTACAGGTGTCTCATCGAACCGGGTCAGTGTGACATTTTTAAACTGTTTTTAAACAGTTGGAGATGGAGAAAAATGTTCAAAGGAACGATGACTCCGATTTTTGAGAAAATTAAATTGTATTCATAGATTTTTAAAAGTACCGAACATAGTCTATTTTAAAAAAATAAGTATATTAGTATGCTATTTATTGTATGCATCATCATCCGAGTTGCATCTACAGTGGTAACGCTTCGGAGCCTAGGGACCGCTACTCATCCTAAGCAGTGTATGTATATATTCTTTTTATTCCTAGGTGATTCGACGAGCTGAGGTACAGGTTTTTACTTAGAGCAACTGCCGTTTTCGCAACCCTAAGGGTAGACCAGAATACCAATCTTAAGATAGGTTTAACAACGATAGACAGCGAAGAAGCACGGAATTATATTTCTTTTTGTATTCTTCTTTGTAAATCGCAGTTTTTGTTCTTATAAGTATATAGTACTAACCGCATAGGATCGACAATAACGCGAGCGAAGCCGCGGATTTAAGCTAATCCTTATCCTTACTATATAATATTATAAATGCGAAAGTGAGTTTGTTTGTTTGTTTGTTACGCTATCACGCCGTAGTTACTGAACCGATCATCATTAAATTTTGCATAGACATAGATTAGGGTACTGAGAAGAACATAGGCTATATATCACGCGGGCAGAGCCGCAGGTAACAGCTAGTATAATATAAGAGAAGTGTGCAGATATATCTAATCAAAGTTATAATAATTCTGAGTTGATAACACATAATAAGTATGTATCATATTAACGAAAAATACCGCAAACTCTTTTTAAAAAAAAAATTAAATATACGACTGCCGAAAAAATACAACCAGTTTTACTCTGAACGATGCAAGGATTATATAACGTTACCCCATAGGTACATACAAATCTATTCAGGCATTCCGAAGGTATGTTATGACTTATGATGGAATAAAGAAAACTGAAACGCATACATATCCTGTAAAGACGACACTGATTTTTAACGTTGCCGTGTAAATATTTCTATCGATTTGTTCCTCATCCCTACTTAAAGGCAACTTTTATTATAATACTTTACTAACAATCCACACAAAAGTATCTCTATATTTATCTAAGTCTAACATATCGCTTGCACGTCAAGTTAACACAGTTGATCTATATAATTTGATACGAGAAGCCACTTCCCCACAATAGTGAGTAGATAATCTCTTAATAGCTTCCTAGCTAGCCTAGCTACCTGCAGCTGCCTATCTGGATTTCCAGCGTCATTCGCTGCGACTTACGACCATAAAGCTCAAGTGTTAACAACTATACTAAAGGCAGACCTCTTCACTTAACGTGTTAATTTTATTATGCTAGATACCAATTTTATTCAGAAGGGGCTAAGATGTTTCAAAGGCGTATTTAAGTACGCATACTTTAAGGAAAAGAAATAGTATTTCATAATCTACATAGTATTAGATTCATTAGATAGATGATCGATAGACGTACCATCGGCTTATTAACGTTTTCAAATGATTAGTCATCAAATATTTGCAGTTGAAATACCTTTAATTATGTGAATAAACGTATCCTTCACGACTGCAACTAAACAAAATACTATTAGCATGGTGTCGTGACCAGTTCATTCTCTAACATTATCCTCAAAAAGAAATGCTATCAGATTTGAAACGGCCCAATTCGTCACGGTCTTGTTACGTCAAACACTTATTGAAACTGCTCTTAAGTGTTGTCCTTTTATGTAGGTACTCCATAAATGTTTGATAGGGCCATCTCGGGAAATCTCTGTCTCCATTCGCAGAGGGTCTGCAGTCAAATAAAACGGGAATCCCAAATATTATTCCGCGACATTTTCCCTGTTCCGTCGATGTGAACTTTTATTTTTATGCTCTTACGAATTCTTATCACAAGAGAAACACACTCTCGGAGAGCTTCTGACATACAGGCTTAAATCCTCTACCCGACGAAAGAACTTTAGCCGAGATAACGCGTTCAGTCATCTCTGTAATACTAATAATAAATCTGTTTTACACGATCCTTTTTTTTCTTCAGAATTTTTTAACCTTTAATGCTGGTCAAAAATATACCTTATGTAGTACCCACCAGCAGCTTCTCGCGCAGTTTGCAAAAGCCGGTTGAGGGAAATGGCGAATATTTGAGAAATAAATAAACAAGGTTATACGGCAAGCAACCCGTTACTAGTTTGATTCCTTTTTATGGTTAAGTGGCCTTAGGGGTTAAAGACATCAGTTCTGTCTACCTCGTAGGGGATAAAGAGGTGATGAGTTTGTTTTTCAGAATATACCGTACTCTACATATAATAACAGAAAATGTGTGGGTACATGTAGGTTGTACTAGATCATAAAGGCGACGGGCGGCACAAATTTTATTTAGCCACCGGCCGCACAACTATTCGATAAGCTGGCACTTTATCACTACCACCCCGGTATAATGTAAACCCGAAATTTTACCCAATATGGTCCTTGCATGTAGCATACATTGACACTTGGGCTATGAAAACAATGATTTCATTTGTGTCTTACAGAACATAGCAGTGGGCCAAATTTTCTGGAATTTTCAACAGTCAGCGTAGGTATGTGTAGCGGCGTCATCTACCTCATATTAGTATGCCATGCCACAATAACCGAAGTCGAATCACAAAAGATTTCCGGAGCGCGACTTGCACAAGGGATGAAAGCCAACATTGTGTAATCAGAAGGGTCGCAATCTCACCTCATCCCCCTGCCCGTTGTGTTGAACACAGCTTCATCAACAAGGGCTCTTTCCACTCATTGTTAAATTCTGTTAAACTAAACTTGCCTACATTACGTTCTAATGACATATGCGGTTCAATATAGGGTCTTTATTACGTATTTCTTATCAGAATGTTAGGCAAATTTATACAAGCAAATAGTTTTATTTGTAAACATGCAAATTAGATAAAGCACAATAAATATCTTCGTCATTAGGATATGTCAAGAATAACGAGTTCAGCGCGCGACGGACGAACGTCACGCCATGACACATGCCGACAAGCGTACACAATATTTATATTTCGCCATCGCGAGCTCCCATCAAATCGTCCCGAGGAATACCGAATAAATATTCATGTTGTTATACTTCTTCACGTATGTTTGCTCGATCGAATATTTGTGCAAATGCCTTGATGGGTGAAGGCGCGACTTGCGACACAATATTGCGGGAGACGTTTATGCCACACCGCGCACTCCTCAAGGAGCGCCGCAATAGTTTCGCGTTTGAATTTCTTGAACAAACGTTATTACTGCTCCGCTAAACGTTATTACGGTAAAATGTTCCGCTAAAACAATTCACAATAGGGGAACTCCGATGTCAAAGGGAAAGAAGACTGGCGCACTTCGGCATACGAATATAAGCGCATCTGCGTATTCTGCTGGAAAAGATGAAGTTTTGGATGGATTGGAATGGTGCGGAACTATCACTAGCTTTAATAAATATATTTTTAGTAATTATTTTTATCTTCAAATATCTGTCTGTATGTCCTCCTAATATGATTTGGCAAAATTTTTCTCAGCCTGCTTCTTGGCCGACGCCAACCCTCCAATGTTAGCTCCAGAACCGCAATCAGATAATAATCCACATGAAGTTCAAGCATTTCCTCGTGCCAGCATACATTTCATGAATATACACGGTGAAATATTGATCATTTTGGTTGTGGGTTATTCAGCCCGTCAATTTGAACAACTTTGGGACCAACGCTGGGAACTTATACTTTTTTTTTTGACATTCCCATACCAGGCGACTAAATATATTGTACGGAAATGTAAAAAAAAAAGTTCCTAGGATTGGTCCCATAGGAAAAGTTGTTCAAATTGACGGGCTGAATCACTCCATAAAGAGTCCAAAATGATCAACATTTCACCCTGCTACATACATACGCGTGAAATCATTACCCTTCTTCTGTGTGGGTCATCGGGTAAAAACCCAGTTCTGATTTGAACTCTATTTCAATGAATACACTTTGAAACCATAATGGAGCTAATTATATTCCCTGTAAAGCTAAACGAACGGTTGTGTCTACCTATAATACAGCTGCGGGCAGTAATTAAGAATTCAAAATAACTCTTTGTGACACCGTTAACTACGTAAGACGCATTTAAATTTTACTCGCTTTCACCTTGTTATCTACTTTTAAACTAATTAAGTATCTGAAGTTCTTGTTATACTTGGATATTAAAAAATACTGTTTTTAATATTAAAACATAAATGGATTTGGAATTTAGATTAAGTATTCGAGTAGGTACCAAGACAGATATGTAATTGAAAATTCTCGAGAGAGAGAGAGAGTGTTAAGTAACGAATCTTAATTAAATCCACGAAGGATTACTTAATCTCCTTTTATAACTTTGCGGTTTAATACATAAATATAAGTTTTCTTAGCGGTGAAATAAACTGGGTTTAAATTTAATGAGAAATAAGACGGTAAACCGGTAATACCGAAAATTGTAGCCAATATGGAGGAATGAAGCGAGGTAGATCACGGCGATATCCGCGGGCACGTAGCTAATGCGAAAGGGGCTCATTACATTGTGTTGACACCGACAAATGCCCTTTTACATATTCTCACTGAGATCCCGAAGATTGAGCCATGAAATTGAAAACGATCCCTTTGAAGAAATTTATTCCAGGCACGAACTGCTCTCCCACTCCGCGGAGGAGATTTGCTCGTTTATTTTTATGAAATTATTTAAGTAACACTCAATTCTTGTCATAGCATACGGGGTTTGCTATTATACCCCCTATGCTATGATAATTCCAGCATTAATTTCATTACGTTATAACGGTTAAGTATACCACATTTCATTTTAGCGAAGATCTATTATTTTTTTATTTGGCACTTATTTTAAATTACAGGAGTAATGTTATTACGGAGCCTCCGATAAGATTAAACTCTACCCGTTAACACTCAACCTCATAAATTACTCAGTGAGAACTTTCTGAAAGAATTTTCCAACTTCACAACAGTAAAAATCAGAGAAAAGTGCTCCTACTATTTTAAGCTTTTAACTTGCATTTAAGTTACGAAGAATTATGAATCGGAATTGAAAAGATGAAAAAGTTGAACTGTCGAAGTTACAATCTCTACTACAATATTTATATCGCTTTAAAATTTGTTGTTATTTATATATTTAACATTTATTGTGCACACATATAAAAATGAAAAAATCAGTCGAACCTTAGGGTTGATCAGAGTGTTTAATTTGTCTAACCAAATACACATATATTCCGAGAGTATGAGGTAAACCCTAACGAAATGAAATGAAATAGTTTGAAACAGTTGTAAACCTGATTTTAGATATTCAGAGCATTGGGGAATATTGAAAACATTAAATAATTTACAAAATATATAGAGCCCTGATTTGACGAATAGCTGAGAAAGGGGAGCGCCTTGTCTCACATAACTTTTTAACTCCTATTATCGGTAGTCCGAATTTTGTTTTCATACAATTTTACATCCTAATGATCATGAATCACTCTTCATATTTTTTGTTAATACTAATGACTGTAATTCATAATCATCGGAATTCATAATATCACAATTCATACATTTTGTTTCAACTAATATTTGTTTTCATATATTTTCTTATACTAATGATCGAAAATCATAATCATCGGAATTCCTAAAATCACTATTCATACACTTTATTAATACTAATTTTTGTTTTCCTATAGTTCTTAAATTTGAGTGTTATTTATCTATCAGGGTTCGAAAGCGACTGGTTTGGATACCTGACTTAGTAACAGAAGGTAGGTTAGGTTATGGTTACACATAGACCACCAATCGAGCGAGCGAGCGACGACTTGGGTGCAAAAGCGACTGGTTTGGATACACGACTTGGTAACAGAAGGTAGGTTAGGTCATGGTTATACATAGACCATTATACGAGCAAGCGAGCGAAGCGAGCGAGCGATGAACTGGATGCGAAAGCGACTGGTTTGGATACACGACTTGGTAACAGAAGGTAGGTTAGGTTATGGTTACACATAGATCATCATATGAGCGAGTGAGCGACGACCTGGGTGCAAAAGCGACTGGTTTGGATACACGACTTGGTAACAGAAGGTAGGTTAGGTTATGGTTACACATAGACCATTATACGAGCGAGCAAGCGAGCGACGACCTGGGTGCAAAAGCAATTGGTTTGGATACACGACTTGGTGACAGAAAGTAGGTTAGGTTATGGTTACACATAGACCACCAAATAAATTATGAGTAGATAATATTATGAGTTGAAACATTTCTTAGTAATGACAGTATGAATAAAAGAAATATGAAAAATGACTGTTATGAGTTCCGATATTCCTGTATCCTGATATTAGTAGGTAATAAAAATTTCTGAACAAAAAAATATGAGGAAAAACATAATTAAGAGTGATTATTATGAATACAAATAGGTAGTAAAAAAAATTATAGGAGTAAGATTTTTATGTGAGCCAATATGGACCCCTGAGAAAGATATTGGGATGTGTGATCAAGTTAATACAAACAATGTTGTGTGTTGTTATTTGAGTTATTTTATTAGTGATTTATACAATTAACTCTCTTTCTCTCTCATCTGAGCCTTCTCCCGGTTGCATCGTCGAGGTGTTTTGGAGCCCAAGGTCCTTTTTAAAGATATTTTGTAGTTTGATATATTTTGAAATTGTAACGGTGACTAGCATTTAGAGTAATTTTAGTTTGGCATTGTATCAAATAAGTTTTATAGACCTATATCTGTTTTAAATACATCAATAGATATGAATATTTCCATTAAGTTGGCCGTTGGTCCCGGCTGTCATCATTGGTGGCAGTCGTTTAGCTATGTCCGATGCCCCTAGGCAGCTCGAAAAACCTGACTACAGTGTTGGCCACTCAAACACACAAAAAACAAAACAACAACATTTTCAACATTTTTCAACAACAACACCTGCCATTCCAACAAGAACACCTGAACAAGACTATAAAAAAAGACATGACTGCCTTGCCAAAAAATGTAACCAATGTTACGTTTGGATTCCAAGATACGTCCAAATTCCGTTATCGGACCATTCCTATACATAGGCGTTATGTTGATAAAAAAAGAAACAATGATTCTAAAAACTTACTTTTTGATCAGTCGTGAAAATAAATATATAAATTATTGTTATTTTTGTTTTCTTCTAGGACTACGTTTGTTATGAACATAACTGTAAAGATCTGATGAGATTTTGTAAGAACTAATTACAAACAGTAACATACATCACTTTATCTACGCACATACTAAGTATCAAGCCCATAAAATGGGTTTAAAACTCTACCTATAAACTTTTCTACACTAACTGCATTCTCTCAACCTAATTGCCAACTAATTGTTGATGATATCCAATCCTTCTACCTCATCACTTTTTGCTGTGCTATTATGTGACTTCGTCCGCGTAAATTATAACCTATGTCCCCCGGACATAAATTCGCTTTAATTAGGTGTAAGAATTAAAAAAATCGGTCTTGTTTCAGAGCCTATTCAATGCAAACAAACAATCAAATCTTTCCTCTTTATAATATTAGTATTTATTTATTTCTCTTCGGAAAATTTACAGCTAACTTAATAAAAAAATATTACAAAATAAGCTTTTTGTTTTGTTTTGTTTGTTTTTCGTATGTGTAAGTGGCCAACACTGGTGTCAGATTTTTCAAGCTGCCTTAAGGCATCTGGCATAGCTTAACGACTGCCATTAACGATGACAGCCGGGACCAACGGCTTAACGTGCCTTCCGAAGCACGGAGGAGCTCGAGATATTTTTATGCCACTTGCGGTCACCCATCCAAGTAGGGACTGCACTAGGGGTTGCTTAACATATGTAAGCACTCTTAGAGCTCACACCCACTGGACCATCGGGCTCCTCAAAATAAGCTTAAATTACTGCACAGCCATTTGTGACACATTTATAATCTTGTTATGCATAAGTGAAGATTTTTATGCATAACAAGATTATAAATGTGTCCAAAATTTTTTCTTTAATTTAATTGGAAATTACATATTGTATCAATTTGCCTTATCAGCGGAGGATGATATTTCATCATTTTCAAAAAAAAATAGTAAGTTGTTTCTTAATAACATTAATGCTATTGCAAAACAAGTGTATATCTATACTAAGATTATTAAAGCTGTTAGATGATCGTGATAAATCTTCTTAGCCCAAACATAATTATTCAATCAATTATTTTCAAGGTACCATATTGCAATATGCGTGGTTTGTACACATTGTTTGCAGTTAGTTCTTTTTTAACATTAGATCAAGATTTCTCTTCGAAATTTGAAAATCATGTTTATGTATATCGTAAAAGATGTTAAATCATTCATACATACGGCCGAAGCATAAAGATGATTATACAATGAGTCAGTTTCTGACGCATTATACCTATAGAGAATGAACAGTGTGTGTCTAGGTAAATGTACTAATATACATTCTACCAATACTGACCTGAATGTAGGTACTTAAAAGTTTAAGTATACTTATTCATAAGACAATAAACGCGTTAAAATTCACAGTTTAATTTATATGGTGAGGTGAACAACTTTTGTACTTTTTCACCCCGCATGCCAGCCACACGTCCTATATTACTCGAAACTCACGCTCTCCATTATCTCTACAACCGTATTTGTTTTAAATTTCCCCGTATTTTTTCGTCCAAAACACGCACTGAGTTTCGTGTATATTTAGTGCACTGACTGCGAAACAAAAGTGTAGAGCCATGTTTTTAATTTTCAGCGACAAAAGTTAGTAAAACATTCCTTGTCGACTTTTTCGTTCGAGTTCCGAAAATGTTCAGTAACAATAATTCGGAAGCACATTTCTTCCCGGCCTTTAACGTCATAACTGGCGCGTAATGACCTCATCGTATAAAGAAGCAAAAATATCGCGAACGCAATTCGTCATGTCATTATGCAAGGAAAGGGCGAACTTTACGAGTATAATAACGTGAGATGTCTGACTCGGTGTGCTCGTGAATGAAACGTTCTTTATTGTGCCGTGTTTTATGCGAACGATTAACCTTTTAATGTTAGCGGACCGGCCAAATGAAAACCCTATCGAAATATATTCACCGTAGTTATTGGTCCCCGTCCAGGATTCATCGGTTGACGTCTACTTTTTGATATGTATAATAAAGTCTGAAAAACTGTTAATAAAAAGTAAAGGCGTTTAAACATAAACAAAACTTTACCACGGAATTAAAAATGTGATAATGCTAAATTGTTATTCCGGGGAGCCGACTAAACTTAATTTGTTTTTGATGAGTGCTGCCTGATCACGTTGTTCTTGTCAAATCATGCGGTTAATGAAAGGCTCCTTGTCCGTGCCGTCATCTGCATTCTCTAAATAAACCCCTCTACAATAATTTAACCTTATTTCTTGTGGGAGTCGACGAAGAAATCGGAAAGTAAAAATTACAGGTGTAAAACGAATGTGAACGTGACGTGGCTTAGAAGCGTGGAGAGCTCTCATCAATGTGCTTATTGTGGTAGCACAATGATAGCAATCGCAGGGTTCCTTCAGAAATGAACATTCCACTCGACATATGTGATGTAACGAATTCAGGTAAAGACATTTTTTATCTATACATATAATAAAATGTTTTTTAGATGTCCTATATCTATCGTTTTAGTAATTGTGTATTCAGAATAAATACCTTAGTAGTTTTGTTAATGGAATACCTAACTACTAGCATAAAATGTTATGTGTGTACGTAATAGAATATTAAATGATTACCTATATGATATTTGATATGGTGTAGGGCTTTCATGTGTATGTAAACTCTCAAACACTTTAATTAAAAAATATATATTTCTATAGTATCCAAAAAACCCCAAAAAAGTAACGTGCTCCTAGACCTAGGAGTAGACCGCTGGGATATTGTCCTGGGTCCAGTCGATGTCCACCGCCTGCCCCGAGCGGGCGCTCTTTTCCGCCGCAGTCGCGATTTTGCTCACGGCCAGCGTCTGCCAGCTCGTTACCTCCATGGGGACACCATCTATTAAAGTGATTTAAAAAAATTACTGCATTTATTAAAGAAAATTAATACATATTGTATTTTTACTATACTACGTGTCATGGCATCACATCTCAGCCGAAAGAAGTAGTGGACTTCTGGACTGCTGGACACAGGGCTCGCCTAAAGATTTCCAACCAAACAATTTTCTAAAATTAACAGCTTTTAAAGTCATTTGTAAGATTTGACCCGAACAAACATAGATACTACCCGTGTGGTTTCCGGCAGAAAAGAATAGGATCACTGCAAGTCTTCCCGTGGATGTCGTAAAAGGTGACTTAGGAAACACAATAGCTAAATAAAGCTTAATAAATATCAAAGAGACATCTTCAACTCGTCTGGCCAGCGCGGAGAGTGTAGGCTAAATCCTCTGCCTGGTCTGGCTATATATGGGTCTGGTAGTATTGAGAGGGTCATGCTCCTGCAGTGAAGACTAAAAAAGACGATGATAAAATTACGATACATGACAGGCAAGTTGAATAAAAGTAAATTGCAATACAAACTTATAAATATTTATATAAAAATATTGCTTACGCTGAACGACGTCCAAAAAGTGTTCCAATTCGTATTTGTAGGCCAGCCTAAAGCGTGATGGAAACGAATAGTATATGGGCGTCATTCGGACTCCCTCGTGACCAATAACAACCTCGGTGGAATGACACGGCCTCTCATTCTCAACTTTTATCATGCCTGCAATAAAAAGTACTTATATTGTACTACTACAATAATGAACAGATATGATTTTTTATATGATCATTTTTTTCAATCGATTAACCAAGTTAGTTTTTCGTACACACGTGCCTTAAACACACGAAAAACTAAATGAGGTATTTCTGCCTAAAAGTATCTGATATGGTTAAACGAGTGTCAACTAACTGGCCAATGCAACGGTATAATATACATCCCGAAACAAAGATATATTTTTGCGTCACTTGTGTTGCTAATAATTAACGCCGATAATGGTCAAGTCCACTGGACCATCGTATCCATCTTTAAATACGTATGGCTCAAGTACTTATACTCAAAAAAATAACAAGGGAGAATAAAATACCCTTATTTCCAAATACTTCAAGCCTCTGATCATAGCCGTAGGCTGAGTAGCGGCTGTTGTCGCCGAGAGCCACGGCTCCGGACGGGAAGGTGAGCAGGAATGCGATGGTGTCGAAATCGTCGATGGCCTTCACCTCGGGGATGAGGGCGGTGGCCGACGCCTGCACGCGCAACGGCAGCTCGCCCAGCACCCAGCATGCCATGTCGAAATCATGCACCAAGCAGTCGTGGAATACTCCGCCTGGAATGGTGTCATTGATATACATATATTTCTGACCACCATGACATAGTTACATACGTTCTCAAGTACATCATCATCATTGCAGCCATAAGAAGTGCACAGCTGGGCATAGGCCTCTCAAGGATTTTCATTATTGGGGGGGTTTGCCATACCCACCACGGCTTATGTTGGTTCCGATGCTGCTGCCCATCGAAACCGTTTTTTAAGCGAAGCAAGGGTATGGAGTTTGGAGACTGAGGGAACGGGATAAAGGCATTTGGGATGCTACTTGCTCGGATGGATAGGGGATGAGAAAGTAGCAGCTCGAAAGGCCGGGCGCGCGCATCGAATGCCATACCTGCAACTACCGGACAGACAGTTGAAGATGACGATCCTTACTTTAAAAAAATGTTTTCTGCTGAGAGATCTATGTTAACGCGAGCGAAGCTAAGGTCGAAAGCTAGTATTAATACAAGCTAGTTATTAAATCATAAAACTGATAACCTTTGGAAGACCTTCCTTATGTGTTGTTTGTGATAAGTGCATCAATACTTGTTGTTTATTTAGGTACTTACTTGCTTGTGCTTTACATCCGCCTCAGGATCAAATCTTAGGCTTATCTTATTTTTGGGCTCCATAAAAGACAGGAAGGTTTCACAATGTCCGTCTGTCCGACTGTCTTGTCGTCGTGGTTTAGCTAAAAGACTGGAAAGCCGTTATTTAGGTATGTATGTTAATCACGCCGACAAATTGGTAAAATAAATTTTGAAAAATCTTTTTTTAGGGATACTGTGAAGTAGAAAGAAAGGGTAAGGAAAGAAAGAAGGTATTTTTTTTCATATATCGCTGGTTCTGATGCCTGTTTGGGTACTACGTTTTACACACCTTAACCATTCTTCAATGATCCGCCACAAAGTGCTATTTTTGTTGAGTTCAACCCCAACCCTTTGCAAGTTAAATGGTTCAGGGCAGTACCAGTATATATTACGAATTTAAAAAGAAAAATATCACAGCTAAGTTTAGTGGTTCTTGATGGGAATTTTAACAGATTACACAGTGTTTGTTTTAGATTGTTTTGCAAATTGATTCTAGTGGACCTTACAATGTGAAATGAAACCAGTGGATTCGCGAAAAATTGTTACCAGGGGCTCCATCAAGCAAACGAAATAAATCACACCATGATTTCGTTTGAATATCTTGCCAACTGGCGAAATAAATGAAGAAAGGCTCAGAAGTCATACCTACGTATTTAGGACGCGTATGAGCCGTAAAACAATTATTAAAAAAAATTTAGTAAGGTTCACAAGTCAAAGAGTTAGGCGACCAACTTATAAAATTATGTGCAACTACAAAACCCTAAACTGCCCGTGGCCTGGTCACTCATAAGTAACAAAGTAAATAATTAATTTGTGGAGATAATCACCTGAAGTTTTTAAATAGTCGATGGTCGGCAAAGGAGAATCCCTTGCAGTAACTTTGAGAATCTGAACATGACCGACATCGCCCTTTCGCACTCTTTCTTTAAGGGATCTATACGCTGGATCGAAACGACGGTTGAAGGCAGCAAAGAGTGTACGCCCTTTGGATTTAGCAGCCTCGTAGCATTTCAATGTGTCCTTTATGTTCTCTGCTATGGGTTTTTCGCAAAATACGTCCTTATTGTTAGCGATTGAGTTCACTACTATGTCGTGGTGAGTCCATGTTGGCGAACCTATAAATACTACGTTCACACTAAAATAAAAAAAAATATCGTCTTTCAGGGTCAAATGTACAATGATTTATGAAGTACAACTTATTTTTGTTTTGGTCTTAAGTTTAAAACAGGCAGAGCAAGCAATAGATGTTAAAATTTTGACTAAGCATACAGTCTTTAAGTAGGTTAGATATTTAAAATAAATACTTTCAGATATGTATCATCTAGAACTTATTTAAACGTCCAACACAAGTGAACAACCTTACCTCTTATCCTGGTAAACACGCTTAGCGTCAGCCGAAGTAATGATATGAACGTCATTACCAAAGTTCCAGTACTTCCTGAGATCAGCGAACATTTCTATCCGATCGTCAACAACATACTTTAGGACAATGCGGGGGTTATTGACTATACTGCTCAGATGGATAGAGCCAGCGCGCCCGAGGCCAAAAACTGCTCCTATTACTGGTGGTGCCTGAGATTTTGCCGCATGATTCCTCATGCTAAAGTTATTATACCTGTAATATAATAAAACAAAAAACACATTTCAGAGACTTCATATTTTTAGAAAAATCATCGTCATAATCAGGTCATTTCAGCATCCACTGCATAGGAGCAAGACCCTCTCTGTACTATAAGGGCTATAAATTAGTCAAAAAATAAACATAAGTAATTATGAATAAACTACCAACTAGAATACTAATGTCTATATAAATACGGACAACTCTAACTAAACGACTAACTCAACGATACGATGTTCAAGTCAAATGCCTCTGTACCTGCATTTACCTGTTGTGGGTACACGTGTATTAAAAATTAGGCACTTTTATTAGTGACTGGCGTTCGCTTGCATAATCTTTCGGTTGGAAATGGTTAAGCACTTACTCCGTATGCAAGTAGTCCTCGGCCGGATATGAAGATTTGAAAGTATAGGGAGAAGGCCCGGCAAACTTCTTTGTAGCCATTGCTGTAGCTATTAGTAACAGTATTTAAGTTATTTGCTAATGTCACAAAATACAGAAACTAAACTTAAAAATAATGGTATTAAGTATATTTTTAAACCTTGTTTTTTAATAAAATAAAAATTATGTGTTGTCCAATATTTGTAAGTAAAATGTATGCTTACTTTATTTAAAATAAATTTATAATAATTATCCGATATTAAAAGGAAACACCAAGGGATTTGAACTATTGCAATGAATCAACCTTCTGTAACAGAGCGTATTATGTATGACTGTTTGTAGTTTCACCTAATCCTATATATATGTAGTGTAGGTTAATCTTCTGTAAGATAAAATCAAAGTAAACATAAACACTCTAAAGATAGGAAAGGTTATCCACTTAGGTTCTAAACAAAACTTTACATAATGACTTTTACTTAGGGCATTTTCCATGACATGTAGAATCCAATATAAGTTTTTTTATTCATTCACACGTAATAAGTTTTGTAAATTTAAGTTTAGCTGTATTTGACTAGTTTCATATAAAGTAAGTAAACTTAGATACCTGTAATGTGTATATAAATAAACACACATCCTGGTTATAACCGTATTTGTAAATGTAAGCACCAGCGACTAAATAAAGTACTTATTCCAAGGGAGAGGCCTAGTCACTAGGCCTGTATTAAGTACTCTTAGGAGACTATTTCAGGAACAATCTCTCTTCTTTCAATATCTCTTCACAAAGTATACAAGTTCACTGTCATAGGTCAGTATTATAATATAAATAAGCTTAGTAACTAAGTTCTTACTTTGTATTACCTAAACCTAAAGTTACATTATTTTTATTATCAGATATTGCGTGATGGAGTACTCTATATATAAGTAATGCTAATGTCAAGATTTTTTGACCTTTGAAATACATCGGTTCCATTAATATAAGTTCATTGATGATCCTCAAAACCTCTAACGTACATGATACATCCTAAAATCCTAGAAATCTAAAAATATATACGTATTAAGATAAGTTTTCAAAATTATATAAAAATCTAGGCGGCCTATAAAATATCTATTTAATATATGCTTACACATGTGCTTATAATACTTACTCCTTGAGTCATATAATCCCAACTATGCCAACTTCCCAACTAATAATATAAATGCGAAAGTGAGTTTGTTTGTTTGTTACGCTTTCACGCCGTATCTACTGAACCGATCATCATGAAATGTTGCAAACACATAAGTTAGGGTACCGAGAAGGATATAGGCTATATATTACGCGGGCGAAGCCGCGGGTAACAGCTAGTACTCCAATAAAAAAGAAAATATGGAAGTGTTATATTTACGTAAACATGCAAGAACGGATAAAAATCAAAGAAGAATCACGGAATCATATTCTTTCACTAATAGAAAGTTATATTATCAGCGGTAAAACAGCTAGTTGTGTAAATAGTAGTGTTGTTTCCATAGTAAATTCATTTTCAAAGTAATTGACCCCCGTCTACGTGCCAGTGGGACTCCCATACTTCAGATCAATCCCAAGTCTTTCGCGGTGCTTGCTGCCCGGTTATGGAATACACTCCCTCTAGACGTTAGAATGGTCCCTCAACTGATTGACGCATAGCCTTTCGCTTGGTTGACTGGAAGAGATCCCTTCAAGGGATAAGTCCGCCTTTGTACAAATGTTCTTTTTGATTGCATTTATTTTTCTTTTGTAATTATTTTCTTTACTGTTAAGGTTTTTGTACAATAAAGAAATTACATACATACATACATACAAAAATCTCAAAAATTTACTAATTATAAATTAATTTTTATTACAGCTTGTAAATCTTCCCATAGACATTTCCTGTAGGGGTGACTCAGCCCGTTAATTTGAATAACTTTTCCTATATAAACAAATGCTGGGGACTCACGAAAACAATTCATATAGGTAAAGACTTTCTTATTCCTCTCTTTAAGAGCCACTTAGAGGTTGAATGTCGGGGGTCAATTTGGTCGCTGTATATGAATTTCATTTCAAATAATAAATATAATAATATTAATTATCTAATTATTTCCTAAATGTTTATTTTATGAATAAACATAGTGTGAATAAAGTTGTGAGATAGCAAAGAAAGGAGAGTATCTATACGGGACATGACTGAATGGTATCAGATAATGATTCGTCCAAATCCGTGCGTTAGCTGTGGATCTGTAGACCTCGCGAGTCTAATGACAGGCCAATCATTCGAATATAAATCATTAAAAAAAGTCTTTGTTAATTTCAAACTTGCTCACATAATTTAATGAGATTCGATTGAATTGCGACCTGTAAAGGAGAACGACAGACAAACTACCAAAGATTTTTTCGCAAGCTAAAGCAGACACGCTTCGCTCGCGCTTCACGCTCGCTTGTCAACAAAACAGTAAAAATATTTTGTCTGTACATTTTATATTTTTGACTGAAATGGATAGAGGGACAATTAAATAGAAAGCAAAAAATTTTTTTAGAATTTCTTATCTATCTTTCTGTTTGTCTGTCTGTATGATCACGTTTATTTCCGGAAATATTGGACGGATTCGAATGAAACTTTTTTTACTATATAGCTATTAAGCCGGGGCAACATATAAGGTATAAAAGATTTTGAAAAATGGAACACCTGATGCAGCATCATAATGATCCAGCTGAACTATAAGAAATATAAAAGTGGAGCCTTACCAAAAGTTGTTAAGCCTGATGAGCATTTTTGTTGAGGTATAAAAAATCTGAGATTCGGAACACCTCATGCAGAACCATAATGGTCCAGGTAAACTATAAGAAATATATAAATGACGCCTTAGCAAAAGTTATTCAACCTGATGAGAATTTTTGTTGAGGTATTTAATTTGAAGATTTGGAACACCTGACGCAGAACCATAATGGTCCAGGTAAACTATAGGAAATATAAAAATGACGCTGTAGCAAAAGTTTGAAATCGAAGATTTAGAACATCTGATACACTAAGTACCATGTTAAATTTTGTATCGACAATTTTACAAAGTCGCACTCTCCTCTGGGATAGAGTGCGTAGAGTACGATTAGCTCATATTACTGGTGACCGCCCAGCGGTCCCCCTTTTGGCAACGTAGTTTTCAGTCTAAGCCTCTCTCTAAGCCTTGAAAACACAGGCAACACCAAAAGCCGGCGTCCGTCCCTTCCGAAGGCCCTTTGGAGATGTGCGATAGGTTGAAGACGCTCTGCCCATACCTCAAAGTTTGGTGAAGTAGCGCAAGCTCACTTGGAGCTAGCTATATAGTCTTCTTCTTATAGTGTCGCTGGCTCAAAAATTCTAAAAGAATCCTATATTTTATCCTTCCAGTATTCAGCAGCAGCCAATGCATACAATTTTATAACACTGCTACAAGTATTTTCTTATGTATGTTTAGTTCGTATTAAGATATATTAATAAGCCGGAGTCATATAGTCCACACGAACGAAGTTGCGGGCATCAGCTAGTTCATTATAAAAGTTCTCTTCAAATTCAGTCAACTCCGTAGGCATGCAAGAAAATGTAATTCATGTTATCTTTTGATGATCTTTGTTTTCAATTTCCATCGAAAATAGATGAGACAAAATTCATTAACGATGGACATGTTCAATTATCTCGTATCTGGCCGATACTGTCACGAGCTAGGAGTGGCCTCCACTGATATCCTAAACAGACATTGATAGGTATACCCAATATACGATACTTGTACTATTTACAAACCGAAGCCTGGTAAAGTTGAGGATTCTATTGTAATCAAAATCATATCTTATTTCTTAACCTATATTGTCCCACAGCTAGGCAAAAATTGCTTAATATTAAAAGAAGCGAATGATTAGAGCAAATAAAATAAATTATCCCCAAAATTCTTGACCTACTTATCTGATGTTACGATATTAACCAAACTTTAAAAAACTCTTCTTTAAGTCAAAGGGACTATATTCCGCTAAACAGAATAGTAGATTCGCCCTTGTCCCAGTACAAATGAGAAAGATTGTGGTATCACATGTCAGCAACGCGTTGTTTAATTTTACGGTTCCCCGCACCCAATATTTATATCATCAGCCGCTACACTCCCATCGAGTTATTTATTCATAACCTGAAATAAAATATTTTGCACCAATTTATCATTTAATCATTATGCTTATGATTGTTTGAGTTTAAAGTAAGCACATACAGTTACACTGATAACACCTGAATAAACGAGATTGCCCAAAACAGGGATAAATCTTCTACCTAGAGATCATTGTTTAAAAAAAACTACATTTCATCGAAATCAATGGACCCATTTCTAGATAAGAAAGACCACTGTTTTACCGAAATGCCGAAACATATTTTTTTATATTGTCAGTCTTCTATTTAGGTAGGTTTAGGTTTAAAGAAATTTATTCACAGAAATTTACATTTCACTTAGAATGACATAACAATAGACTTAAGTTATTACATGCATAAATTAAACATTAAGTACAAGTCGCGATGTGTAAATTTAGTTTTTTTTAAATATATTGATTTTACTGCATGACATAGGTATACATACCTCTGAGAAAAGTAAGTAGAACCTCAGATTGATAGCACGTATCCTTGTTTCCACTGGTATAGTAGGAATTAAAGCGCAAGCTAACTAACTGCATTTTTCAATTAGAGCGCCGTCTAGCAGTTGAGACCGTAACAAAAACACCGTGACACATTGCCAGCACGTAGCGGTTTGTGATGCTGCGGGCTGCGTTTCATGATTATGGTTTTAGCATTATCAATGCGTATGCGTAGTCACTTAATTATATTTTGTTTTTCCCGCAGTATTCAAATTCTACGCTTACCTAATTGTAAGATTGGTTGATCAAAAATCTACATTCTACTCCCTTATTTATTAAAGAAAGAAAATAAGAAATGGTGAAAAAATACCACGCGGGCAGGACTTGAACCTGCGTCTAGATCTCAGTACGATCTATGCGTTGCCAATTACGCCACCGCGCTTCAAGCCCCGGCGCCGAATTTCTCCACCATATCCCATTCCTCTTACACGCATCTAGGCTTGCTCACCCGCGTGTTGAAGCGCGGTGGCGTAATTGGCAACGCATAGATCGTACTGAGATCTAGACGCAGGTTCAAGTCCTGCCCGCGTGGTATTTTTTCACCATTTCTTATTTTCTTTCTTTAATAAATAAGGTAAAATAGCATTGTGAATGCAAAATAAAATCCCATATAAAGTATTCTACTCCCTTGTTATAGGACACGTTGGTGTGAGTACCAAACAGTGGGTTATTATAAATACCTTGATATGCTAGATAAAAATAACTTCCATACTTAACTAATGTGCAGACTGTTAATACCCATTATAGGCTCTACATAATTATGGTGCAGTGACTTTGATTTACACACTTTTGTCCAACCTATAAAAATGTCCAGAATAATAAAAATAGCGAACTTTAAACAATGACCAGCCATCGACTTTTTGTTTTATGCCGGAATAAAGGTATATAAAAAATTGTTCTTCAGTTTCCGCTTCCTCTCCCGCCAAAGCACAGTACCGAGGACTCTCCATAGCTCCGTCACAGTCACCGCTGCCTCCATTGGATAAATAATTCCACTCGCGCTTATCCACTTCAACTAGTACTAAATTAAGTTTGTCCCGACTGTCTACCCCGCGAACAATGTATGGCGCATCGAATGCTCTTTTTATGTAAGTTGCCGGCTAATGTCTAACTGAGTACAAGAAATAAGTAGATACTTTCATTTTGTAGCTTGTTTGAATGGATTGTTGGTGGACAAAATTTGTTTAATATGTTTCGGTAGGTTTTTAAAACGTTCTATATTATCTGGACTAATAGGGCCATGGAAATTGGTGTGTGCATGGTGTTGTTTTGTAAAACAAATGTGTGCATGGTGTGCCCACACATTTGTTTTACAACAACCCACGTAAAACAATTCCCAAAGATCATCAAATAGACGGATATGGACGAGCGGAAATACTTACGGTAGGTACTTCCGCTGCATCATAAGTTTAACATCTTACAACCTGTAAAGGCCCTGTTTGGGATAATGATGAAGTTAAATACTTATAAGTATAACGATACTGTATGTTAACCCATTCATTACGGTACTATAAATTTTGAGACGTTATCCCTTTGTATATGTATGTCTGGTATATTAGTAGGTAAGAACTTTGTTACATTGCGGTCCTGTGAACTATTGATCTAATAAAGCATGGGTACTTAGATAGTTATTGGACCTAAAGAATTCCAATAAAGCCAAAATTATTAAGTCATTTGTCTCATTGCAGCGATTCTAAAAAAGATATATTATCTTCTAAGACCCGATTACCCTCTCAGAGTTTCCCTTGTGCTCAAAGTGGACGTATTGGAGCGGAATGTTCCACGTCAGAGGTAAAAGCAAGTATTCATGTTTAATTTCATCCTTGTATGAGAGCCCGTAAAAAGAATTTATCTGGCTGGACTCAAATTCTTATGAAAAATGTTTACTCTCGTTTAATATTGATAGATATAGTTAAAGTAAGTAAACAATGGCCAAAATAGGTAGGTATCTAAAGTGGACAATGATCTTACGTAACATTGAAAATAGATTTGACAAAAAACCGGCCAAGTGCGTGTCGGGCCATGCGCAGTATAGGGTTCCGTAGTTGCGAATGACAACTTTGAGTTCACACTGTTTACACTCGCACCTCACAGTTTAACGACCAAAAACATCTAACAATGAAAATTGTATGAAACTATACATTTTCGAGTACATTTTATAAGTGGTTACCTATGACTTTTTAGTTTGTACTTAGTACTCAGCTCTGATAGTTTTCCTTTCAACTTCAGTATATATATTATTGCTGTAATTTTTTTCACGTATCTATAAATAACCGTTTAGCAGATAGAGGGGGGGACACTTACCTCTAACAAAAATTCGCACTTTAAAACCAAATATTTCGGAAACTGATCCCTAAATCGAAAAATGGTGTTCTCAACTTCACAATATTTTTTAAAGAACTATTTAACGATACCCCACACGATGGGTAAATAGAGAAAAAAAAATACCTCCTCTTAACTTGTATGGAAGCTACCCTAAAAAAAATATTTTTTCAAGATTTAATTCTACCACTTTTTTGTCATGATTAATATACATACCAATACCAAATTACAGCTTTTTAGTACTTATAGTCTCTGCGTAAAACCGCGGACGGACAGACAGACAGACAGACATGGCGAAACTATAAGGGTTCCTTGTTTACTACGGAACCCTAAAAAGGGCATTATTTTCTAACATACTTAGGTAATATAGATGAATGTATTTTTTAAATACACTTTTATTACTTATAAGTAGAGTAGAAGAGCAAAGCAAATAGAAATTCATAACCTAACATAATAAACTGTTTTTGTATTTTTTTTAACTGTTCTATTAGCTTTATTCAGAAGTTTAATTTACCCATTAGCTATTCTTTATCAATGAGATGTCATAAATGGGAGAGGTCTAAGTACCCCATCAGTAAAATTTCGGGAACTGCCGATGATGGATTTCAGGATTCCGTACCTGAATGGCGCCAACGAGATCCCTGTTGTCCATCCTTCCGTATGTCCGCCTGACTGCCACCGCGGCCTGTATCTATAGGACTATAATAAGTTAAGACTTAAATATAAATATTTTCTTTACAGAATTACAGAATGGGTAGGTACTACTGTGGTCGCTATACAAATAAAATCTATCTATTCTAATATTATAAAGCTGGAGAATTTGTTTGTTTGGTTGTACCGCTACTGGTACGCGGTAATGTACTGGACCGATTTCAAAAATTCTTTTACTATTGGATTGCGTTATTACTGAGTGCTATAGGATAGGTATGTATCACGGACAAAGCCGGGGCGGACAGCTAAAACGTAATAAAATTAAAAATTACGCATAAAATGGCACGTTTCTCGTAAGCCTTATTGGCTGTCTATTTTTAATTAATTCAATACCTGCTCATAGTTAAAGATCTATAGATTCCTGATCCTATTTCGAGCAAGTATTTTTAGGGTTCCGTAGTAAACTAGGAACCCTTATAGTTTCGCCATGTCTATCAGTCTGTCCAACTGTCTGTCTGTCTGTCCACAGTTTTACTCAGAGACTATAAGTACTAGAAAGCTGTAATTTGGTATAGGTATGTATATTAATCATGAGAAAAAAGTGGTAGAAAAAAAATTAGATGTTTTTGGTCGTTAAACTGTGTGGTGCGAGTGTGAACAGTGTGAACTCAAAGTTGTTATTCGCAACTACGGAACCCTACACTGCGCGTGGCCCGACACGCACTTGGCCGGTTTTTTTACAGGGATAAAAGTAAATGCATCTGTATGAGGCGTTCGTGTGCCTGCACGCATTTCGATGCTTATCAATGATGAGTCATCGTGTTTGCTCATTTTACAACATAAGTTAAAACGGTAAGATTTTAGGCTTCTTTTAAGCAGTTTTGCTGTACCTCGATGCTCAATAACTTAAAAGCAGAAGTTCATATATATGTTATAACTATCTCATTAAACTATCTAGAAATCTAGTTGGTTATTGTAATGCGTATGGGTCAATACAGCCCATAGCAGGTAAGGAGGTACACAATACTAAGAAAGGAATTGTAATCCGACACGTGCGTGCCGCGGTCAGGAATTAACAACTTAGATTGGGAGCCAAGTTAGAACTTCCCAACTAATGAGATAAACTCTTTCATCTTGTTTACTGCCGCTTGTACCTACCAAACAACTTACTTACGTTACAATGTAACAAATTCTCTGACATACATATAATAACCTACCTATTAAGCAACCCCGGGCGCAGTCCCCACATGGATGGGTGACCGCAAGTGGCATAAAAAATATCTCGAGCTCCTCCGTGCTTCGGAAGGCACGTTAAGCCGTTAGTCCCAGCTCTCATCAGCTATGTCAGATGCCTTAAGGCAGCTTGAAAAATCTGACACCAGTGTTGTCCAATGTTCACCACGAAAAACAAAAAAACACACCTACCTACTTCTCATAAGTATCCGACCCTCTCGGCCAGTCTTCGTTGGGGGTGGTAGCCGGATCTCTGCCGGAGATTTTTAGCACCCCCTGCCCCGCCGTTACCATGACCGCTACCGGAATCAGGAATAGCGGGGCTGCCGGGGACTGGGGGCCTTGGTATATTTTCTATTTCCATTGAGGGGGTTTTGCCATACTCACCACGCTTGGCACGGACCCAAATAGGTAGGCAATGAGCTTTTATCTTTATTTTAGTTTTTTGATTATTGTCACAGATATAAACACAACAATAAGTCCCACCACGGGGTATGATAGTAACTCGCTACTCATTTGCGTACGAGTCGTGGGAGAGACGCAACACGGACAGCCCTCAAATAAGTCAGTGCCGTGGCGGACCATCCACGCTCCGCGCGCCTCTCGTCTCGCTGCCCCCGCATACCTACGTCCAGAACCCATACATATTCGTAAGCGGTTTTACATGTACACATACTTTAATGTCGTTTCTTTTCGTGATGTGTATACCTATATTCTTTGCCACCACGGAATTGGCTCGGTCGAGAGGGCTGTCTGTGTTGTGTCCGTATCTCGCGCGGCTCGCACCGCAGGCACGAAGGAAGTAGTGAGTAGTGTGCGACTACCTACGCGTTGTGAAACCTACGGTTACGGCCCACTTCAAGGTCACCGGTGCTCGAACTCTCATGTACAGGGATTATCACCGATGCGTGCTATCGAAATAATCGCTCGTTCGTGGAGATTACCCGACGAAAGAAGTGCAAAAAAGGATAAATTGTAGTAACTACAGAACCATCCCACAATATAAATGTAACGAGTATTGTCAATTGTACTAGTCAGTATGATTAATTCCTATCTTATGTATTACATTACATTGTTTTACATATTTATACTTTTCTTACATTAACCCTTTAACAGTCATAGAAAGTTAGACGGTCGCAAAAGTTATTAAGTTCTAAAAGTACATTTTATTAAATGTTTGCATGTTTTAATAACATCCAGATATGCAACATACATATTTGTTCTTAAGTTATTATTTTTAACATCTTAATACATTCCAACACATAGCCTAGCTTCTAATTATGGATGTCACGTGATAACTTTGACGGTAATTATCTCGGAAACCTGACACTTTACGAGGGTTGTTATATTAATATTTTTTGTTTGCAATAATGTCAGGTATCGATTTATTAAAGTTTCATAGTTGGCCGCGATTTTGAAAAAAAATCTAAATGGCAGCAGTAGGTATGCCACAGATCTTCTATCCCCATTATGATATGGACACTCCGGGTGGCTCCCGAACTCCGGAACGGAATATTTTCCGGCCCGGCTCAACCCGGATAATGTAGTCCGGCCAGAAATGCCAGAATATTTAGTTTCCAACCTAACAGTACGAAAAAAATACTTAAATGTCAGTCATGTGCCGTCAGTCAGTATCATGTCGTGTCGTCTGTCAAAGTCTGATCCAAGCAGTCATATCGTGAAAACTGACTCAAAATTTCGGTCAATGGATGACCGTGCCGAATATTAAAGATTCTAAATTTTATTAAACGCAATTTCATAATAAAACCTCTAATAATTTTTCAATATGAAAGCTATTTTAAGACTAATTTGTTTCGTCAAAATATTCCAGTATGCGGTATGTTTCCCAAATGTATTAATTATTATTCTGTGATTTTCTGAATCTATTACCTTATTATTATTATTATCTACCTATCTTTTCTTCTATTTCTCTTTTATTTTTTAGGTTTGTATTGATTACGACGGCTGGTTAAACATAAAAATCGAGCATTCGTTAAATTGTAACGAGCAGTTTTGTTCAAGAGGAAACATTGCACTGAAGAGTATTCGAGCTGGGACCTCCGTCATTGAACAAGCGCCATTTACTAAACAACACATTCAAGAACTAAAAGTAAGCATTAAAAAAATTTGGATGGCGTGACCCTGCACAGGAATATTTTAGACAAAGTTATTGTATACATTGGTAATGTGCATAAAATATTGCTTACCATCAAGCTTGCTAAGCACCACATTAGATAGCATAGTGAATAAATGCCAAAAGCCCCTTCTCAGAACAGCACTATGAGGGGTATACTGTGTCTAAGCTTTCACAGCCAGACTTTTAACAGGCAATAAATTGTTGTATAAAGTTTTAAGTTAAATAGATAAGCTAAACAATTTACAAAAATATTATCTAACATGCAAGATCCAGAAATGCTTTTTGTAATCTGGCCGAAAGTCAGTTTCAGCAGAAAAATATTGAATTTGGGCAATAGTTTGCTATGGCATAAAAATGCATGAACCTCTGGCCTTCCTGAAAAACATGGGTACATTAATATAACATACATATTTACATTTTGTTGACTTTTTTTTTTATTAACATGTTTAAACTCTCTATAAAGTGTTGAATGTATGTATTTAGTACATTTATATAAGAAATGTTATTATTTGCCCTTTTAAATATAATTTGGTTTTAGATTCGGTTTAAACTAAGAAAAACCAAAAACTACCTTGATTTTGTTTGTGGAATATCCTGTTTCAGTCTGACTCTGCTTTTTTTATATCATGCAATGAGAAACCATTCCTATATGAAAAGGAGAATTTTTTTTGTAGCAATATTTTTTTCTTGTCTAAAAATTCAATAACACATTCAACATTTTTTTAATTTCAGGAAATAGCAGATGTTGATGGCTTTTACTCAATTAGAAGTCTGGTTACTTCAGCAGACAACAAAGAAACTGAATTTTTATCCTCTGTTAAAGCAAGAGCTTTTCTAGAAAGTGGATTGTCTGACGTAATAAATGCATGGGTTTTACCTAATGGAGCTGTCATAGTAGTCAGTTTCCAAGTGGCAAATTCCTCCCGACCTCTTCAATATGAAAGTGACAAAGGATACTCCATCAACTCTAATTTCTATCTTCGTTATGTGGATCAAGCTCCAGTGTATGTATTTATTACATGCTCATTTATTAAATATCAAAGCTTATTTTATCATTAGTAATGGTGGTAATACTTATAATCTTTTTCCTAATTAATTCAAGTATTTCTGTTTCCAGGCCTGATACAGCATCATACATTCAGAAGTTGGAACGTGAAAGAGAAGCTAGAGAAAAGGGTGATGTTAAAGATAACAGATCTTTTCTAGCTAAATATGTAAGTTTATCAGCTTTTAATATTATTGCTTGCTGAGTTATACCAAATAGATAAGTATTTCTTTTCCTTACATAGAAAACAACTACTTATCTATATTTATATCATCATTTCGTATGCAAGCTACCTACTGCAAGAATCCTATATGTCTAATTTTAAATTCTATTTAGATTATTCATGTGTACTTTTTATGGTAGTCTAATATCATAAAATTTGTTTCATTTCAGTGGATGTACATAGTTCCTATAGCAATATTCGTGATGATATCAGGAGCAACAAATCCAGAGCCAGCCGGGCAAGCTGCCCGTTGATAGTGCAATATTATTTATAAAGTAATAATTAAGGTTAAATAAATATGGATATAGCAGATGAAAATAATCTTGCTTGTTATCTATCATAAAAATCATCGAGTTTTCTATCACCCATTGATTCCTTGACTGGCTTATTGTTTACTCAGGAAAAGCAGACTATCATGTCAAAAACAATTAGGTACTTCTCACCATCATGCTCCCTTTCACATCCTCAGCTGTGATGCAGTACGACACGATTATCTTAACTATAAAATGTGTCTGAAAATAATGTACAGGGGCAGCCTAGGAAGTATTATAAACGGTGGCGACGCGGCGAGCACTTACACTAATACATACATACATAATTATTATCACATACATATGTATATTGAAATTGTAACATGAAAACAGAAAAAAGAAAAGAAAGAAAAAGACAATATGGAATAAATATTCAAGAAAAAGACCATAAGGAATAAATATTCGTAATCATATAAAGCCCTTCAGGCGAGTAGGCGACCAAAACTGTTGATAAGAGTTTCTTTCGGCGTTTCTTCTCTGCAGTGGTCGGTTCCGAAACGCTAGTAGTCTGTAGCTTTTGAACAATTAATAAATACATATTATCTAATAAGATAATTTTGACGTGAAAAAGCCTGCAAGGGCCTATTTTCTGAATAAACGTTTTGATTTTGATTTGATTTGATTTTTATATTTATGGGGTAGACAGAGCCTAAGGCCATATGAACGAAAGGCCACGTTTAGCATGTTTGTTTTTCGTGTAAGTGGCCAACATTCGTGTCAGCTTTTTCAAGCTGCCTAAAGTCATCTGACATAGTATTTAGCATGTTGATGGTAGATGGAATACGTAATCAAAATAGTAATGGGTTGCTAGCGGCACCGCCAATTTACATGATTCTTTAGATTTGCACCCATTCCTTTGGCCGATTTCTACGGCGTGCGCGGGAAGAGAAGCAGCTGTTACATTCTACGTTTTTTCTTTTCTCCCAGACCGGCATGGAAGAGAACTAGAAAATGTGTCTGGAAATAATGTACAGTGGCGGCCTGGGGCGTATATATTGGGCAGTCGGCGACGCGGCGAGCACCACTGATAGGATTTTTAGACGCTGACTTAAGGACGCACACTCAATAGGAACAGAAACGCGTTAAAAAAATTTGCCTCTGGCCGCTCGTAATCTTGCCCTTGCGGTAGCTGGCGACGAAGTTTTTTCTCGCGGAGCTCAATTTTTGAACTAGTAGAATCGATCCGCCACTCGATGTGACGTCAGCACTCGGTTGGTATTCACATATGAATAAAATAAACGAGTGGTCCTGTTTTTACGTATTTTTGAACCGTGCGAATATATTTTTTTATTTTTCTTATAATAGTTGTTTACCATATGGGGAATCAACCATTGTCTAATATTAATGTAGTTAGGGATTTGGGTGTTTACTTTGACTCAAAATTGGACTTTAGGCTTCATTTTGATCACATATCGCTACGTGGTTATCAGTTGGTTGGCTTCATTTCACGGATTATGAAAGATTTTAAAAGATCCTCTACTTTGGTTCACCTTTTTAACACACTGATTCGTCCTATTCTTGAATATGCATCCGTAGTGTGGTCACCGTATTATGATGTACATTCAGCAAATATTGAACGTGTCCAAGGATGTTTCTTGCGAATCCTATGTCGGAAATACGGTCTTAAACGTCAGTTGCCATCTTATGAGGAAAGGTTAACTTACTTTGGAGGCACTAGGCTGGATAAACGCAGACAATATTCTGAGCTAGTTTACCTTCATAAGATTGTGCACTCCTCCATCGATTCTCCGGAATTACTAAATTTAATTAATTTTAACGGTCCGTCTCGCCAACTCCGTAACCCTCGGATCTTTCGTCTAAATGTTTACAGAAACAATACATCTTTCTTCAATCCAATAGTTAGAATGTGTCGAGATTATGACGAACTGAGACATCGCAACTCTGATCTTGATATTTTCAATCCGAGCTTGTCACAGTTCAAAAGATCATTAACTGTTTCATTGGATATGTAAATTTCTCAAATATCATAAATCTGTATTTACTTTTCAATACCACTTACTTTGGAGATATATATATAGTTGTTTAATACTTGCCTATATATTAATTTTATCAATCTGTGTACACTGTAGTGGATTATTGACTAGATATAATAAGTACTGTCATTGAAACTATGTTCTTTATTGTCTTTAATCTGTTTGTGTGCCTTTTTCAATAAAATAAAATAAAAAAGTATCTTTGGTAGTTCATGGTGTTCTTGGCTTGGTGGATGATACTACCAATGGTACCCAATGTGGCCCAATGGGACCCTTGGCACCCAACGGGACTGATTGGACCCATTAGGACCTTATGATATTTATGGGACCCATTGGGATTATAAGAAGTCAAGTCAAATTTCATATTTTATTGTACACGTCTTTGAATGCTCTCGTGCGAGCATTCGGAAAAACCATTCGAATAAAGTTTCAAAAATAGAGCCAATTAAGATTCACCATCCGAAAGCTTATCAACGAGTGGTGGATCGATTCTACTGGTTCAAATATTAAGCCCGTTGTTTTGACTTTGACGAAAAGCTAAAAATCCTATCATAGTGCCCTTTGCACCGTATCTGCGCCGCGCGCCGTAAAGCCGTAGGAGTTGACGAACCAAGCATTCGCCTCCCTCGCGCTCTGAAGCACTAAGGGGGTGGTGAGATCAGCGCGTGAGGCACCTGCTGGTAAGATATTCAGGTAAATTAAGGCCACTGCTGATATGGCATATTAAAAAAAAATTGTTCTCATTGCTACACCCTTCTCTACAATTTCTTTCTTATTTGGATATTTTGCTGGTTGCATTCTTAGCTGTGACTGACGCATCGGTGCCCACGCTCAGCTTTTATGTATACTGATTCATGTCGTATTAATAGTATGATTGGGCATCATTTTTACACCCGGCCGCCTGCCTGACGCCAAATTGACCTGAACCGCGTACAAATACTTGTGAAAATTGCGTAGAAGTATTAGCCCACGCCAGGGATGAACCTGGTGCCTCTCATGTGACCTGCGCCACAGAATTTACATTTATGCATGAGCTGCAGGTGTAAGTTGTACTGGGACAACTCAATGGGATTAATGTGGATAGACAGAATCTTATTGATGTTTTCAAAATTACAATCATTTTAAAGCAGAAGGTTTAATTATGTTTATAACATTGTTTATTACGTGCGTGTATTCTTAAACAAACATATTCCAGTAGAAAAATAAATCTTAAACAATAAGAGAATAAAGTATTATGCACCAATCTTCTCAATTTCTTCAGCATCTTCTATGTCCAACAACTTAATTTTCTTGCCAAAATGTGCTTCAATGTCAGTGCAAATTTCCATAGCCAAGGGAGAATCTATCAAGTTAATAGCAATTCCAGCCTTGCCAAACCGTCCAGTACGTCCAATTCTATGTAAGTATGTCTCACAATCTGCTTTCCTATTCATATCCATAGGCATGTCAAAGTTCACAACCAAAGTGACCTGCTCTACATCTATTCCTCTTGACAAAACATTTGTTGTAATCAAAACTTTTTCCAAGCCTGCTCGGAAACGGTCCAGTACTGCTATTCTCTGTTCAACAGTTAGTTCTCCTGATAGCACTGCTACTGAATGACCATCTTTGGACATTTTTTCTGACAGCCATCCCGCCGTTTTCCTTGTATGACAAAATATGATAGCTTGCCCTATAGTAATAACACCATAAATATTGCAAATGGCTCTGTATTTTTCATCTGGGCTTTTACACTTTACATAGTACTGCTTGATGTTATCTAGAGATTCTTCCTCACGCAGAAGTCGAATTATTATTGGATTGGGAACAATGATTTCAGCAAATTCCATCACTGCACTGTCATAAGTAGCAGAAAAGAACATCATTTGGCAAGTGCTTGGTAGACATTTGTGGATACGGATGCACTGATCTTGATGGCCTTGCCTATCTATCATCACATCAGCTTCATCCAGTACAAATACTTTAATTTTGTTTAAATCAAACATGCCAAACTTCACACCCCAATCTAGCATCTTACCTGGGGTTCCAATAATGATATGATCAGTAATCTTAGTACCTCTTGGTACTTCTTCACCCCTTACAGCATATTTAAGTTTAATCTCTGGACAAAATTTAGCCATCTTAGCAGCAACTTCACCAGTTTGAATAGCAAGTTCATATGTAGGGCTAAGACACAGAACTTGAGGATAATTCTTTGTAGTGTCCACTCGACTCAACATAGCAAGCACAAATGCAGCTGTCTTACCAGTACCTGACTGAGACTGGGCTATCATATTTTGTGGAGGATCTGCCAGCAGTGTTGGCAAAGCAGTCTCTTGAATTTTAGATGGTGCATTGAAACCCATATCATAAACTCCTTTCAATAAGTTAGGTTTTAAATGCAGAGCTTCAAATGTTTTTACTGAGTAAAGAGGAGAATTTGGATCCTTTCTTTGAACTTCAATATCTAACTTTGATTCCACTAAGCCCTGCCTTATAATTTTCATCAAAAGAGATGCTTCTGCAGGATTTGCTGCATCAGGACTGTCATCAGATTCTGTTGTTTGGTCGAGCGGTTTCTTCAATCCCAATCCTGCCACTTTATTAGTAATTTCCAATTCTTCAGCTTTCTGTCCCCACTGGTTAGCCATGGTGTTATCTGAAAAATTATAATTAGGTACTTTTAATATCGTACTCTAAAAACAATTACTTTCTTCTTCATAACAGAGTCAATGAACAGTCCTTCGCGGAACTGAAGTAGGAATATTTCTGGTAATAAGACGGATTGCACATAAATTAAAACAGTGCATATATTTGCTGAATACATAACTAGAGCAAAAATATTGTATAGTTACATTAAAATAACGGCAAAAACAATGCGGCGTGAATCATACATATGTCATAACATAACACAACTTCCCGCTGGAGAAAATATGCTTTTTATTTACTTACACTGTTATCTATATATCTTATATTATCAATATAATTTCGCCACACCAAACTATTATTAGGAGTTTTGCATCAATAACGGAAATACTTTGCGGATAACGTTTAAATAGGATGCAAAAAAGATCTTGAGAAATCCTTGTGAAAATGGAGGTTGGTTGGTTGGTTGCAGAATTTTTGACATTTTTCTTTTTTTCATTATGAATGCCCGGGTTTCCTCGAATTCCGTGCCGCACCTTCTAATCGGCCCGGCAGACGGCCATTTGCGAAAACAAAAAAATATAAACTTTCAGTCGCACAAGAAAGAGATAGTCACATGGCCACTTTGTGAAATAAAAGGAAAAGATAATTGGAGCCGTTTTGGAGGAAAAAGCACAAAGTTTGTGCACGTTTATAGACTTGCTTCTAACTAATGGCAAAAGAAGCAAAGCAGCACTGTGATTGGCTTCCCCTATTTAAAACCTAATGCCGTTTGATCAAACTAATAAATAAATAAATATATACGGACAAAACACACAGATTGAGCTAGCCCCAAAGTAAGTTCGAAACTTGTGTTATGGGATATACTAAGTCAACGATAGGTACTTTATTTTATAATAGATACATATAAAGATAAACATCCAAGACCCAGGCCAATGTGAAAAAGATCATTTTCCATCTTGACCTGATCATCCGTGTCGCAGGCGTGTTGACCGCTGCGCCACGAAGCTCGTCAAAAACCATGATTTGCTCGAAAACCTTTAGTATAAAAACATAGTACTTTGTGAATTACACGATTCGATCTGACGATATTTCGAGACTTCGCGTTTACTTATTTTAACCGTTAGAGATTTTGACGCACTGATGTAGAAAGCTATAGAGTACATTGATTGTAGGTTCTATAGACAGTTGAGTAAAGGTGTTAAAAGTCAAAGTCAAGTCAAAGTCAAAGATTTTTATTCAAAATTGGATAATTGTATCTCTTTTTGAACGTCATATTTTTTACTTTATTATTTTTAATTTTTAATATGCAAAATCGAAAAACTACTAGCATTTCGTAATGACCACTGGTGAGAAGAATACGCCGAATGAAACTCAATCCAGACTTGGTCCCTACGTGCCTGAAGGGCTTCGATTACAATATTTTACAAGTATTTATTTATTTCTAATGTTATTTATATTAATTACAATCAATTATATTAGCAAATCATGTTTGATCAATCAAACTACAATAGATTTCAAAGAGGGGGACGCCTGTGGTTTATATCAGTCCATCATCTACCGTTCAAAACCAAAACAACCACGTGATTACTAGTTTATTAACAAATTATTACTTTGAAAGAAAAAATAATGCGGCCGCTCTGACGGTCGTCCAGTGGCGGCGATACAATGGAGGAAACCGGAGCATAAACTAGCAACGCCACTCTCTTGAGTCTTTGAGTTGACTGACACCTAGTTGACACATGACATGACACCCAGTTGTCAGTTGTCATTTTTGCCATCCCCGATCTCGCGTCAGAGTAAACGTAAACACTAGTTAATTTTTCTGATTTTTCCTGATATTTTTTGATCGAAGAATGACTTACATTTAATAATAATGGAAGAAGTAGATTCAATTATCCTACATTTCCTTCGTCAGCTAAACATGTAAGTTATTTATCCTCCGCGGCGCAGCGGTCATCACGCCTGCCTGCGACACAGAGGTCCGGGGTTCGCTCCCCGGTTAGGTTAAGATAAAATCTGTATATGTATTTGTAATAAATTTCAGTATCGGTGAGTTAGTATCCCGTACCAAAAGTCTCGAACTTACTTTGGAGCTAGCTCAATCTGTGTGATTTGTCCGTATATATTCAATTATTTATTTATTTTATTAAAGATTTGCGAATTGGAACTTCCACGGAACAATAAAAAAGAAACTTCGATCTCATATTACTTGATCGAAGATACCTACGAAAGAAAGCGAGTATTTATAAGCAAAATAAAACAAATTCGTAAAAAATGAATATGAGTACTTACATACGTAATAATAAAATTGCCGAAACGGTGGCCAGCATAGATAGAATAGATAGAATAATATAGAAAAATCTATATTTAGTGATTTGTAAATTTTTGCGGGTTCTTTCAGCTAGTGCCAAGGAGGCCGTGTGTTAGATGACTTAACCAAGTTTAGAATTAGTCTGTCTTTGCTCCTCAAACAGTGCTTATAAAAAAAAAAAACACCCTCTACACCTTTTGTGACTTGAAGCCATCAATATTAACGAGGCCTTACATAGAGGCCTTAGCAAGATTTTAGAGTTTCCAAACATCACATTTACTGAAATCAGTAATCTCATACTCTTCTTGAGTTCTTCTTCCTCAGACAGTGTTTACCCATAGTTAGTATTAGGCCTCTTCGTAGCATTTCCACTTGACCTAGTCTTTCGCTGTGCGCATCCACGTCTTGCCCAATATTTTTGTGCCTTCTCGATTTACGCCAACTCTAGTGAAAACATTAATTAATATAAAATTATAAACCTAGCAAAAGACCTAGCTCTTTCAATTCAAAGTGTTAATAATTTTTATTTTGTTTTAGAAAAATAGATGATAACACTAAGAATATTTGTGAGTTGCCTGTGGAAACCATAATCGAAGCTGCTTCAAAATGCCTAGTGTCAATCAATCAAACACTGAAGGTCCCAATGAAATTGCCCTCTGGAATATCTCATAGGATAGAAGTTGCAGCACAAATAGCTTCATTTTGTAAGGTGGGTATTTAGTTTAGCTGATTCAATAATAACAGACTTAAAGATGTGTGTGTAAAATACAATTAATTGCAGCATGTATCTAGATAATTGGGTACCTGGGGCAAGACCCTGACACCGGCGCCACGTCGCACGTAAAAGTGGGTTGGCAATCCAATACTGTTGTCTGCGCAAATAGTGCGGCTTCCTCTGCCGCTCCTATTATGAGTAGTGTTATACATTATATATTACATTATACATTATTGCCTGGCCGCCACGGAGAGTGGCTTGGTTTTTATTGCCATTATTAAGAATAAAGACTTTATATTTCAGGATTTAGGGTACAAGAATGATGTTGGCTACCAGACATTTCTCTACCACAATGAAGCAGATCTACGTCAAGTATTTATGTTTCTCATAGAAAGACTACCAAATGAAGGAAAACAAACAACTACAAGTGCTGCAACAACCAATACAAAATCAATTCTTCTAAGAGATATTAGACACAAGATTGCAGAGGAACTAACACGCATGTGGATACCACCATGTTGTGATTCATCACAGCAAAAGGGCATTGGAGATTTTGCCTATCCAGCAGGTACATTTTTACTTTTCACATGTTATTTTTTAAGTTTCCGTGGTACATACGTTCCACCATCACTGTGTGTCTGTCTGTCCGTGATCAAAGACAATATAATATATTGTCTTTGCCGTGGTTTAGCTCAGAGACAGTTGGTGCTAGAAAGCTGTATTTTTGCAATTAATATATAAATCTAGCAGTTCGCCCTTGCTAAGCCCGTGTTACATACATAGCCTATGGCTCTTACCACCACTACCTAACTACTCAACGTGTAAGAGTATTTGAAATCTGGCCAGTACTGAAATTGTTTTTTCGTCAAACCTATACATGCGAAGTGATAGATGGGCATTTAAAATGACATTGATGTTCGTAAACATTTTTTTTCTGTAGGACATCAGTCTGCTTGTATATAAAAAGTTGTGTGAATTTATTACTGCAGATATAGAATTTTACTCATAATTTATAATGTACAATTTTCAGAATCTTTGACTAAACAATCTATTCCACTTACCAATGAAGAAATCATTGAGAAACTTTTGAAGATCAAGGATATTGGTGGTACCAAGTCTAAGAGTGTAGAAACAGTAACAAAATCTGAACAACATGTAAAACTTGTCTCTCAAGAAAAATCTGGCATACAGTTTGAAATAAAGGAAAGTTTGAAAGAGCTGAAAGAGTCTGCTATTGTCTTGCGCCAGAAGTTAGATACATTGCAGAGTGAGAGAAATATCATGGATGTTGAATATTCTCAGGTAGATCACTTACATTACAATACTTTATTCACACCAAAAGAGACAAGATAATACATCTGCCCCCTAAGCATGGCTCCCGCGACGCGGTTTATATCGCGCGATAAACTATCTACTTCTCGGTATTTTTCTCTTTGCTTGGCTCTTCAGTATTTTATTGCGAAAAACAAGATGGCGATAGTCGATAAACGTTGTCGCGCGTGCCATGCTATGGGGGCTGAACTGAGAAATTCTTGAAAAATAATTGCTATTCTGTGTGCATTATGTAGTGAAGAAGTTTATGTATGATATGTACTGTCTCAATACTTTCATGTGTATATCGTAACTTCTGATGTTTAGTAATGTGTAGTTTTTATATTTTGTCAGATACAAAATTATTATGATTTACTATTCTTATATAAAGAAATAAGAGTAATTTAACATTACATTTGTATATTTTTTTCAGGCTCTTAAGTCCTGTGAGAGGGTTGAAGCAGACATGAAAAATGTAGAAAATATACTAAAGAGTATTGGCATAACAGAAATAGACAGTGAAGATGCAGTACAAAATATATTGGAAAAAGTACATAACAATATTAATATGCTGCACCGGAAGAGTGAAGAGCTAACATCTAGAAACTTGATACTAAAAGTAGAAATAGACAAGGTGAAAAATAGCATGGCACTCACAGAGGTATCTAATTGATTAGTTATTTATCCTTTAAATAAGTAAATCCAATCACAGATACTTATTCTATTTATTAAGAGGGATCAATTTATATTGTCACGTAAAAACAAAAAAAACCGGCCAAGTGTGAGTCAAACTCGCGCAATGAGGGTTCCGTACATTATGCTTCGTGAACACACACACAATGTGCAAAAAATGTTTTATTCAATTGACTAGCGCCATCTTGTGGTGTTTTAGTGAACTATTTCCCTAGATGAACTTATTATTGTGAGTTTACCACTTAATTTTCAAGTGATAGAATTCTTATTATTTTTCCTGTAATCTTCAAGGAATGAAATATATTTTTAATTTTTTCAAAATTTTCGGCCCAGTAGTTTCGGAGATCAGGGGGGGGGAATGGTCAATTTTTGCCTTCTTTCGTGAATAAAATCAAAAGTATTGATTTTACCCTAACAAAAAAAAATATTTTTGAGATCCTCATAATGAGCCCTTTCATTTGATATATGACACAGTATGGTTTGCAAAACTTTCTTTTAAAATTTTGTAATTGGGCCCCTCAAAATGACCCTTATTTCAAAAAAATCTTTATTTACTTTGCACATCCGTATTTGGGTCATAGGTTTACACCATCTTACCAAATTTCATTTAATTTGGTTCAGTAGATTCGGAGAAAATCGACTGTGACAGACGGACGGACGGACAAACAGACTCGAGTGATCCTATAAGGGTTCCGTTTTTCAACTTTTGTACGGAACCCTAAAAAAAGGTTAAGGTCATCGAGCTAATAGTCAATTTAATGTTGCATACAAATTTGAAATTTTTTGCTATGTATATAGAGGGGATTATACTAATTTTGTAAAAAAAATCTCTGATTTAATGGCAATACATGTTGATTATTTTCCCTCCTCTACACAATCGCCAATAATCGGCAATGTTTGCGCGCCTGCAAGAAGGCTGATTATATTATTACCTGTATAAACATTATTGACCACCTAATTAATTATTCGAGGTAATTTATTTCATGCAATAGGGGCATTGTTGGAAGAAAGTGAGACTGTGGGCCGAGGCGAAGCCGAGTCACACATACGCACGTCCATCAATGCCTGATTGCGGCCAAGGCATGTACTGTGCTCTTCTCAAATAATGCGCGGAAATTCAAGTTCAAATTCAATACATTTACGACGTGTTAATCCTAACCGTGTATCTACGCGAATCTATTTTGAAACTTGATTTGGGGCTATCTAGCCCCAAATCCAGTTTCAAAATGGAAAATGGGATTAAAAAGGAACGGCATGCTATCCCCCATCGCCTATTGCCATTGCTTTTGATAGTATTATAAAAACTGAAACATTCGCTCCTTTAATACCGAGCGTATTAAGGAGACGATTGAGCAAAATAAAGGCTCCAAAGTGTTCGCAAGGATGGAGTCTATTGGGCAGAGCCGATTGAAGACGGAGGACGGCGGCGTGGTTTCGACGAAGGCCGAGGTGATGGGAGAGATCGAGAGGTTTTATGGACAGCTGTATACCTCAGTAGCCAAACCCAGTGTAAGTTTGGCCAAAGATCCTAGGGCCAAACTAACCCGACACTATACCGAAGACATCCCCGACATCAGCCTGTACGAGATTAGGATTGCCCTCAAGCAGCTCAAAAACAACAAGGCGCCGGGCGAGGACGGAATCACAGCAGAGCTTCTGAAAGCGGGCGGAACGCCGGTACTGAAAGTCCTTCAGAGGCTCTTTAATTCCGTTCTGCTCGAGGGCGTAACGCCAGAAGCGTGGCATAGAGGCGTGGTGGTGCTTTTCTTCAAGAAGGGTGATAACACCCTTCTAAAGAACTATAGACCCATCACGCTCCTGAGCCACGTCTATAAGCTGTTTTCGAGGGTAATCACGAATCGTCTCACCAACAGGCTCGATGCCTTCCAACCTCCCGAACAAGCCGGTTTCCGAAAAGGCTATAGTACCATAGACCACATCCATACGCTGCGGCAGGTTATACAGAAGACCAAAGAGTATAACCAGCCACTATGCTTGGCGTTTGTGGACTATGAGAAAGCCTTCGATTCGATCGAAACATGGGCTGTGCTTAGGTCTCTCCAGCGATGCCGTATTGACTATCGGTATATCGAAGTGTTGAGGTGCTTATACAGCAACGCCACAATGTCAGTCCGAGTACAGGAGCAGAGTACGAGGGCTATCCCATTGCAGAGAGGTGTGAGACAGGGGGACGTCATATCTCCGAAACTGTTCACCGCTGCGATGGAGGACGCCTTTAAGCTCCTGGAATGGGATGGACTTGGCATCAACATCAACGGCGAGTATATCACTCACCTTCGATTTGCTGATGACATTGTCGTCATGGCGGAGTCGCTGGAGGATCTAAGTACCATGCTCAATGACCTCAACGAAGTTTCCCAACAAGTGGGCCTTAAAATGAACATGGCCAAGACGAAAATTATGTCGAATATCCATGTTGCGCCTTCTCCAGTTATTGTTGGAAACTTCACCCTTGAACCTGTAGAGCAGTACATCTACTTGGGTCAATTGATCCAGGTCGGAAGCTCCAGTTTCAAAGACGAGGTCTTTCGTCGAATCCGACTCGGCTGGACAGCGTTCGGGAAGCTCCGCAGTGTCTTCTCGTCCAAAATACCTCAGTGCCTTAAGTCGAAAGTCTTCGACCAATGTGTGTTACCAGTGATGACTTACGGGTCAGAAACGTGGTCCCTTACTATGGGCCTCATAAGAAAGCTCAAGGTCGCTCAAAGAGCTATGGAGAGGGCTATGCTCGGTGTTTCTCTGCGAGATCGAATCAGAAACGAGGAGATCCGTAGAAGAACGAAGGTCACCGACATAGCTCAGCGGATTAGCTCTTTGAAGTGGCAGTGGGCGGGGCACATAGCGCGAAGAACCGATGGCCGATGGGGCAGAAGGGTTCTCGAATGGCGACCACGTACCGGCAAGCGCAGCGTTGGACACCCGCCGACCAGGTGGTCAGACGACCTGATAAAGGTCGCAGGAAGGCGCTGGATGCAGGCCGCTTCTAACCGGTCATATTGGAAATCCTTAGGGGAGGCCTATGTCCAGCAGTGGACTTCTTGTGGCTGAGATGATGATAATGATGATGATGATAAAAACTGACCGTAATAATCAGAAACTATCGACAGTTTCGTACTATCGATTGCCAATGATCTTTCAATACTATCATTAGCTAAATAAATTCACAATACTGTCCATTCTATCAGACGAAAAACTATCGATATACTGACTGACACGTGGCAATACGATCGATAGTCCACTATCACAACACTGTATAACTTATAATAATTATTTTATGTGAAAATCATTTGCAGTCTGAAAGAAACAAATGTAAAAAAATACTCACGACCTTAAAGGGCAATGCCAAAGAAATGAAAGATGAGTATGCAAAGAAAGAAGAACAGAAAAATCAATTGAAAAATAACTATGAAAAGTTGAAAGGAGGAAATAAGAGGTACCAAACTATCTGTGTTTATTTTTAAATAAATTTAAATTAGCATACGAATGTACGAGCATCTTCGAGCAACACGGCCTCCGTAACGAGCATACTTAATATTATATTTGAAGCAAAAAAAAATATTATTAATTTTTTTATGTTATAACGAGGAAAGATTTGATTGTCTGTTTGATTGCATTGCATTGTATTGGCTCCGAAACGACTGGACCAATTTTCTAAATTATTTGGTCATAACTAATATTATAAATGCGAAAATGATTTTGCTTTTACGACTTAACTTCTGAACCAATAATCATTGAATTTGGCATCGATTTCACTGGTGTACGGAGTAACCTTTGAAACAGCTTTAATTTAAAACAGCAGTTAAAAATTACAAAACGCATCTTTTTTAAATTGTCCAGCAGCAAAAGTATACTTATTTATAGGAGTGTAACGACTAAATAGGCAGTTATTAGTGTTTAGTTAATAAATCAGAATTAGTTGTAAGAAATCTTATTCTAGACAGTATTTTAAAGAATGGTCAAGTGCGGGTTGGAATCGCTCATGATGATGGTCTAAGTATTTAATGCCTGAAATTATCATCATATATTTAAGAACTTTGATCTTGTCGGTGGAAGGAAATACGGAGACCGAAATAGGCTGCCCCGGACCCCCATCCCAGCAAAAAATACCGTTCGGGAAGCCGTGGATAAAAGCTTATTTAATTATACCTAATATACTTAATTTTTGATTTAAGGTCGATTTATACAAAAAGGATCATGGAAATTATCAACAATGTAGATAAACAGAATATGGAAATAAAGAAAATTTTAGATGACACCAGGCAACTTCAAAAGGAGATCAATACGCTAGAAGGTCAATTGGACAGATGTTTTTCGATTGCCGATGAAACACTATTCAGGGTAAGTTGGCATAGATAATTTGAATATTTCTTGGGGTAGGTACACAAAAATGACGTTTGTTAGGTTATTCCGTAGTCATCCCATTTGTTCTCATCCGTCGTGTTCCCAAACTCAACCTTTCTTTTCATTATCACGTAAGTACCTAAATCATAATGGCGCCTGTACACTCTTGACCGAGACCACTCGGACCGGAGCCTCGTGCGAGAGCCTCTTGCCCGAGTGCGATCATGTACATTCTCGCTTAGTTTTATCGCAGTTGTAAGAGGAGATGGACGAAAACGTGTCACCTGCTGCTGCCGTTGCTCTCTGCTATGAGGTATTATAATACAGGTGTTAGCTAAGACTAAAAATAAATTAATGAGTGACCATTATTTTATAGTCTTAGTTTATAAACTTTAATGCCTTTTTACCCAAATGCCCGGCTTCCCCTTTTATAACAGCACTCACTATCCTATCCTAACTTCCTAACTATTATTATAAATGCGAAAGTGAGTTTGTTTGTTTGTTACGCTTTAACGCCACATCTACTGAACCGATCATCATGAAATTTTGCATACACATAGGTGAGGGTACTGAGAAGGACATAGGCTATATTTCACGCGGGCAAAGCCGCGGGTAACAGCTAGTGTAATATAATTTTCCAAAAATTTTACGGCTGGCCACCTGCCTGATCATCTTAGTAGTGCCTTAATATGAATATGAAGTATAAGTATTTGCCCGCGCCTAGAATCTAACCCGGTGCGTGTTAATAATCTCAAAGATGTCTCCATTCATGTCTAACTACTGCGTCCTCCCCCTCACTTCCGATTAATGATAATGAATGTGTCACTGCCTTAAGGCGCTCTTATAGTAACACTAGCGCCACCCAGGAATTAATTCTTTTAATTCTATATTATATCGAATTTTAAAAATCTAACATGTAGGTACGTAACTAGTAAAATAATCGTAGTATTTTGGTATTCATTTTCACTAATATACTAGTCCTAAATTACTGGTAGTTATACCAAAATACTACAAGTCATTTATTAGTTATGTACATGTAAGATTTTGTGAATACGATATTAATTAGGATTTTTACAGAATTTAATTGCTGGGTCGCGCTAGTTTTACTATAAGAGCGCCTTAAACTTCTGCGCTATCGAGGTCATCCTTCCGCAAGTAAGTAATTCGTGTAAATACGTGTGTAATCTATTGAATGATGTTAATTTCAGGACGCCAAGAAAGACGACCAAGCAAAGAAAGCATACAAATTACTAGCACTACTGCATTCTGAGTGCAATACAATAGTCTCCTTAGTAAATGATACGGGTACATTAGCAAGAGATATTGTAGATTTGGAAGATAACATTAAGACTGAAAAAGCGAAACACACTGAAGAAACTCTACAGAAAATCAACTCCGATCTAGCCAGAATACAAGAAGAAATAAAAATCGATAATTAAAAAGTGTTAGCATTTGTTTGTGGGAGTTGAGTGTTAGTTCTACTTGATCTATGCGTTACATTAGATATTCCGTCCGGTACGGAGGCCGTGTTGCTCGAAGACCTACTTACATTATACATATATTGTCAATCTATACCCAAAATCAATGGGATATGAAGCTCTTAGGTACACATTTAGTGATAATCATATGATTCTTCATTAAATGACGTTATACCTATTATATATAAGGGTGCCTGTTTACTGACGCGGAGCGGAAGAATATTAACCAATAGGATTTGACAAAATCTCTCCGCTCTGCTTCAGTTGACAGGGACTAGCGGGCTAGTTTAAAATTTTATCCGAAATCGGGAAGCTGGGCGGGGAAGCAGAGCGCGGAAACGGAGAGGAGAAACGAGAGTCAGCGCGGGCGCGGGTTGCGGCCCCATCTGACGTAGTCCGACCGGCTCCGCTTATTGTTAAATAGTCCGCTGCTTTGCTCCGTATTGATTGTCTACTCGCCGTCACGCCGCCTCGCTCCGCTTCGGTGGACAGATTCTACTCCGCCGCCTCGCTCCGCTTCGGTGGACAGATGCAGTACCTACGCAACTCCGCTCCGCTCCGCAGCCTCGCTCGGCGTCAGTGGACCGGCACCCTTACAACTTAGATATTTTGCTTGAAGTAATTTAGGGTATCTCTTTATCTCCACTAGCAGTGTATGAAATATTGCAGTTTATTAATAGTAACTTTGCAGCATCATGCATGATTTTATGGAATATTATGAACCGTATCTATCTGGAAAGTAAGATTTGCTAACATAAAGGCTTATTTTGTCCAGAGCCAAATTATACGGCTTGGAAGATGAAATCCTTTTACCAATACTGATGTCTTTCGCCCGCAGCTCAAAATTTCATGGTGATTGGTTCAGTACCTAGTTAAAGTGTGGATGCATTACAAATTAATAAATAAATAAAGAAAAAACATTTGAATGTCTTTACTTAGGTATATATGTACGTAGATTTTGTATATAAGAAATAAAATCGATGTTACTTTAATATGACTTTTATTTTTGCACAATCTGGTTTTATTATTTTCGTTTAGGTAAAATTTCTGGTGGGATGTAATTTTCGTCAGTAGTTTTTGCGGCATTCTTCTTTGCAATAGTAGGCTCCTCCAATCCCTGTTTCCCTTCAATTTCAAGGTCGATTTTCTCTTCGTTTTCAAAGAACCAAAGCTTTTGTTCTTCTTCTTGTAGTTCATTCCATTTCTGTTTAATCAATTCAATGCGTTTTGCTCTATCCAAACGTTTCACTTGTTCTTCTAGTCTTAACTCCCTTTGTGAAGCCCATAATTTGAATAGCTGAAAAATTATAAATGTTACCTACTTTTTCTAATGACATGCTTTTGTAAATTAAATAAAATCATCTATATGTATTAGTAAGTGCACTCTTAACTTTTGGTTAATTGGACTTCTGGTTGACTGGAACAGGATATTCTGCCGAAGCTGAACCAGTGGTCTGGGTCTCAATTTCAGCCAAATCCGAAACTATAATAATGAAACATATATTCTCATGTCATCATGTATTTATGTCTTTTGGAGTACTTAGACAGATCAAAATTGATGAGACCCAAAGGCCACATTTAATGTGTTAGTGAGAGTAAGGGTGGAAAGCTGAGTCAAAATATTGTTGGTTTCTAGCCGCATCACCTATTCACGTGATACCTCAGATTTTTAGTTCCAGTTGGTCAGTTTTTGTTTTAAAATAAAATATTTCTCTCAGCTAAGGATACCAAAGACTGTTAGAATTATTGAATAAAAAGCCCAAAAAGGGACCCCACACTCCAAAGCATTCCAGTTCCTCAGCTGCATCCTCATGCAAGAAGTTATCAGTCAGATTAGGGAGAAAAATATTTTTGAAGCCACTACCTGCTGCACATTAAAAATTTTCTGTAATGTATGTTTTCTTATGAGATTGATAATGGTGAGTACAACAGATACTTGATTGTGCGACATTTAGTACATAAAGGCCATGTTTAGCAAAATAATTGACATGTAATTGCTGCTGAGTGTGATATTACTGCCTAGGTTCACCAAGTTTGACCAAGTGTTACAACATCTTGCCTTGACTGTAGCTATGTTTATACACAGACAGGCTGACTTCATTGGTGTTTTCATGATTGCATATTAATCTGTGATGCATAGAAGCCCAGGGCCTGCTATTATGACAGCATTGCATTCATGCTGTAATATGATTTGGGTAATTTCTGTTCTATTTGCCTATAGCTTTTCTTTTGGAACCCAAAATTTGGATAAAATGAAACTGTGTAAAGCAGACCATGGACCATTGGCAAAGAGTCAAGCTGATATGTATACAAACTTAAATTTCTAATATCACATGAAGAAGCATTCTCTTACCTTGAGTTGTTCTGATATATCCTTATTTTGAGTTTTATTAATAGCATTTTCTATGGCTATCTGTATAGACTCTTCTATTGATATCTCCATTGGATTGACACAACACAGGACTGATGCACAATTGTCTAAAAACAATTTTACATCCTTTGGCACATTAGCCCCTTCTCGTGTTAGCAATTCAATAACTTCAGGATACACTTTAAATGACTCCATTTTGGTACATTCCTGACATAATTGAATCAAAATATCATACTTTTTGTACATTAACCAACCAATGATTTGTAGATTATAATTTAAATTATCATTCTTTCTCTCTGAAATTAAAGCCAGTGTCTTTCCAGATAATATTTCAGTATCCTTTATGTCAAAATGATCATCAAAGTAAGGATTTCTAAGATATTTAACCCTAATTTTTACTTCTTCAACTTTTTTATTTGTAGCCTCTGGCTCAACTGTACTAGGGGTATTTACATATCCAGCGATATACCTGTAACAGGCATACTGACACAAAGCACAAGTTATTTCATTGCCAAAATCTTCTTGGAGCATTATTAAGGATGCAACATTAGCAGCCTGTTCATAATTAGATGATGTTATTAACTTGTCTAATAACATATTGGCTGCATAGTCATCAAGAAAGACTCCATAGTTGAGTGGATCCTTTAAAATTTCAATTAACTCATGTATGCGATCAAAGTCTATGTAGTTTCTAACAATTGCATGATGAGTAGAGTCTAACATAAAACCAGTTTCTGCTGAGAGTCGCAGCTTGTGTAGGAGATCCCGAAGCTCTTCTAAATAAGTAGGATCTTTTATAGAGTTAGCAAAAATGTCTACATCTATAGCGCTAATGACACCTTTGGAAGCGTAACTTTGATCTAATACGTTGTAAAAGTCGTTCAGTTTCACTTTTTCAAATATCGGCGATGAGAGCTGTTGAGCCCTCCACGCATCAATGCACTTATAATCGTTGGTGAGAAATGTTCGCCTTTGGATGTTTACTGAAGAAATCTTTTTTCTCGGAAAGACAACTTTCTTAAAACTCCGCAGCATTCTTACTTTAGCTTTGAATTAAAGAAAACGAATATTGAAGTACTAAAACTAATCCTGTTGGATTTATATTTTAATTTTATTATAATCCAATTCAAAAGTCCAAAATTCTGAAAGGTAGAGGTTATGTTAAACTGTCAAACAATTTTTTTTTTCTTTTTTATGGCTTTCACGCGTTACCTATTTAGCCAGTATCAAGTAATAAAAACGAAGTTTCCCGCGCTTTTCCGAGTTTTCTAATGAAATGATGGTGTTATTCATTTCGTTGAATCGACGGAGCCCCTGGCGACAATCCATCACGAATCCACTGGCTCAATCATAGACGACGCAGCAAGGCGGACAACCACCAGCCCGCTATGTAAATCTCACTACAGCCGCACTATAACAGTTTATCTTAGTTATTCCACACATTGTCCATGGACATGGCCATTTATAACACCAAATCACAGCAATTTCACATTATAAAGTCCACTAGAAACAATTTGCACAACAATCCAAAACAAACACCTTGTAGTCCGCTAAATTCCCGCCAAGAACTCCCTGTCAAACAAATTTGTCTTTTCTTTCTTCTTTTTTAATATGGTATGTACATACACGTCCGATTTTCCCTCCGATAACCGGATAGAGTTGCCGGTTACAATAAGCCCTTAGATATCCCTCAATCACTGTAAATTATTCAAATCTATGATTTGATAAAATTCGGAATTAAATTACCAATACGCTATATATTCTAAGAGTCTTCGTCTCGTTTTCGTATCTTGTTCATGTTTCACAGATTTTTCTGTAAAAGAAGATTTAAAACGATAACACCGTCCGATTGTATCTAAAAATTATAAAACTGACACAAATAGCTCAAAACAGTTCAAAAGAAAACACACTAAAAGAGACTATAGCAACAATAAAACATGGAAACACTGCAGTAAATAATCTACAACACATTTCGAATATATTTATGACCATTTCGTTGATAAAATAGTGCCAATCCCTAATCATGGAAATAATATTACCTCACACATATTTAGCTAGCACCACTAATTCTATGTTTATCTCACCTAGGCTACCCTCTGATATATATATTTTCAGCCACATATTTGATGACTTTTGTGGATATTTCATCATACCAAATATATATTTATATCTTAACAAATATATGTTCTCATCTGAGTTTCATAATCATCTTTGTAATGTTGCCGGCATTTTTCCAGAAAAACTAAAATTCACAATTATTAAGCCTCTATATAAAAAAGATAAAATCTTTGAAAAATTCATTTACGAACAAATCAATACATACTTGGAAAAAAATATTCTAGTCAATGAGCAAAAAGGCTTTAGAAAAGAAAAAAGTATAAATATGGCACATATAGGGCACATACGACTTTTTAAAACCTGTGACAGTAAACATAGACAAAAGAAATCCTGTTTGTCTGTGACATGACGCAGGCATTTGATCATGGTCCTAGGTTGATCATGAGATACTACATGGGCGCATAAGAGTCCCACGTCCCACGCAATCCCATACAAACGTAGTTTCGTTTTAGTTTTACAACAGTTAAGTCAATCTCAACCAAATTTCGTCCATACGACCGGTTAAGACATATTGATGTCTAAAATCAGATTTCAATTTTAAAAACAATAGGTACTATACAAAATTACAGCGAGTACAAGTTTTCAATACGAAACTTCAACTCGCTGTAATTTTGTATAGGTATTGTTTTTAAAATTGAAATCTGATTATAAACATCAATATGCCTTATCCGGTCGTATGTACGAAAACTGTTGTAAAACTAAAACCAAACTACGTTTGTATGGGATTGCGGCTTTACGTGGGACTCTTAAGGCATCCGAGGTAAATGTTTTGGACTTGGAACTTATAAAATCGTATTTGGATCAAAGAAAACAAAAAACTGAAATAACCAAAATAAATTATAATAAAAAACTTCTAGAAGTTTATACATCTGCAGAACGAGAAACCAAATACGGTGTACCCCAAGGCAGTGTTTTAGGCCCTTTGTTGTTTTTAATTTATACATATTAATGATTTACCCAAAGCTACAAACTACCCAATGTCCCTGTTTGCAGATGATAGTACGGTGACGGTGACTGTAGAGTTCAAACCTGGTGATAATTATATTAAAAGTATAAATAACAGTCTTGAAAATATTATTCAGTGGTTAAATAATAATAATCTAAAAATTAATCTTAACAAAACGGTGGTTATGCATTTCAGCCAAAGGTCAAATAACAGATTACATGGGAAAATTCAATATATAAATGAAGTTAATGAAACAACATTTTAAGAATTATTGTAGACAAAAGTTTAAATTGGAAAGCACCGAAAGCACACACGGATAGTTTATGTAGAAAATTAAGTAAACCTGCATATGCTCTATACAAAATATCGTCAGTTGTAAACGAAACTGCCAAAATGACAGCGAATTACGATATTGTCCTCACTATTGACATATTAAGATCTTATTCTGGGGTAACTCAACAAACAAAAATAACGTATTTAGAGCGCAAAAGAGGTGTAGGTATTAGGAGTATGTTTGGACTAAAATCAACAGACACATATTTTATGAAATATAAAATTATGACCCTGACATCATTGTATAGTATATTTGAGGTGTGTGTTTTTGTAAAATCCAATCCACATCTTTACACAAAAGTTTCTGATGTGATTAATAGACGTAATCGTCAAGACAATAGTAAATTACTAGTCTCATGAGCAACAGTGTCTTTTGCATGGCTCCTATTTTGTTTAATAACCTACCTTTTAATTTAAAAGCTTTGCCACTTAATAAATTTAAGCAAAATTTAAAAATCCTTTTACCAGAAAATTGTTATTACAATATAAATGAATTTCGCAATGAGAATAATCTTAAATTTGACTTTATTTGATATTATCATTTATTCGGATATTATTATTTAATTTTATATTATTAATTCATTATTGTTTTTTTTCTTATTATCTGTATTTGTTAACATAAAATCTAGATCAACTTTAAACTAATTATGCAATGACGTACCAAGCGCTATCTAGCACTGTGATATCTTTGTATGCCAAATGGTAAAACATGTTGAACCTTTAGGTATTAAGTAAGTATAATATAACAACTGTACCTACACATGTTTACAAAGAAATAAATGATTGATTGATTGTCGGACGGAAAAAACATTATTGTAGTCCTTTCGTAAAAAAAAATAATTTGCTACTAAACGTTTAGTAGGAAATGTATAAACTTCGCACTTGCACTAATCTAAGTGTGTACCAGCCATAAGGCCTGATTACTCCGGGTCTGGTTCTTAGGTTTAGGGCAATCCTAATCTCGTACAGGCTGATGTCTGGGATGTCTTCGGTATAGTGTAGGGTTAGCTTGGCCCTAGGATCTTTGGGCAAACTTACAATGGCTTTGGCTACTGAGGTATACAGCTAATAATTAAAGGAACAAATTTCGTGCCGCAAGGATTTCTGGATTCGTCTATTGAGCTGCCGATGTACGTACACGCTTCGGAGGTCTGAAAATGCGTGTATCGTCCCGTGGCCATCAAGTTCAAGGACTAGGGAGACATTTTTGAGGCTTGTTTTTGGAGCGGAACCTTAAAAACTTCGACCCCACCGCCTACAAACCCATCGTTTAACTCGTCCACTGAAACAAAATCATTCAGGCAATCGAAGCGATATATGAGTAGTGACAACCTCCGTGGTGTAGCGGTCAACTCGGTACAACGGCGGTAAAAGTTGTACTACCAGTTGTACTTTTCGGTAGTACCTACTTCTGACACGGAGCGAAAAAAACGACATACGGGTGGTCCTGGATTCGATCCCCGGTCAGGTCAAGACGAAAAATCTCAGCGAAAAAGGATCTTCTTCAGATTGACCTGGGTCTTGGATGGTTGGATGTTTATATATATATATATATATATTTACTAGCTGTTACCCGCGGCTTCGCCCGCGTAATATATAGCCTATGTCCTTCTCGGTACTCTAACCTATGTGAATGCAAAATTTCATGATGATCGGTTCAGTAGATACGGCGTGAACAAACAAACAATCTCACTTTCGCATTTATAATATTAGTTAGGATAGGATAGGATTTGTAATAAAATACAGTATCGTTGAGTTGGTTGGTATCCCATACGTAACACCAGTCTCGAACTTACTTTGGGCAAAAAAAATTTAGTGTGATTTGTCCCACCGATTTGTCCGGTCCGTATAGGTATACATTTAGGTACCTAAGTATTTATTTATAGTTGGGAACTTTCAACATTTTGGATAGGTATAGGTCGTACGTAGGCCAGTCAAATAGTCAATATCGACACAAAAAAGTGCTAACATTGCAAACGCGCATGTATCGGCGATTTTTAGGGTTCCGTAGAAAACTAGGAACCCTTATAGTTTCGCCATGTCTATCTGTCTGTCCGCGGTTTTACTCAGAGACTATAAGTAGTTACTAGAAAGCTGTAATTTAGTATGGGTATGTTTATTAATCATGCCAAAGAAATGGTATAAAAAAATGTTGAAAAAAATTTTTTTGTGTAGCTCTCATACAAGTGAAGAGGGAGTAATTTCTTTTTCTATACAAACCCATCGTGTTGGGTATTGTCCATAGATATCAGAATATTTACTAGGTGTATTGTCAAATAGGTCTTCAACAATATTGTGAGGTTGAGAACAACATTTTTCGAAATTACAGCAGTAGTATATATACTGATGTTGAAATGAAAACTATCAGAGCTGAGTAATTAGTTACTTATAAAATGCACTCGAACAATTTCCATTGTTAGATGTTTTTGGTCGAGGTGTGTGGTGTACTATGAGGTGCGCGCGTGAACAGTGTGAACTCAAAGTTGTCATTCGCAACTATGGAACCCTACACTGCGCACACACTTAGCCGGTTTTTTATATATTGTAGAGACTGCACCCAAGTTTGCAACTTTCTTAACCCTGTGCTACTCCTGCAGGGCCCTGAAAATATGTGACTTTTTTCAGTTTTTACGAAAAAACTACCTTATGAATGCTTTTATCGGGTATCTACGGGTATTACTACGGGGTTTTATGAAAGACGCTAAATTATCTACTGTTTAAATATACTGTCACTTATAGTTATTGAGTCATAGCTTGTCAAACTAAAGCCAAAAATGGTCCATTCGACCGAAGAATAGAAAACAGTAATATTTTAGACATTGAAGTCTCAGTAATAGGGTTCCGTTTGCACCTTTTGGGGCACCCTTATAAAATCAATCAATCCATCATCACACTTTTATTAGTATGACCAAATACCCAATAGGTTTATTCAAAGAAAAAAAAGCACATAATTTCAATACATTTTCACAAGTTCTATTAGAAGGTGGCTTATGTAACAATGACAAAGAAGTATAATACATAAATTAATCTACAACATAATATTGTTTATTGATCATTTTCAAAATCAGCAGGATTTTTGCGACCCAGACGATGGTGCTCCCTTTCAACACCCTCGTAAACGAGATATCCAATGATGAAAGCTGAAACAAAAGATTAAATATTAGCAAAAAAACATACAAATATTCTAAACTCACGTTGTAACCTAAGTATTATCACAAAATGACACTAATAAAGTAGAAAGCTGTACAATATGCTGGTTTCCTAAAAAAAATATAATAAGTCTGTCAACACTTTGTGCTTTGTGCCCCCGCGCATTAGGCGGCCGCTGTAGCTGCGATTCATCCACAAATTACTGGATTCAGCCCATTTCGGGAGTGCATCTCTGCTGAAGAAAAATTGGTCATAACTCAAAGTCGCTTCGTATCAAACATCCTGTATGCACAACAAACGTATGCCCGCTGCGACCAGAGCGTGTACACCAATCCCTTTCATACTAAATGGTGGTTGGTCGCGGCGGCCAACTGGCCGCGTTTTGAGTCGCGATGTTTCTGCTGGCTGTGCGGCAAATGCGTGGTCGCTGGCCACGACCACGCATTTGCCGCACAGTGCGCGCCTCGCACTGTGCGGCAAATCGCCTAGTCGCGCACTTGCATATGCCACGGAAGAATAGTTGGCCGCGCGACCTGCAGGCCTATTTGCTAACTTTTGACAGCTACGGTGTACATCATTTTTATGGTAACTTCAATATTCATGACGGCTTCGGTATGAATGACTATTTTTATTTAAAATATGAAAACCGTAATGGATGCTAAAGTGACAATCAAATCGTTGTACACCGAGTTAGCAAATCAGCCTGCAGGCCCTTAATGCGCGGGGGCGCTTTCGGTGCGGGACAATGGCGGAAATTTGAAAATTTTTAATTTGCGGATAAATTCGAAATTATACATTATACACCTAAATTCATTTTTCGTTTCTTTATTACTATTTTTTGAACCACAAAACTAGCCTATTAGATCCTTGATAAGACTTTAAACCACCAAAAACTGAGAAATCAATCATCCCCTGTTTTTCTACCCTTATGTTTAGATTCCTTTGCCAAATTTATATGGGACAAACTTCGGGGTATACACTGTCCAATAAAAAAAGAATTAACAAAATCAGTGAACTCTGTAGTTATGCATGGTCACACATTTTTTCAATAGAGTTTGAACAATCCCAGAAGTGATTTTTAGGAAACAAGTTACTGCAAAATTCTTACTATCGTAATTTTTTTCTTTTAGATTGAGAATGGTACATCCAATAGAAATTCAATATTATAAGGTCGACATGACACTTAACTCTCCATCTCAAAAATTACTGAACCCCTTTTAATTGAACTGCACTGTTCCCTAAGTTGGACCAAATATTTTTTGTTGACCAAATGCCAAGTTCAACAAAAAAATATGTTTTGTTGACCAAACGCCAAGTTCAATAAAAATATATTTTTTGATACCAGGCTGGTTTTTCTTCTATGCGCTGACAAATAAACTAGCAGCCGCGATTGAGTAGTTTAACTAACACGACTTTCTTTTATATGGTATAAGAAGATATACAATTATAACTTCCTTTAACTAACAAAAAACTAATTAAGGTTACGTCTCTAACTTAAACATAGGTTAGACAAACTACAATACAATCGATTATTATAAAACTTACGTGGGGCTACTCTGAAGACAGTCTCGCGAAACCTACGGAAAATATTGGGAATTCCATTAGATATAGCGCCGGCAAATGCGCGTTGTTCATGAGGGGATAGCTTGTAGCTGATAACTCCCCGAATTTTAGCCAATTCTCCAAAATGCTTCCCCATTTTGCAGGATAGAAAGTTATGTAACAATAAATTAATTTCCTACAAAAATCTCCGTCTATTTGGTTAAATGACTGACGGCTGACAGTGACAGTCAACAGGTCAGTGTTGCCAGTCGACTACATACCTCAAATAACCATCAAAGAAAACTGCGAATCTGCGTCGATTCCTCTCCTGGCAAGACCTTTGTTAGATTCCGTCTCAGTCTCACCTCACATGTACGCAGTCCCAGAATGTCATCGTCGAATCGTCGAACGCACTATGCAACTCAAAGGCACGACAAAGGAACGTGACGATCTTAAGGAACTTGATGATGGAATCGACGCTTTTATTGCTCACCTGATCAAATAGCTGTTTTCAAGAGTGGACGCATCGGTGCATGCACCTGCGTGGCATTGCGCCCCTAAACGCCTGGCCACCAGAGAGCCCCACTAAGCCTTCACCTAGCAACGCCAGCCTCGCGTATGTTTCGGTCTGCTATGTACGTGAGCATAAGGTACACTGTAGGGCGCCACGGCCACCCCATGGCCTGTCTATAGTTATAGGCAGTAACAGTGGCGTAACAATAGGGTGGCAGGGCTGGCAAAATGCCACGGGCCCCCGACCCAAGAGGGCCCCGGCCCTAGAGGCCGCGAGCTCAAAAATATTTTTTTCCACCATTTAGACCATTCCCTCTCGCCTAAGAGAGGAGGCCTATGGCCATTAGTGGGACATATACAACGCGTAATTGAGTACGCTGAAAATCTCGAAGTTTATCAAAATTAAACTGAGTACATCGTGACGATTTTTACTGATAGGGCCTCATTAAAAGAATTTGCCACGGGCCCCAGATGGTATAGTTACGCCACTGGGCAGTAAAGAAGTCACTGCCACGTCACTGCAGAGCCTCTGCAGTGACGTGGCAGTGACTTCTGACTTCAGAGTAATGTAGTCCTCTGCAGCAGAGGACTACATTACTAATCAATTGCATAACCACGTCTATTAAAAGGAGGTAGATATAGATATAGTCAAAAGTCGATCGCATTCGCATTTGATAAACCGTCACTAAGTATGCCTATGTTTATTAATTGACTGTTAGCTATTAGGTGATAGATAGAAACGATCGTGTTTGAAATTAGATTGATTAATTAAAATACTTCAAAAGATTGATTTTGTTCAGTTTGTCCTTCTGACGAAAATGTCCGGATATTTGTCAAATAATTTGACCATTATGCTCTGACATTTTCGTCGGACGGATTGAACGCTTCGAGCAACACACACGGCTTCCGTACTGACTGTGTTGCTCGAAGATTGAACGTGCGTGACCGAAACTTTACAGCATACACACTCCGCTTGGGAAACGACGATGCACGCCGATAATGACAAAAACTTTTTTGTCACCGTGACAAATCACTAGTGTGCGCGGTCCAAACCTCAGATTAATAACTAAAGTAGGTATAGTTCTGTGGTCCAAACAAGGTAAATAAAAAAGTTGTCAATGTCAAAATTGAGTTGTACCCAAGTAGTACCGAGGCAGTTTGTCAACGTCGACAATTTTTAATAAATTTGTGAGAGAAGAGAACTCGAATTTCTAATTCTCTGATATAGTAACTCAAATCAAGTCTTACTCGATACGTTTCCGCTTTCCGTTATCAAAATTTTTATCTTGCTTTATGTGAGTTTTGTAGTTTTGTTTAGAAGTACTGTATTTCTGAAATAAATTTATCTCAGCGCAAACCACTATCTCCTTTTCACATATCACTTGGTACAGGTGAGTTTTATTGTGTTTATTGTGAATTTATTTTAAGTAACTAGCTTTATGTTGTTATGAAGAATTATATTATTTATTCAGCTGTTTAGTTAACATTTGTTTTTACAATGGCATACTATTATTTACTTCGTATTTGTTACTTTTCGAGGGCACCAATTATGCATGTCAACAAGTACAAGCAATTAACAACTTTAATACTTTCAATGTGCCAATTTTCTTATTGATTTCTTGTTTAATTTTTTTTCGAAAAAGGTTTTATTTCTTTTGTGCCCGCTAACCTTTCAACAATATTTATTTATTATTATTGTCACTTATTACTATATATAAAAGAGCTGTCTTTATTTTCACATCTATTTTATTAAAAGAGTTATAGTTTTTAATTTAACTGCAGTACCAATTTGATTGCAACAAGATGTATCATCGAAACAGAGTATCACCTATTGGTCCATTTGATGTAAGCTCTCATCAAATTAATTTTAATAGCATGTTATTACTGTAAGTTTCTGTGACATTATTAAAGTACTCAATAGCTGTTATCTCAGTGTTCTTAGGCTATTTTGTAGCTAGAAACAATTTTTTACCACCTTCAGACATTCAGATATGTAGTTAGTTTAATAATCTCTATTTAATTTCTTATAATGCCTGATTTGTTAATTATTTAAATATTTCTCTGCCACTCATATTTAGGATCCATCATGACATTGAATATTATTTATTTTTAAATTTTATAGTCTGTTTCACCATCCATTCCTATGAAGTCAACAGATGATGCCGGCAATACAATTGCAGAGGTTGAAACTCAATTGAACGCAGAAAATATGGATGAGGATAATAAGAAAACCCAAGCATATGCTGCTAATAAAAATGGTAAATTAGGTAAGTCCCTTTTCACTTTTTTTTGTGAAATAATGTTGTTGTGAAGTTTCTGTGTATTTGGGGATCTGTTGGAGGAAGGATCTGTTGGATATGGCAAAAGTTGCTCAGCTATATGCTAACTGTTAGTACAAACCTCTGGTTTACATCTGTTGCGACTTAAGACTTACAGAGACACACTATAATAATTAATGACTTACTAATGAACTCACTGATCTGGCCGGAGAACGAAATCTCCGTTATGCAGAGGACTTAGATGACGAATAGTCCTCTGCTCACACACAATGGGCCCAAACAAGAGGCCTAAGTGTGGAAAACTGCCCACGGAACCAGGTGAACTCACTGATCCACCCTTGTGATTTGTTTATGGTCATTGCAAATAGGGGTTGCAAGTCCCGGTACTAAGGTCTATTACTGAATTACTGGTACCAGGTCTAAGCCAGTACAGGGAAAACCGAGAAATTTGGGAATTTTGGTACCCATGTTGAATGGTATTAAAAAAACCTAATTTGTATTTAGTTTTAATAAAAATGTGAATAAGTTAACAAAAACATTATAAGTTTTCTTTTTAGTTCAATTGTTCTTTCTTAATAATAAATGAACCAAAACAATTAAACAACACAACAAAACAAGTTATAGCTACTTTCCTCTTAAAAAACATTAAATAATAAAGAGTAGAAGCGTAATAAAATTAAGTAATACCTTTCCGTTTAGCTAACATTTTTACTAAACACTCGTACGATTAAAATATCTTTCGAGTGTAAAGTACTCGCGTAAGGTATTGTCAAAAATAGGTATTAATTTTCTTATCTTCTTAAAGTTAAAAAAAACACGCTATTATAAGAAATAATAACTGTAGTACTGTAAGCACAAGGGTCATACAATCAATCTTAAAATGTTAAAAGGATAGTAATTAATTTTTCATTCTTTGATAGTGTACATGTACGTAAAAAGATGATGCATGCACCATCTAGACTTTGGTCACGCAGTCTCGTTCTTAAACGGTTACAAATATAACCAGAAGAGGAGAACACTCTTTCTGGTTCCACACTGGTGGTAGGAATAGTAGACAAGTGTTTATAAGCCAGAGACAAATATCGACCTCGTTCACCTCTATTTTCCCACAATGCTATTTCAACTCTAACGACAGTTGAAAGATCATGATGATCTATATTATTCGTAGTCGCATTATAAGTCCCGGGTTCAGACAACGCTTTTTTAATTGCGAATATCAAAAAATAGTTATTATACAAAAATAATTATTGAAGTCCCGAAAGTACCGAAAGTCTCGGGAACTGCATCGTCAGTACCGGTACTAGATGAAGGAGTAGAATATCGGGAATTACGGGGAAAAATGAGTACCGGGAATTCCCGGGAGCAAACCCTAATTGCAAAGCAGACTTTGAGGGTAAACTGTATTCTTTTGAATTCAAAGGGAAGATATTCGGGATCAAAGGAATATTTATTAAAGTACTACCGAAGACAATGTGTATGCTATTATCATATTGATAATATTAAAGGCGTGAAAGTGAAGCAGACATAACGACAATAAACGAACTCACTTTTGCATTTATAATACACTAGCCGTTACCCGCGGCTTCGCCCGCGTGATATATAGTCTATGTCCTTCTCAGTACCCTAACCTTTGTGTATGCAAAATTTCACGATGATCGATTCAGTAGATAAGCGTGAAAGCGTAACAAACAAACAAATTATTAGTTAGGATCCCTGTAATGTCGCGAACTCTAGATCTGGTCTTTCGCGATTTGCTGAACACCACATTTTCATCTTAGTAGCAGTCCGCCCCGGCTTCGTCCGTGGACATACCTATACTCTCGGCACTCAGGGATAACGTAACTAACTATCCAATGGTGAAAGAATTTTTGAAATAGTTCCCGAGATTAGTGCGTTCAACCTAACAAACTCTTCAGCTCAATAATATTAGTACCACACTCATGTATATCTGTACGTTCAGCAGCTCAATTTTTGATCTGGTAGGATCGATCCGCCACTCGTTGTTAAGCATCCGCAAAGGTGTGCATTTCCCCAGCGGAAAAGTGTTGAATAATAAATGTTGAATATACTAGATCGTTAGTTCAAAGCTGCCTTCGAATGTTTATCGATGAATGAAATTCGTGTATTCAGTAATTTTTGAGAAATTCGTCAAAAACATATTACGCCAGAGAAAAGTTTCCCTGGCGGAATTTTGCCAGGGATCCAAAATTTAATTAGTAGAGCAATTAGTTAATCATAAGAGAGAAATGTTTATGCATAAATGGAATTTGTGTGTCATAGGCCTCCGAAGTTATTCAAAATGCCGCTGGGGAAATGTTCGGCCTTTTGCTAGATCTCATAAACGGTTTGGAATACGGTCTTGGATTTTTTTACACACATTGCTATTAATTTGTTTATAACGCCTATAAAAACAGAATCCAAAAAAACACAGCCACTTATGATTAAAAAATATATACATAAAAGTAGGTATTTTGGTTCTAGTAGCTGAACTAAAGGACCTAATGGAAAGTTTTAAACGTCTATTAATATATTATAACTGCCTCCAACATCTGCGAAAGTATGTTTGTAATAGAGTAAGTATAAAAAAAGATACAACAAAAATAATGTCTCACGGACATCATGATTTTGAATCCGTCTATTGTAGGAGTTTTATATTATGTGGCAAGTTGTAACTAATTTCAATGGTTTGTTTATTTATTCATCTATACGCATTCTAATAATTAGCTTAATCCAATTAGTAATAAAAGTAATATCGTAAAAAAACCAGTGGCACTTAGAACTTAGTTATAAACCGACCAATTTCGGATGGCTATGAAAAAGCGACCGCTCAGTACAAGTATCTTACTTCTGAAATTTGCAATATTACTGACGTTATTTGGTACAGACGCATACTCAATACATAAGCGTTTAGTTAAAATAGATGCTTAAATACATATTGCTTATTATTTAGATTTACTCTTTTAAAATAAGTATTTAGTAAATAAGTATTCGTGCGTATAGGGTAAAACAGTACATTATTACTAAGACTCCACTGTCTTTCCATCCGTTTGCCTGTTTTTCACCAGGCTGTTTTTTATGAACCGTTATAACTAGGCTGTTGAAATTTTCACAGATGATGTAGGCACCTATATCTGTTGCCGCAAACAACATTTACTAAAAACGGAATAACGTAATTATTTAAGGAAGGGCTCCAATGCAAGAAACCTGATTTTTGTCGCTTTTTTGCCTGATATTTTATAATAATGGTACGGAACACATCGTACGCGAGTACAACTAGCTCTTTGCCGGTTTCTATCATTCGTAAGCATTCTAGTTTGTATATAAGTTCTTATGGTACCTATTTTGTATATTTCTATTATTACTGATACCGAGCAACCGGTAAACGTAAAATATTACTGAGCTGTAAATAAAAAAAAAATACCAGAAGGTTATTTCTGTATGGTAGACAAATCCTGCATTTATCATCTAAGTACTTATAAAAGAATATATTAACCGTCTAACAGACCTTAGCTTTTCATATTAGCAAATTTCCCGGGACTTTGTGCTCGTATTTTATGGCCTATGTGACCCGCAGCTAAATGAGCTTTATATAAGTGAAAGAACTTTGAAAATCGGTCCAGCTTTTAAGTCAATTGTATGCATACATAAAAACAATCAAATCTTTTCTCTTTATAGTATTATAGTAATAGTATACATAACAGATTGACGTTTTAAATTTGTATCATTATTGAAAGTTAAAGTGAGGTATATACAGTCTCCCATCTACTCAGAAATAACACAAATAACTACAAACCATTTATAGATTAATACTGTAAATAAGACTTGTGTCCGCGCCTGTACCTCATTTATAGTGGTATTACGTAGTAATGTTTGGAATGACAGCAATTTATATGAAATGGTCGCTTTTTCATAGCCATCCGAAATTGGTCGGTTTATAACCAAGATTTAAGTGTCACTGGTTTTTTTACGATATTACTTTTATTACTAATTGGATTAAGCTAATTATTAGAATGCGTATAGATGAATAAATAAACAAACCATTGAAATTAGTTACAACTTGCCACATAATATAAAACTCCTACAATAGACGGATTCAAAATCATGATGTCCGTGAGACATTATTTTTGTTGTATCTTTTTTTATACTTACTCTATTACAAACATACTTTCGCAGATGTTGGAGGCAGTTATAATATATAAATAGACGTTTAAAACTTTCCATTAGGTCCTTTAGTTCAGCTACTAGAACCTAAATACCTACTTTTATGTATATATTTTTTAATCATAAGTGGCTGTGTTTTTTTGGATTCTGTTTTTATAGGCGTTATAAACAAATTAATAGCAATGTGTGTAAAAAAATCCAAGACCGTATTCCAAACCGTTTATGAGATCCAGCAAAAGGCCGAACATTTCCCCAGCGGCATTTTGAATAACTTCGGAGGCCTATGACACACAAATTCCATTTATGCATAAACATTTCTCTCTTATGATTAACTAATCGCTCTACTAATTAAATTTTGGATCCCTGACAAAATTCCGCCAGGGAAACGTTTCTCTGGCGTAATATGTTTTTGACGAATTTCTCAAAAATTACTGAATACACGAATTTCATTCATCGATAAACATTCGAAGGCAGCTTTGAACTAACGATCTAGTATATTCAACATTTATTATTCAATACTTTTCCGCTGGGGAAATGCACACTCCGCATGGTGAATCTTAATTTGCTCTACATACTTTTAAACCATTATTCGAATGAGGTTTCGGAATGATCGCACGAGACCACTCGGATTAAAAAACGCGTATAAAATTTCTAATTTGACATGACTCTATAGGTGCCCAATGGGTCCCTTCTGTTGAGTACCATAGGTTCCCAATTGGTCCTATCGAACTATTGGGTCCCATCAGTACCATAGGTTACCAATGGGTCCCATGGGTACTGGAGGGACCCATCGCTCCCAAGGGGTAACCTATCACAAACAAGAATTTCTTCTCTTCGAATTTTAGTTGTCCATAAACGGTACGACGGCGTTTTAAATGGCAAATGGCTTCTTTGCCATATTTTCTCCTTCTATAACCTTGATAAACATATTTATCGTCTTTTAGACAAACTGTCGACCGAAAATCGAATCATGGGAGTTCTTGGCGGGAATTTTAGCGGACTACAGTGTCTGTTTTGGATTGTTTCGCAAATTGATTCTAGTGGACTTTATAATGTGAAATTGGTGTTATTTTGTGTTATAAATGCCCATATTTATGAACAATGTGTAGAATAACTAAAATAGACTGTCATTGTGCGGCTGTAGTGAGATTTACATAGCGGGCTGGTGGTTGTCCGCCTTGCTGCGTTGTCAATGATGAAACCAGTGGATTCGCGAAGAGTTGTCGCCAGGGGCTCCGTGAAAACAACGAAATGAATTACACCATCATTTCGTTGACAACCAAGAAGAAAGAATAACTCGCCAACTGTTCGCCAGTTGGCGAGTTATTCTTTCTTCTTGGTTATATATGAAGAAAGGCTCTAAAGGACTTGTATCCAGGGCCGTAAAACAATACTTAAAAAAAATCGAATCATGTAATTTTATTTTGATAAATGTTTTGGTAAGAATAATCTCATTTTCTAGAAGTATTAAAGCTAGAAGTAACTTTTTCCATATTATTATTTTCACAGATTTTCAATAACTACTCAGTCGACAAATCGAGATTACTAATAAAGTAATTTCGGTTGGAGTGTAGCAAAGGCTGTGCAAGTTCTGGGACTTAAAAAAATTTGAACGTGAAATTTTGAGGTCTAAATAAGGCCTATTTTTTACTGCCGTAATGGTTAAAAGTTCTCAAAATAAGCCACTTTTGATCTTTTCAATTTTGACTCATGGTTTTACGAAAACTCGTCTCTGAAGGTTACGAGTATGGTGTTAGAAAGGAACTGGTTAACGAAAACTAAGGGTAGGTTGAAACGAAATTGCCGCGTTATTCTGAAGTGTTTTGTAAACTAAGCACCGTAGAGAAAAATTGTTAAGAAAAAATATTTTTTTTATGTCTTTAAATAGACTTGGGATTTCTTTAAGATATTTAATTTACTTAGATTTTGTTTTTATGTATATTAGTATTATTAGTTTTTCATCTTTAATAATATACTTTTTTTAGGCGGTGTACCGCATGGCATCTTTTCTATCTCTGATTCCTTTATTATTGTCTCTTTTATAAGGTGATAAAATCCGGGGGATTTTTTATCTATTAGTTGATTAATATGGTGATGCCATAGTCCTTACTCTTAAGGATTTCATTTATTTATCATTTTGTCTTTTAATAATATGGAAATATTTTTTTTGTTTATATAGCAATAGTGTTTGCGGATAAACGTTGGGTTACAATACAAAGCATATAGCTTTAAAAAAATAACTATCAATAATCGAAATTTCAACAATATATCAATTGTATTTTCGGTAAAATAAAACTATAGAAAATATAAAAATGACGAAACGTTTTTGGTGTTTTAAAATTCGTACAAAACTAATTTTTGTTTATGATAGGTAACCCTCCCAAGGGGATAGACCATAGAGCCCTTGGGTCTAATGGGTCCCAAGAAACCCAATGAGTCCCTTAGGATCCCATTGGGTCTATCGATCCCGTAGGGTCCCATAGAATCCCTTGGGTTCCAAGAAACCCAATGAGTCCCTTAGGATCCCTTGGGTCCAATGGGCCCCGTTGGGTCCTAATGGGTCCCATTGAGTCCTATGGGATATAGGACCCCTATTAGGTCATATTGGGTACCATTGGTAACCATCCACAGAGCCAAGTACCACCAATCCACCATTCTCATGTTAAGTAAAAAATAATAATTGCACGGTTCGAAAATATGTAGAAACAGGAGCACTCGTTGATTTTATTCACATGTGAATACGAACCGATTGCTGACGTCACAGCCAGTGGCAGATAGATTCTACTAGTTCAAAAATTGAGCTGCAGGTTTCTACCTATTCTATTGAAAGGTCGTAATACTCGTAATGCACCTATTTGATATGTTGCAATAGCAAGGCTGTCGATGTAAAGACGTTGCGTAAAATCATGCAAGTTAACCTCGTGCATATTTAGTGGGATTGTGTCTTGTGCTTCTTCGACTCATTTGCAGCCAGTCCAATATGACCCCCGTGTTGATCGAGGTCATAGGTCAAGTACGACACGAATGTTGTACGATTTGTATAACTTTATTCTTGTTTAGGTATCCCTAGCCATGCTAGATCCATGGAAAAGCCTACTTTCTTGGAAAAGAGGCGTGGAAAATATATACGTAGATATACGTGAATAGGCTATTTAAATGAAAATTTTACTATCCCAATCCCAACTAATATTATAAATGCGAAAGTGAGTTTATTTGTTTGTTAAGCTTTGACGCCGTATCTACTGAACCATCACCATGAAATTTTGCATACACGTTGTTTAGAGTATGCAGGAGGACATAGACTACCTTAGAAAAATACTGTTCCCGAGGGATCGACACTAACGCGAGCGGAGTCGCGAGTGAAAGCTAGCTATCATAATAAATGAAAAAAAAAATACTTAAAACAAGCTTTTATTTAAATGTTCTGAAAAGGATAAAATAAACTTAAGATTAAATCAAAGCAGTCAATTTAACACCTTGAATTTATATGTAAACCATACTAGCAATTTGCCCGCGACTTCGTGGAGATATACCTATGAGCTTTCTACTTATAGGGGAAAGAATTTCGAAAATCGGTCCAGCAGTTTCGGAGCCTATTCAATGCAAACAAACAATCAAATCTTCCTGTATAAAACAATATCCTGCCAATGCCGGATTTAGAGGTAAAGATAGTAGCTGCGATGTTGTAGTAATATCAGACGAAACTCGAAATCACCCCACGTCACGTTCTGTAGTGAAAATTAATATTGATATTTATATGTGTTAGCTCTTAACTTTATACTGTTTCAAAATATTTATGCTAAACCTAGGTTTAATTTCAGGTTACATAAAATACATTAGTTTGGTCACGCTGACATTACAAAATGCTACCCTCGGACTTAGCATGCGATATGCCCGCACAAGAGAGGGAGTTGAGATGTTCTCATCTGCAGCAGGTAAATTTTTCATGTATCTAAATATTCAATTTATAAAATCGAATAATCCGACCCGACGAATATAACGACGCCTCTAGCTAAAATCCACCAAGCCAGCGACAGTGGGAGGCAAAACGTAAAATACAAACACTCCAAAAACATAATTACCCGCAGCCATTGTTGAAGAAAGCGGCTTAGGAAACGCAAGCAAAACAAAGCTTATAAACATTAAAGAGACCTATCCAACCCGTCTGGCCAGCGTGGAGAATGTAGGCCAAATTCTCTGACTGCTCTGGCAAATGGCTCTGGTAGTACAGACAGGGTCGAGCTAAAAAGACTTCGTGAAATATAGACATTAATAAATTACGTAAAACGGGTTACGTACCTTAAGCCAGTACCTGACTAAGGTACTAGCCGACATGTTTCGACCTCATTCGGAGGTCTTGTCAGGGCGTCCCAATCCGCACTGACCCCCTTATTTACTAACTCGGATGACAGGTGTCGATGCCTATCAATCTAGGATTTACTGTTCCAATGCGGGTTTTGCTTGCTCGAACTTTTTATTTAGAATACAAAGACCGCATTGTAACAGCAAATCCTAGATTGATTGGCATCGACACCTGTCATCCGAGTTAGTAAATAGGCTGGGCGTCGGAAAAGTCGAAAATCATTAAATTTAGGTAATTTTTTGTTTGTAATTTAACTAAAGCTTTTAAATATTTCAGCTGTGGTCATGACAGAAGTTTTTAAATTGGTAATATGTATTGTGCTTGTAATGCAAGAATCGGGGAACGTGAAGAAAGGACTGCGATCTATGTATGCCACTGTCATATTAAACTTAAAAGATACACTTCGTGTGTGTGTGCCATCCTTTCTGTATATTGTGCAAAACAACTTGCTTTATGTGTCAGCATCCAATTTAGATGCTGCTACGTATCAGGTACCTACTTAATTCTATTATTTTTGTATTGTTATAATATCTACTTATTTAATTAATTACGAAGATGCGTATAATAAAAGCCGGTGGATTTATGATACTTATCACATTTTTGTTAAGTGACACGACATACGGATAGTTGATTATTTATGTTCTAAACGGATATAATCCTGTTGATGAAAAACCAGCCTAGTGCGAGTCGATTTCGCGTGGAGTGGGTTCCGTTCGTTTAAAGTACCTTGTTTATTTTCTAATATCCCCAATACTATAACATTTCTTTTACGATTTATAATGTGTGTAAACCTATTTCATGTATTTGTTTTATACACACAGTACATTTGAAGCAAATGGGCTGTGCAGTGACAGTAAATATTCTGATATCTATGGCTGTGACAGACGGACAGACAGACACAAGAGTGATAAGGGTTAAAGGAAAGTTTATTTATTTGTCATAAATGTGGTAGCAAAGTACACTCAAATTAAGCCTAAGTATCACAATTTGGCTGTTTCCAGCATGCAAATATTATTATTTCATACATTATAATAGCTATAATTGCTATAATATATGAGCCGAAGCCATCAAATTACAGGAAATCTTTGTAATGTGTAAAATTGCAATCAAGATGGTTTTAAAATCTATGTGCCTGCACCGGGCGGAAATAGAACCAAAACATAGAGCTGGAGATTAAACTTCCTATACTTTATGATGACTTTATGACAAACTTTCTATTGATTTAGTTAATGATAACCTAGTCAGTAGGTACATCATTCGGCAATTAAAATGACATAAGACACGTAGATGAGCTAACTAGCGCCACCTATTTTTATTTCTTTTATTAGTAAATTATATCAAATAAAAAAAAAATAAACAGTACTTCGGTAGTGAATTACTTGTAGTTAGTAAGTAGGTACTTTTGGTATTACCTTTCTTATTATTACCCTTAAAATTAAGAGAACCACTCATTACCGCCTTCACTTATCGTTGTTTATGTTCGCAGGTAGACTATTTATCTATTATGTTAAAATAACTATCCAAAACTACTGCCTACAATATTTATTGATAACGTACATCCGGATGTATTGGCTCACGTCACGATTTCCGAAGGTATTTCAGTCTGTTTAATTAAATTGATGACTGCATCCCAAACTGGTGGTAACTGCCAACATCGAATCTTCTCTATTGAAATTACGATGTTTATTTTGAATTTCAATAGCCTCATGAAGCATTCTTGGAATATGTTATCTGTTAATCTTTTGCAAAGACTTGAATATTATCGAAACCCATACGTATATAATGTTTGAGTTTTCCATGGCATGTTCACACACTGCAGATTTGATTGAGTGTCTAATATCTTCCGAAGAACTCTGACACCAAGGTGTGCATGGTCGACTGACCGTGTCACCTCCACGAATCCTATACCAACGATCTCTTTGTTTGCCCAATTCTCTTAATTTACCAATTGCAAAATAATACCAAAAATACTACAAGTGATTCACTACCGAAGTACCGAATTTGTTTTTTTTTTCAGTTTAATCTGATTTAGGAGAAAAATAATAAATGACGCTAGTTATTGATCTACGCCTCTTAAGAGTCGCCTGGAAGCGCATGTCTCCATACAAACGGAAAAAGGGAATTGTGGCAATATTTGATAATTTTGGAGTAAAATTAAGAATTTAATCAATTAATCTCATTATAATCTAGGTACGTTCCTATACAGCTTGGTTAAAATACCATTGGTTTGAGAATTACAAGCCTTTTTAAATTTGTATGGAAATCTTGAGAGGCGTATAATTCTCAAACTATTGATAATTTAACCAAACTGTATAGGAACGTACGTAGATTATAATGAGATTAATTGATTGGATGCTTAATTGTACTCCAAAATTATCAAATATTGCCACAATTCCCTTTTACCGTTTGTATGGAGACATCCGCGTCCAGGCGAACCTTAATAGACCTTGTTTGCTTTCAGGTGACATATCAGCTAAAATTATTGACAACAGCGTTTTTTGCTGTATTAGTTTTGAAAAGGAAATTGAAAAAATGGCAGTGGCTGGCGTTGGGACTTTTGGCTGCCGGAGTCGCCCTGGTTCAGTTATCGTCGACCGGAAAGACTGATACCAAGACGTCCTCCGACCTTCCGCCGCAGTCCAGAATTCTAGGGTTCAGTGCCGCCGTGGCTGCTTGTTTCATATCTGGCTTTGCTGGAATATATTTTGAGAAAGTTTTGAAAGAGTCCGATATATCGGTAAGTAATTATTGTACTATATGTTTTTAATCTACTCAAGCGTACCTATCTAAGGAAAACAATTTATTAGTTTTATTGCTAACTGTGTACAATTTATAGGCTGACTGCCTGACAATATCTGCGAACTTCTACCGCAAGTTCAGTAGATAAAGTGGAGTGGAACTGATTCTGTAAAGTCATGTTAAAGACATGTTAAATAATTTACCGGATCATTTTTATTGACTGTTTTATTGTACTCGTATATGTAATATATACTAATATTATAAAGAGAAAAGATTTCAATGATTTTTTTTTATTGAATAGGATATGAAACTTCCGGAATTTTTACACGCTTTTATGAGCTTCACTTCTATGTAAGAAAATCTTGGAATCTTAATTTGACCCACTTCCCGGTCTTCGATTAGGATTAAATTTTGCACACGCTCTGAGTTCTAATGACAATACACGACTAGCGTGTTTTTTTTTTAGTTTTTTAAACTAATTATAAATAATTTAAAATTCTTTCACCTATCGAAAGCTTATTTTTGTGCGGGTGACATAGGATGTAATTTACGCGGATGATGTCGCGGGAAAATAATAAGTTGGTAGCATTTTCAGTACTTAGAAAAGTAGCAAAATTATAATTTGTCGTTACAGGTGTGGATGCGTAACGTGCAGCTTAGTTTACTGTCGCTGCCGTTCGGCACCGCCACGTATCTCATCAACGGCGGATCCATGCAGGAGCTCCTCAAAGGCTTCGACGGCTTCGTGTGGTACTTGGTGCTGCTGCAGGCGGCCGGCGGGCTTATCGTGGCCGTGGTCGTCAAGTATGCCGACAACATTCTGAAGGGCTTCGCTACGTCCGTCGCGATAGTGATCACGTGCATCGTCTCCATGTTCATTTTCAATTTCGTGTTAACCGTACAGTTCGGCGCGGGCACTCTTTTAGTGATTTGCTCAATTTTCCTTTATGGTTATGTTCCTAAAAAGCCCGACACGCGATCATTGAGTGTGTGATCGTAAGTCATTTCGGTTCAGTTTATTTTCAGTGTAATTTTGTAAATAATGTTAAGTATATATATGTATGACTGTATGTAGGACATACTTAAATGCAGTAGAAAGATTACTAAGTATAATTTAGTATATAAATCAAAAGTAGTTTCGTAATATATTTGGATTAATCCCATAAAGTCTCGATTAACTATTTGTTCTTGTGGAAATTTAGCTTGTCATATTTTAGTTTTGTTACGTAGGTAATTTAATACTCGTATCATAATAATATATTAAATCATTTCCCTGGATTAATAACTTGACAATCTATGTTGATATCAAACTTTATTTGATAATGTTATCAGAAAAATAAGTGACGAAAATCATTTACTGCTCAGTTTGTAGAATACAGTTTCTTTCTCCTACTAAAATAAGCAGCTAACCAAATCATCTTTCGAACAGCTTATATGTTAGTCCGTTATTGATAGGCAGTAAAACTAGCTTTTCGCCTAAAAACTTATAATTCAATATTTTTTTTGTGGTATTAACGTCGGTAAATATTAAGAAAAAAATACACTTATGTAACAAAGTAATTCATTATAATTTACTTATGAAAATACTCTTAGTAATGAGAAAAATCATAATAACAAAATAAGCGAAAATATTAGCTAAAACAAACTGAAATTTACAAAGTTATTTAGTGCGATGCGACTGTTTGGATCGGTCCATAGACATTAGCCACCCATACCGAAGGGTGGTGCTATTGCGTACCTATATAATTTATTTTATCGGATTCATAACAAATATTATTATAAGTACATTAATTTTTAACTAGACCTAAGTATTATTGTATGAAAATCCAGTATTTACAGAGAATTATTTGCAAATATACAGCTAGTATTAATATTAGTTAAAAAGCTAAAAATTTCGACATTTTCCATTATTTTTGTACAAATTGCCGCACCGACACCTTGTATGAATAGGAACGATAGTTTTTTGAGTTGGGGCAATGTCCCAAGAGGAAAAGTTGTTCATTAGGATTGTCTAGGTCATCACTTTCAAGGAATGTCGGTGGCACACGTTGTATAAGTTAAGTAAAATGCGAGCTTTGCAAATAATAATTCTTTTACAAATGTATTTTTTACTTTCATTTTTACATGCGATCAGTTTATCTTTTATTTTTGTTTATTATCTTACACCTCGAATCTCATTGACTCAGCACAACAACATTTATTAAACGTAATAAAGATGGCCGTTACACGATTAAGCATCAATGTAAATGCGATGCAACAATAACTACAAACGCGAGTTTCCATAATATAAACATGCATTCGAATCGATACTATCTAATTATGGACACAAATAATTGTTGGTTGTAATGCTACATCAGATATTTTGCAAAAATTGTAGTCTATGGTGGTAGGAATTTGTCGTGACGTGATTCCGCAAAGAAATCTAATTGCAGCCGTAGGAAAGTTGAGCAGGCGAACGTATTTTTGAACCGTGCAAATATATATTTTAATCTTCTTAGAATAGTACCTTTGGTAGTTCTTGGTGTTCTTGGCTTGGTGGATGGTACAACCACTGGTACCCAATGTGACCCATTGGTACCTGTGGTACCCATGGGACCCTAGGGACCCAAAGAGACTCTTGGGACCCAACGGGACCGTTTGGGGTCCTTTGGGCCGATGGGACCTAATGAACCCATACTGATACCTACTTATGGGACCCATTGGGATCATAAGGAGTCAAGTCAAATTTCATATTTGATTGTACACGTCTTTAAATCCGAGTGCTCTCGTGCGACCATTCGGAAAAACCATTCGAATAAAGTTTCAAAAATAGAGCCAATTAAGATTCACCATGCGAAAGCTTAACAAAGTGGTGGATCGCTTCTACTGGTTCAAAAATTGAGCCTCTGTGCGTAAACCCAACCTTTCGCAAATTCATTGACCCAGTCGACACTTGCATTGATAAGATGGACGCTTAGTGAAGTCTTCAGACTTTTGTGCCAACGCTCGACTTTTCCGTTCGATCGATCGAACATACATGTACTTTTCACGCCCAAGCAGGACGTGAAAAGCACATGTGTGGATCATTCTTGATACCCAGTATTCGCTTAAGATCGGTGAACAGCTGATTTTGGAAATCACGGCCTTGACCTGTTGTCATTTTTATCGGCCATCCAAATCTTGCAATCCAATTTCAACTTGAGCTAGGTACTTTTTGGCTGTGATGCGATCGGTAGGTACCTACCTACGCATTCCAACTTGTCGTTCGGTTGATCATTGTTACGTATACCTACAATCCCAGTTGGCAAACCAGTGCAATTTTCTCAATATCTTCTTCAGGACAGGTACTTATCTGATGGTAGGCTAAGTTTAGGTCGATGGTGGAGAATATTTTCTTCCCAGATGGATGATGGGTAAAATCTTTCTTCTTCTTCTCTGCTTTATAATATGGCTTCCGCCGAGGTTTCGGTTTGTTTCATGCTTATTAATTCGAGCCCTTTTAATAAGTATGTCGTTTCATTTGGGTAGGTAGGTACAGAGTACATTATATAAATACTGACAGTAGGTACCTAGATATTGCGACTACTTTACGTGGTAAGGTAGTCGCTATACCTAGGTATATACATATAATCCAAATCTCACCTATGTAGGTACGTAAGGCTTACGTATACCTATATAGGTGAGATTTGGACATATCTACCCATATAATTCAGTCACTATGTTAGACCATGAAATAAACAAAAGAAAAAAATATTACTAGTAATGTTTTTTTTTCTTGTTTTATGTACCTACTTACTTAAGTACTTAAATCGTTATTTTTTAATAATTTTTTCTGCTTTCTAGATATGGTCAGTGTTATATTACCACTCGAGAGGACAGGATACTGACACAGAATTAATACCTAATAGTAATAACGTACAGAACGGAAACTCGCCGCGTCCCTCGCGTTAAAACGCCCCCGCACCTCTCCGGGGGTAATAGAGTTCTGACAGTTTCGAAAAACAGGGTTACTCAGTCGCACGTTACGCCGTTACGCGCCATCTCTAATATTTACGTTAGTTGAAATCATTCTGCGGTGTGCGGTGTCGACCCCGAGAGAGTAGGTAAATCGCAGACGTGTGCACGGATGTAAAGTTTCGTTTATAGTAGTTTTCCAACGGCTTTATATTGGAAAACAGATTGACCAGGGTCTTGGATGCTTGTCTATATTAGTATTTTTTTTATAAAATATAGCATCGCTGAGAAGCATCAAACGACACAAATTTATAAATTACTGTGGAGCTAGCTAGCTCAATTTGTGTATTTATCACTATATATTATTATATTGTTAAAAGTTTCAGGCATAAATACCACTCCGTTTGTATGAACCGCCATACCTGTGGCACTGGCCAACAATCCAGATCGCTACGGGCAGACCACAGAAAAAGGAATTTCACGTCGGTCGCGCCCTACTAGTGGCGAAACTAATTATAATAATAGGCTGTAGGCGAAAGTTACATTCTCGGCCTGTAAGTTTCAATTAGACTGTCGTGGCGTACACTTCCTCAAAAAACACGTAGCGCGCCAGCTACATTGAAATTCCTTGCTCTGTGGGCCAGACTCACGAAATAGTTTTTATTGTATACAACATCTTTTATAACTTGTGGCTTGCAATAAAAATTATCTTGAATCTATATATTCTCATTCTATTATTATTTTTTTCTTTTTTATTATTACGATTATTATTTCAATCATTAGGACTTCTCTACAAAGATACGTTTTGTGTCAATGCTGTATACTGCCTTCCCAGCAGCAATCTTGCTTCATCCAAGAAATAACAGCAATATTGAGATTATTCGAAACAGACTGTTAAAGAATTAGTGATAAAGAATGAGTATGATTCTTTCTTGTAAAGGGAAATATTGAAAACTCGTCTTTCAAATTACCCTGCATTCGCATTGAAGGTAAAATTATATACCTAGTCATATCATAAAGTCGATAAACCTGAAAGTTTTTAGGGACAGATCAGTAATATTATGTATTACAATCTGACAATAGCAGCTAAAACTATTTATCTATGTGATTAATAATATAATTCTCCATTTTAACATGTATTACAATTTCATTGACATTCCACAAAACTATCTAATTTGTACTCTGTATTACATACTTTTGGTTTTATTCGACATTATCAAATTGATCACTTAATTATTAGAAAATAAATAAAAGATGGTTTAAAGCTAGGACTATTTTATATATTTTTGATAATAAATCTTAAAATTACCTAGTACGAGTTAATGATCTTTCTCTTCCTCATTTGATCTAACCAATTATCCAGTTGTTGTTGAGGTGTCATAGGGTTTCTTTTGTAATAGTCTTGAGGTGGTTTACCCTCTTCCAATCTCACAAAATAGTGACAATACTGATATCTTACTTCTCCCAGTCTACCTCGAGCATGCCTTCTTATGCCTTTAATAATTGGGCCTTTACCAGAAAATGATTCAGCTGTAAATATAAACATTTTTCAATAAAATCAATATAAAAGAGAGCACTTTAAAGAAAATTAAAAAACTTAAGCTACTCATGACACTAACATCCCTCCGTCTTGTTAATGGCTGAACCGAATTTGAAATGATCATGAAAACATGTCTAAGAACTATTGTGATGAAACCTGCTTTTAATTAAGAAACGTCATCAAAATCGATTCACCCTACGTTAGAACTATGGTGACTCAGACAGACACCACTCAGAGACAAATACCTCTTTTTACATCCAGAGTTAAAAAGAAAACCTTATTAGGGCTTGTAGTATTAATAGTGGTATTTCATAAAAGTATTATGGAACCCAACATGCTAAACGTGGCTTTAGGTCTTATAGACCTGGGCTCTGTCTACCCCACAAGGGAAAAAGACGTGATACTACTATGTATTATGGAACCCTTGTCTCCAACATGCTAAACGTGGCTTTAGGTCTTATAGACCTGGGCTCTGTCTACCCCACAAGGGAAAAAGACGTGATACTACTATGTATTATGGAACCCTTGTCTATTTTACTGCACTTTATCATCCAAGTAACATTCATCTACAAACAAAGGAAAAAGGAAAGCATCATACCTATCCATAAATTGCTCCTGAATTCTACATGATGTTCTTTGACAGCTAGTTCTTGAGCTTCAAGTATTGCATCTTTGACAAAACCAGCACCTTTTTTGTTTACAAAGCTCAGTTGCTTTACAGCTTCATCTACAGACATACCCCTTACTAAGCTAGCTATGTACCATAGCTTTTCATGGCTGTATTTCAGGTTGGTCTTTTGATGGCAAACAAACTGTAAGATAAGCAAACAATATTAACATCTGCTTACTGCTTCAATGGATATTAAGTTGTAACTTATTTAGTAATCGATGGTATTGCATCTTTATAGTAAACACAAGTTTTAACAATTTTGATTTTAAGACATTATCATTATGACTTGCCCATGCCAAACTCACAATATTTCTGGGTATCTACTAATTAAGTGCAACAAATGCCTGATTAGGTACTATAAATAGTAGGTTAGAAAATAAGCTATGTTATTTTTCGTTCAAATCATCTGGATATGGGTTTATTTGCTTGGTATCAATGCATTTAGTATGATGTCCTGATTACAAATATATGAGATGTCTCGCGCGGAACGCGAGCGGAGCTGCGAACGAATGCTAGAGTACAAGTAAAAAGAAATAACTAAAAGAGGAGCATAAATTCCATATGCACTTTCCCATGTCACAAGCCCACAACTTACAGATGGGCTCAATCTGTGTAATATTTATTTAACCTCTTCACACTAGTTTCTAGAGCGCTTAAGACGAGATGCTACTGTAGGCTGCTTGCGTTTGCGACCATTCGATAGTAACTTCTCACAACACGACGAAATTTGTTTTTGCGAATGCTAATGCCATCAGTAGGTACTTAATGCGCTATATTTCTACAAAATCCAACTTACAGCTGGTCTGGCTTCTTCTCCAATTTCTTGTGGTGGGTAAATTTTTTTATTAAATTCTATAAAGCTTTTAGGTATTGTAGACTTTGTCCAAGCTTTAGCGGATGGAGAAGTATGGAAACTTTTAAGTTGACTGCATTTTAATCCCAAAGAGCACAAATTAAAGAACCTATTCATTTTAATTGAATATATTATCTAGGTTTTTCAATATTCCAAACATAACCTTAAAATTAATAGTGAACTCTCGTCAGAGAGTATTATGTTCCTTGATTGATAGTGAATGAAGAAACTCGAATGAAAGTGACAAAATTGTAGAACCACAACAGTGTGGCCATATGATAGTTGAAAATATTCCCCGAATTCCCCCCAAATTTGAGGTATCTTGAAGAAATACCTTTTGGAAAAATAACATTTATTTTTTGGATTTATTAATTTGAAATTCTTGCGAAATCCCTGAAATCCCCCCAAAATTATAATAATTTTTAAACCATAATTTATTTTTTTATGAATTTTTGAAAAATGACCCAAACGTAGGATTTATAAACAAATATATGTGCCTTATTCGCTGTCATTGTCAATCTGACGTAAAATAATGACATTGACAGACCTTTGACAGACTGAGTTGCCAGATTTGGGAAATTTTACCTTGGCGTCTGAAAATTTTCTAAAGGCCAGGAGTGCTATTTTTGAACGCGTGACTCACCAAAACGTAAGTCGTGCACGTCTACAAGTCACACTCGTCTTCCAAGTCACGAAATTCCATTTAGCCGTATTTTTGAAACCATCGCTTAAACTGTAGTGCTGCCAACCTTCAGCAAAAAATATTTAATTTCTTATTATTTCACGCAGAATTTTTTAAAAACATTTTTAAGGTTATTAAGGATTTTTAAAATGATTAAGAAGTGTAGCGTCAAACGGAACGTATAATGATGACAGATGAACTTCAAATGACAGGAAGTGACTTTGACATAAAAGCGTTCGTCGCCTGCGGAAACGAGCGGTCTCGACCGCTCGTTGCAATCATTCGTCAACTAACGATTCAAAAATGCGGCCGTTTGGAAACACTCGCGTCAATCACTCGTTTAGTGAGTTACGCGTTCAAAAATAGCACTCCATGTCTCTACCAATGTGAATGATAAATATCGTATCCGTTTTCACTGGTTTTTTTTTTCAATGTTAATGCCGACCAGAGTATTTTAGGATATCAGAATGATTTGGTTTCGCTTATTTCTTTTACCTGTTAACTATATTCCTAATATTTTACCTGTTTATTGAATCACTTTTCATTCACGGCTGCACACTGCCATAATTTGTTATCTTTGTAAAAATCAATGTCCTGCCTGTGTGAAAATCTATGGTCTGTCAAAAGATGAAGAACTCGGAGTCCAGTGTCTTGAGAAGCCAAGTCAGTACGCGAAGAGATATCGGTGTCTAGAAGACAAGCCAATGTTGTTGCAATCGAGAACGAAAAATATCCAACGATAGGTATGTACTAACACCAAACAAAGACAAACCAACGAACTTTTTTGACATTGATTAGCATAGCAGCCTTTTTTCCTTGCCTTGTATGTAAGGCAAATTCAGTCCATCCATGTAAATCATCAAATTATAATGTACAAGGCAAGAGATGGTTTCGGGTGTGCTGGCTGCTCAATGATTACTAAACTGATGTCATCCCCAAAAGATACCTATAATATTAAAAAAAAAACGAACTTAATTATTAATTTTAAATGAATAGCTTTGAGCACCATGGCGAAGCCCAAAACTGATGCCAAACCATTATTTATTGCTTTGAACATACGACGTCAGGTTCTGTCTAGTCTGTAAAGAATAAGAGATGTGTTTTCGACTTTCGTATTTTCTGGACGTCAAAGATACAAGAAAAAATATCAGGGACATAGTTGACAGCTAAAGAAATAAGCAAATCCACATCATTATTACAACGAAAAATATACTGGCCGGTATTTACATTAAAAAAAAACAGTGAAAATAGATACGATATTTATCATTCACATTGAGAGAGACAAAGCCTTTAGAAAATTTCCAGACTCCCTGGTAAAATTTCCCAAATCTGGCAACTCAGACTGTCAAAGGTCTGTCAATGTCATTATTTTACGTCAGATTGACAATGACAGCGAATAAGGCACATATATTTGTTTATAAATCCTACGTTTGGGTCATTTTTCAAAAATTCATAAAAAAATAAATTATGGTTTAAAAATTATACAGTGACAGGGAAAAAGGCACAGATATTTGTTTTGCCCCTTGCAGTTCGTGTTGATGATAAATGACCTGCCAAAAAATGTAAAGTATGCGCAGTGTTTATTGTTTGCTGATGACCTGAAGCTTGCTATGCCTGTATATAATGAGGAGGACTGTAAGAAACTCCAGAGTGACATCGATAGGGTAGTAGCCTGGAGCAATAGGAATCTCTTACAGTTCAACAACTCAAAATGTGCAATTATTACTTTTACTCGTGCACACTCTCCTATTCTATACAGGTATAGCATCGACGGGGCAGATATACCCAGAGTGACAGAAGTTAAAGATCTGGGAGTGCGCCTCACGACAAATTTATCCTTTCGAGAGCACATTGTTGATGTATGCAAAAAGGCTTTTAGAAATTTGGGTTTCGCATTACGTACAGTCAAAGGTTTCACCAATGTCAGGGCTATTATTGCCTTATACAATGCCCTTGTGCGGAGTCATCTGGAAGGCAATGCAGGTGTTTGGTCTCCTAGTGAGGCCAAATACACTGTCATGCTGGAGAAAATCCAGAACAAATTTGTTAGGTTCCTTTACCTAAGACTGTACGGCGTGTACCCACAGTACCCACTTATGTACCCAACTTTGTTTGTTCTCGGCATGGTAGGTTACACCGAACTAAGGGTCAGGAGGGAACTCACACTTTGTTCGTATGTATTTAAAGTTTTTAGAGGAAAAGATGAAAATCCTACCTTGCTAGAAGGGATATGTTTATGTGTACCAAATGGATACGTGTCCAGGCGTCGCCGGCCGCAACTGTTTGTAGTGCCGCGAGCGCGGACCAACTTACTCAAAGAGGCGCCACTGTCATGTGCTCTTCGGACTTTGAACGTTATAGCGCAGAAAACCGATTTGTTTTTTTGCACATTAAATGAATTCACAAAGGTAACTCTATTCGTTTTGTGCTACGGCAATTAAGGTATATAAATATTTGTTGAATGGGCACAACTATTGCATTAGGTATACAGCCTGTAAAAATAGTTGTAAGTTTGAAAATAAATAAATAAATAAATAAACATAAAATAAATCCTACGTTTGTGGCCTATTTTCGAAAATTCATAAAAAATTAAATTCTTGTTTAAAAAAATATATATAAAATATGGAAGTATTATACAAGGTACTTTCGATTGCATAAATAAAAAGTACCACTTCCGGTAAAGTACATGTTGTCAATTATTTTGGCCCTTAATTTTCTAGAATAAAATTTAAAGATAATTTTCCAAAAAAAAATTTGGTTCTTTGTAGTTACCTACCTACTAAAAATACACGTGGGGGAGGGAGGTTAATCTTAAACCTCACCACGTAACACCAAGGGGGGGGGGGGTCAAAAAGTGCTAAAAAACACGTGATTAATGGACGGCCCCCAAGGTAAAACGACTGATCGATTCCATTACTAGTGTGCGCAATGTTGTCCTATTGTAAGCACTGTTTGACAAAAATCCTCCAACTCCCCAAAGTTCATTTTATTCGCCCCGCTGAATCCCCCTTTGAGGACTTTTCCCCCTTAGCAAAGAAATATCCCCGCATTTGGGGGAAATTTGTGGCATCACTGAACAACTAACTGAACCACAAAATAAAGATTAGCTACTGTAATACGCTTCGGGTACTATTTTTGAACGCGTGCCACTCGTCTTCGAACGATTTTTCCAAACAAAAATCGTTCGAAGACGAGTGGCACGCGTTCAAAAATAGCACTACTGATATTAGGTACTTTAAAAAAAACACTACCTATGTACGTACGTAGTACCGTAGTACTTAGGTATCTCCATGCTATGGTGCCCGGCAAATAAGTTGAACTAAGTGTGAGTAGGACACCGCAATACATTGCCACTGATTAATATAGGTGTGTCTCGCTCACACTTAGTTCAACTTATACGCCGCGTGTTGTACCGAAATCTTCGGTATCAAGTATCAAGTGTACCGAAATCAAGTTCCGGTACGGAAGGCCGTGTTGCTCGAACTTCGAGCAAGACGGCCTGCCTTTGTCCGAAAGGTCCGAAATGATATAAAAAATTAGACTGACACTGACAATTTGATAATAGTAAACGTCAGTGAGTTGTAACGTCAATGTCAGTCAATTTTTGTCGCTGTTGTTTGCTTGCTCGATATTGTAAACGTATCATTATTTACAATACCAAATTAAATTCGCACTATTTGATACTTTCTCAGGAAGATTTGAGCATTAAAACTATCTGAGGATAATCTTTAATTTATGTTATTACCGATCTTCTACAGACAGACAGATCATTGACTAGAGATATTACTGCCAGAACAAATATTGTTTACTACGATATTTGCCTGATATTTGATAGATTTGCATAAATGTTTAGAGTTCGAATTTATAATTTATGATAAAGAAAGAGCCCATAAGAATATGGGTGACATATACATCGCAGTAGTATGTTCGTCGAACATGAATCGTAGTATGGAAGCTCATGCATTTCTTGTCAAAAAGGGTTTTAAAGTAAAATCTTTTGGAACAGGCGAAAAGGTTAAACTACCAGGAGCTTCGGCCGATCGCCCCAATTGCTACGAATTTGGTGTTCCTTATGATGATATCTACAATGATTTACTAGAAAAAGATAAAGGTTACTATACCCAAAATGGTTTGCTGCATATGTTGGATCGAAACAGGAGAATAAAACCATGCCCTGAAAAATTTCAAGTGTCTACTGAACGATTTGATGTTGTCATAACATGTGAAGAGAGGGTTTACGACCAAGTCATTGAATGGTTTGGATCAAGAAGATCAGTGTACAACCAGCCTGTGCATGTTATCAACATTGATATTCAAGACAACCATGAAGAGGCAACCATAGGTGCTTTTTTAATAAGTGACATGGTCACAAAAATGGCACAAAGTGAAGACTTGGATAATGATATTGATGAATTATTGCATGATTTTGAAGCAAAATGCCACAGGCCAATTTTGAACTGTATTATGTTTTACTGACTGTATCAAAAATTTAGATGCTTTAACATTTATAACAACTAAATTAAATGAAATGTAAGGTTTACTTTTGTTTTTGATTATTATCTAACTAGCTGATGTTGCAACTTTGTTCGCGTGGACTTTATGACTCAAGCGTATTAATATACCTAAATAATATGAACTAAACATACATATGAAAATATTTATAGAAGTGTTATAAAATTTTATGACATTACATTGGCTGTTGCTAAATACTAGAGGGATAAAATATAGGATTTTTTTTAGACTTTTTGAGCCACCAGTGGAGAGTGTGACTCTGTAAAATTGTCGATATAAAATTTGACATGGTAGTGTATCAGATGTTCTTAATGTTCGATTTTTTTCCTCAACTAAATAAAACTAATCAGGCTAAACAACTTTTGCTACAGCGTCATTTTTATATTTTCTATAGTTAACCTGGACCATTACGGTTCTGCGACATGTGTTCCAAATCGTCAAATTAAATACCTCAACAAAAAATGCTCATCAGCCCCCGTAGCATGGCACGCTCGACAACGTTTATCGACTATCGCCATCTTGTTTTTCGCAATACTGAAGAGCGAGAGTTAGATAGTTTATCGCGCGATATGAACAACGTCGCGGGAGCCATGCCATGCGGGGGCAGGTTGAATATCTTTTGCTAAGGCGTCATTTATATATTTCTTATAGTTTACCTGGACCATTACGGTTCTGCATGAGGTATTCCAAATCTTAGATTTTTTATACTTCAACAAAAATGCTCATCAGGCTTGCTAAGGCTCCACTTTTACTCGTAAGTATATTTCTTATTACTTATAGTTCAGCTGGACCATTATGATGCTGCATCATTTGTTCCATTTTTCGAAATCATTTCTACCCTATATGTTGCCCAGGCTTAATAGCTACATATACAGGGTGGAATCGAAGTCGTTAGCAAACGCAAATTACACGTAAATACATTTCTTGCGTCAACATTAAATCGCTGGTTGTGTGTGTCTAAAGTCACTTGTTTTGCGTAAATTTCGCCGACCGATTGATTTAATACTGTTAAAAATTTTCAAAGCGTTTGAGGTAGTTATTGAGATTTTCTTAAATTTGAAAAATGTGTATTTTTAATTTACTCGAAGGTACCTAGTCTTAAATTACTTTCAATCATGGGTAAAGTCTATATTTTAAAGGATGCCAATGAATTAAAAAACACCTGTATAGCAAAAAAAGTTTCATTTGAATCCATCCAATATTTCCGGAGATAAACGTGATCATACATACAGTCAGTCAGACAAGAAATTGAAAAAAAAAATTGCTTTCTATTATTTATTTTAAGTGTCCCTCTCTCTATCCATTTCAGCCAAAAATACTAAATGTACAGACAACATATTTTTACTGTTTTATTAAATATATGTATAGATTTCAGACGTAACAAAACTTGTACTCAAAATACCAAAAATATACAATTAAACTAAGTGAGGGGTTAACACACATTATTTTAAAATTGTCTAGCTGATGCCCGCAACTTCGTTCGCGTGGACTATATGACTCCGGCGTATTAATATACCTTAATACGAACTAAACATACATAAGAAAATAAAATACTTGTAGTAGTGTTATAAAATTGTATGGCATTGCATTGACTGCTAAATACTGGAGGGATAAAATTTAGGATTCTATGAGGACTTTTTGAGCCACCGACACGATAAGAAGAAGACTATATAGCTAGCTCCAAGTGAGCTTGCGCTACTTCACCAAACTTTGAGGTAAGTATGTGTGTTCAATGAACACACAGGCAACACCTATAGCCGAGGTCCGTTCCTCCCGAAGGCCCTTTGGAGATGTGCGATAGGTTGAAGGCGCTCTGCCAGTTCAAGGCTTGGAGAGACAGCAAACTCTCATGTTTTGCCGTATGGGCTGATAACTACGTTGCCAAAAAGGTGGACCGCTAGGCGGTCACCAGTAATGTGAGCTAATCGTACTCCGCGCACTCCATCCCAGAGAAGAGTGTGACTCTGTAAAATTGTCGATATAAAATTTAACATGGTAAGTACTTAGTGTATCTGATGTTCTAAATCTTCGATTTTTTCACCTCAACAAAAAATACTAATCAGGCTGAAAAACTTTTGCTACAGCGTCATTTTTATATTTCCTATAGTTTACCTGGACCATTATGGTTCTGCGTCAGGTATTTTAAATCTTCAAATTAAATACTTCAACAAAAAATGCTCAGCAGGTTGAATAACTTTTGCTAAGGCGTCATTTATATATTTCTTATAGTTTACCTGGACTATTATGGTTCTGCATGAGGTGTTCCAAATCCTAGATTTTATATACCTCAACAAAAATGCTCATCGGGCTTAACAAATTTTGCTAAGGCGCCACTTTTATATTTCGTATAGTTCAGCTGGATCATTATGATGCTGCATCAGGTGTTTCATTTTTCAAAATCATTTCTACCTTATTTGTTGCCCCGGCTTAATAGCTATATAGCAAAATAAGTTTCATTCGAATCCGTCCAATATTTCCGGAGATAAACGTGATCATACATACAGACAGACAGACAGACAAGAAATTCAAAAAATTTTTTTTTGCTTTCTATTATTCTTTTTAAGTGTCCCTCTATCCATTTCAGTCAAAAATACTAAATGTACAGACAAAATATTTTTACTGTTTTATTATATGTATAGATTAGTTATTCCTCTGTTTCAAATAGGACATATTTAGAATGTCTTCATGCAGAACTTTCTTAGTAGGTACCTAGCACTATAAGTGAAAGGAAGGGTATAAACCTAGTTTTCTATTGTGAAGGTACTTAGAGTAGGTAAAAGTATTTTCTTCCATGCTGGTCTGGGACACAAGAAAAAGCGTAGAATGTGCCAGCAGCTTCTCTTCCAGCGCAGGCCGTAGAAACCGGCCGAAGGAATGGGCAATCATGCAAATACGCGGCGCGGCTATCAACCCATCACTATTTTGATTACGTTTTCCATCTTAGCCCATCAACATGCTAAACGTGGCCTTTCGGTCTTATGGCCTTAGGCTCTATCTACCCTGTAAAGGATAAAGACTTGATACTATATATTATGTATTTTATTTAAGTCTAAGAAGTGAGCCACGGAATAGAAAAACCGAGAGAAGGTATGTTTTATTTAAAAAAAATTGCAATCATTATCCTTCCGTTGTTGGTAAACTGAGTGCTGAATGGCAGTGTGACATGCTGTTTATCGAGAAATAATTGTCTTACCCGTGAGCCGTGTGGTTCCCGGCAGAGAATAATAGGACCTCTCCAAGTCTTCCCGTGGATGTCGTAAAAGGCGACTTAGGAAACACAAGCTAAACAAAGCTTACAAACATCAAAAAGACCTCTCCAACCCGTCTGGCCAGCGTGGAGAGTGTAGGCCAAATCCTCTGACTACTCTGGCTAATACTTATATTGCTGTGGTAGTACAGAGAGGGTCGTGCTCCTGCAGTGGAGACTAAAAAGGACCTGATGGATGGATGGAATTGTCTTACTATTAGTAGGTAGGTACCTTACAGGATTTATAGAGAAGGTCGGTGACAAAAGGAAAGTCCGAAAGTGGAAACCTTTTGAGAATGGCTATGACCGTGCTCTCTCAGTCCTCTTCTGTTAAAAAACTTAGAGAGGTAAAATTACACTCATTTGAAAGTTAATATAGTCGAACTTTCCTGAAGATCTTTTTCTTTGGTAGGTATAGGCTCGGAAGCAAAATTACCCCAAATTATGCCAAATTTGGAAAATAGTTGACATGGTTTGATAAGCTATGACTCGATACCTATAAGTCACAGAGAGTTCAAATTATACTCAAACGGTAGATAATTTAGTGTATTTTACAAAAGTACAAAGATAGCCGAAAAAGGATAAGGATAGTTTTTTCGTAAAAACTGAAAAATGTCCCTTACTTGCGGGCCCCCCAGGAGTAGCACAGGGTTAAGAAAGTTGCAAACTCGGTTGTAGGCTATTCTTATTAGTCTCTACAATATATAAAAAAAAATGCTGATACATGCACATTTGCAATGTTTGACACTTTTTGTGTCCATATTGACTGGCCTTTAGTGGAAATAGAAGGTGGCTGAGGTCGTCCACTGTACATTACGCGCATACGTGACATGGGTTTGATTTGCCGCCATTGCGAAATAGGTGGGTATTTACACTTCCCAAAATTCTCTGCGGGGCAGCGAACATAATCAACAATTTTTGCCACTTGCCAGAAAAGTTAAGAATGAATTATAAAGAAGGTTTTAGAACAGTTTCTGAAACATAGATGCTTTAAAGTGTGTTTGTAGATAAATTATTGTATGGAAATTTTCGTACTAAATTAATCCTTAAAATACTCATGTGATCTTATTATGAATCTCCCCTACGGCTTGTTTAAAACCACATTCGTATATTATTCAAGAATTAGTCAGGACCAATTGGACCTGTATATAGACCTTAACTATAAACGTATGTAGGCATGACCTGACTTTAAAGCTGGATCCGCCCCCTTGTGTTTACCCCCCACCAATCGAGCCGAACTTCGGCCATGTGAAGCATGGAAGAAGGCCTAGAACTCATAATACTTATAGATAATATTAAAAACTAGTAATCTTCACTAGGTACATATTATAAATCAAAGTCCTCTGCCGCGTCTGTCTGTTTGTTCGCGATTACTGAACCGATTTTCATGCGGTTTTCTCCAATGGATAGTGTGGTTCTCGAGGAAAGTTTTAGTATTTAGTTTGTTAAGTTTTTGTATACATTTTTGTATATATTAACGATATATGTTGGAGGTGTCGTAAAAAAATGAGCCGTTATGGAGCTTTTGAGATATAACAAAACAATGTATGGTGGAATTATGTATCTTATATAGTTCTACAGAAAAGTCCGCGATGGCATATGTCTATATCTTAAGGATGACATACTATAGCCATTTTAATACTAAAAAAAATGGGCAATTATCATTATCACAGATCACGCACAGGCCAAACCCTTAGGCTAGAAATTTGAAATTTCGCTCACGTACTCCTCTTATGACGATAAGGAAGAATTTTTCAGAAGTCATCCCCTAAAGGGGCGAAATAGGGGATTAAAGTTTATATGAAACTTTTTATTTCTTGGACATATTTGTATGAAATTTCGTGTAAATTGAGAAAGGCAAAAATTATGAGTTACATCTTTATCAACCTCTAAGGGGGTAAAATGGGGGTTGAAAGTTTAATATTAACGCACAGGCTTAGGGCTAGAAACTTGAAATTTCGCACACCTATTTCTCTTACAACGTAGGCATCAACAGAGGAAGAATTTTTCAAAATTCATCCCTCAAGAGGTTTTAATAGGGGATTAAAATTTGTATGACTTTTTTATTTCTTAGACATATTTGTATGAAATTTCGTATCAATTGAAAACGACAAAAATTATGACATACGGATTTCATCGTTTTCCAAAATTCAACCCCTATGAGTGTTAAATGGGCGATAAAGTTTAATAATCGCACAGGACAAACCCTAAAGTCCAGAAACTAGAAATTTCGTACAATTTTTCCCCTTATGACGTAGGCATCAACTTAGAAAGAATTTTTCAAAATTCACCTCCAAGGGGGTAAAATAGGGGATTAAAGTTTGTACAAACTATTCCTTGGACATATTTGTATGAAATTTCGTATGGATTGAGTACGGTAAAAATAATGAGTTATATAGGTATTTCATCGTTTTCCGAAATTCAACCGCTAAGAGGGGTAAAATAGGGGATTAAAGTTTTAAATAGACACACAGGCCCTTACGGCAAGCAACTTAAAATTTCGCACGTATTCCTCTTCATTGCAATTTTCTCTGAGTATGGGTTATGCCATGACCATAAACAAGTCACAGGGTCAAACCCTTAAATGCGCAGGTGTAGATTTAAGGCAGAACTGTTTCTCTCATGGCCAATTTTCCGTGGCATGCTCACGTGTTAGCTCACCCAGTAGCCTGGTACCTTCCACTTCCGATTAATGACAAATCTACATATTATAAAAAAAACCGACTTCAATATATTTTGAGTAAAATTAAAGTAAGTGTTAACCGACGTCATCCGTGTATAAATTTTTTTGGTTTTTGTGTATTTTTTTATAAAATTTAAAGGGACCATCTGTAAAGTATTACCTATCGATCAAAAAAAGAATTTCTTAAATCGGTCCAGACGTCTTCGAGAAATCAAGATACATAAAAAAAAGATTCCGACGAATTGACAACATATACTTTACCGGAAGTGGTACTTTTTATATATGCAATCGAAAGTATCTTGCATGTATATACTTAAATATTTTTTATAATTTTTTAAAACCAAAATTTAATTTATTATGAACTAGCTGTTACCCGCGGCTTCGCCCGCGTAATATATAGCCTATGTCCTTCTCGGTACTCTAACCTATGTGTATGCAAAATTTCATGATGATCGGTTCAGTAGCTACGGCGTGAAAGCGTAACAAACAAATAAACAAACAAACTCACTTTCGCATTTATAATATTAGTTAGGATTTTTGAAAATAGGGCACAAACGTAGGACTTATAAACCAATATCTGTGCCTTATTCCCTGTCATTGTCAATCTGAGGTAAAATAATGACATAAACAGGACTTTGACCGTCTGAGTTGCCAGATTTGGGAAAATTTACCCGGGAGTCTGGAAATTTTCGAAAGGCCTTGACTCTCCGAATGTGAATGATAAATATCGTATCCGTTATCACTGTTAACTAGGTATATTCCAAATATTTTACCTGTTTATTGTATCACTTTTCATTCACGGCTGCACAATACCATCATTGTTATCTTGGTAAAAATCAACGTCCTGCCTGTGTGAAAATTCAAGGTCGGTCAAAAGATGAAGAAATCGGAGTCCAGTGTCTTAAGAAGTTGGCTTCACGTCGTCAGCACGCGAAGAGATGTCGGTGTTCAGAAGTCAAGCCAATGTTACCAGGTTGCGATCGAGAACGAATAATATCCAACAATATGTACAAACATCAAACAACAACAAACAAACGAACTTTTATTGACATTGATTAGCATAGCAGTTTTTTTTTCGTTGCCTTGTATGTAAGGCAAAGAAATTATAATGGCAAGGGACGTTTTCGGGTGTGCTGGCTGCTCAATGATTACAAACTGATGTCATTCCCAAAAGATCCCTAAAATATTTAAAAAAACGACATTCATCATTAATTTTAAATGAATAGCTTTGAGAGTCATGGTGAAGCCCAAAACTGACGCTAAGCCGTTTATTGCTTTTAACGACGACCTCTAGGTTCTATCTAGTCTGTTAAGAATATGAGATGTGTTTTCGACTTTCGTATTTTCGTAAAAATATCAGGAACATAGTTGACAGCTAAAAGAAATAAGCTAATAATACAGCTAACCCAAATCATTATTACATCGAAAAATATACTGGCATTTACATTAAAAAATAACTCATTGAAAACGGATACGATAATTATCATTCACATTGTGAGAGGCAAGGCCTTCAGAAAATTTCCAGACTCCCGGGTAAAATTTCCCAAATCTGGCAACTCAGACGGTCAATGTCATTATTTTACGTCAGATTGACAATGACAGGGAATTAAGGCACAGATATTTGTTCATAAATCCTATGTTTGTGCACTATTTTCAAAAATTCATAAAAAAATAAATACTAGTTCAAAAAATTACAAAAAATATGGAAGTATATACATATAAGGTACTTTCGATTGCATATATAAAAAGTACCACTTCCGGTTAAGTACATGTTGTCAATTGAGAACCTCCTCCTTTTTTTGAAGTCGGTTAAAAACAAAGTCCTCCGCCGCGTCTGTCTGAGTGATAGATAGATATGTAAAATCATTAGTTACCCTACCCTAAAGGTTCCGTAGTAAACAAGGAACCCTTATAGTTTCGCAATGTCTGTCTGTCTGTCTGTCCGTCCGCGGTTTTACTCAGAGACTATTAGTCCTAGAAAGCTGTAACTTGGTATGGGTATGTATATTAATCATGGCAAAAAAGTGGTATATTTTTTTTTATGGAAGCTCCCATACAAGTAAAGTGGGGAGTAATATTTTTTTCTCTATTTACCCATCGTGTGGGGTATCGTTAAATAGGTCTTTAAAAAATATTGTGAGGTTGAGAACACCATTTTTCTATTTAGGGATCCGTTTCCGAAATATTTGGTTTTAAAGTGCAAATGTTAGAGGTAAGTGCCCCCCTCTATCTGCTAAACGGTTATATATGGATACGTAAAAAAATTACAACAGTAGTTACTATATATACTGAAGTTAAAGGGAAAACTATCAGAGCTGAGTAGTGCAAACAAGAGGAACCCGATGGTCTAGTGGGTGTGAGCTCTATGAGCGCTTACGTATGTTAAGCAACCCCTGGTGCAGTCCCTACTTGGATGGGTGACCGCAAGTGGCATAAAAATATCTCGAGCTCCTCCGTGCTTCGGAAGGCACGTTAAGCCGTTGGTCCCGGCTGTCATCGTTGACGGCAGTCGTTAAGCTATGTCAGATGCCTTAAGACAGCTTGAAAAATCTGACACCAGTGTTGGCCACTTACACATACGAAAAACAAACAAAACAAACAAACAAGCAAACTAAAAAGTTATAGGCAACCAACTTATAAAATGTACTGGAAAATGTAAAATTTCATACAATTTTCATTGTTAGATGTTTTTGGTCGTTAAACTGTGAGGTGCGAGTGTGAACAGTGTGAACTCAAAGTTGTCATTCGCAACTACGGAACCCTACACTGCGCGTGGCCTGACACGCACTTGGCCGGTTTTTATATAATGCCAGCGGTCCGCTCGGCTATGTACAGAAAAGAGTTAAAGAAGTTCTAAAGTAAACGTGCCAAGTATATGTTTAGGTTGCCGCTTTATAGCGTCATATTTTATAATCCCCGCATTCAAAACCTGAAGTCACCGCGGACGAAGTCGCGGGTAACAGCTAGTAATAAATAACATAATCTTTAAAACCTGCATTGAGGCCTAGGACTAGTCGCATCGTACGGTAAGCTGGATATTGATATTATAATCGAGCTCCGTGGTGCAGTGGTTAATACGCCAGCCTGCGACACGTGGGTCCCGGGTTCGATACCCGGTCAAGTCATGATGGAAAACGATCTTTTTCAGATTGACCTGCGTCTTGGATGTTTATCTAAAGTGTTTATTATATAAAATATAGTATCGTTGAGTTAGTATATCCTGCGTCACAATTTCACAACTTACTGTAGGGCTAGCTCGATTTGTGTGATATGTCCCTATATACCTATTCATTTACACATATTGCATCATAATATATTTACTATCAAGGGAGGAAGTCGCCTTACCAAGACGACTAGCTGAAGTGCGTGCGAGCGAGGCATCTAGACGGTCGCTACAAGGCCCTGCCCTGCCGGTATAAAAATTCCCTCATAAATGTGGCACCATAAGAAATAAAAAGCGTTTTGTGTTTTGCGGAAAATATCTTTATTATTTGCAATTTTTGTAAAAAGTTGGTGTCACCCCTGTCACCCAAAAATAGGAAGAACGGCATATGATACAATAACTGTCTGAAACAGAATATTTTGCCGAAACCGAACCATGGGTAGTGAGTTTCGGCTGAATTCGTGAAACTGATTAAATGTGTGAACAAATACAATTATTGATTTGTTATTATACATTGTAATAAAAGAAAAGTTAACACTGTCCTACAACAGTCCACAAGTCACAACTACTGTTAGCTTATACACATTTTTTAAAACCAATTTAACCAACAATTTATTTAAAAAGATGTATGATGTACAATTGTTCTATTATATGGTCTCTATAAAAAAATTCTAAATAAAATAATTAACACGTTTGGCCTATGTTATGAATAACACACGGGATTGGCTGAAGCAAAAGTGACGTCACCCGCTTTTGTAAACAGTAAATATCAGTCGAAGTTTGATTTTATAGCAGGAGTTTGCATGGTAGTGAAGATTTGGCGGCGTAGATGCTGACTTGCAAGGAAAGAGGTAAATTTGCCAATTTTTCCCACAGTGAGATGACATAATATTTTCGCTCGACTCGAATTTCTCACCGACTTCAAAAAAGAACGTTATCAATTCGACCAACATGTACCATACCACTTATGATGCTGCTACACCATGCGTACCTTGCAAACATTTTTGTATATTTGTATGTTAGTCCCTACATATGTCAAAAACGATTAGCCAGCATTAGGAAATTTTGTAACTTGTTGAATTTCATCAATATGGATTTTTAGATGAGGATTTAATTGGATACACAATTCTTCAGTCACTAAATAAATATGATGAAGTCGAATTAATTTTGAAAACTATTATATGCTCTATCGATAAGTAATATTTTCTTTAGATAATTCCATTTTGAACTAAGTTTCAATCTATCTTGGGTAACATGAGAAAACACTAAATATTTATCTATAAATAAATAATAAATAGGTTGTAGGAGTACCTATTAATGAAAAATCATAATTTAATTATGGCATTCAAAAATCACATTTAATCAGGTAACTATATATAGGTACTTATACATTTTCTTTTCCTTGATTGTTCACTATGATGTGTCACATTTTTAGAATAACACTAATATAATTTATACAGGTCAACTGAATTCTTTAAGAACATGGTCTTTTATTTCATAATATCGGTTTAATCGAATTTCAGCATATCTGAAATAAATAAAAATAATTAATGTAATTACCAAAGTCATAAAAAGATGTTGTCAATTTTATTTTTGTGTTTTCATATGTCCATTTTCACGTACAGAAGATGCTTCATAAGGCGTAAAACTAACAGATAAGGCGCGCGGCGCAGACATAGAACACACATAGGACTTATATTCATACTCCAAACCAACAGCATCGCTACAAAATACGCTAGGTATCGCAAACGTAACTTTTTTTGCGATATTGTTCGTTTTGAGTATGACAATAAGGCTTAAACTCCTATTAAATCAGCCACGTGTGAGTCGCTCGAAAGGTTCCGTACCATTATCTATACAAGATTAGGCTATCGAGTAAAAAATGGAAAAATAACTACATTTGTTGTACTTATGGGAGCATTGGGTTGGGAGCCACCTTAAATATTTTTTCTGCGATTATTTATTTTTAAAGTGAACATAGAACGAAATATTCTGAGAATATATCAAGCATCTACCTGTAATATCAAGGGGAAGAGCAACAAAAAAAAATACGTTTGTTGTTGCCCCTTTAAATATTCGTTTTTTGTATTTGTTGTTATAGCCGCAACAGAAATACACCTGAAAATTTCAACTGACTAATAGCACAGATTACTAAATAGTTACTTGCTAATAGCTATCACGGTTCATGACATACAGCCTGGTGACCGACAAACAGACGGACAGACAGTGAATACGGTCCCTTTTTTAACCCTTTGGATACAGAACCCTAATAAGGTCCTAACTAATAGGAACAGTTCGTCAGACCGTTCTATCAATAAAAATTCTAAAGTATCTAAAGCTATAAAAAAGCGGGTTCTGCACGTAACCTAAACAGTTATGTAGATATCAAAGCTGCTCCCTAAAGTTACTGTTTAAGAAGTTATTATCCTTTCTGAGTATAACTAGCCACATACCTTCCGAAATCGAAATCAATAGTGGAATGTTCATATTGTACAAGCGACCACACTCCCCAACTAAAGTGCGAGGCTAAAACCAGCCGCTTAACCTCCTTATAAACCTTCTGCACATCCGATTCCGTTGGGTCTTCCTGCAAATATTCGGCCAAGTACACCCTTATCCAATTTTCTTGGAATTCCTTACTTGGATATCTATTGTAGTCAATATCTTCAATGGTGAGACCTGCAATCAATAAACATTTAGTAAATAATACGATTGTTGAGTTTATTCATACACCTAGTAGGATAGCAGTCAAAAAATCAAAACGACTGATAGCATGAGTCCAGTGCTGCCCCATTTGAAATAAATAGGAGAAACCATTTGGAAAATGTGGTCAACGAGGCCCTAGATAATTCAAACTACTATATATAGGACGATTCAAAGTTTTCCCGTGGATATCGTAGAAGGCGACTTAGGAACCACAAGCTAAACAAAGATTATAAACATCAACGAGACCTCTCTAACCCGTCTGGCCAGCGTGGAGAAGTAAGGCCAAATCCTCTGAATGCACTGGCTAATTTATAGCTCTTCTGGTAGTAGGTACAGATAAGAGGGTCATGCTTCTGCAGTGGAGACTAAAAAGACCTGATGATGATGATGATGATAATGATGATGGATTGTTATTGTCAAAGTTGACCCTACCGCGTAATAGCTTTACTATTTTGAATTATAGATTTGTAGAACAAATCGCCCATGTCCCTTACCGCATTTATATTGCCACGGAAGATTCAATTTATCGTAAGAGGCGATTAACCTTGTATCAATCCAATACAACAATAGTCATCATAACAAGATAACTGGATGAGAGATTGTGTGTCTACGTAATATAACTGAATTGAAAAATTGACCTGCTTAAATCTGAATGTGTATACCTAAGTATATAAAATCAACACCGCATTTTCAAAAATTGTATTTAGTCCTAGGGTCGAACGAGTGAAGCGGTCGCTTTAAGGGCCAGTATGGGGACAGCTTAAAGCCAGGGTCGTGGTACAGTCAGCGACATAGCGGGGCGGCGGCGGCGTATTAAGTTAGTCTTAAGCCAGCTAGTAATACGGGCGGCGCGGAACTAGAGCAGCATCATCATTTCGTGTAGGTGACACGGTCAGTCGACCATGCACACCCTGATGTCGAGTTCTTCAGAACCGCCTCTCGGCCTCTGACATGGTTCCTTTAACGACTACCAGATGGCAGCCGGGACCACCGGCTTAACGTGCCCTCCGAAGCTAGTGCAGCGAAATGTTGTGTTTATGAGAAATTAGTCTCTTTTTTCGCGAACGGCGACATGATGATTACATTTTTTTATATATTCGTTTATCGTTTAAAACACTAAGACAAAGCCGACGCGGGCACCGCTTGTCTGGTGTTATCGCTCGAATGCTGCTTCCCGCACCGCTGCCTTCGAGGACAGTTCTAAATAAATCTAGCTATGCAATCTCCCGCGTCACCGCTGTGATTTCATGTTCGTGGCCTAAGGTACAAATACGTGTATATATACATACATATAGTAAAAAATAAAATAAAGGACGGTTGTTTGGATATGACTCCCTCCCCCTCGTCACGTCCAGGATATCAACCAACAGGGCTCAGAAAATCTTGCTCTTCCATGATGCAACGGTGCACAACCGGCGCTGTTAGTACCCAAAATAATATAGCTAAGCGGCGAAAGTATGTATACCGTTTTACTCACCTACATATTCATTAAAGTGATTAGCGATATCATAAGCTTGATAGTTATATGCCGCATATTCATAGTCAATGAAAACGACGGTCCCTTCAGATTGGTTGTAGATCACGTTTCCTAGAACCAAATCATTGTGAGCAAACACAATCGGGCTCTCAGCATTGGTTAAATGGGACTTTAGACGCTCAAACTCTATCCTTAGTTTTGTTATTGACCCAAGACTAGTCACAAATCTACAACAGAAATATAGAAAGTCGTTTGTTAGCATAGTTATTTCACACGTTACGTAGGTGCACAGTAACTACGCACATCTCGAAGATACTATCGAGGTTACCTCTAAGAGCTTCACAAATTGCTTCTGTAAAGTATTAAATAATTTATTAAAGCAAAAAAAAAAAAACTACATGCACACGACGCAACTAAGACACTAGAACGAGTAAGTATAAAATGACTATCACTTTGTTGTCACTGTGGTTAGCCTGTAAAATAGATCGATAAGCTAGTTTTATCAGATACTATTTATTAGGTAGCAAATGAAGATCGGACTTGTCTGGGTCATCATATCTAAGACTGAACCCAAAAGGTTTTTTAACATAAGTATTGGAACTAAAATAAAATAAAACTGAACTGAATGAACTGCCTCATGCATGCTGATATCAATAAAACAGAGCCCCAAGATTATGAGGCCGTGTAACTTAGAATTTTTTCTAATACTTCTTGCTCATTCAAGCGCGTGCCGTTTCGCCCGATGATTACAAAAATAGCATTAAGTTTTTATTTCACCGTAATTTAATAAACCCCTTCATTATACTTAGATATCCATAAATATTGTTATGCGGGTGTCTAAATTATCTACACCATCACATGATAAAAATCCTAAATATTTTAAGCTTCATAAAGCGATAAACCATTTTCTTTTTATTTGATTGAATGAGCCTTCAGACAAATATATTGTAGAGCCTGTTTGCAATCTTACGCCACTACATTGTAACATTGTTATACATATTGCAATTTGAAAACAATCATCAACAAAGAACATTATGTTTTACTTGATGTTTTGCTAAAAATATCTACAGTTATAGTCTAGTCAGGCGTGAAGATAATTTGTAGTGGAGTACCAAGGACATCTGCTAACTATAAGCGCTAAGAAACGAAATAATTAGTTACTGCATAATTAATACTTTGGCATTTAGTTTTCAATCCACAGTTTTATCTGTCGATGGATGTATAGAAATGGCACTATTTATAACATGGAAACATTAAACAATGAAAAAAGGTTTATGTTTTACAAGTAAGTAGTCCAAACAGCTGTCAAATTGATAAAAAGTAGTTTAAGTCAATCAATGCTATTGTATGTAATTTAAATCTAGCAATGTAATTTTAATGCAAATGTTATTAATGATATAAATAATAAGATTCGTCTTAAAAAACTTACTTAGAATATTTACACTCGCACTAAACACTAATCAAAGTGTATGCCTTGTATACACTTTGAGTAGTGTTTAGTGCAAGTGGCTCTTTTTGTGTTTAGTGTTTAGTAAAAACCACGTTCGGACAGTGTCCGTTTCGTGTTAAGTGTTTTGTGCTTAGCGAAGTACAGTACAGCGGTTTCTATTTTTCTGCGAGTAGTTCCTCCCGCGCGTCCCGCCTTCGCCCCTCACTTGCTACAAAACGCACTAAACACGTCGGGACAGGACTGTTAAGTGTTTAGTTTAGGAACTCGTGTTTGTTGTTCGTGAGTTTTTAGGGATGAACTAAACACTGCATACTTAACAGTATAGGACACCACTATCAGCTAAACAGTGCACTAAACACTTAACACTTGACTAATCAAAGTGTATACCAGCCATAAGGAAAAGCCTTTTGTATACATTTTTCAACAAACCTTTTTTGTTTATTTTCATCTGAAAATTGTTCTGGTATAAGGCTCATAAACTGTTCTGTCTTATCCCACAATACAGGTTCCAGTTTTATCTGTAATTATATTATAAATGTATAATGAAGATATAGATAAATCAGTATGAATATCAAGTTAAATGTAAGATACTGTGTAATTATACTCTACAATGTGTTCTGTTACCTGCTATTCAATACATACCGTAGTACATAAGTTTCATAACATACCCACATTAGTATATTTTAGTAATAATACGGTTATATGAAAGTTTAGTCAAAATTATTGTAAGCTTGCCCATATTTTTGTCCTTACTAGACTGAATAATATATATACTAACTTATTTGTTGCTTAAAATTTACTTCTAGCTAAACAGTATAGAAAGAAAATATAATAAGTATAACAACAAAACCGGTATAGTAATAAATAACATCTGATGTACACTTTTCAGACTTTAAGTACATATCTTTTTCAAAGCCAAGTGGTATACAACCTTCCATGTATTTACTTATCATGTAATCCACTTCTTAAAGATATCTGGCAGTGGCAATAGGCATATTTACAATATTATCTTAAACATTTCATTATGTATGTACAAATGTTGTTATGAAATAATAACATTTCTGATAACAGTGATAAAATACACATGAATCTCCTCTGTTTTGTGATGAAAGAGCCCAAGACACTAGTTATCATCCTTCTAATTTTTATCTTAATGACATTTTTCCATGTTTGTATATCCAAGATATTTAACCTGTTATAAACTACTAGATTTTTTTTCCGCTGCTTCGTTCGTGTAACTTATTGTCTTTGTTATCCGCAAATAATTAACTTTATTATTGTGTTAATGATAAATTAATTCGATGTGAACATTATCTTGGTACTTTGTTCCAGACAAAAAATAAATATATTAACAAATAACATAAAATAAATTTAAAGGTATCTTCTTTACTTTTGCTTGTGACTGTAAAAGAAGCTTGAAATTACTACCTCATTTCCAAGCTTAACTTTGTGCATTTTCGCCATCTGCTTGGCAACAAGAGGCCATATCTTCTCATCAACTACTGTTTCAGTATTAAGTGATACACCAGGATAAAATTCATATGCCAAACCATTTTCGAAGATACCAAATATTTCAGGGGCTAGTCCAAGGGCATGTAATGTTTTAATATTTCTGAAAGTAAGAAAAAACAAAGTATGACAATGTCTATTCAAAGGAAGAGTAAGTCCACTAATACATGTGTGTAGATGCATTAAGGTACCTTATTTCAGCAGTTCTGTCTATAAGCAAATCTGTGTTGTTCCCATAAATGCGAACAAGAACCACATTTTTATCATCATCTGGATTTGAGCATAATCTGCAAGCAACCAGTTTGTTGGTGATGCCATCTGTGAAAAGCTGTAAGTGAGAAACATGGAAAACTTATGAAAAAAAAAGAAGTATTATGGTAGATACATATTCAAATTATCATCCCTAGAAAGATGATTGTAAGATTTGTAAAACTAAAATTTGCTCTAAGTAAATTGAAAACAATTCTCTCATACTCATTATTTCAAAACAAGTTTTGCAAAACTTTATCCAACAAGTCTTAGCATACCAGTCAGTACCAGCAGCCCAAATAGAACTGTGTTTCTATTATTAAAATAAAATTTAGTGAACAAAGAAACTAATATTAATATTATTTCCTTTATTCTTAATTTTTTTAAAACCGGTTTTTCTAATATTCTTTACTTTTATGTCACATTTAAACACAACAATCATTATTGATATTCAATGAAGGCACATGACCCAAAAAATGATAACCAACCTTAAATTTTATGCTTTCTGGATTCCAGTTCGGTCGTATCTTTTTCAGTAGTTTGAAGATTCCTCCGTACAGGTCATTCTCCTCGATTTTCAACGGTACATAAATATCACCTGCTGGAAGGCAGACACTTGACATTTTGCAGAATATGCAGTTTACGAGCTATTGCAAATTAGATAGGTACTTCGAGACAAGCGTGCAGCACGGTTTTGCTACGTCGACTAACTAGTAATGGAATCATAACATCGTCACAAGAGTGTCGACTGAAGTCACCAGCAGAAACAAATGTGCAAGAGATAAGCGCTACTAGGAAGACAGCTGCAGTGCTCTACACAAATAGGAGTGACTTTTTGAATATTTCATTTTTCGCTTAGTTTTATGCGCAGACGAAATTATAATTTAAATATTGAATAACTGACTGAATTTGGACTGAATCACAAAGTATTTTATGGACTGACTGAGTATTTAAATTCGCAATGTTAATATGGTACGTCAAAATCAAAAGTTTCAATATGTCAAAATCAATCGTGACACCTGCTGACACTGACATACTGTCCCTTCCTGTCAATATATAAAGGGGTAGGGGTACTATTTTTAAACGTGTGACACTCGTCTTCGAACGATTTTTGTATGGAAATACTATTCGTTATGTAGCGAACAACGAAATCAAAAATCCGAATACTGACGATGATGAAAGACCGTGATATACGACTCCATGGCTTTCTCAAGAACGCCTCAAAGCGTTACTTCGGGAATGCCGCGCGACATCCCAATCCCCTGTAGCAAGCAGTACCTTACGTCGTAGACGTCAAAGCGGGACGTACACTAAGAGATCATAAGTGCAGTCATAGCTCAATGTTTATATTGCCGTACAGTGCCGACCGTCCCTCTTTGTGTGAGTGGGCTCCATAATACACACTTACAAAAGATATACCTTAGTGACTAATCACGCACACATTGTTGTCAAATAATGCAAATAAAAATCAACCTTGATTCAAAAGATATATGGCTCAATACGCAGTTGGCACAAGAATCCCTTATACAGGAATATTATATAGATATCCATAGTTTACTTAGTATAATATTGTGCACACTGATTTCTTATCAATCACGTAAACCGGAACAAATAAAAATCAACCTTAACTGAACGTATATAAGGTTTTACAACAGAATAATCGCAAGGCCTATATTGTAACTAACCTCACAGCGGCTGTTGTTTTGCTTTCGGACATGATTAGTCATATTCCTTATTTCGACGAATGAATCATAGATGCAGTGGCCTGTCGGAAGGTTTACACATTTAAACACCTTCTCCGAACATTTATGACCACGGTTCAAATCAGGCTATAAACCTTTATTATTGCGTTTTTTTATTATTGTTCGGTTTTTTTTATATATTTCAATATATTTTATGCCACGAAAAGCGTAGCACTATATTTTGAGTAGACAGGTAGTAAGGTAATATTATAAATATAAATATTTAAAAAAAAAAAAACAAAAAAAAATATCGAATTACATTTTATTTCAATGTTTGAAACCAATTGTTAAACATATAGGTATTTTCCTATCTATTTCATATGGTTAATTACAGCTTAAGTATTCGTTTTCGTGATGAAAAGAAATTGAAGCTATCTAACCACAGAAATATTACAATTGTTACTATCACGCGGCGGCACTAGAAATTTTTTAGTAGACTCATTAAAAAATATTAACTTAATATACACTATTTTTTACCTAATTTTACTTTACACAAAATATTTGATAGCAGTCTTAAACCTTTTCCTCAAGCAAGCGCCGCCGCATTGACCCAGCTATTTTTCATTACGCATTCATTATCATTTCGTAAACAGAATTGAAACTAATCCGCAACGATTTATATATTTTATCAATTTATATATTTTATATATTTTACTAACTTGATACAAAATGAATAATTAAAAAAAGGAAATGATTACACGGTTGGTAGTTATAACACTTTTAACAGTATGTGTTTAATATTTCGTATAACCACCATTATTATCTATACATGCCTGTAGGCGTCTACGCATGGAGCCTACAAGATTTGCGCATATATCTGTCCCAGTAAAACTGTTCCAGACTTCCATGCAATGAGATACTAATTGTTCTGTATGTCTCTCATCCCTTGCTTTCCACCTTTGCACCATCAGGCCCCATAGATTTTCTATGGGGTTGAGATCAGGGGATCGCGCTGGCCACGGGATTACTTTCACCTCGGGATGTGAATTGAACCACTCACGCACAACACTCGCTCGGTGTATAGGGCAATTGTCTTGAACAAAATGTATTTGTCTCATTTCGTCGAAAGGATATACAATTCGCACACTAGGCAGCATCGTGTCATTTAGCACTTCGACGTAGTCCAAACTGGTAGCACGGGAAGTAATGCACACTAATTCACCAGGTCCTGCTGCACTCATCCAGCCCCACATATTTACTGATATTCGACCAGATGAAGTATTGGGAATTACATTTTGCTCTGTCCAACGTGTGTTATTTCTACGCCATAAGTGAAGTCTACCCTTCTGGTTAGACATAAATGATTTCTCATCCGTAAAAACAGTACTCTCCCAATCAAAATCTATATATTCTCTTGCGAAACGTAGCCGTTCCTCTTTGTGGCGCATTGACAAATATGGCTTTCGTGCAGGTTTTCTATGATGCACACCATCTTCATGCAGTGCACGACGAACAGTTGGCAACGACACGTTAAATAACTCCGCGAAATGTCTGGTGGGCATGAAACCATTGCCTTCATATTCGTTTAACATCAGACGTCGCTGAGTTTCGCTGAGAAGCGACGGCCTTCCACACCGCTGACGACTAGCTAGGCTGCCCTCATCACCAAATCTCTGCACCCAACGTTTTACTGTCCTCCACTATAACAAAAGAAAACTAATTAAGTTTATTAGGAATAGATTGAAATTCGATATTTTTCTTATTGTAGGATGACTTTGGCATTCACACAGTAACACTATAATAAAATACTTATTATAACAAATTGAATTTAATTGCGGTGATTTCACTACTAAAATGTATAAATCAATATTGTTACATATATATAAATACAATAGGTATTACTCACACTTAATCCCGTCTCATTAGAAATTTGAGATATATTTTGACCACTATTATGCAAATCAATAATTTTTGCCTTTGTTTCCACATTAATGTTCGCTTGCATTTTTAAAGGTGTAATGTAAGGTAATCACAAGAAGCAGTTATAGTTAGAAAGCACGTCAACTTGTCGTCACAATTCAACTACAACGAATAAGAAACTTGATTGTCTCCCGTCTCATATGGCTTTTTTAATTCACCGTCAACTTACCATTTATGATTTATGGATCTGTCATCATCATCTGCCTTACCTTATCCCATTATCTGGGGTCGGCGCAATATGTCTTTTCTCTCCACAATTTTCTATCCCTTGCCATTTCGGCATCCACCTCTACCTCTTTCATATCCCTATTAATACAATCCATCCATCTCTGTTTTGGCCTACCTCTTCCCCTATACCCATCAACCTTCATAGTTAGAACTTTTTTAGTTAGGTGTTCTTCGTTTCTTCTCATCACGTGACCAAACCATGCCAGTCTGTTACTTCTTCCTTTCTTTGTAATAGGCGCTACTTTGGTACTTCCCCTCACATATGTATTTTTTATTCTATCTAGACGTGTCACGCCACACATCCACCGTAACATTCGCATTTCGGCAGAGTGGAGTCTCTTTTCGTCCTGCACTTTGGTTGCCCAACATTCCGAGCCGTACAAAATCACTGGTCTGATAACAGATTTATAAATTTTCCCTTTTAGTTTAATTGGGATTTTTGGGTCACAGATAGTGCTGGTCACCTCTCTCCACTTCTGCCAACCTGCGTTGATACGGCGTTTTACTTCCCTATCAATTTCTCCGTCATCCTGGAGTAATGACCCCAAATATTTAAATTCTGAGGAAACTGGTAAATTATCACTATCTATAGAAAGGGTCACTTCTTTAGAAATACCGCCGAAGTCACAGAACAGATTTATGGATCTGTGACCGTCAATTATTACTTTAGTTTAGAATAAGAAAACAAACTAGGAAAAAAATTCTATGGATAAAAACATGACATCGCCAACCAAGATTGGAACCTGCGTCCCCTCAGTCGCTATCTATGCATTATTTTCGAAGCGCTTAACCGCTAGACCAACTAGCTACTTGATGAGTTGACGAATTGATCGTTAATATTCCTTTAATACACTTTTGTGTGCATGTGTGCGTATTCCATCTTATTAACTTGTGAAACGACATCGTAAACGTAAGGTCGTAAGTACAATTTGTTCTTTATGCTAATGATTACGGAAACTATGACTGCACTTCTGATTCTTGACTGTACCTAACGGTCCCGATGACACCATTGTTCAAGCCGATTCCAATCCCTCAGCGGCTCCGAGTAGCCAGAGGAATCCCACTCTCCCACCCCGTCGCACTCGGCACCGGAATAGATTGCGTATAATAGGACTAGCTCCGATTACTGGTGACCGCCCGGCGGTCCCGGGTGACTTGCACCCAGGACAGACCTTTCTGGCACCGTAGCTTTCGGCCCATACGGCAAAACAGGTAATATCCAAAGCCGAAGACTAGCGGGGCGGTAGCTAAGTCCACTAATGCATTGGGTTCCTCCAGTGCGGTGCCGCAAGTATCTCTTTATAGTTTGTAGTGCCGCACTTGACGTCCGCCCGAACATAGAAAGCTGTTTCACTTTTAAAACTCGCCTACGTTTTTCATTTAGTGCGGCACCGCCGGAACCCAATGAAACGTGGGTTTTGTGTTTAAGGACCTATCCCTTGCGGCTTACTACAATTTTACTACTAGTAGTAACAACGGTAAAATTAGCCGTCTCAAGAACAGCCATAAAAAATGTCAATACTAGTAATTCATTATGGTTAAATTCACCCGCCTGACTTCATAGAGCGTGCTTCCCCTCATATTGAATTGACTATTTAGCGAATGTTGGATTTCCAGTAATATTCATTAGACCATTGTCGTAATTAAATTTTTGGTAATATTTATATTTTACTACCAATGTTATATCCTTAATTATTGAAATATATTAAACATATGTTGGAGCATTTTTAAATAATTGGTCCTGTGAATTGGATCTTATAGCATTACACCCGTAACTTACCATAATGGTGTTGATCACAAAAATAATAAGACATGAAAGTTAAATCATTAATTTACTAAGCCTTTAACATTAGAAATGCACAAATAACATAGTATGGTTCAACCATTCATTTATTTGTAAATGTACAATATAGGCCAAACAGGTAAACCTATTACGGCAGTAATGTTCTGGAATTACAGTATTTATGTGTATCGAGAAATAAAATTCGGGGAGGTACAAGATATACATACATAAGGAAATGAGATATTACATTAAAACACTACCGCCACAGAAGAAACAAGAAAAACATCAATTTAAACTTTCAGACCGCCCTGCGTGGCTTTTGTGCACACAACTGTGTCGCGCGACTCGCGACGGAAATCTCCAGTAAGAAAAGAACATGTTTTTTACAAACTTTTTATTACCACATTATTTCTATTGAAACTTTTGCGCTTATTTTAAATGAAATTCAATTAGAATAATTAAAAATAACAATTTAAATGAACGGTCGAAAGGGTTACAAGGCACTTGGGAAAAAAGGAAATACTTTATCAGTGATTTATTTGTAAAATAAAGTTGTTGGTAGTCATTTACATTACGAACTAGGTACGAATATATCGGTCGTCTTGCAACTCTGTTAGCCTTGACCCTTCTTCTGAAGCGATAGTTTATAACTTTAATGTAATAACAAATATAAATTAAACATAAATTTAGATAGAAAAGTTGGAATGGTCCTATGATTCAACAAATTGCACCCTGGACAATTTTGTATCTATTTAGACTATGCCATTGTTAGCATGGCGAAGTTTTAATACATTTATTCTGGCAATTCTGAAGAAATGTGCGAATGCACACCAAGCTGCATTATGTTTCATGTACTTGGACAATTTGACGACGTGTATACAGGTATAGTGGGAACAAATATTCGAAATAAATATTCAATATTAATAAAAAAAAAACAAATAAGCACTATCTAAGTAGTATTTTGTAAGTATTTATTTCCTAATTAATTTATCCAGTGACTAAATTCATTATTTTATCACATCACAATGAAGGAAATCTGCCAGAAGCAGTGAAATGCATCAGGTGTGCAAATTATAACAAAAATAAGTATAAATTAATACTCCTCGGGTTATGTCATATAGAGAAATGCGCGACTATTGTTTACGATAATAGAGTTATGAGAATATAAAATAATTATTGAAATCCAATAAAATAAGCTATAAGTAACACGAGACGTGAACGGCCGCATCGTCACATTCGAATTAAAAATAAATATTAACTATATACCGTATTCGCCCACGCGGCTCCCACACCGACTAAATAATAACGACGGTCTAAATCGTGGAACAGTGTAGCGGTGTGTATAGAAACATAGGAACAAGCCTAAACGAGTGAGTGCAGGACATGTAGGTGTCGCGTCCGGTGTCTGGTTATCATTTAGCGGGCTGGAGCGCGGGCTCATTCGACGTCCATCTGTTCGTGCTGCGGCTGCGGCTCGGCGTGCGCGCCGCCGGGCTGGCCGTCGCCGGCCGTGGGGTTGCTGGCGGGCGGCGGCGTCTTCTCCTTGGGCTTCGGCTTGTTCAGGATGGGGTTGATTAAACTCTCGAAGTTCTGAAACGGTAACGAAAGGTCGTGTCATTTGTTTTGCTCTCACCTATTATATTCTGCCTAGCAAAGAAAAGCAAACTGTAGGTAGCTTTGGACTGTAGTTCTCAATGGTTCTTGGTCGTTGTTAACGGTAGTAACTGATTATAAGTTTAGTTAAAAAATATCTTTCCTCGTAGGTGTAGTATACAGCTCTAAGTATGACTAAGGGAGAAATTTAGATTCTCAACTCATGTGATTTTTGACCCGACCCAAATGCAAGCTCGTGGAAATCTCTCACTTTCTGCACTCGACTATACTTAAGAGTCGCCTGGACGCGCTAGTCTCCATGGAAACGGAAAAAGGGAATTGTTGCAATATTTGATAATTTTGGAGTAAAATTAAGCATCCAATCAATCAATCTCATTATAATCTACGTACGTTCCTATACAGTTTGGTTAAATTATCAATAGTTTGAGAATTATACGCCTCTCAAGATTTCCATACAAATTTGAAAAGGCTTGTAATTCTCAAACCATTGGTATTTTAACCAAGCTATATAGGAACGTACGTAGATTATAATGCAACTAATTGATTAAATGCTTAATTTAACTCCTAAAATATCAAATATTGCCACCATTCCCTTTTTCCGTTTGTATGGAGACATGCGCGTCCAGGCGACTCTTAATAGTACCTATAAATTTTTATTATATTGTTTTTGGCCAACGAGCAATAGCAAATATTGAATGTGTCAGATGCGTCAGTATATTCCGCACAGATCAGAAAAGTTGATAGGAAATAGGTGGCAATTCAAGTACGCAAAATTCTGAAAGCCTGACACTATTTTCCAATTGCCTGTCTCCATCTCCATCTTGACATGACCTCCTTGCGGCCTTATAAATGACACGGGACTATAGGGTATAAAAATTGTGAAATCGGTTTCGAAAAGCTATTACAAATATAAACAAAACTAGTTGTTACCCGCGGCTCCGCTCGCGTGATATATACCTTTACCTACGTGTATGCAAAATTTCATGATGATTGGTTCAGTAGATACGGCGATAAAGCGTAACACTTTCGCATTTATAATATTAGTTAGGATTAGGATGCTAAAAAGTGACGTCACTTGTCTGTTGTGTTTTGTTTGCGACGTTGAAACCTTTACCTACGTGTATGCAATAACGTGTATAAAATTAATATCTTAGAGTTTTTGGGTTAGCAAGGCAATTTTTTCACTGATATTCCTATTTTTGAAAGCGCTTTTCATAGCACAACAAAATAATATGTGCAAGTTTGTAATGAATATCAGGAGTCATGTAGTCATACCTGTCGCTCGGTGCGGATCTGGTGTGTGGTGTGCGGCGGCGGCTGGTGGCGCGGCGTGTGCGCCAGCGCCTGGCGCGCGCCCTCCAGCCAGCTCAGCGCGTTCTTGGTCGCCTCCGCCACCTTCTGGATCTCGCCCTCCGGCAAATGTGCATACTTAGCGTCTCCAGATCTGTCAATTATTTCGGAATAACGTATGTATACAGAGTTTATATGCGATGGTAAAATCGTTTACCCAAATTGTTGAAAAAAAGTATCATGCAGGTTATAAAAAAATGGCAACATGCACTATTTAGTTACTACACATACACAGAATGTCGCTAGCGCCCTACCGTTTAAAGTAATAATAATACCGCTTGTCAGACCGCGCCGGGCTAGTGGGCGAAAGTTGCATACTCGCCATGTCAGTTCGTGCTCAAAAATATGTAAAAATGCCCCAATGTGCTGTGATAATATGGTATCATACATACATACATACTATCACGCAGTGGCGTGCACAAAGTTCTTAGACAGGGTAGGCAGATTTTTTTTTCCGTCTGCGCCATAATGAGGGTTATGTTTTTCGTGTGTATTATGAAGTATGTCTATGTAGTGTGTATTTTCTTTGGCACGCTCTGTTACCTAAAAAGCTTGATGGATTTGAGCTATAGGTGCTTTTTAGCTGCTGTGGTAAAATTATGAATATCGTTGTAACCGGCGTCGTTCCACACGGTTTTATTACATGAAAACAGTAGACAAATAAAACAGTATATACGATTGCTATGTATACAACCTGTGAGCCAATAATATGAATCATATTGTTTTGCATTAAATTTACGATTAACTTTACCTTTTGTTTGAATTATTTGCAAATTCGGTGTACAACGACCTTTTTCTACAACTTGCCTTTTTTCAGCAAAAGACAATTGTAAACACATCATTTTTTATTTTTTCTATACACACACCACCTGAACAACTCTCACAGCGAACAACTTCCATATTTTACACTAAACAACGTTAAAATCTTTTTTACTGCAAGCAACCAAACCAAAACAAACGCAATCAAACAAACAATGGCGCGGTTCAGTGAAATTTCGTCATAGAAAACAAACGACCAAAAGGAGATGGGATAGTACTATGCGCTAATTATATGAAACAATGCTACTTTTAAAAAAAGTTACTTATTCAGTGTACGGACGAAGTTCGGTAAACTTCGTTAATTCCCGAACGCCACTCGGCGCTCGGTGGTAAAGACACTGTCTTTCCTGTGCGTATGTGTGCGTTACGATGTCCTTGTGTGCCACGTATTTATATGACTGCACACTATTCTGTATCCGTGTGACTACGAGGCACACAAGCAAACATTGAGACGTGAATAGTTTGTGTCTTTCCCATCCCATAGCAGCGCGCAGTGGAAGTTGGCTGGAGAGAGAAATGCAATGTACGTGAAATTGCGCGTAGTCGCATGGAGCAGCAACTCAGCAAGCTACGCACGCATTTGTATCATGATATCAGCGACACTCAACAGATGGGGTTGTAGTGATGAAATAAAAATATTTTATTTCATAATAATAATAAAAAAATAGATATTAATGCAAATCTTAGGGTAGGCAGTGTCTTTTTGTCTTTATGAACTGCACGCCACTGCTATCACGTCTTTATCCCTTGCGGGGTAGACAGAGCCCGAGGTCATAAAACCTACAGGCCACGTTTAGCATCGTAGTGGGCGTAAAGGTGGAAAGCGGAATCAAAATAGTGATGGGTTGCTAGCCGCATCGCCTATCAATGTGATTCCTTAGAATTTCGCCCAATCCCTTGACCGACTTTTACGGTCTGCGCGGGAAGAAAAGCAGCTGGTATATTCTATGTTTTTTCTTTTCTCCCAAACCAGCATGGAAGATAATATGGTATCATAATTATAGTATAAAGGTTTACAAACGAACTTCTGATGCAACCGTCTAATATATCACAGGTAAGTAGAAAAAAGCAGATGTTTGCATTTCTACAATTATCATGAGACCCAAAACGTCAATAAACGGTAATGCCGCTTGATACATTTGTTTCGTATGAAAAGTGTTGAAAAAACCGGCCAAGTGCGTGTCGGGCCACGCGCAGTATAGGGTTCCGTAGTTGCGAATGACAACTTTGAGTTCACACTGTTTACACTCGCACCTCACAGTTTAACGACCAAAAACATCTAACAATAAAGATTGTATAAAATTTTACATTTCCAGTACATTTTATAAGTTGGTTGCCTATAACTTTTTAGTTTGCACTTAGTACCTAGCTCTGATAGTTTTCCTTTCAACTTCAGTATATATAGTACTGCTGTAATTTTTTTCACGTATCCATATATAACCGTTTAGCAGATAGAGGGGGGGGACACGTACCTCTAACAAAAATTTTCACTTTAAAACCAAATATTTCGGAAACGGATCCCTAAATCGAAAAATGGTGCTCTCAACCTCACAATATTTTTCAAAAACCTTTTTAACGATACCCCACACGATGGGTAAGTAGAGAAAAAAAAATTACTCCCACACTTTACTTGTATGGGAGCTACCCAAAAAAAAATTTTTTTCAAGATTTTTTTCTACGACTTTTTTGCCATGATTAATATACATACTCATACAAAATTACAGCTTTCTAGTACTTATAGTCTCTGAGTAAAACCGCGGACAGACAGACAGACAGACAGACAGACATGGCGAAACTATAAGGGTTCCTAGTTTACTACGGAACCCTAAAAAGCGTCTCTAGTAGCGCGAGCGACACTCACATTCCCTGTTCTGTGAGTAACTATGACTCGGATAGTTCTGATAAGTATAGTTCATCCGCTGAAATGATGTGCACGCTTTGTCAAGGCGACGCCGGCCGCCGACAAAGCAGTGTCTGCGCCAGTCAAAGGCGGTATCGGCGGCTTCAAATACGCCGTATAGACGCAGTGTGCGTTGGTGCGTCGCGCGGAACGGACGTTTAATTTTATTAGTAAATTACACGAATAAAAATGTTTTTTATTCGTGTAACTTACTACACGAAAAAAAAATGTGATTGACGAAATGGCGGCAAGGAATGGTTTCGAAGTTGTGCTTCTTCCGCCATATCTCATTTGTCGAGCTCCGTGGCGCAGCGGTCATCACGCCTGCCTGCGACACGGATGGTCCCGGGTTCGATTCCCGGTCAGGTCAAGATGGAAAACGATCTTTTTCAGATTGACCTGGGTCTTGGATGTTTATCTATATATGTATTTGTTATAAAATATTCTATCGTTGACTTAGTATCCCATAACACAAGTCTTTCATAAGAACTTACTTTGGGGCTAGCTCAATCTGTGTAATTTGTCCGTATATATTTATTTATTTATTATTTATTTATATCATTGTATATTTAATCCAATAGAGCAAGTTTGGTCAAAAGTCAAACACGACATAAGGGCGCGCAATTGCAACCCGACTAACAGTAATGCCGTCGGGAGTTTGTGGTGGGAAGTCAAGGGGTGCAGTTGGGGTCTACCTTGGACGATTTTGCAAATTGATTTTAGTGGGTTTTATAATATGAAATTGGTATAGTTTAGTGTTATAAATGCTCGTGCTCGTGAACAATTTGTGAAATAGTTAAAGTGGACTGTTATATGGACTCGTATAGACTTGTCACCATAACCTCCCGACCACGAGGCATCAAAGAACATACGCCATCTTTGATGCTACTTGTTACAACTTTACCGTACAACACCGATACTTAGTATCTCAATTTACTGGACATTGGCAGAATCACTGAAATCTCGGTGGAAGCCATTTTATAAAACAGAAGAAGAAGTAATGCCGTCAGGTTATGTCAAATGTGACACCCGATTTATGGAATAGATATGTTGAACATGCAAAATAGATATTTCTGTGCAGACCACGATGTTGATCTCCACCGAGAATCATTTATTATAAATACAGGAAGTGATTCGGAAGACTCTGATTAGGAAGCAATTTTTTTAAATATTTCATGTCCTGATTTCGGTCTAATAAAAATATTTTTCCACGTTAAATAATTCAATTATTATTTTTATTTACTTTCCAAAATCTCTTGTGGGTGTACTGCACATCATTTGCCGGGATACACTTTATGATAAAATTATTATATATTATTGCAATAATTGTTAATGTTTATAACTCACTTGTAGAGATCGATGGCCTTATTAGCTAACTGAATGGCTAGTGCGAAGTCGTCTAGTGCTCCGGGGCGGAGTTCGAATTCCAGTCTCCTTTGTTTTATGGGCTCTCCTTCCGTTTTCAACTCTGTTAACTTGTCGCTATAAACCTGTGGGTCCACAAAATTAATACATTATTATTGACGAATTTTGTGCTCAAGAACAAAACATCATCATCATCATATATTTTTTTAGCATCCACTGCAGAAGCATAACTCTCTCTGTACTGCCAGAGCCAAAGCCATAATGATAACAAATATATATTTTTTGTATACTCAAATAATATTCTTACTTAGGAAAGCTTAATCTCCTATCAACAGAAGACCGGAAATGAACACCTTCTTTTCACACACAATGGGCCCGAATAGGCGGCCTGAGTGTGGAAAATAGCTCACGGAAGCAGTAAGCAGTAGGATAGTTTGCCTGTATGATGAGCGTTCATATACAATAATTAAGTTCCCAGCATTCTAATAGAAAGTTTTTCATATTTACGGATTGAGTCACCTCTTAAAGGGTGTAAGTATAAGGTCCTTGATATATGTACAGTTGACGGCGTCCGCGCTCCTTCTCTCACTTGATATGAATGGAACTGTACCTGTCTGTTCTCGTCCTCGTCTCCCTCGTCGTAGAGCCACTGCTCGAGCGCGTCCAGCTGCCCGATGAGCCGGGCGCGCTGGTCGTCGGCCACGAAGTCGTGCAGCGTCTAGCCGTCCGACAGTTCATATACGTACTTCTCCAGCGCGTTGCGAGCTTCTTCTCTTGCTTGATAAGAATGTAACTGACCTGTCTGTTCTGGTCCTCGCCCTCGTCGTAGAGCCACTGTTCGAGCGCGTCCAGCTGCCCGACGAGCCGGGCGCGCTGGTCGTCGGCCACGAAGTCGTGCAGCGTCTCGCCGTCCGACAGCTTGCCGCGCAGCTCGTACACGTACTCCTCGAGCGCGTTGCGGGCGTCCGCACGCTCCTTCTCTTGTCTATCTTGAGCTTGCATTTTTCCCTACAAAAAAGAATGAGAAGATTGAAATAAAAAACGGTAAAATGCAAGTCAGAATCGCGTAGGTTCTGTACTGCCTAACATAATAAACACAATATTTAATTTTCAAAAATGCTTTAATACGCGTTTATTGTATGAAAGCCTCCCCCTCTTGATTACTTCATGAATTACTTCACTAGCTGTTACCCGCGGCTTCACCCGCGTGATATATAGCCTATGTCCTTCTCAGTAACCTAACTTATGTGTATGCAAAATTTCATCATGATCAGTTCAGTAGATAGGGCGTGAAAGCGTAACAAACAAACAAATAAACTCACTTTCGCATTTGTAATATTAGTTAGGGTTTAAGTACATATATTTAATATAATGATGATAGTATACCTCTTGCTCCATGTAAGTATTCAACTCATGCTGGGTGTAGCCGTGAGTTCTGGCGTCAATAGGCAATTCAATTGTCTTCACTAGCACTTTCTTGGATTTTTCCTTAGACTTATCCTTTTTGTCATCAGCATTCTCCTGAAAATAAGGGCAAACAGTTCACAACTTATTTGAACTACTCCATCCCCACCACTGCATCTGCTTGGAATACTCCTGTATACAATCTTATTTGTTTTATTTATAAAAAAATAATAATTCCAAGCAGAGCAGTGACCCATTTGCACCTCCTTCAGCAAATTTGGAAGATCATTACTACAATACTATTGATATCTTCCAAAATTGCTGGCTGAAGAAAAATAAAGAACCAATCAATAAATGCAAGATAACAAAACATGCGTGGACACAGAGACAGAACTGTAAAAGAACAATGTATCAAAAACACAACAATACCGTTCATAAGGCGTCTCATCAAAGCCTTAATGCAATGCTTGTGCAAATGGGACCTCGATAGGAGAATGGGGAAGTCTCATGGAATTTTTGTGATGTCTGCTGCCCAGGTAAACAAAAGATAAGAGCAACAGCCATACACAGCTGATAAAATTGACTGATGTCAGAACCTATAACAAACATGATTGACATCGATTCGAAGTAAGGAGCTAGCTAGACAGGCAACAAACACCACTTCACTCGACACACGCGCTACCGACACGTACCCCGCTGAACCATTGGCCTACTCTCTGTGTCCACGACTGTTTTTGTTGCGGCTCCTCGCCCTTCATCTCATCTTCTCTCACCTCTTGGCTCTCGGGCCCGTTTTGCTGCGGCTCTTGAGACCCGCCGTTAGTCTCCATGGGTGCCTCTTGAGTGTTCTGCGAGGTATCCGAATTCTCCATCTCAATATTCTCGTTTTGCGAATTCTCTTGCTTCTTCTCAACGAGCGAGGCAGACGCCACGGTTATAATGCCATTGATATTTACACGGACTTTGAGTTTGACCTTCTGGGACTCTCCTTCTGAAGTCGGCTGAACATCTCTAATGTGCCATTGACCTAAGATATAAACAAGATGCATAATAATCAAGAATTCAATCTACCAAACCAGTTTAATTTTTAAAATTGATACTTTACTCACCAATGAATGTATCAGGGAAGGGAATTTGGCCTGAATAGTAAGCACTGACGGAGAATGGTTCTTTTCTGTAGAAAGTCAACATTTTGGTGAATGGAGCCGCATGGAATGGTGGGAACACCTGTAACAAACAATCACAATGATTAGTTTGACGATCCACATGGAAAATGTAGAAGACGTGTATGCGAGGGCCAGACTTCTTAATAACTGAAGTAGACAAGCCGTACGTACTAAATTCTGAAGCGTTCAAACCGTAGCGCTTAGCTCACACCTACTCTGTACGCCGTCCACGTCAAGTGACACGATTGCTTTTGAGACTGTGTCTTGGTGTGGGCACGTCTAACTAACGCCTCTGTTAGACGGTCGCCGACAGGCATCCCGACGGCGTGACCTTGGACGGTGGCTCATCGACAGGGAACTCCGAGTGTTTCGGCGAGACGATCGGGTCGGCTGGCCGACCGCGCTTTGGCGTCAATGTGTTCAGAACACTCAACTGAAAACATTTCGTAAAATGGCTCCAAACCCTTGGAATTTTCAGAGTTCTTTACAAAGACATCCCACGCACTCTTTTTAAAACCTACTTTACCTTACCTAGTAAGTTTGTCTGTCTGCGAAGGGCAAATCTTACAACTTTATTTTGAAGCACTTATCCTTAACCGATTGAGCTGAAATTCTGTGTACCTACTCAGATGACAATGCAATGTTATGGTACCATAGATCTGATCTAATGATGGAGTCTGGAGATGGCAATAAGCACTCCTATACTAATAAATATAAATCATCATTTTTTAGCTCATTTGATTTGCTTTGCCAAGAATTTAACAGTGTATTAAGCTTATGAACCGTTATTTGAAACCTAATTAAACAACAATTGAGAGTAGCGAGCTTGACTTCCGGTAGCAGGTCGGCTATTTTACCGATTTTCCCTTACGACGTTGGCTAACTTCCGGTGGCCAGGAAGGGGGGCACGTGGCGCCGCGCCACTGCTCTGAGCCTCATTGGCGTCTTGACTATCGTAGCAGTCGGTTGTATTGGTAAGTGCACGCACTTACATTTTTATTACTTATATATTTTCGCTTTTCAGCTTTTTATTTTTCAGATTACTGATTTTCCCTGAAACATGTTATTATTTGAATTCAAAAATTCAATATAATAACGGATTTTTTAAAGGATTTTAACGATGCAAATCGTTCGTTACTTATATATTGGTTATTTAACAGTCCATCTGATTAACAAACAGTACTATTTAAATGTTGAATTCTTAAGTTGTTATATTCCTATATAATTTAAAGTGACTGTGTCAGTGAATAAATTGAGAAACTATCCAGACCAAGGAATGTAGTGTTGCTATGCAGAGCATGTAAGTGATATTCAAGATTATATTAACACGTTGGCGTTGCTTATTAAGCCTTTTTGAAGTTAAGGCCGTTGCCTTTATAAAGATTAACTATATGTCAAGAAAATGTGCAGCCATAGACTGCGTAATATTTTACGTTAATAAGCGATTGACAAGATTAACAATAAAACTTAATATAGATATGAATGATTTTCATTTATATCACTTCATGAAACTGGTTCTTTGCTGCATAATGAAATTTAAGGATTAACGGAAAATCCTTTTCGATTGCGAAGATTTTTTGTTTTGTTTTCATATCACTTACCCTCAAGGAGATGAGGATATGGAGATCAATTCCGTATATTAATTTTGTTTCTAGAGGTAACTAAACATTTCATTAAGTATATTAAAAGATAGTATTCATTAAAAAGTTGAAGTGTGAACTTATCATTGAATTGCTAGTTTATTCAATTGTCGATTACGGTGGACAATTTAGTTTATTTCTTTTTACTAATTTCTTTGTACGAACAAAATCTTTGTATGGAATAGAGAATTGATACATAAGTGAATTTTATATAATAGGGTGATACCTTGACCACCTTATCGAAATAATGCTGTTAGCTTAGCTATGCTTAACGTGCAGACTCGGGTCAAGCCCAGTCATGCTGGAACATTGGATTATTTATAAAGCTGCTGCGCAAGCTCAGCTGAACGTGCAGGCTCGGGTCAAGCCCAGTCATGCCAGAACATCGTATTATTGATAGTGCAAATAAATAAAGCTGCTGTGCAAGCTCAGCTGAGCGTGCAGGCTCGGGTCATGCCCAGTCATGATAAAACATTGTATTATTCATAGTGCGAATAAATAAAGCTGCTGCACAAGCTCAGCTGAACGTGCAGGCTCAGGCTCAAGCCTAGTCATGCTGCCTATTGCGTCTATTTTAATTATAGACATGCAATACATGAAGTAAAATAAAATACATTTTGGTTCTTAATATTAACTTTTATTTTGCTGAAACAAAGCTGCTACGTTAGCACACCTGAACGCTTGAGCTCAGGCCAAGCCAAGCCATGTCGCAATTTCGGATTATTTTATGAATGACGTAAATAGAACTATATCATGATGAGTAAAACTGCAGCAAAAGCTCAAATAAACTCGCCAATCGCGATGAATCAAGAGGAGTTACATTCTGGTTGTATAACAATTTTATTTAAGTGCAATTGATTAGCTGTTGCGTATGCTCAGCTTAATGCGCAGGCTCAGGGCAAGCCTAGTCATGCCATAACATTAAATATTATTTTTTTTTTATAATAAGTGGAGCGACATTTTGCGTCGCGAATAATGATCTCTTTAAATATATTCATGAAGTTATTAAAGTAACTACATTTTTCATGTTTATTTACTTGGGCTTTTTTATCATAAAACTAATGTGAAAGCTCAGTTTAATTCATGGGCTCGGGTCAAGCAGTATTTCCAATGCTGAAAATATTGTCAATTATGAATTTTAGAGTCGTTTGGGCTATACTTGAAGCCAAATGTGTATGATCTAGATTTGGCTCCTTATGAATAATGCTAACGTTAAATTGAACACACAGGCTCAGATCAGACCTGTTGCGGTATTAGCTAGTTATTAACTTTCACAGTAAATTGAACTGTATCCCAAGAAATTATAAAATTAATGTTTAAGTTAGCCACTTGAATCAGTTACGAACTTAAATAAAAGCTACATCTCAAACTTTGCCGAAGAGGCGCAGTCTCTGGTTAACACATTCACTGCCGGAGTTTCACAATAAAGTGTTCTACGAAAGTACTCGTAGTTTGCACCGAACTTGTTTTTAGTTATCCTTCACCATCTCATTGATAATGAAATATTTTTATATTAATATCGTATAAAAATAATTGTCTTGATCTAAGAAAGACTTTTACCAACTTTCATTGCAAAGTCGAACCGGCCAGGCGAGTTTTTCCGATTACACTATAATGGAATGTCGCAGATATTTTTCATGTTCAAACTATGACACTAGCTATGAAAATTGACTATCGATTTTTTTTTATGGTCACTTTACCCTAATGTATGAATAAGTGGAATGCACGGTATGTGCTACACTAGTGTTTAATGCAAACGTATAACACATAATCATCATCAGCTTTCTACGACCACTGCATACTATAAGCCTCCTTTCTATCTTTAGAATCTAGCATTTCCTAGCATTTTGCCTAATTTCATAATGTGCAACAATAGTAAAAAGATTAGAATATACTTCAAGTCGACAAAGACAGTTCGTCTTTTGACCTTGCTTATTTTATTTACCGACCTCAGGCGGTGATTATAACGGTTCGTCAAATTATTTTTAATATTTTAAAGAAAACTTTAGCAGCTTTTCGTCGTAGATTAGCCTCCTCGTCATATCAAAAGGCTATTTTTGGGCTTGACAGGTTAAAGATGCGCTCTAATTTCACAAGGCAAAGTCGGTTTTATGTTGTAATATTTCTTACAAAAATGTTTGGTATCAGTTTATTGAAAAATATATTTAAAAAATTCAGTTTACCATATTTTTAAAAGTTGAATAAAATTTAAAAGACATGCATGTTAAGCAATAATTCTCGGTGTTTTCTTTAGCTACTAGCTTCTTAACATCTCATCCAGGCCCTTCGCTGAGTGATGGATGATTGGTTTGTCCTGTATCATTTGCCCGACTCCTCTCTCATGTGAGCGTTTTTCCGGTTGCATTCTCAGCTGGAGTGCTTTGGACACCCATGGCCTGGGGCCTGCAGACATACATATCTTCGATTTTCTTTTAGTCTAAATCTGTTTCAGTTTTGAGACTTTATCGCGGTTTAAGGCTTACAACAGCATTTGACATTTTGTAATTTATTAATTTTTTTTTTAATTAGTTTATTTATTGGACAACATAAAATATTTTATTGGACCACATATATTTGAGCAGTGAATGCAAATCTGATTGCAATCTCAGTATTTGGAGTTTATTGAATTATTTAATGTACGTAAAGAAACTACAATAAATAAAAAATTTCGTATAACAATCTTATTAAACTTGCTTTCTTTTGCTTCTTTAATTGAAACGGTTCTACTAATCTTCACTGAATAATTTATAAAGGAACTCTTAGCAGGCCTTAGTCTTACCAAAAATGGTATTAAAAGGTGTGTTTGACACTATTTATCACTTAAAATGATAATATCGCACTAACTTTTATTTTTGTTTAAACATAGGAACAATCCGAATTAGATTTTCAAATCCGAACTTTAATCCTATACTAGGATGGAAATCCAGATCATATTGCTTTAACAAGGTATATTGTTTATGTGATATTTTTTTTGCCTGTTTCAAAATTCGAAGTATTTGAAATACCAGGTTTGATTGTTTTTAATATCAATAATGATAAGACTATTTATTCATCTTACTAATGAACGGTCTCCCGTTTGTGCCTCTGTAAAGTTGACTAGTACTATTCCAGCCTAGCAACAGAAAAGCAAGATATTTGTAGTCAAAATTCAATTTATTACTTTCTTAGTTTACTTACTACTTGAGGTTTAGTTTTACTTTTTCTTGTGTAAAAATAAAATGTTTGTCATTCCTCTGCATTTTATCATCTCAAAGACAATACAGTTGCGAGAGCTGTTTGTATCTACCATATAGCCTTTGTATTACAAATCTTCTGGGTATATTTTAGCCAGAAAGAAGTTGTTTTGTCCTAATTACGGCTATCATCTTGCTGAGTGCGGTGCACAAGCATATTTTACTTTATAAAGATTAAAACGGTCAAAGTTCATCTCAATTTTCCTTACTTTAAAATTACCTTTTTGGCTTTATTCTAACCAATGTACATATGTCATATATTTTGAAAATGGAACAGAATTACTCATGGCTAATTTTAACAAATTATTCTATTTGTTTCCATATCTACGTAATAGGACTTGAACATGCAATTCAAATGGTTTTATACCATGGATACTGAAACTTATTGCACGTGACAACAAGACTGTATGATAAAAAGGTTATAGAAAAATAAATATTTTCCGCAAGGTAAACCTTGCAATTTGTTAAGTGAGTTTTTGAAGTTCTTTCCTCCAGGTGATTTCTTTTGTTTTTTACTATTGAAAGTAGTCCGTTTATTATTGATCTTCGATGAAAAAAGGAAAAGTACCTACGTCATATGATGGTTATTTGATGTTCTGTATGCAAATCCTGTTTTACAATATTTTTATTATAAAAATAATAATGGTTCTGAATGTAATTTATACTCAATTTCGTCATTTATTTTTGGCCAGGTATAGTACGAGTTATTCGTACTCATTACAGTTTATATAATTGTAAATTTGATATTTAAGCTTTACCTATACCATCTGTGTGGTTAATGAATTTGACACTTAAACAAGTGTTTATTAATTCAGTCTTTGTTTACTTTATTATCATTTAAATAATTTTTATTTTTTATATGATAATTTTTTTGTTTATAAAGTCCGATCTATCCTTTGGTAGAATAACGTTTTTTTATTATTCTTTCTTGTAACTCGGTCTTGTCATGCATTTTATTTTCACATCTGATTTATTTAACTATTCAGTTTCACATGATATCATATCCATCATGTTATTGGCTATAACCGGTACACCAGGCGATAACAGACAATCTCTCAATTGTTGTTTAATTAGGTTTCAAATAACGGTTCATAAGCTTAATAGCAGCGTTTTACCTACCAATAAAACGCTTATTAAGCGATAACCTTATTTGAAACCTAATACACAATCACTGCCAGGTGTTTCTTATGCGAATCAATTTCGAGATCCAATGAGGCTCAGAGCAGTGGCGCGGCGCCACGTGCCCCCCTTCCTGGCCACCGGAAGTTAGCCAACGTCGTAAGGGAAAATCGGTAAAATAGCCGACCTGCTACCGGAAGTCAAGCTCGCTACTCTCAATTGTTGTTTAATTAGGTTTCAAATAAGGTTATCGCTTAATAAGCGTTTTATTGGTAGGTAAAACGCTGCTATTAATTGCTCGTAATAAAAGCTTGTCAATAAAATTTATTTTTTTAAGCCATTTTTTTGTCCATTTAAAAGGGCGAATTAAAAGGGCCAAATCTTTGTAAGCATTTATAAACTCCTCGATAACATCGAGTTTTCCGCCATTATGGATACGCGTGAACGCACGCATCGAATCCTCGGAGCGTATGGCCTAGCGTGGTTGGCAACAAGCGGCCAATGGGTTACAAACCGGCAGTCCCGACAGCGGTCAGCCGCGCACGCTCGACGACCAAGGACGTCCGAAGGTCAAACGAAATCTTGTCGGGAACAGCCGTCTACAAGTCGGCGACCATCTAGCAAGCCTTAAAGTTTAGTGTTCGGCGAGGGCACCCACCTCCATGTCGCCGTCCTCGCCGCGCGCGGCGTCCCAGGCCAGGTGCACGGCGTAGGGCTGCACGTCGGTGACGCTGAACTCGCGCACGCGCACCGCGGGGCTCAGCATGGCGCACTGCAGCGCGCAGCCGCGCGACACCGCCTCGTCCTGCACCAGACATGCAAGGCTTCATTAACGAAATTTAAACTTTCACTTAACGGCGCTACAAATAATTGCTAAACAACCAATCGTAAATTCAAAATACAATAGTGGTTGCATATGTTTAATTGAAAGTGTATATTTTTGGTAAAAGATAAATATCTCAAAAAAAATAACAAAAACAAAGGTGCCCATCATTATCAGTTCCGTGTACTAATAAGGCCACCTTGTTTGCGCCATCCCTCTATCTCTAGTTATCCTAGTAAGAAACTAAGAGAGTATTATAAATTATTAACCTGGTTGAGAGTAGTAGATGCAGTTTTGCCAAACACTTGTTCAATCAATCCTTTGACAGCTGGAATACGCGTAGATCCACCCACAATCTCTACGGAGTAGACGTCTTCGGGTCTTAGTTCTGAAACCATTACAATTCAATTAGCGCTGGAAAACTATTTCCGCAAACGGCGAACAGTTGGCTGAAATTCGCAATTATAAAATCTCTCCTCGCCTATAAACTAAGCGATTTTGAGGCGTACTGATCTGAGGAGTGCTTACGCAGTCAACAGGGGAGTGAGCACTAATCGGTTTCTACACCTGAGAGGGTAATAGTAATCTTGCTATTTTATTGGATTACTGACTGAAAAGAACTTACTGGCATTATGCAAAAGTTCTCTCAAGGTCCTTTCCACTCTTGTGAAAGTTTCAGCACTGAGTTGTTCCATTAGGGCACGCTGCATATCTCCGGAGACATCGCGCTCCTCCATGAAGCACTCAATGTTGAGTGGCAAGCGAGTGCTGTTAGCAGACATCTGCTTCTTGAGCTTCTCCACCTCTTGCAGTAGACGAAGGAAAGCTCTGCAATACATTGACAAATAATTGTAATGTCTTATATAAAAAGGGACACAGATGCAGAAGCAAATTTTTCTATGTGTCCATCTCTAGTGGGATCTCCAAACTAATGCAATTTCCCAGAGATCCCTTTACCATTAGAGCTAAAGCATGTTGACTCTCAAGACAATCCCTTATTGCTTCGAGTTATTTTCAATAGGAACTTGTCTTGACAGATCCTGACGATGCTGCCCATCGAAACCGTTTTTAAAGCGCAGGGTAGGAATTCGTGGACTGCAGAATGGTATAAAGGAATTTGAGTTGCTCTTTCTATTCAGGTGGCCGGGCGCGTACCAGATGCCATACTTGCAACTACAGGACATGCAGTTGAGGATGATACCCCTGACTATATTGTTTATTTTATGTAGGTTACAACAACCAATTGTAAGTGTGACGTCTAACTTACCTTTGATTCTTTCTAGCATCCAGTTTGAACCTAGTCATGAAATCTTGACAGAAATATTCAGCTAAGGCCATGTCTATATCTCTTCCGCCACACTGGGGGTCTGTTGCAGTCGCTAACACGCGCAATTTACCCTTGTTGAAAGCACATGCAGCAACCTGGAAATTTAAGCGTGTTTATTTGATTGAAATAAAATCTTTTTATTTCGTTTATTACATTATTTATACACCTAACGTTTCAAAATAATGTTATAAGCGCGATAAAACCGTATTAAAAGTAATTTGATTTAAATGTAAATTGCGAAAACATCGTTTATTTTAGTTAGTATGAACAACTTATTGGATGCTTTAAACGCGGTGCTTAGCACCGCGCTACATAACTGTATTATATGCCACTATTTGGACAATATTGTTGCAGAATATAATACAACATGTAAAAGACATATTTATCCATACTAATAAGGCTACCCAAATGACTACTATATAAATACAAACAAAGATCTGACTGCGGGTCAGGCAACTAAGTGTATGGTTGTTTGAACGCTCAAGCATTGAGGTGATCATATGCCTTTTACATATTGTATATTCTTGTGTTATCATGTGACACAATGCAGAAATTTGTGTTACAAACGATTGAGATAAAAACCTGTAGTGAACTATGCCCAAAGTCAACAAACACGACGTTACGGGGCTTCTCCTCGGGTGCTGGTAGGTCTTGTTTGTAAATGCCATATGCTAATGCTGTGGCTGTGGTTTCATTCATAAGGCGGAGTACATTTAGGCCTGCAAAAAAAATATATTTTAAAATTTTTAACATTTTTTGCCTAGATCGATTAGCACTTCCTTTCTATAATTAATTTATACTTCCACATACAGGGTTAAATGTCAAATTTGGTAATCTTGTCATTCAAAGTTGAATTCTTCGTTGTCACCATGCAGCTACTGATACAGTCCGAATCAAACTTTGCGGCTTGGACCATCGCACGAAGGGATGCGCAGAACACAATTATTAGGTTCAGAGGGGCGCGCGCGGGGAGACGACGCACGTTCTGCGCAGCTCGCAGCTAATATCCGAGCCGCCATAAAGTTTGATTATGACTGAAATGCAGTTCTCACTCACTGACTATGCTAGGTCAGACGGGGACAACATTTGAAGATTTACACTACAACTACTGTACTTAAGAGTTAAATAGATAAGTCATGCTCAATGTTTAAAAAAATACCAGCAATTGATGCAGCATTCAGCAGAGCATTTCTCTCAGCATTTGTGAAGTAGCTTGGTACAGAGATGACACAGTCATTAACTTGAGTCTGAAGTGCAATAGTTGCTATATCTTTCAATTTTGTGAACAGCATGGCAGTTATCTAAAACAAGAGAAAAATTATATTAATTTTACTAATTATCAAAGCTTATATTTAACTTGCTTTATTTATTAATTTTACCAAGCAGCTTAGACGCCTTAGTTTTCTACAAATACTATAATGTTACAAAAAAATATGTTTAATAATTGCTGCTTTCAAAAAGTAATTAAAATGCACCAATAGATCTGAACACAGCCTTAAGCAGACTTCTAGTAGACAATAATTTGTTGCAGTTGCTTTACTTGTAATTTCCTGGTGTAGCGGCCGGACTGCTCAGAGCTTAAATCTCAAAAGCTACATTAGAACCACTTTCTGTCATTTGTTTGAGCTACAATTTTGCATGCTTGGGTATGTAAAGAACAAATTACGGAAATGTTTAATTTAATGATGATCTATATACTTATTGTAGCAAAGCAAAAAACTTGTTTCAATTGGCAGACTTAATGCAGTCAACCATAGGATAAAGTTTGTTTGTAAATTTTATGTGAATCAAAATATGAATATGAAATCAGAAGACACTGCTTTACCATGGAGGCATGGAACTGATCTGATGATAAAGAGAAAAGTGGAATGTATTATGGTAAAACACACTTTGATCGCTGAAATAAGATTTAATTATAATTAGGGAAAATGCAACACCAATAGACACAGTCAAAAGATAATGTTAAGCAGTCTGAAAACACAAAATCATTGCCCTCTTCAGTTGATGTAATCTTTTTATGATAGGTACCTTATATTGCAATTTAGAGGAACTACATTTTTTTACCTGTTCTGGACTAAAAACATTATCTTCTCCAAGATAATTGACTCTTATGCCAATGCCACCATCTGCTCTTTGCTCTACTTTAAATGGAAAATGTTTTAACTCTTTTTGAACCAATGGATCAGAATACTTCCGTCCAAGAAGTCTTTTGAAGCCAAATACAGTGTTCTTCATATTGGTCACCATCTGGTTTTTTGCTGCTACACCTAGTATTCTGTTCTTTGATGAGAAGGCCACACATGATCTGAAAATAGAAGACAAAAAATGATTGAAAAACACTGACAGGCCAGTTTGGTAGCCCTTCTCATAAATTTTTTAAGGTTAATATTATTTAGTTTTTAACCTATTAGCAACATCATATAATATGGCTCTGAAACATTAGCTGCAGTCTGCTCTTGTAAATTAATCAATTTATATACTTTTAGCACCTAGCTCTTTATTGAGATTTGTATTTTCTTCACAAAATTTTGGATTTCATTCACTAGAAAGATATTGTAAAATAGTATTGTATGGTAATATCTTTGACTATATACTCTCTAGACGTCGTCATGCCTTTATTTCAATGATTAAAAAACTGGCCAATTTATCAATGCTTGTGTGTGGCAGTTTTGTGTTAGCACACCTCCTGTCAATTAATGCCATCAATATCCATCAAATTTGTAACTATGTGTTTGCATCATAGACTATAGGTTGGACCCAATTTTTTTCTCCGCTTTGAGGCTAATAGTCTATTTAGGCTCTATATAATCTAAGACTAATATGACTTGGCCAGGGACCAGACTCCAGCAAAGAAAGATCATCACTGGATTTTAATCCCCAGCCAGGCCTTGTTGAAAAGAGATCTTTTTTAGATTGGCATGGGTCTTGGATATTTATCAGTATAGTATTTATTACATAAAATAGAATTGTTCTTGTTTTCAACTTATGGTCAGAGTGTAGTGTGTAAGTTTAGGGACTAACAAAAATTTCATCTTTAAATTTTTGTGTAACCTGTGTTTTACTGTCAATATAAACATCAAAATAAACATCCTTTATTTTTTCCAAAATTTGCGATCCCTTTGTTACACTTTAACTCAACTTACTGTAGGACTAACTCAATTTGTGTGATTTGTCCCTATTGTTTCATTATTAATTTATTCTCTTTAACTGTATTTTTAGTAATACCGATCTATCAATTTATAAGGTTACACATGACCTAGTTTGGTTTCAAATTACTGTTTATACAGTAGATAACCTTAAAAATTCATTATGACTTTAATCATAATCAAATCTGCACAAAATGTATGAAAATATTTTTGAATTTATTACTGACCCAGAAACAGGGACTTTTCAAATCGAAATTTGGCCTTTTGTTAGTCATAACTCGAAATTTCTATCAAATTCTGGGCAAGTTCATACAAATGATTCAATGCATTATCACCTTCAGTTTTGATGTACCTATATCAGGTAAATACATAAAACATGTGAAATACATACAGTAAAGGACAACTAATGGGTTATTGATTATCATGATCAGCTACATTCAGTGCAAGAATATTTATTGAAGGACTTCCATGAAAGATGACAAGCAGAATAGACAAGTCAAGGAAAAGAATACTGTCAAGCAAGTTTTATGTGGAAGCATTGGTAAATCGATACAAATTATTAAAATAAGGAACTATTTTACTTACGGAGTACCCCGTAGACTGTAATCGTTGGCTATTGTCTCGATACCACCTGCTTTTGCAACAGCGATGTAACAAGATTCGTTGCCGAAATCAATACCAATGACGGACATCGCAGCCATAACTATGAATAAAGTTTATTTTAACGAAGTCGTAAGGATACAAGCGTCTTGTAACAGGAGATTGCAAGATATAATAACACGTTGTCTCAACTCACACTGACAATCGCTCAATATCGCAATCGCAAACGATCGCCGGTTCACCGCACTTTTCCGTCTCTACCGGAATTTTCTAGAACTATCTGTCATCCAACTGTCATTGTGATGTCACTTCTTTTTTTTTACGACTGACGTTGATATCTAGTGTTTCAACCTCAAAATAGCCTTCACACCTGTTTGACAGTGTCTGTAAAAACTAATTTTCTTTGCCTCAATCAATAAATACGACATGCAAATGGCGGTAATTTCGAAATTTTGACAGCTAAGTCAAGGTGTTAAAAAATTCTTGATAAACATTATTTTTATTGTTGTAGTTGAGTAAAATGCAAAACTTTTCTATATTTTATAGACTAATGTCAAGTTTGGCAGTATTCACTAACTCAATGTGTGTAATAACTAGCTTCAAAGTTAAAGGTTATCTCTCCGGCAAGCACCACGCAAAGTTGACTTTAGCGCGTCTGCTGAGGTCACCTTCAGGCGTTGTAGTATCGTGATCGTGACTGGTTAGCATTGTTACACGCTCCAGTTGTTATCATAATTTTTACACATTTTCTTTAGAAGGATTTCATTAATAGTCAGTATGAGTGGAGAGCCCCAAGCGAAACGTCCGAAAATGAGTGAACTTGAACAATTAAAGCAGTATTGCACGGTGGTTGCAGACACTGGTGACTTTGAAGGTTAGTAATTGAAAGTTTTGATAACACTTAACACTGTAATACACTTTAATTTATGCCAATGAAACATACTTATGTCAATTTTACAAAGATCATTTACAATTGTAAACAATTCTTTCAGCAATGAAAGCTTACAAGCCCACAGATGCAACTACCAATCCAAGCCTTATCCTATCCGCTGCTGGTATGGAGCAATACCAACATCTGCTTGACAAGGCTATTAAATATGGAAAGGATACAGGCAGGTAAATATATAAACATTAGATAGAACTATTTGGACACAAGCTGCATAGCATTAAAATATTTTCATAATTAAAAAATTGTTATTTCTCATGTTTCTTTGTTGATACATCTTTTATTTCCTGATGTTGAAAGTAGAAACAAATAAATTCTTTACATATTCATTATAATGTTCCTATTTCCAGTAATGTTGAAGAGCAAGTTGCGGAGACTCTTGATATGCTAAGTGTTCTGTTTGGTTGTGAAATTCTTAAAATAATTCCTGGAAGAGTATCAGTTGAAGTAGATGCCAGGTATGTACTTAAATTTTTCTTTTAACTTTATTTCTTAATACTTAGATGGGATGAGAATGTACTTATACTTCATATGTGTTAAAGAATTTTTTTATAATCATTATGCTGTAACAAATATATATTACCTTGAATAAGAATCATAACATCCCATTCAATACTACGATAAGTCAGTATTTAACAAATATCCAACTATTTGTACTAAAATATTTTTTTACGTCTGATTAGGGGCCATTCATTAATTACCTACATAAGATGATTTTTGCCAGTTTTTGTCCCTTCTTCCCTTATGTGAGAAAAAATAGGAAATAGCTGACCTTCTCTCTCCTGGTTTAATATTTATTTAATATAAGAATCTATTTAAAGTAAAAAAATTATACTATCTTGAGCGTTTTATTCATCAAATAAATAGTAGCTCCATGTCCAATGTAGCTTCGAGTGAGCTTTCGCTACTTTACTTGGCATTATTACAACTTTCTTTTTCTCAATTGATCTTTCCAGAGTCTCAAATCTCACTCAAAAAGTGGATCTGCTAATGGAATATCTTTGAGAATATAGTAACTTGGTGTCACTTCTCTAGTTGGTTGTTCATGATTGTGTCATTGTCAACCGTTACCCATTCAACATCAGCCCCAATGCTGCAAGATATTTTATGGCTTGAATGCCTGGGCTTGAATGTATGACAGAAGCCTCTTCATTTTCAATATTTGAATTAGAGCCATGGAATTTTGTGTAGTTGCGCTGTCTTTTTTGATGTAAAGGTTTGCCCACAGAACTATATCAAGTCAAGATATAGTTGATATAGTTCTGTGGGTTTGACTTTCATATGTATATGTATTGATAGCATTCTGTGGCATTTATTAAGTTAGATTGATCCCCTTTCGAATCATGGATGCCCATTACTGTGAACTTATTTAATAACTATCAAGATTTGACCCCCTTGTAAGAAAATAATAGGACATGGTTGACCTCCCCCTACATCGTCTTACATAAGTCAATTAAAGGCCCCTTAGTACATTTAACTTGTATTGTAATAATAAGGTTTTGCACTGAAGTGCAAGGTTAATTCTGTAAGTTCTGTAACAGTGTTGCTGGTAAAAGTCCAAGGTCGCAAATTGTTTTTTCTAGTACCTAATACCTACATTAAATTAGTTTCGTTTTTTTTTTCAGATTGTCTTTTGATAAGGATGCTAGTATTGCAAAGGCAATAAAGTTAATCAATATGTTCGCTGAGTATGGAATCAAAAAGGAAAGAATTTTAATTAAATTGGCTTCTACATGGGAAGGAATTCAAGCTGCAAAGTAATTATGACTGCTTTTTTTATATAAATGGTTGTCTGCCTATTCTTAAGTAAGTCAAGACTAATTGGTTTGAGTCACCAAATATTAAGACAGGTGAAACCATTAGTAAAAGATTAGTATTTCTTATATAATTCTGATGTAACATCCATGTGTGTAAAATAAATTTTACAGTTTGTGAGAATGGATTCACAAACTGTAAAGTTTATTTTACACAACTGCCCAAAATAGTAGTGTAAAAGTTTTCAGAGTTTGTGTACGTATTTAAGTGTGTATTCGTTTGAGCATCTTTATTATTCTAGGTATAACAGATTTGAATGTGTGAGGACTCTTTGCTTTCAGTATTTGCTTATAGTATATTTTTTTGGCGTTAAGTAATGTTTTTTTTTTAATTGATGAAAATGCTTTATAATGAATGATAAATAAGGTTTTGTATCAAGCTGGTTTTGGTAGCTACATTGAGCAAAAAAAAAAAAATAATGTCTTGGATATTACACAATATGTAATGGTATATTTATTTAAAGGTTTGAGGAATTAATTTCCAGTGTGCTGGAAATGTTTTAATACTTTCATTTGATCCTAAATCACGTGTAATCTGGGTTTATGCAATCCCAGGGGGTGTGCAGTAACTCTTGAGTCAAGTAACTGCAGAATGTTCGATCTTTTATCAGTTTTTTGCTTGTATCTCGACGACAGTACATCCAACGGAAAATGTTGTCCCATACAATATTAAAGATAGTTAAAAACTGAATGTGCAACTAAAATTTTAACTTTGGTTTAGTGGTACAGTCGAAATCAAACGTACCTAGCAAGAGATGCGACAAGGAACGGCTATGCCGTGTGAAAAAATTGTTAAACAGAACTTTCTGTTCCTACATGTAATCAGTGGGTGTAGGTGATACAATTCCTGCATTCTACCGTTAAGGGAAGGTGGCTATTTCACCTAAGGCCAATGAGACCACCTTGGACTAAATCTGCCAACAGATATTCTCAAAACCCCTTATAAAATCAAGTATACTCCCAAAATTTATGCAAACCTCTTTGGATTGCACAAACTCAGATTACAGGCATTTAGAGCCAAATCAAGGAATTAAAACGATTTTACAGCTTGCTTAAATATTTATTTAAAAAAAATCTAATTCGATTGGCTTAAAAAGATTAAATTATTCTATTTTAATGAGGAAATTAAGTGACTTTACAATTTATTTCATTGTAGGTATTAATCAAATCACAGTATCATATTAAAATTAACGCCCATTATCACTGTGCAAATGTGATATCACCCTTATCTACCAGTGTCTTATTATTTACAGAGAACTGGAGAAAAAACACGGCATCCACTGCAACTTAACTTTGCTGTTCTCTCTGTACCAAGCTATTGCTTGCGCAGAGGCTAATGTGACCCTCATATCTCCATTTGTTGGGAGAATTTTGGATTGGTAAGTTGGATATTATATACATTAATTCTCTTTTATATAACTCGGATTTTATATGTTTAAAGCGCTATTCATACATTTCCGGGTCAGGGCCGACCGAGTCCGTATTCCCGTCAGGGCCATTCCCTCCGGGATCAAAGTAGTCTTTGGTCAAAATTTGATATTAATTGTTCGGCAATTGTAGTGTTGGTCAAAGATGTCGGTCATCATAAGTCAGTTGGGCAACGGTTTGTGGCACAAACGTTGTACAATATCACAAAGAATATCGTTCCTGTAGGTAGAAATCGGATGGTGGCAGGGCATCCGGGTGTACTCAGGACACTTACCGCCCGGCACTGCACAAACGTGTCTAGTCTCTTGGACAGCCTTTATTTCTTTTATCAATGAAAAAAATGAATGATTTCCTTTACTTTTTGATTTTTATTGAATTTTCTTTTGCCATTTTGATGACATGTTTATAAATCAGGCAGCTCATTTATAAAGGCTAGCAGATTTGCTACAACTTCCATAACCGACTTTACAAAAATAAGGAGGTTCTCTATTCGACCATTTTATTTTGTATGATTGTTACAATTATTCGCAAATTTTCCTATTTGAAAAATTTTATCCCCGCCTTCTTAAAATCGTTTCAGTAATCTATCTGAATGCGGTTGTTTTGCGAAATAAGCAATTTATTTCCTAGACAAATGGAAAAGTTTACAAAATATTACGCAGATATATTAATTTGTTTCAGGTATGTGGAACACACGAAAAAGACTTATGAGGCTAAGGAGGACCCTGGCGTGGTGTCGGTGACGCGCGTGTACAACTACTACAAGAAGTTCGGGTACAAGACGCAAGTGATGGGCGCGTCGTTCCGCAACACGGGCGAGATCCGCGAACTGGCGGGCTGCGACCTGCTCACCATCAGCCCCAAACTGCTGCAAGAGTTGGCCAACAGCGACCAGCCTCTCAAGAAAGTGAGTTTTGCTTCCTTCAACTTATCTTCTGACTAGTGGCAAACAATATACGTATATATCACCGGAAAATAACAAGTACCGTAAATTGATCAATTTTCGAGTTAATTTAACAACTTTCAGAAAATCATAACTGACAGTTGAAATGTATTACTTAACGCACTAAATTTAGCTTATTGATCAATTTACGGTAGGTACCTCGCAGTAATTTAATACTTAACGATTTTGTCACAAGTTAAATCATACACGGTTGAACCAATCGCTGCTCAGTGTAAATTTTAACGGTACACTATCATACGTAAAATAATACACTGTTTTCTGATTGGTAGATGGCTAAGATGGCACTGGTTGCATCAACCTTACACTCTCCGGCTCAAGGTCACAGGTGCCCGAACTCTCACGTACGCGAGTGTTCGGGCCACCAGTATAGTGGTGAAACTCTCTAGTTTCACCACTGTACTTACTAGTGGCCTGCACGTATGGAGGACATAACTTCAAGGAGCGGATAATATCATCATATTTGATAGATAGGCTATCTATAGCTCGTATCATCTTGGCGCTTGTCATGAGAGGCTTGCGTACTTACAAAAAAAAAAAAAACAGGCCAAGTGTGAGTCAAACTTGCGCAATGAGGGTTCCGTACAATATGCTTCATGAACACACACACGATGTGCAAAAATGTTTTATTCAATTGACTAGCGCTATCTAGTGGTGTTTTCGTGAACTATTTCCCTAGATGAACTTATTATAGTGAGTTTACCACTTTATTTTCAAGTGATAGAATTCTTATTATTTTTCCTGTAGTCTTCAAGGAATGAACTATAATATGTAATTTTTTCAAAATTTTCGGCCCAGTACTTTCGGAGATCAGGGGGGGGGGAATGGTCAATTTTTGCCTTCTTTCGTGAATAAAATCAAAAGTATTGATTTTACCCGACCAAAAAAAAATATTTTTGAGATCCTCATAATGAGCCCTTTCATTTGATATATGACACAGTAAGGTTTGCAAAACATTCTTTTAAAATTTTGTAATTGGGCCCCTAAAAATGACCCTTATTTAAAAAAAAATCTTTATTTACTTTGCACATCCGTGTTTGGGTCATAAGATTACACCATCTTACCAAATTTCACCTAATTTGGTTCAGTAGATTCGGAGAAAATCAGCTGTGACAGACGGACGGACGGACAGACAGACGCACGAGTGATCCTATAAGGGCTCCGTTTTTCAATTTTTGTACGGAACCCTAAAAACGAGATGCGGGTAGGGCGTTATTATTCATCCTTGCGATATCATATATTATTCAAAATTTTCTATCCCATTTGATAGAACTCAAAAATATTCTGTACATAAACTAGTCTGGTTGGGTATTTATTTTTACGCTGAACGTATTTATTTATTTTTTCCATCACAACAAAAATATTCTGTACATATCGCAACAGGTTTGAGAAGTTAAAAGTTAGGTACTGTACTAACATACTGTGAGTTTGGTTACTTCTTGATCTTCTTTGGTTACTCTTATCTTTCATTCTATAATATTTTATGACTAATATTTGGTTTATACCCATTTTAGTTGTAGTTATTATTTGTATTAGTATTATTGCATTGAATGTAAGTATGTACAACAATTATTTAAGTACTATATTTTTTCAGGTACTTGATCCTAAACTTGCAGCGGAATCAGACATCGAAAAAATATCCCTGTCGGAAGCTCAATTCCGTTGGCACCTCAATGAGGACCAGATGGCTACCGACAAACTATCCGACGGCATCCGGAAATTCGCCGCCGACACCAGGAAACTGGAGTCTCTCATCAAGACCCTACTGGCTAAGAAGTAAAACTCACAAAATAGGCTTAAGAAAACAAAGTGTTGCAGTCCATAGTCCAGCCCAGTTGTTACTTAAGTGTGTTGTACTTTTCATTTTATTTTTAAAATGTGTTAAATGTCAAGGATGTACTCTCAGTTTATATTATTTTTTTTACTGTGAAACATAGCTGTGAAAGAAGTCAATGTAATAAATTGTGACTCGGGTTGATCTCCTATTTTGCTCAGTAGGTAATTAAATCCTTGACATTGTTACTCATTTTGTTAAGTTGTAATAGTTTTGTTTTTTATATGACGTACCTATTATATTAACGCTACTATTATGAAATTTTTATAATATTGGAGAAGTTTGAGAAAGCGGGACCACGAAAATCATTCCTATATACATAAGTGTAAGTGTAGGTATATTCTGTGTTGATTTTTTGGAAAAGGTTTACATATTTTTACATTAATAAAATCAAGAAAGTGTTAACACATTTTTTTTTCTAAGCTTGTCGATACAACTCAACCCTAAAATAATATTACTACTTTCCGATTCCGAATCGTATGTCAAAAGTTATCAAAGAACTAACAAACCTGTAATATAAATCTGCAGAGACTTAAATAAAAGACGTCATTTCTATAGGTGTATTCCTACAGACGCAGGTTCAAATCATATAACATCTTATTACATAATGTAATAATAATATATCAGAATAGCATTGTGAGAAAAAAAACACACCTATAGAAATTATTGTATGGCTTCCTAGTTATTAATTGCTTTTAACTTCATTGTAAAATTAGTTAAATCAAATACATACCACACTCGTAATGGTGATAGTTAGGTGACGCAAGCCCTGCCTGAGGAATGGGAGATGGTGGAGAAATTTGACATGTAAGATTGAACCGCGGTGGCTGAATTGGTAAGGCGTTGTCGTATAAAGACAGACGCAGTTCAAATCCTGCCCGCTTAGATCTTTTTTCTATATCTTATTTTTGAATTAAATAAAAATATTAACTGATGTATGTCTATATATGTGGTATTCTTACCCACGGGCCTCGAGTCTTATTCTGCGGCTAAGTACTGTGCACTAGTCTGGACTAAACTGTGCAACGAGTTGGCGTACAACAAACCAGACGATGGCTAAGTATAAATGCTCCCATCGAATGACTTACCTAAATAAATTACCATCATTATCATCAGGTATTCTTTTTAGTCTCCACTGCTAGAACACGACCCTTTCTGTACTACCGGATCCAAATATTAGCCAGAGCCATCGGAGGATATTTGGCCTACACTCTCCATGCTGGCCAGACGGGTTGGAGAGGTTTCTTTGATGTTTATAAACTTTGTTTTGCTTAGTTCAACGACATCCACGGGAAGACTTGGATTGGACCTATTCTACTCGCCTGGAAACCACACGGCAGATTACCACCCTAAGCCTACCTAAATAAATAAAGAATACTCGCCAACACTGACCTGTGACATGTAGCGCGCCAAATAGACATTCATCTCAATGCTATTTTCATAAGTATCTATATTATAGTGTTTGAAGACGGCGTGCAAATTTCTTTCTTCCGAATAGGAAGCGTTTATTAGCTTCTATTACGGTTTGAAAATATCTAAATTTGTAAAAATTCATATACCTTGGATTGAGCGTGTAAAAATTCTTTATAAGCACGATCGGTAATATTGTTCTGAGTAGTTCCGAGTAGTCAATTCTGTCAGTTTCAGGGAGCATTGGCACAAACTTGGTCACGGCTGGCTGCTATACAGAGTTTACACTCTGTACAGTGTTTGTACCCCTTTAAGGGTGAGTCGAGGGTCATGTTACCATGACCATCGACTCACCCTTAAAGGGGTGACTCAGCCCGTCAATAAAAACAACTTTTGCTATGGGATCAATAATGGGAACACGAAATTTTTTTGACTTTCTCATGCTTTTTGCCCGGGCGGCTGAACTTATGAATGAAAATGTCGAAAGTCTTTATTTATCATTTCTTACGAAGCATTTAGAAGAAAATAAGATTTTTAATAACTAGCCGTGACCAAATGGACAAGTGCTTTCTGAAACCGTCACAAAATTTAGTCTAAACTGCTCCAAACAATACCTATACTGCTGATCCTGCTTATTACAAAGAAATTGAAAATATGTATTGTATTACAAAATTTCGATAATTTAACATTGCCATCACTTCTATTAGGTGTGCTTCCTATCTGGGTGTAAAAATTGGATATTTGTGCTCACTAATAAACTGCATATCCAAGCCCAGGACGGTATTTTTGTGTACTGTGGAGATACCGAATGGTAAGAAAAATAACGAAAAGGACAGCGCAAGATGGCTGGCAGGAGTTGGATGAGAGCAGCCGAAGATAGATCTTGATGGCGTGGAAGGCCTGTGTCCAGCAGTGGACAAGTATAAGCTGATGATGATGATAATGAAAAGGACATGCCTGAAACTTGTCTATTTTCGGCTGCAATTGCGAATTTTTGAATTTCTATCTTAAACATCAGAAAATCGCGTTGGGACGACGGACTAATATACCTACCTAAGCAAGACATTTATCATATCATTCGAAACTGGTAGACCGTTTCAGATTTTAAAATTATTTGTTGCCTTTACGTCGAGTCCCGCCACGTCGAGTAGAAGACGTCTAGTTCAAAAAGAACCCCGCTTTTACGCAATCCAGTGGATGCAGAATTTAAATCATTGTAAGTATACGCACAGAACACAGAAATATATACTTATACTTACCTACGTATGGATGATTCATTGTTGCCCGAGGCCCTGGCGAGTTTATCACACCATGTTCATTATATAACATCCATGCTGTAAAATCTGGTGTATAAAGGTTGATCACATTTTTACGACCGTGTCTGTCCGACGGTAACCCTCCTTAGATGTGCGTTTGTGTTTAGTATGTGTTTATAATAGTCGTCGTTATAGAAGATATACCTATATATATATATACATAATATATTTATACATCATATTGTCACGTCTTTATCCCTTGCGGGGTAGACAGAGCCCGAAGTTAGTATTATATTGTCTTTGCCCGAGGTCATAGAACCCAAAGGTCACGTTTAGCGTGTTAGTGGCCGTTAAGGTAGAAAACGGAATTAAAATAGTGATGGGTTGCTAGCCACTTAACCTATAACGTAATACCTTTGATTTTCACCCAATCCCTTGACCGGCTTTTTCGGTCTGCGCGGGAAGAAAAGCAGCTGGTTTATTCTATATTTTTCCTTTTCTCCCAATCGGTGTATTTTTAATTTGTTGACGAGTTATTCATGTAGGTAGAGTCTGCCTTTTCTAATACAAGGTCAAGGTAAATGTTCTTAAAAGTGCGACCATACAAACTTTGGAGCTTATGTAAAAGTGTCAGTCAGCCGGCGAATATAAGCGGTATATGACGGCTGAGCGTAGATATAGGATGGTACGTGACTAGGGCAAGCGGTCGCGCACCGTCCTGTAATCAATACAGTGCTCTACTTTCAACGGCCTTCTCTGCCCCTGCCGCAACAGCCTCCCGCTTATGCTTGATGCCTAATGTGATCCACGTGCCGTGCATTAAGCGTTATCACATTAAAATGTTTTTCGTGTGTACTTGCACACTTAATAATACACGGGAATGAAAAAAAAAGGTTTCGATTACCTACACGTTATTTTAGATACTTAATATGATTTAGTACAAAATCATATAATATCTTGAAAATAAATGTGTAGCTAGTTTTTTGTAACATTTTTTACAGTTTCATATCTATTGTCAGCTTGCATGGAAATGTTATCAATTAACTGAGAGGTGTGTATTCAATTAGCTGTTCCTTGTTTGTATGCCTATCTAACGATACAACCTTTATTAAACGGTTCTATCAGGCGATAGCATAGTAGGTACATAGGTATGTACCTACTTAATTATATTGAAAGAATTGTTTTAAATGCAGCAGTTAAAGTAATTTACAAATAACAGAAAAGAAGGAATTTTTCTTAGATGCAAGGGAACTCGTAGAGATCCATTGTCCGTTTCAATATTAATACTCTCCAGTTATGAGTGATGCTTCATTTTGCGAGATTTCAGAACAAATTTCATCTCGCCTCGTCTGCGCTGAATTTCATAGAGGGGTAAAATAAGGTGAGGGGTAGGGTGGAGGCGGAGTCTTGATATTGACCTAGATGTTCATTCAGAGTTCGGTCGATGCGAAACTTGACATCTGCGCGTTCCTGCGTTTTGTATTTTTCGATTTAACGTGTATTTAACTCGTCCTCCTCTTGTTTTATTTCTTAAACTTAATCGTTCAATTTTAATGCTTAATCGTATGTAAAGTATAATAAAACACGAGCTGGATCTCGTGTCACTCTACAAACGTACCAGTTTGACCTATTCAGTCGTTGAGTGTAATGTGCTGTGCGATGGTTGACGTGCTCCGTGCCGTCCTCACGGCAGATAGCGTCAGTAACATGATAAAACATCGATTCGTGCTAAATAAATAAGGTTTTAACAAAGCTCAAGATGGAGAAGCCCAAAACTCAAATTCCCGCAGTGACCTGCATGAAAAAAAATCCGGCTTTGGATGTAAACTTTTCTAATGTGAGTACCTGCGTATCTAACTAGGCAAGCAATATGTAGTTACTTAGGAGTATGAACTTATTTGAATCTTTACATGCGTAAAGTTATGTGAAGTAAAATTCCAATAATGCCATTGCGTATGGTACCTAGATAAAGCCTAAATCTCATCGTTGTCTCCCATCAGGCAGGATAGAGGTCAAAGGCACTCAAACTATTCATAAAAAATTACGTTTTATAAATTTTGCTATTGATTTTAGCTTTCCATCTCAACAATCAAAATATGATTGGTTGGTTTTCGTTGGTGTAGGTGGCCATACTGGTGTCCGATTTTATGCCTTGCATAAAATCGAATCGAATACTCCAGTACACAACAGGACACAAGGCATAAAATCAGACACCTTAGATTAACTTATCTATCTAATATCAATTAGGTTCATAAATTCAGTATTTAATCTTCATGATAAATGCTGGAAGACGAGTTTAATTGAAATTAAATTAAGAATGTAGAGATTGCATGTTCATACGACGTAGAGTCTCTATTGGTACGTACGTATCTTCACACTCACGTAGCGCCTAAAACATATATGCTGCTGACTTATTTCAAAAAATCACAGTTATATGTATTCTTAGTTCCAAGAAGAAAGAGGAGGGGAACCGGCGGCCGAGGAAATGGAGCCAGAACGCGGGAACTGGACGGGTCGCTTCGATTTTCTTTTGTCACTGTTGGGATACTCCGTGGGCTTGGGGAACGTCTGGCGCTTCCCATATCTCTGCTACAACAATGGCGGAGGTGCGTAACATTTGATTATAATGGACTTCCAAACATGGATTTCAATAGTAAGTAGGTATTTAGCTGAAGTATTTACGGGAGGATTTTATCCTAGATTAAAAGTTTCTGGTCATTCATTGCTTACCATGACCTTTGAGTAATGGTTAGCAAAACTGTATTAACTACTTTATTGTGCAAATAAAGAATTGATTGATATTGATCATCTCGTAATGTCTGTAAAAGAAAAAGCGATAGGAGTTCAATTTATTTCGTCTGTTTCTACAAATAGATAAGAGAGAAAAACGACGCATAGGTAGGTTTAAACAAGAACTTTTTGTGTTCCGTACCCGAATGGCAAAAAACGGAACCCTAAAGTATAGATTTGTCATGTCTGTCCGTATGTCACAGCATTTTATTCCGAAACTATTAAAGTTAAAACTTGGTAAGTCGATGTATTCTGTGAATACGCTAACGATTACTATATACGAAAAATTAAAAGATTACTAGGGCTCTATCATACATCTTTCATGGGCACTCCATCCATACAGAGCTGAAATAAAAAAAAAATGTTCATTAAACCTATACGTGACGGTATAGGTCTTTAAAAATGACATTGGGGTTCCTAATACCATTTTATTCTCAAAGTCAATCGTTTGAAATGTAGACACTTCTTAATCTCAATTACCACCAAGCACATACCTACAATATCTCCATGATAAACACTTTAGACAAAAATTGGTTTAAACGAGATATAATAAGTAGTTTTTGAGATATAGGTAGGTAGGTTGACGAGCTCCGTGGCGCAGTGGTCACCACGCCAGCCTGCGACACGGGGGTCCCGGGTTCGATCCCCGGTCAGGTCATGATGGGAAACGATCTTCTTCAGATTGACCTGGGTCTTGGATGTTTATCTATATAAGTATATATTATAAAATATAGTATCGTTGAGTCAGTATTCTGCGACACAAGTTCACAACTTACTGTGGGGCTAGCTCAATTTGTGTGATATGTCCATATATATTTATGTAATTACAGTTTCATAAACTGCAAATGTAACTTTCTCATTCATACAAATACTGTGAAAAACAAAGTAAGTAGGAGGTAAATTATTATTTCTGCTGGTGAAAAATTATAGTGGTATTTTGGCTAATCTATGCTTGCTACTTTAAACAAATAAAAGAAAAAGTAAAAATAGTGTCGTATCGTACATTTCAAAGGGCTGGCGGAGGACAGAAAAAGATGGAGAGAGCTCCACTGATAAAAGCGTCGCTCTTAAATTTTGATGATGATCATGATGCTTGCTACAAAAGCACATTACCACTCTTTTTAAAACTTGAGAATACAATACCACGAAAGACTTTCTTTTGCTTAGGGACTTTAATTCCAACATAAGTATCTATCTATCTGATACATATGTATTTTCAGGTGCATTTCTCATACCGTTTACGGTAATGCTCATAATAGCGGGTCTCCCGCTCATGTTCATGGAGCTGTCTTTTGGCCAATACGCCGCGCTGGGCCCAGTGGCCGTCTACAACAAATTCTGTCCCCTCTTCCAAGGACTGGGCTACGGCATGGTCATCGTGTCGAGCATCGTCATGCTGTACTACAACCTCATTATTGCATGGACCATTTACTACATGGCTGTATCATTTGCGAGCATTTTCTACCAATTACCATGGCAAAACTGCGACGCTGATTGGAGCACACAATGTAAGTTATTTTATTTGAAAACTAGCAATTTCCCGCGACTTCGTCCGCGTAAATTATAGATCATGTCACCCACTGAAAAATTAGCTTTCTATGGGCGAAAGAATTTTAAAAATCGTTCCAATAGATTCGGAGCCTATTTTTAGTGCAAATCCTTCTCTTGATAATATTTGTATAGAAGTATATAATTAGATAATGATGAGCTTGTGTTGACTGTTAATTTTGTGACTCAATAAGAGTTACAACAGAAACAACAACGTGGAAAACAACAACGTATCCAATGAAACCAAATTTATGTTTTTAGACTTTTCTTATATGTTGGTACGAGTATTTATCTCCATGTACCATTAAACTACGTACATTTTCAGTTTGTTACTCATACGAGGAGGCTGACGAATGCGAAGCCAAGAATGGGACGTACTACTTAAGGAAGTGCTTTAATCAGACTTACGCCGCCCTCAACAACATTGCCGCTTTGGCAGAGGTAGCGTTGCGTCGCCCTCCTGCTGAGGAGTATTTCACGTTAGTATAATTTATATTTGGAACCCGTCAAGGATATTTTTAATTTTAAGCATATTTATTGCGACCTTGAGTGAGTACACTGGGATCCCCCAGCCATATCCCCCAGGGGATCGCCGTGAGCTCAGGAGTTCATTAGGACCCTCAAGGTAATCCTCGTTGGAAATGGGGTCTTAAATGTCCAGTTTCCAATTTAGCCAAATATTTCGTGGGTCCAAGTATACGATCCCAGAACCGTGTATGTCAAAGCAACGCAATTGAATCCTCATTATAAAGTCGACGGTTTATTCACCCAAAATATCTTTATTTCTTTACAAATCAAATTCGTTCACACGATTTCTGATCTATAATTGTTATTTCAGTAATCAAGTTCTTGGACTTTCTAACGGCATCGAAGAAACTGGTAGAATTCGCTTGGGGATGGCGGTGTGCTTGCTGGCTGCCTGGATCATAGTCTTCTTGTGTTTGTGCAAAGGAGTACAGTCGTCGGGGAAGGTACGTATACCATCATCTACACGCACAGGCCGCCCTAGTTTAACTCTAGTGACCCAGAATCACAAGGAGGCTTAAGTTGCAGCTCGACCAATTTCGAAGTGTGAATTATCTTCAGATACGTGTTATCCCCAGAAGTGTTGGTGACGTCAGCAAAAATTAAATTAAGGCGGACATGTCAAAAGTGACGGTCGATTTTTTTAAGTAATGCTTCTTGGTATTTCTGGTGGCTGGCGGCCACTTTAAATACATTGTGTGTTGTGTTACCCAGAGGAGTCGCACTTCCATATCGTTCTAGTCCCAGGACAGCTTAAACTTAAGTTAAAATTTACAAATTAAACAATTATTCCTTAGGTGGTGTACTTCACTGCTCTCTTCCCTTACGTGGTGCTGGTGATCTTATTCTTCCGCGGTGTGACACTGCCAGGTGCTTCTACTGGCATTCTCTTTTACCTCACACCGGACTTCAGTCAACTTGCTAATGCTCAGGTAAGCGTAGTCCTAAACCAGGGTTTCTAAGCACTCTGAGTACGTGTTTCTCTAGAGGTTCACCAGTTTCTATATCCCCAAAAAATTATGTGATGGCGGTCACGGCTACTCGCTAGGGTCATATTTTTTTTTCCTTTTTGCTAGACCGACCTTATTTTGGTGATTTTTTTTAGGGGTTCGTTGTGGCTTAAATGAAAATTAGACGTAGCAAAAGTTTGAGAAACCCTTGTTCATAAATAAAATCGGTGCCTATGTAGTATGTAGCCTGCTTGCTTTTCACATCTTACATTTACGTTTTGTTAGATTTAGGAGTTGGTACATGAAACCTACTCAACTTATCTAAGGATGTTGTAAATATTTTAGGTGTGGGGAGATGCAGCTGTACAAATTTTCTTTGCTCTGAGTCCTGCCTGGGGAGGGCTTATCACGCTCTCTTCATACAACAAATTTTCCAACAACTGCTATGTGTAAGTTTTATGTAATTCCTGATTTGAGCGAACTTATCCCGTATTTTAACAAGTTAAAGTAATATCACTCCCGACCAGCTAGACTTTCTTCTTTTTAGCGTTTCGATGGAAAAATCATTAAATTGACACCTTAACTAAAGTGAACTAAAATGGAGTTTTGTCCGATATCAATCATTTGAAATCACAATCAATGTTCCAGCTACTAATTTTATTTCGATGCCTTCGGTTCTGGCTAACAATATAAATAAACCGCATTTAAATCCCTCCCCATTTAGAGGAATATACTACAGACACACATTCATAGACAAACTATCAAATAAGTGATATAAACCCCTAATTTTAGGCAAGTGCAAAAATACTTACATAAAAGCTCGTAAAAGTTACTATTTTGACAGTCTTAGATAACTAATTAAAGTGTTGCTTAACTTAAGTAAGTATATTAAGTTTTTAATTAGTAATTAATTTTTAGGGATTCGTTGATCGTAGCTGTTTCGAACATAGCTACCTCCTTCTTCGCTGGATTGGTCATTTTCTCCGTCATCGGGTTCTTAGCCCATGAATTGAACGTGAACGTAGACAGAGTCGTGGATCAGGGAGCGGGGTTGGCCTTCATCGTGTACCCAGAAGTGGTAACCAGGCTTCCAGTGGCACCGCTGTGGTCTATTCTGTTCTTCCTCATGCTTCTAACTCTCGGACTTGACTCACAGGTAGGTGGTTTGTGGGTATCAAAATTCCAATATGTAGTAGCAAGAACCAACACATGTAGTGTCACATACCAAAGGCAATCAATAACTCTCCAAGGTACTGGTCATTCCATCCCACTTCAATCCGGTCTCTTTCCATCATCACGGATAAAACTGCTAGGTTCAAAAGAAACCGGCATATTAATGTTGGCAATAGAGCGTATAATGTGGTCAAGAGCGGCATGACGTCCTCAAGAGGCAGTCCTTGGCAATGATATTAGCCGTAGTGTCCAAAGCCGTATATGTGACTTGACATGGTATGACAGGCGCAATGATCAAACTTAGCGCTGTTTCCAACCGGAAAGTATTATTATGCAGCAGTGTGCCTAGGTTGCCTGCAACCAAAGGCTGGACCATACCCAATAGGCAGTAATGCTCTTCAGAACAGGACAAATTACCTTCGGTATTGGACAAATGTTGAGACTGGCCTTTGTTGCATAGCCAATACTAATTTAGTTATTTGTGAGCATCTTTTTAAATAGGACGTGTATAGGATGGAATCCTATGCACAGAAGATAAAAATGTTGGAGAGCTACACTTGGTTTTTTTCTGATTCTAAAAGGTAGATACCTAATTTGAATACGATGCGACGGTTAAAATCATTACTAAACTTGTCAATAGAATATGTATCCATCAAATTTAAGAGCTGGACTCTTGTCATGTGGCCGAAAATTTCTTGTCATGTACCTGCTCATGTTTATTCTGTCATTTTTATATTAGTTTTGTAAGCAAAAAATATTTTCAGTTTGCGCTTATGGAAACGGTAACTACGGCTATACTAGACCGATTCCCCAATTTCCGCCAGAAAAAAGGATGGGTCGTCTTGATAGTGGCAGCTTTTGGATACATTGGAGGGCTAATATTTACAACTAACGTAAGTAAAGTATGAGTATCTTTTTATTATGTGGTCGTAGTCAGTAGTAGTAGTAGTAGTAGTAGTGATCGTGAGCTGTATAATCCGCGACCACTTTTTGGGTTTACTAGTTGCTCAAGCATAATTATGTTAATGATTCAGGAGCGGAACGGAAACTCAATCACCTGAGAAATGTCTCTAAATATTTTGTTTAACTTTAACAATTAGTTGGAACAATAAGCATCCGAATCATTCTAATTAAATCATGGAATCAGGATCACTAACAGAGTATAAAATTTGCTAAAGAAAAAGGTGAAAAGAGTTAACGTTTTTACGATTTTTCGAATGTTGTCTTTATATTACGATTTTGTTTTTTTTGCTAATCGTGTATAATTTTACCAAGTCAAAATCATTTTTAACTCCAGAGCGGCATGTACTGGCTGCAACTAATGGACAAATACGCTGCCAACTGGTCTGTGCTAATCATCGCTATTGGGGAGTGCATCCTCATCGCTTGGATCTACGGGGCCGAGAAGTTCTGCCGCGACATTCAAGACATGATCGGAAAGCAGTCTAAGCTTTGGGTCATCTTTTGGAGTGCCATGTGGCGTGTCATCACACCAGCAGCTCTCGTGGTGAGTATTTTAATCCCGGCTCCCGGCTCCCGATACATGGAATTCAAAATTATTAATTTTTTCATCAAACATATACCGGGCGGGGTGTCTATAGATACTTAAGTCTTTTAAAATAACATTGAGATCTCTAAAATCAACAGTGTGTCTAACTTTTAAAATGGGAGAGTGAATAATCATTCTCAATGGTTTGAACGAGAAATAATTAGCAGTTTTTGAGATATAGCACTTTTTCATAAACCGCAAAAATAACTTTGTCATTCATACAATCACTATGAAAAACAAAGTATTTTTTCTGGTGGAAAATTAAAGAGGTATTTTGTCTAAAAAATAATATCATAAAGTATCGTGTTCCCTATAATTTTCGTTTCAGTTCATCTTGGTTTTCAACTGGATTGAGTACAAGCCCGCGTCGTACGGACACTACGTGTACCCGATGTGGGCCGACGCCGTGGGGTGGACACTGGGCGTGTTGCCCGTTGTCGTGGTGGTCTTGATGGCCGTCGACCAGATCTGCAGTGGACCTGACGAGTTGACCATTATGGAGGTTATGTTTTCTTATTAAAGATGGTAGTGAAATTTTTATAATTTTCCTCATTGCAATCCAGGTCCAGCGATTTCCATTTAAGAAGTAGCGTCATTCCTACATGCCATGTGATTTGAAAGAAAATGCAGATATAAGTTTGTTCTGCGAGGTTGTAGATAGCCCTTCAAACTATTTTGGTTTCGCCACCCGGGCAATACGGTAGTTGCCTAATGTTAAGATTATATAAAATTTGTTTCTAATGAGACTAATTTCTATCTAAAAACACTATAAAGAACACTTTTAATTTGATATCGATTCGTTAAGTGATCTTAAAGCTTCTTTAAAGTTGGGTGAATAGGACCATTTTTTAAAGTATGAAAATCTTTAATTACAATTATACTGTATTTAAGTCTGCAAAATTTAAAGCAACTTTTATTATGAAACCATTACCATAAACGAAATATTTCGTATAGCTACCAAACAAAGTTCTCACGCCACCCATACAAAATACAAGCTTGTGACGTCACAAATATGTAGGCATTTTAGCTGCACGTTTTCACGTCTAAAAATCTACGTCTAAAAACATGTGTCTTTAAAACTTTTATAACTGAAAGAGTTTTTTGTTTAGAAATGTATGTCTGTCACTATTGTGTTTATTTTTGGCAGGTCTTTACATAGCAACATGAAAAAAATTTTTAGTCAACATGCCCATTTGTGCACGCTGTATACCTATGACGTTTATGTTACGTTGACGTTATGTATATCTTTCCTCGCACTCATAGCTTAAATTGCTTAGCCAATTTTCAAGTGTATAAAAACTATAATTAGGTTTGTGTTTTCCCCAAAGCAGCAAAATCTCAACTTATAGGTACCTAGTTAGTTTTCCCTTAATTAGTTATTACTGTGAGTAATAAGTTTACAACTTTACCCTAACTACCTGGATTTTCATCCGACACGACGAGTACATAAACTCTATGGACACGACGGAAATCTCTATGCACATGTCAAAAACTTATTTTTTAGATCTAAGTAGGTACATATTTTCCTTTTTTTTGTATTACCATTTCCTTTATTCTTTTTACGATTCTGTACATTTTCACTAATTCTGAGTTAAAGATTCAAATATTGCCATGGGGTTCAAAATAAACCTATTATAGACAAAAACCATTGGAAATATCCACTAGCAACACAAAATCGGTCGTAGTAGGTACCTTTTTTGTCTTATTCGGTGACAAATTTTGGGCGCAATCTATAATATCCTTCACAGAGAAGTGGTATTCACTTCCTTTTCACATGATGAAATTCCTTGCTCTGCGGTATCCTTATTCTAAGTTCTAAAGAGACCATTAGTTTTCATAACCTCCCGTCCCCGTTTAACAGAAGGCGCGCGTGCTCGCGCGGCCCACGGAGGGGTGGGGCCCACCGTGCGCGCCCGGCGCGGCTGCGGTCGGACTGCGCGGCGAGGCTGAGCTATCGCCGCCGGTGCTGCTGCTGCACGGCCGCCCTGTGCTTCGCGAGCGCGGTGCTTGACCCCCGCACACCCACCCGCTGCTTGCTATGCGGAAGGTATTGTATCCTAACTTAACCACAATACTAAAAAATGACCGTGGTTGTTCTCTATGTTTTAGGTCCTTGACTAATCAAGGAATTTGATTGTAATTTGATCAATGTGAACACGATACTTAAATAAGTCGGTGATTCCGAGGCATATTGGCCAACATAGAAACGATACAACTTTTAGTAAATATACCCACCTATCTATATATGTTTTTTACTTACAGACTTCTCAAGACGGTGGGGATAATACGTCAATAACAAGTGGCGTAGAAAATGAAATCAAGAAGCCTTTAGTGGGAATCATAAAAACGAAAAGAAATTCAATAAAAAGAAAGGTTCAAAACTTTAGCCACGAATCGGACGATGCTATTATTGAACCTCTGTTGCAAAAAGATAAGACGGATATTCCGAGTCAAAGTGCCAAACATATGTTGCCAAAAACAAAGACTGAGTCATCGAGCGAAAAAGGAGACGACAGAGATAAACTACTTTGTGACGAAAGAGTAGAAAAACCTTCACTTAGCAACGCTCCGAGTGCTATAGCGTGCAACTCTATAATGAATGGAGCAAAAGAGATAATCAACCATAAGCCAAAGTTATATGAAAGTTCAAGTACTATTCATAATCATATGAATACTAATATTTTTGGTAGCATTGATGGTGTCAAGAATATTTCTACACCAAATACTAAAATTCTCGTTGAAATTGATAGTAGCAAATCTACTGGTTACGTTCCCAGTCCTTTGATTTTCACAACAGCAAAAATTCATACAGGTGGGAATATGAAGCATATGGAGCCCGTACAAGTTACCCCAGTTCCTATTTTATCTACTATCGAGGGAAGTGTTAAAATTGGGGTTAGTTGTACGGATAATATTCTATCTGGAATAGCGGCGAAGGGTATGATTAATACTATTAATATAAAATCCAATAATATTGAATCGAAAACGGCCAAAGATACCCAGAATTCAAAGATTAATGTCACTGTTAATAATTCTTTAAATACAGAAATACCGTGTACGTTATCAAGTGACTCTCCCTCAGATAAAAAAGATGTTAAGAAAAATAATCCAAGTAATAATACTTTAGCTAATAGTTCATCTATAAAGTCTGTTGTTTCCGTAGATATTAATAATGTCCCCACAAAGACAATAAAATCTGATTTGAATACAGTTGGCACAAATGCATCTTCAAAACGTACATCTGATAACAAGGAAGTAACTTTACAAAATGAGGAAGCCAAAAATATTTCTAAAATATGTGAAAGTGCAGTCGATGTAAACAAAAATATTGAAACTAATAAAAAGATTTCGTCTCAAGAGGTGTCATCGGAGAATTATGCACGCGGTTCAAGTTCAATCACGCCAAGAAATGAAATGAAACTAGATCACGATAAAGATTCGTGTGGTACTCATTCTAGTAATATTGATAGTAAAGAGAAAAGCAGAGAAATTTTAACACAATATAGTACGACAAAAGCAAATGATAATGACTATAATCCAAAAGATAATACTTCTTTACCTGCATGTCCGAAAACTAATTTGATATCTTCACCGAATAATGTACCTGTGTCGATAAAAACTTCTTCTTCCGTACAAATAGCAACACCCATATTGACTTCAAAAAACGTGACCTCAGTTAATCCAACAAAAGAAACTACGACTAGTACCATTACGGAATCAACTGGGGTGACAATAATATCTAAATCTGTGACATCAACTTCTACGTCATTAGTCAGTGAGCCTGCATCTATAACTGCAATGTCGGTTAAGACTGCAACAACTAATGCTGTATCTACGAATCAACCAACAGTTTTAAATGAATTATCGTCCGGGAAAGCTACAGTAACAACGCAAGCATCTGATATATTGAAAAAATCTGTCGATGTTTCGGCTACAAAAATGTCTATGACTACTCCATCAACCAAGATAAAATCTACCGTGTCTACTATAATATCGACCCCAAAACTTTCAGCCACAAAAACTATACCAACAACTTCATCTTCCGATAAGAATGTAACAAGCGTAATAAAGACACCATCAACGCAGCTACCGCCAGCAAATACCGTTTCTAGTACAGTTGCAGTAACAAAAACCAATACTAACTTAGAGAAATCTGTTGATTCATCGGCTATAAATAGTAAATTTAATAATGTAACTAAAACTATTTCGTCAACGGTGGATTCCAAAAAACCTTTGAATATTCCTCTAACAAATGTTGTGGCAAACGCGACAAGTTCTACAGTATCAACAGCAAAAGCAACAGAGATTCCCACCAAAGCAACAAAATTGACATCATCCATTTCGAATCCTTCTACATCAGTGTCTACTTCAAAACCAGCCGGAGTGACTTCTGCAGCAACATCTAGTAAACAACCATCAACAAAATCAGCGTTGGCAAAACCAAATAGCAGTTCAGTCAAAACTTTAATAACATCAAGTGACAAGACATCTTCGACAAGTGGCTCTGTTAAAAATTCTTCTATAAAAACTTCGAACAAAGTAATAGAGTCTAAAGGTGCCAATAGCAAAAAAGCATAACATTTCAGGAAAAAAACTATTTTAGGATATAATGTCATCGCTCAATCCAAAGTGATAATTTAATAACAAATTTCTTTTGTAAGTTATTATATTAACTTGAAATTGGAAGTCCGTTTACTAGGAACAATTTATTCGCTGCACAGTGATTGATGGTAGATTTAAAATGTAATTACTTTTTCGCCCATCTTCATAAGGTTCCATTGAAAGTAACTAAATGTGTGTGTATAATGTATGAGTTTTTGTTTATACTTGTAGTTACGAGTATATGTACCCTGGGAAGTACGATGAAAGTGGAGATTGAAGATGAACAGGTTTATTAAGCCTTGGATAGAAATTAAGATTTGAATCAGGGTTGATCAACTTGTATGTACGATTCTGCTCATTTAATGAAAGGAATTGAAATAAATACCTAAGATTATATTTTTAAGCGAATTTATGGAAAGTATAATTTGTATTGCTAAAGAAAATATACCTATTTTTATTCCATGACAAATAAAATGCAACAATGATATTGTTATTTCCATGAATGAATCGATAACAAACAGATGGTGGTAGGTAGGTTAGTGGTGCTAAGATAGACACAATATTTTTCATAGACAATATTTTAGTATTTTCGAAACCATTTTAGAGATGATTGTCGATTGATTTCGTCTCATACAGCGTCAATTTATATCATTATTTATAATTACTAAAAATATTAATCTATTCTTACTCAAGTATCGAAACCATTTCTATATAATTTAAATCATCATAAATATCGAGAGAAAAATTAAAAACGCAGGGTAGCGACAGATAATAGGAATACTTATTATTGTACTTCTATTCCTTTATTATATCTTAACAGATGTAAAGAGTTTGGGATCGTGTGAGGTACATAAGCTTTATTATGTACAGAAAGCTTCTGCAAATATTTACGTGTCGCTTTGACACTTTGGCGGTAATTCATTCAGGTGGTGAATCAAAGTCATTCAAATCCCTTTTTCTCCATGACAATAGACATTAAATATTGCAACAACCTTCTAAATAATTGGATTGCGTGTATACAAAATATTAAAATACTATTATGTAGGTACGTCCAATCATAAATCCGTCTATTTTCTGCACAAATATGTATTATTTCGAAATCTACCTACGTGTGCTGCCAAACCATTTCGCTCAAAAGTATATGAGTAAATATTTATATGCTAAGTAATTAAAATTTCGCTTCGTAGAACTTCACAATGTTGACTTTGTAACCAATTTCCACTTTATCCATAAAAAGGAATGGATACAGAAAATAATATTTGACTGATTTGATAATACCTACCTTTATTAAGGAAGCAAGTATTTTTTTTATATGATTCCATAATATTAAGTAAAAAGAAGTTTGAAACAAATTAATATTAATAACTATATGAAACAGTTTACTTGATAGAAACAACTGGCTTTGTCACACATGACAGACATTTTAGCTCGTTTTGTTGTTAGACTAGAGAAGCCATAGCGAAGATTATTTAAGTTTAATTGAACGTGTTAAAGGATAGCAGTAATTTAGTTAAAGAATAAAGCGCCATTCATTCATAAAATGAAATATTAAAAGTAATGTTTCAGTAGGAGCTTTATATATTAAGAGTTCTTTGCACTATCAAAAATGTTCAGCAAATTCAATTATTCAATTTAAAAGATTGCGTATGGTATGATATGAAAGTAATTACCTAACTAAAGTTGTATCAAGTCAAGTTAGAGAATTAGACTTGTCGTTTAGATATTTTATTCAAATTCTAGATTTATTGTACTTATAGCATTTAAGAATATACCTAACAATACTTTTTTCATTATTTTGTTATATTTTTTTAGACGAGTTTATTTTGATATTTATATCATATTTTATCCTGTAGATAAATGGATTTATAAAGAACTTACAAAATTCAATGATTTTTGAAAATATATTCCACCTATTTACTTTTGAATAGGTACCTATCCAAATAAATTCCCATGTGTTAAAAGTTAGTACGAGTTTGTAATGTAATGATTGTCGTGTAGTGTCAGTGCGTCTGCAGGTGCGTAGGCATATGACAGACGTTACCATATTGTGGATATTGTATGGACGCGTCTGTCGGGGTGGGATCGTTTTTTTGGCTTAGCACTATTCAGCAGCAACTGCCAGACTAGACTAATAATAGTCTTATTTACGCAGACCTCATCGCAGCACAGGAACGCACCGATACAGGGCAATATGGATATTGATATGTATTTGATAGAGTTACTATCTCAGATACGTATGTTTCTACAAGACAATTAAAACAAGCCTAATTGAATAGCGATATTGTTGTTAACTTGATGTATTTTAGAGGATTATTGATTAAAAATCGATGTTACATAGATGTTTATTGTAAATATTAGATTTAACCGAAGCCAAAGGAGTATGAGATGTCTAGAGTGTTATAGAAGGCTGTATTTTTGGGTGATATTTTAGAAAGGAAGGCAGCATATCTTTGATATTATTATTTAAAATAACACAGCAAAGAGGCGGCAGTAATGGTAATAGGAATGGTAATGATGTGATAAATGCTGAAAATTTTAGTTTTAGTGTTGTTGTGCTATTAATAAAACATGTTCATATGTGTCTATATCTTGTTATTTTCGATCCCTACATCTTCCGCTACCATTGACATATAAGTTAGTAAATAAATTTAGTTAGTCTGTAATAATTTTAATTAATGACAATTTAAACTGAGAAAGTGACGCTTTCCTCATCGTTTCTGTCAAGACTGCCACTTTTGGCGAAAACGTTAAGTAAACTCACACTTTAATTAGGTCTTAGGTCATAAAATATTTAGAGGGGTTATCTAGAGGATCGTCATCAAAATTTCAAATGATATCTCCTTGTCCTGTCTAACGATTTATTTCAAATGGGGGCAGCACTGGATCCCCAAAAAAATCGCGCTCCCCTTACCATTGCTTTTGGTTTCAAATGTTATTTAAAAATGTAGAAATTTCATAGCTTGTCAAGTTTAGAAGACCAAGTCAGATCGAGGAATTAATTTAATTTTGATTTTATAATTGATTTTGGTTTTATAATTAGACCACACGACAAAATATTTGTATTTGGTCTAGTGGTCTAAAATTAAGTTATAAGAACAATAACTAGCTATACTAAAGTCGCTTAAGTGGCTTACATCAGTGAAGCTAGCGCCATTTTATTCTTGTTTATATGGGATTTATTTTGCATTCACAATGCTATTTTATCTTATTTTTTTATTTAATAAATTTTATTCTTGTATTTCAAAATCAGATCAAATTGAAAAATCTACCTCTCGTCAGTACTGCGGTAGTAAATTACTTGTAGTATTTCTGGTAAGTACTTATTAATTTTAGTTATTTTGCATTTGAGTAATTAAGACAACTACTCATGACCGCCAAAAGGGGCCACTTTTAGCACAAAGTAGTTCTCTTAATTTGATTTGATGATATTGATGGAATGTTATACCAAAAATACACAAGCAATTTGCTAACGAAATACTAAAGTTATTTGATTTAGTAGTAAAATAAATAAAATTCGAGTTAGGAGTTATAGGAGTCATGCTTGTTGGCTAAGCCCCTTAATTTATAGTGGGAGGCTTAATTTTTTTCGATTAAGTTCTCAGTTGTCAAAATCGATAAATACCTTCCTAATTTTGTAAATCCGAATTCAGGAAAATAGTATCTTATTGCGAGTATAATGTTTAGTGAGGTTCATACCAGTTTAACATCGACATATCTTCTTGGAACAATTTAATATTTTTCATTCTGAAATATAATCGAAACGATAGTAAGAAAATGTACAGTACCAAATACACTTGTAATATCACCAAATGTGTATCTACGTACGACAAGGCCAATCAAACTCAGATAGACTGGTCATTGTCATCAAACACCCATCGGGGACGTACAGTTAGCCGCTGGTGCATGCATGACATGAGGTATAGCATCGTATTAAATCTCTACGCAGGCTGTCGTACTCGATGACGTCGAACGTGGAACTTTCTTTGGGTACGTTTATTTTACCATTCGTGTCGGTTCTCAGCGTTGGGCGCACGTGTCAGCGCTCGGGCTTCGCTCTCGCCGCTGCTCCCAGCCGGCAGTCATTCTGTGTACCGACGTTGCCGCCACAATCCAACCGTGAATTGGTTCATACCGTAAAATCACCGGACTCGACAAACATTCTAGTGTAAATTCGTGACAGTGAGCCAGTGCAGCATTAGCTGGTATTACACATTCCAGTGGAGAGACTTTGATTAGCAACAACAATGTTCTGTTATTCCTGTGATACAAGGTGAAGTAACAGCGCGGTCGGGACTTTCAGTTTTGCTGTCGATTATAAGGGTATGTCTGAGTATTTTTTTTGTTACTAAATGATGCAGAATTTATTAGAATAGATTTATCTTCGTCAACCTCAACATCTGAAGTGTAGATAAGCTGTTTTTTAGTCAAATTATTTATCTTATTCTATATCTTTTACTGCTATCTTGATATGTCATGGTTTTCAATAAAAAATAATATATTACTGCCTAAATAGTACATACATAAGTGTGTTTTAAAAAGTAGATACCTACGTATTGTTTGTTTGTAGTCATTCAGATAGTCATCCAGTGGTTTACATGCCTGCGATATTTGTTTTATGCACATAACAAACATTACATATCTTTTTATAATATTTTTTTATTTGGTACTAATTTTTTCTAGAATCCTACTTCGTCTCCCTAAAATTATATATATTATAGAAGTTCGAGTATATTCTCCATAGGAGCTTCCATTTAGCTATGATGAGGTTGCATGATAAAATTGATAAAGGATGATTTCCGGGATAAAAACTATTATTCTGTATCTTTTCTAGGGTGTCAAATTACGTCCATAGCCTATCTAAATCTGTTCATTGGTTTATCCTTCTTATGATAACAAATTAGGATGAAAGATTCAATATTCATATACCTGGTTAAGAAGATACTAACTTCCACTTGTAGCATCAATACTTAAATGGATAGTTAAAATCATTGAAATCCTGCCAGCGCAATTGGAAATCATGCACGGATTAATGAACTAAGTACATCAAGGTAATTATAAAAAGGATACGCGTCCTGTACTGTTTAATTTCTATTCGAATGCATTTAACTTTTTCGCCTTCCGTAGGATGACGACAGTTAGATTGCTTGTTCAGCAGACGAGAAACCAGTCTCATATCCTGTCGCAGCCTTCGCCCGTGAACAGGATGTTAAACAGAGTTTCAATTAAATTATCCACTTAATTTAACTTATCTCTATGTTTTAATAAGCTAACAAATCAAAATCACAGTATTAGAACCACGTATTGAACTATTAGAATTGAGGTTTTACTATATATACATAAAATAAAACAGTAAAAATATTTTGTCTGTACATTTAGTATTTTCGACTGAAATGGATAGAGGGACACTTAAAAAGAATCATCATCATCATCATCTCAGCCACAGGAATTTCACTGCTGGACATAGGCCTCCCCCAAGGATTTCCAATACGACCGGTATAAAAGAAAAAAAAAAGTAAAAAGAATAGAAGAAAGCAAAAATTTCTTGTTTGGAATTTCTTGTCTGTCTGTCTGTCTGTATGCATGATCACGTTTATCTCCGGAAATATTGGTTGGATTCGAATGAAACTTTTTTTTGCTATATAGCTATTAAACCTGGGCAAAATATAAAGTAGAAACGATTTTGAAAAATGAAACAACTGATGCAGCATCATAATGGTCCAGCTGAACTATAACAAATATAAAAGTGGTGATTTAGTAAAAGTTGTTAAACCTGATGAGCATTTTTGTTGAAGTATAAAAAATCTGGGATTAGGAACACCTCATGCAGAACCATAATGGTCCAGGTAAACAATAAGAAATATATAAATGACGCCTTAGCAAAACTTATTCAACCTGAAAAGCATTTTTTGTTGAGGCAAATTAATTGAAGATTTGGAATACCTGACGCAGAACCATAATGGTCCAGGTAAACTATAAGAAATATAAAAATGACGCTGTAGCACCCGATGGCCTAGTGGCCGTGAACATTATTAGCGCTTCCGCATGTCAAGCAACCCCACTTGGATGGGTGACCGCAAGTGGCATAAAAAAATATCCCGAGCTCTTCCATGCTTCGGAAGGCACGTTAAGCCGTTGGTCCCGGCTGTCATCATTGATGGCAGTCGTTAAGCTATGTCAAATGCCTTTAGGCAGCTTGAAAAATCTGACACCAGTGTTGGCCACTTACACACATGAAAAACAAACAAACAAACAATTTTTTTTTTTGAGGTAAAAAAGTCAAAGATTTAGAACATCTGATACAGAACTATGTCAAATTTTATATCGACAATTTTACAGGGTCACACTCCACTGGGATAGAGTGCGTAGAGTACGATTAGCTCATATTACTAGTGACCGCCCAGCGGTCCCCCTTTTGGCAACGTAGTTTTCAGCCCATACGGCAAAACATGAGAGTTTGCTATCTCTCCAAGCCTTGCACACACAGGCAACACCTAAAGCCGAGGTCCGTCTCTCCCGAAGGCCCTTTGGAGGTGTGCGATAGGTTGAGGGCACTCTGCCCATACCTCAAAGTTTGGTGAAGTAGCGCAAGCTCACTTGGAGCTAGCTATGTAGTCTTCTTCTTATCGTGTCGGTGGCTCAAAAAGTCTAAAAGAATCCTCTATATTATCCCTCCAGTATCCAGCAACAGCCAATGCAATGCCATACAATTTTATAACATTGCTACCTACAAGTATTTTCTTAAGCATGTTTAGATCGTATTAAGGTATATAATACGCCGGAGTCATAAAGTCCACGCGAATGAAGTCGCGGGCATCAGCTAGTCACACATAATATCAAATTTTATTAAACAATACATGTAGTACATTCACAAGAAATATATATTTTTTATGATATTCCATTTTAGACCTATTACTGATGCTTTTATAATATTGATCGTGACTGTACCTACCAATTAGAGCAATATTTTATTCCTAAAAACAAAGAAATAAACTAACAGATAAACTAAGATTATAAACAAAAACCGGCCAAGTGCGTGTCGGGCCACGCGCAGTATAGGGTTCCGTAGTTGCGAATGACAACTTTGAGTACACACTGTTTACACTCGCACCAGTTTAACAACCAAAAACATCTAACAATGAAAATAGTATGAAATTTTACAGTTTATAAGTTGGTTGCCTATAACTTTTTAGTTTGTACTTACTACTCAGCTCTGATAGTTTTCCTTTCAACTTCAGTATATATGCTACTGCTGTAATTTTTTTCACGTATCTATATATAACCGTTTAGCAGATAGAGGGGGGGGGACACTTACCTCTAACAAAAATTCGCACTTTAAAACCAAATATTTCGGAAACGGAGCCCTTAATCAAAAAATGGTGTTCTCAACCTCACAATATTTTTGAAAGACCTATTTAACGATACCCCACACATGAGGTAAATAGAGAAAAAAAAATTACTCCCTCATTTTACTTGTATGGGAGCTACCCTAAAAAAAATTTTTTTTCAAGATTTTATTCTACCACTTTTTTGCCATGATTAATATACATACCCATACCAAATTACAGCTTTCTAGTACTTATAGTCTCTGCGTAAAACCGCGGACGGACAGACAGACAGACAGACAGACAGACAGACAGACAGACAGACATGGCGAAACTATAAGGGTTCCTTGTTTACTACGGAACCCTAAAAACTAATCTTAAAAATAAAATGAAAAACCGGCCAAGTGCGTGTCGGGCCACGCGCAGTATAGGGTTCCGTAGTTACGAATGACAACTTTGATTTCACACTGTTCACACTCTCACCTTACAGTTTAACGACCAAAAACATCTAACAATGAAAATTGTTAAAATTCAGTACATTTTATAACTTGGTTGCCTATAAATTTTTAGTTTGCACTTAGTACTCAGGTTTGATAGTTTTTCTTTCAACTTCAGTATATATACTAGTTTTTTTCACGGTACCATATATGATATTTTTTAAAGACCTATTTAACGATACCCCACATGATGGGTAAGTAAAGAAAAAAAAATTACTCCCCCACTTTACTTGTATGGTAGCTACCCTAAAAAAATTTTTTTTCAAGATTTTTTTTTACCACTTTTTTGCATGATTGATATACATACCCATGCAAAATTACAGCTTTCTAGTACTTATAGTCTCTGAGTAAAACCGCGGACGGACAGACAGACAGACAGACATGGCGAAACTATAAGGGTTCCTTGTTTACTACGGAACCCTAAAAACTAACCTCCATAAAATAAAATAAAAAATAAACATCAAGTTAAATAAAAAATGTAAATAGGGTGCCCAAAAGGCTGGCGACATTTCCTCGCTGCATGGCCAAACTTAGTCTTTGGCCGATATGCGCGTGTGCCCTTTAGAGGTACTTGAAGTGTTAGAAAAAAAACCGGCCAAGTGCGTGTCGGGCCACGCGCAGTGTAGGGTTCCGTAGTTGCGAATGACAACTTTGAGTTCACACTATTCACACTCGCACCTTCCAGTTTAACGACCAAAAACATCTAACAATGAAAATAGTATGAAATTTTACAGTTTATAAGTTGGTTGCCTATAACTTTTTAGTTTGTACTTAGTACTCAGCTCTGATAGTTTTCCTTTCAACTTCAGTATATATACTACTGCTGTAATTTTTTTCACGTATCTGTATATAACCGTTTAGCAGATAGAGGGGGGGGGACACTTACCTCTAACAAATTTCGCACTTTAAAACCAAATATTTCGGAAACGAATCCCTAAATCGAAAAATGGTGTTCTCATTCTCACAATATTTTTAAAAGACCTATTAAACGATACCCCACACGATGGGTAAATAGAGAAAAAAAAATTACTCCCTCACTTTACTTGTATGGGAGCTACCCTAAAAAAAATTTTTTTTCAAGATTTTATTCTACCACTTTTTTGCCATGATTAATATACATACCCATACCAAATTACAGCTTACTAGTACTTATAGTCTCTGAGTAAAACCGCGGACGGACAGACAGACAGACAGACAGACAGACAGACATGGCGAAACTATAAGGGTTCCTTGTTTACTACGGAACCCTAAAAAGGAAAAGAAGATTTTCTGACTTTATACATTTTTGTTCTATACTCGTACCTAGTACTTAACCAGTTCTTATACACTGATATATGTTATCATCATATTATTTCTCTGAAAACGATATACAACAATTTCTTTTCTATATTAGAAGAAAAAATCGATCTTGACAATAAAAGAAACAATTAGATGGATAACTGTAATTTGTGGTATTGTACATATTATAATTTTCGGTTCGAATTAAGAAGCACGTAAGTTGGTCCCGTTGATGTCTTTTTAAGGGCGTTTGATAACGACGACAATTATTCTACAAAACAGAGATACAAGTAGAATAGGAATACAATTTGGTTCTAGGGCGCAAATATGCATCGTTAGGGGAACCTTACATATTTGTGCCTTTTGCCGTGGAGACCTTGGGGCCTTGGGGTGTGGAGGCCAGAAAGATTTTCAAAGAGATCTCCGCACGCCTAATCGACGTTTCTGGTGATCTAAGGGCTGGTGCGCATTTTGGCCAAAGATTAAGTTTGGCCATTCAGCGTGGAAATGCCGCCAGCCTTCTTGGCACCCTGCCCGCTGATCGTAGCGATCTGAGCTCAATTTTTTATATAATTTAGTGTTTTTTATCTTTTGTCTAGGTTACTATAGTTTTAGTTTAGTTCATAGTCTTTATTATTTGTTTATAAATACATATATCATGTTATATTAGAGTAATATCAAACATTTGCAAGAAATGAAACAAAATTATCTAGACTCTAATTCAGCCTAGTAAAATTTGGTTCTATTGGTTAGTAAATTTATCTAATCCTGATGTTACTTACCACGAGTTACATACCGTTCATATATTTGTATGGTATTTACCTGGAAAATTGCAGATTGGACTCTGACAGGATCAGTCTTAAATACATGTCATACTTAGTATCTTCATCGTAGTTTGTGATGTCACCGATAGTCCATTTTTTGTTCGAAACCTTATATAAGTAAGTAATAAGATTTTTCAATTGCTTCATCGTCATCATCAACAGGTCTTTGTTAGTCTCCACTTCAGGAGCACGACCCTCTCTGTACTACCAGAGCCATATATTAGCCAGGGCACTCAGAGGATTTGGCCTACACTCTCCACGCTAGCCAGACGGGTTGGAGAGGTCTCTTTGATGTTTATAGCTTTGTTTAGCTTTTATTGCTTCATATAGTTATATAAATATTGTCACCGCGACAGTTATTTATTACTTTTAATACAATACAATAATAAATTTAATAAAGTCTACCAGACCCGCCCTTTGCAAATTGTAGCGGTACAACTATCATAGTTTGGTTATACAAAATGACAATTATTAGTTTCCTAATGTATTTTACGAAAGACAACTGAGTAAACCCGATAGGGGCGCGCAGCCAAGGGGGCTCGGGGGCAAAGCCCCCGCCATAACAAAAATAAGGTCACAAAAGGTAAGTTAGGTTCTTAAGTTTTCTTTGTGATCACAACTACTTGGGACAACACCCTAACTTTCTTTGTTCCTTGTTAAATTGTTTAGTCCTATATTCTGTTTGATATAATCCTTAAAAAAATATTTTGTGCTAAGCTTTTCTAAACGGGCATCCAACTACAAAAGATATAAATAAAGATATTGCATTTTTATATTCGGGTTTGACTGTTAAGATTTTACTTATAAATATAATAAAAATGAATTATTTTTTTTCGTTTGATTTACAAACGTGCGCAGTTGTATGGGAGCGTGTGAACAGAAATCTCAGTAGTCTCGCTCGCCAGCTCACTTTCCATCCATTCATGGAGACTTCAGCTTTTTCAAACGATTTCTTTTAACCTATGCTTACTTGAACGACGCTTGATTTATAATTACTAGCTTTCTTCTTTGTTTATATTTTTCCTTCTGCTTTTTTTACAAAACACGACTTGAGATACTCACCAGCACCACCTGTATCATTTTTAGGGTTCCGTACCCAAAGGGTAAAAAAGGGATAGGGAAGGGGTTAAAAATTCACGATGGTTCAACTGTCATCGTCCGTCTGTTTGTCCGTCGCCAGGCTGTATCTCATTAACTGTGATAGGTAGACAGTTGAAACTTTCACAGATGATGTATTTATGTTACTGCTATAACAATGAATATTTAATAGGGGCTCCCAAACAACAAACGTGACTTTCTGCCGTTTTTTGCTCGATATTAATAACGGCCATAGGTAGATGCTCGATATATTCACAAATTATTAAGTTGTACATTATTAAGTTGTATATTCACTTCAAAAATAAATAATTTTATCATAAATTATGATTACAACAAAGAGATTTTTAACGAGCGGAAAGTTTACAACCCAATCTGATCCAGTTCCGAGTGGAGTATGCAGATGCAGCCCATCTATGAATAGTATCGGACAGGACGACTTGCGGCCTAGAGGTCGCAGGCGGTTAATTGGCGAGGAGTCGTCGCGCCCGGTTTGTCCAGCGATCACCATTTTACGGCATTCTTAGCCGGCAAAATAGCTTTGCTCCACTCTTCTACGGGTATTTGTTTAAGTGATACACCGTCGTACATTCTACTTAGATGTCAATTTTCTTAAGTAAGGATTTTAATCAAGTCAGTGATTTCCTTGTATAATGTGAATGAAATCTATTAAGTTTGTATTTTAAAAAGTACGTTTTTTCCACCTGTAACATCAAACTCTAAATCAATAGAATTTTATCAATTAAGTAAATCCTTATAAATAAGCTATTTGGTAAAGAGCTGTAAATATAAATAATTATTTTTACTAAAGTGTCGTGCAGAGGAATTTGTCATTCGTGAGTCCGAAATTCGATCCGCTCCCGGTACGGGTTTCCCTGTCAGCCGGAAATAAGGAATCCCCTCAAAACAACCCGCCGCCACCCTTCAACATTAAGTTTTTGTTTGGTATCCTAGCAATATTGATCCATTGTATGGACTATTGTTTAAAAGCGTCTGTTATATTATTTGTTACCTTTGTGTTTTTAATAGATTTTTTTTAATTAAATAAAAATATGTACTTTTCTAATATGATGTAAATCAGGTGGCTTGACTATTAGTTTTGCTGTTAAATAAACATAGATAAAAAGTACGTGGTAAGCAACTTAAGTATTCGCAACACTCCCTTTCTAACTACACACTTCTACCTAATTGAATTATAATAAAAGCTGTTACCAGCGGCTCCGCCCGCGTGATAGGGCTATGTCTTTTTCAGTACCCTAACCTATGTGTATGCAAAATTTTATGATGATCGGTTCAGTAGATACGGCGTGAAAGCGTTACAAACAAACAAACTCACTTTCGCATTTATAATATTAGGATAGGATTGGGATCATAGAGGCAAAGAGTATATATTTAACTTATAGGAAAGTACATCTGTATGATATACATTCAAACGGATAAATATTACTCAGTTGGTAGTATCAAATCTTCGAGGTACCTTCGAGCAACACGGAAGGGAGTAGCCATACGCTGCATTCCCCTCTGTCAAGGTACAAGCCAAAATTAGGCATATGCATGTCTATGTGTTAGTTGTGTGACTCATCTGTACACAAATTATTTTTTTCTTTTTTATGTCATTTTTTGTGACAATGTCATAATTACTATCAAGTGACAGTGTAAGTTTTGTATGTAGGTGTGCGGAACTAAACTTGTGTGCACATTTCCCCCCGCAAAAAACGCCAGAAAAATTGTCATAGTAAATTGTCGCTTTGCCCGCTCCCTCCGTCCGGTACGGAGGCCGTGTTGCTCGAAGTATCAAATAGAGAGATCTTTGGAAAAGACACTAGTAAACTGGTAGCCAGTACTAACTACATAATTAAAAAACAAAATAAGCCAAAGGAAAGAAAGGCTTACGTTGTCCGTTGGAAACCGGTAACAGTACCTACATCTGTGACAAAATCTTATCACCGACTATCTCGAGTCATTCGTCAAAAGTTACGAGTATTTCCTTGAAACGAGAAACTGGTTTTCTATGGCAGCCATGGTAATCTCCAGGGTTACAGCGATTGTTGGAAAGAATGTGTTTTAGTAGTTTTAGTCTGCGATTTCGACGAGGCCATTGCTCTCTGGTATGCTGAGTAAAAAACGAGGAACAGTTGTGGAGCGAGGCGGCGCGGAGCGGTGTTCATGGTCGAGCGACTTTGCCACCTGCGGCGTCCGAGCTCAGCGCCGTTCGCATTGTGGGCTATGGGGGCCGATATCTGCTAATTTCGCTAAAATAATAACGTTATAAATAAACCTTTAACTAGTTACATGAATATATTTATAAAGATAATAAAAAATCTATGAGTAAAAATGTCCCGCAGGTCGTTATTACGCAGAAGGGTACCTAGAAGGCTGACAACATTGCCACGTTGGATGCCTACCTAAAATAATATCCAAATGCTCAGTGTAAAAATAATTTCAGGAATAAAATGAAATCTTCTATCGCTACGAATTCAAGTATGGTCATAACATTATGTTAACAAGATGCATCACCATATCTTAAATACCGTTTACTTCGACTTGAAGTTAAAGAAAGCTAATGGAATGGGTGCTTTAGAGTCATAGAGTAGCTGCCCGCTGAGGCAACAGTGCAACACCGCTAGAAGCAATCGCAAACAAGTCTACAATCATCTCCGAGGCCGCGATGCTTCTATGCTGGCACGGTGCTATTAAAGCCATAATTGATACGTATCCAAATAACTAGCGTACACTTTTTACCTCTAATAGGTTTCCTTATTGATAAATCAAAATGTTCATTTCTATTAAATGTTATTATGTGCTTCTATTTGGAGCATGAAATAGATGTTACGCAAAGTTTTGACTCTTGAGAGGAGATGACAACAATCGAGTTATTTGCCTACATTCTTCACAAATAGCTGCTGAGTTCCGTATTGAGTGTTACGTGTATAAAACATTTGTGGCAAGTTTAGAGTACCCTTAAGCAAGACTATTGTAACTTTCACTTCCATAATTCCGTCACGTCGTTGAATAATACATGATAAGATGTTAATTTAATCATACAAATGATCAATTTGGTAATGAGATGTTTTAGGGCCCTAAACTGATTTGTTGTGTAGTTTTTTGCGCAAATTAATCAATTAACCTAGTGTTTTTAAAGAAAGTACCTGAAAAAAACTTGTTAAAAAACTGGCCCTTTGGATGGGACCTACGAATAGTATCGTATATCTGTGTGATTTGTCCGTATATATTTATTTATTTAAGTATTAATCGTAGGTTTAAATCGAACCGTCAGTACCAATAATAACTTCTTTGGTTAAATCTAAAATGATATAGATACATAGTTTTATTGTTTTCGAAAATACAAACATACATTAAGTAATTATATCTAATTTTATTCAAAAATTCAAACGTTCGCGTAAATACAAACGTTTCATAAGATTATAAATATAAAAATTGTAGATATATCATCTACAACTTATCAAAATCTGATTTTGATAATAGTTATATGAGCCACGCCACGCATGCAGTAGAGAGCCAAATAACAAATGCATGGCAATACCTCTTCAAATCAAACTTCAATGGATAGGTTAAAATTTGAGTTAACAAATCTTCGACTTATCAGAGCCTTTGAGATAAGGAGTTCCTAAATGAATACTCAAAGACTGAAAGTAATATTACAACAAAGCTATAGATTTATGTTTTGTATTTTTTCGGTTTGTGTCTTTTGTAATTGCAAAGTATAACTAATTTGCTAATTTTTTATAATTGGTCTATCCTACACGCACACCGATTTTAAATATCCATCATTACACATATTAGATTGCATAAATGCAGTGACTGAGTTAATGCTCATAAAAGAATAAAGTGTCAACTCTTTCGAGCGTCGATACATTACTATTGCAAATTACAGTGTCAATAAGACGTAGCTATTAGAACCGAAGCAAGTTGTACAGGGAGGCTGCGCAGGCGCAAGTGAGGTCGTTGCACCTCTGATGAGGCTGTACCGTAGTCCTCCCCCTCGTCCCGCGACCCTCGCGATTCTTCATCCTTTGCACCTCACGATACCGAAGAAAAGGGCAACCTCCATGCAAGCCATTTTTGCAATAGTTCGCTGGCGGCTGGTCATTATTTACAATTGCATACAATACCTTGCCTTCCTCTAATTTATGTCATTAGCCTAGCAAAGAGAATTTAAACACACACATACTTCGTTTGCTTTACCCTCATCTGAGGTTTTACCTAAATTGTCTATTGCTGCTGGTTATAAACAATTATATTTCAGAAAAAAAGTCTTGTCAGATTGTTTCTGTCACAGAAATATTTATACCTACATAAACTTAAAAAGCGGTGGATAGTTTTGTTGTGTACTTATTTGTGTTTTAAATGAAAGAATATGTAAGTAAACAATATACGTAGGTACTAATTGTTAATGAATAAGTTAGTTCCTGAAATATCTACTTATAAGCTAACCAAACAGTAGTATGTCGGTTTATGATTGTTGTAAACATAACCATTGTACGTAGGTATAAGAAACTGTATTTTTTCGTTGTATTTTGACATTGCTGCTTCCAGTGAATACACAGCGCATATACATCGGGGGAATGTATTTATACATATATAATATCACGTCTTTATCTCTTGTGGGTAAACAGAGTCTATATATTCTTGGTGCGTATGAAAAACAGAATCTAAATTTAAATGATTCTCTCACAGAGATGTATCTGATATCTATGGATTTTCTAGTCCTAAGCTTTCCCCCTTTTCTTACGGCTTCTACAGCTCTTCTTCATGAAGGAAAACGATATGTTTGGGGTTCCGTACCCAAAGGGTACAAACGAGACCGTATACATGAGACACTTTGATGTCTGTCTGTTACCAGGCTGTATCTCATAAACCGTGATAGATAGACAGTTGCCATTTTTAGACCCTGTATTTCTGTTGCTGCTATGACAATAAATAATTAAAACAATAAAATAAATATTAAAGGGGGCTCCCATACAAACATAATTTTTGCCGTTTGTGGACGATAGTCTAATGTTGCATATGTAGATAATGGTACGGAAACCGTCATGCGCGAGTCCAGCTCGCACTTGGCCGTTTTTTATCTTTTTCATCATAGGGCATTAAGTCCCAAATCTTGTTTTCAATTAGGCAAATGCATAAATATATTTAAATTTAATCAAGCAAACAGGTTTTGAGGAGTCCGATAGGCCAGCGGTCGTAAGCTCCGTGAGCGCTTACGCATATAAAGCAACCCCGAGCGCGGTTTTCACTTTGATGCATGACCACAAGATATAGTGGAAGTTGCTTAGCTATGTCAGATGCCTTTAGGCAGCTTAAAAAATCTGACACCTATTTCGGCCAATAATACACACAAATAAAAGAAAACAATGAGACATATTCATCAGTGTTCGTTAAATATCTAATAGAAAGCCTTTTTAGGGTTTTGTATTCAAAAGGGTGAGAAAAGGATCATATTACTAAGCCTCCGCTATCCATCGTTTTGTTTGTCGTAAGGCAGTATATTTCGAACCGTACTTAAAAGTTCACAGGTTTTAAGCAACTGTCTCTGTAGTTTACGCTCCGTGTCAGAAGTACTACCGAAAAGTACAACTGGTAGTACAAATGATACAACCTTGTATCATTTGTACTACTACAAAAAACACAAGCAAATCGCTTGGGTTTGCTTGCGTCTGCCGTCTCTACATTCGTACGTGCACAAACATTACACTCCTTCTGTGTCGATCAATCACCGGAGTCATAAAGTCCACGCGAACGAAGTCGCGGCCATCAGCTAGTGTTAACTAATATTTTATAATTTTTATGACATCGGCTCACAGCTCGGATTTGCGTTCCAACACATTGTCACTGTCACCTGGATAAAACAAAAGATAACAATTGTTTTATTTTGTTACAAATTGTTAGCTAACAATTTTCTTAGGAGATGTTTACTAACATTATCTAATATGAAAACATTTTTTAACATTGTGATCAAATGTTTGCTAACAAAACGTTTACTAACATTTGTTAACATTTTATAAACAGTGTGGGCCATTAGCTACTTTGAAACTCGATAATACAGGTCAATCAAATGGTTTTTAAATAGCATTACAATGCTCGGTATACTATTCTGTAATCAATTTTGTAGATATTAAAAATACCCTTTTAATTAAAACAGTTTTGAAGACTGACAACCTTATTCACTTAATTTCTTTTTAACACGCTTTTATTAGCTTCACTTCTATGTAAGAAAATCTTGGAATCTTATTTTGACCCACTTCCCGGTCTTCGATTAGAGGATGAAATTTTGCACACGCTCTGAGTTCTGATGACAATACATGACTAGCGTGCTAAAAACGTGTTTTTTTTGTTTTTTTTTTTAAACTAAAGATATAGTAATTTGTAACATACTCCGTGTCCATTGTCGAGCTCCGTGGCGCAGCGGTCAACACGCCAGCCTGCGACACGGGGGTCCCGGGTTCGATCCCCGGTCAGGTCATGCTGGAAAACGATCTTTTTCAGTATTACCTGGGTCTTGGATGTTTATCTATATAAGTATATATTATAAAATATAGTATCGTTGAGTCAGTATCCTGCGACACAAGTTCACAACTTACTGTGGGGCTGACTCAATTTGTGTGATATGTCCCTATATTTAAAAAAAAATAGTAATGTATGTAATTTTTCTTCGAAACTATACTAATGTTTGTAATTTATTTTCATTTGAAACAAATTTAGTCTCATATAAAACGAAAGATAATATGTATATCCAAAATTAACATATTATATTCTTTTCAATCAAAAATCCTTATGTTTTGCGAGGAAAACCTTTATTCTAAACGCATTTCTGAGAGGGCTTTTTTTTTAATGGTCAATGTAGCTAGCTCCAAGGTGAACTTTGCTACAACACCGGACTTTTTAACGAGTGAGCAGAGTGCCCTCAACCTGAATGGCGGATATCACTAAAGGGCCCCTAGGACCTGGTCCTGGACCCCGGTGCTCCGCTTTGGGCGCTGCTTGTGTGCGCAAGGCTCGGAGAGACAGCAAACTCTCATATGCCTGATGGCCTGCGATTTGCATGCACATCTTGAAGGTCCGAATTGAGAAACCTTGCAGGAGACCATCATCTTTGGAGAGCAGGAACTCTCTTGACGTTAGAATATGTAAAACTAGCGCCACCCATCATTATTATTTTTCTTCTAAGACAATTTAAAGTTAAAAAATATCGCTTTTCACTGCACTAGTAAATTACTAGTAGTATTTTTGTTATTGATTTTTATTAGCTTTCATTTCATAAATTCAGAGGAAAACCGGCTTCCAGCATAATCGGCCAAATTAGGTGGTAGCCGATTTTTTTTCTAAGCTAGCAAAGCCAAGTTATCTGATAAATAAAAGACTCAGCGCATGTTATGTATGATACAACACCCACTTAGCATTCTTTGCTAATCCACAGCATTACTTGTAAATAACATTTTGCGACCTTTGCCGACTCTCGGTACCTAATGTCAAGGCAATGTTCGTAAGAGAATACTTTGTTGTGCCTTCAGAGTGAGCATAAAACATCTTTTCTTTATTTATCAAAATTAATATGAATTACGTAATTATATATATTTTGCTTACGGAAGATGTAAGATCGTAATCTGTGAAGGGAAGCTAACAACTATTGACATTTTGCTCAAAACGTTAAATCCTAGTAACTATAGTAGTATTATAAATCATAATTGTAACCAAAAAAATATCACGGAACTCAGTCCTAGGAAAATACTTAAGTAAAAATATTTTTTTCAGCTATAAGGCTATCGTCTCTGCGACACCTAACGGTAGAGTTTACAGGTAGAGATATCCTTTGGTTTTACATAAGGATTTTTTTTACAACAAAAATACTATACTACTTATATGACAGGAGTAGCTATTAAATTTTTCTAATTTGGTTGAATCCTTGACATCGAATCGGCGGACCATTTTTGTTTCTGTATAAAAGGCTCTTAGAGTACAAAAAAACCTTCGTGCTGTACCCAAGTAACCCAGTAAAAGTAGCTATAAAGCAACGCAAATTTCCACGGCTTCTTATTTTAAGGTTAATTCCGGGCTTATCAGGTTCACGGGGTCACTAGCCACTTACTCTCGCGATGCATACGGGCAAGTTGTATCACCTCACTCACTAATCGAGTCATTTGAGACCAAGTTATTAAGTCCACGAGTCTTGCATTAGTCTTGCATTACCTAGTTGTAGCTTCAAGTATTACATACGTGTTATTAAGGTCTGTTTCAATTTGTGATTAATTTTCATCGCATTTTATGTTCTATGATATTGTGCAAATTCAAACAACCAATTACATCATTGTGTAACAACTACGGATACGTTTCACAGTTTTCCTTTACTGAGGTAAATAATGTTTCGTCGAGGCCATGGACATCACTATTTATATTACTTTTTGATTTTATATAAATCTCTATTTATTTTTGATTTATAAAGTAAATAGTATTCTTATTTTTTGCAATTAGAAGCTCATCTTTTCTTTCTCTCGTCTCTTATTATAAAACAGTGTTAAGTAGCCATTGGAGTTTGTCGTGTTCTCTTTCACTTCTACGACGGCTAAATCCAAAAATGTGAAATTTTACGCAAATATATTCTAAGGAATTCAAAAGCTTGTTTCACTGTTCTAATAAAAACTGGGCCTAACAATATTTTATGACCTATGCTAATCGTCAACTGACAAAGTGCCCTAGAACAACAATTAAGACGGACTAAACGTCCATTAAATTTAATGGATGACAATAAGTAGATGGTGACCACAGTTAGCAGGTGCGTCATGATCCTTAATAACATTAAGATGGGCCCGGAAAAGCAGTACAAATTATTTGGATCCCTTTCACATAATTACATTAATCGATATTTTCTATCTTTGCAGTGTTGATGATGTACTCAACGTCGACAGTGTCGACGACGTCTGGCTCCGGCCGGCCGTGCGCGGTGGCTGCGGAGCGGCGCGTGCGCGTGGTGAGGTTGCTGCGCCCGCGCCGCTCCGCTCCAGCCTTCGGCTTCTCGCTGCGTGGTGGCCGGGAGTACGCTACCGGGTTCTTCATCTCAAAGGTCGAATTCAATTCGGAGGCTCATCTACAAGGATTAAAAGTAAGTCTATGAAACACATCTAATACTTAAATAGGTAGTTAGGGTAAACACCGTTGTCCTTAAAACCATCAAATCAACCCGTCAAAATAAACAATTGCCGTACCGGCCGAACACTATTATGAAAATGTCGTTATTTTTCTTAAAAATCCCAGCATTGGTCCCATTGGGAATGTTGTTTATTTGACTGGCTCTTTCATGTTTTCATAGACCGTTGCCCCAACGCGATTTTGTTATACTATATAAGATAATGTTTGTCGACTATTAAACATAGATAGGCACTTCATTAGCGATCATTTAAATCCAATTTCTTACATTAGGAAGCATATAAAATTATGGCATTTTTTAACTTTTAGGTAGTTTTTCAGCAGATTTCTGCCGATAATCGCAATTGTTGCAATTCACAAACATTCAGAAAGTACTTTGTGATTGGTACTTACACTGAAATCTAATGTCTACTTAAAATTGTTACATTGTGTTAGGGTTCGCGTTCTTTTTACACGCTCATTGAGCAATGTAGCATTATCTCATTGTTGTTGGTGTGTTTGTTTCGTACGGCGATGCCGGCCATAAGAGAAGGTTGGATCTTTGTTGTTGTAGTTTTTTCATCGTTTCACGGCGATTGCACATTTTTCACACGAGACTGCTTATTCCATGTAGTAATTTATTTCGTTTCTACGCAACAATGTACCAGATAAATCCTTGTCTCTGTGTTCCGCTTTTTAAAACCGACCACTTATAGACCCCATTTTATCAGATATTTCGCATTGTATAATATATATTATATAAGCATAATTAATAAATGATGAGTTTTATTTGAGCTTTCCGTATTTGTGATATCTTTGATCTTCCTCAACGATTAATTCTCTCGGTCATGTAAGCATCACCATTTACCTAAATTATGTCCATCTAATTTAATAACCTGACGAAAGATGTGGAACTTTATTTTGCGTGGATTATGTAAGGTGCTTGTTTCTTTCTGCTAATGTCCGTTTTATTCCATCCAGTCCAAATGATCTCCACATTGTCAAACATCTAGGTCAAACTGTTACCATAACCGCGTCGTTTTGTTGCCTTTGCGATCATTGCCAAACGATTTGCTACACGCACACATGTACTTGAGATTTTAAATTTTACACGACTGCCCAAAACTGGAGTGTTATGTTTTTACGATTCATGTATGCAGTATCAGTGTATTTAATCACCTTAATTCTAACTGCTTCAAAAGATTCCTTACATTATGTCGAGTGACATAGACTGTAAAATGTTCAGGTACATAATGGACGAAAGTCTATGATCAATGTGTGTTACCAGTGATGACTTACGGGTCCGAAACGTGGTCCCTTACTATGGGCCTCATAAGAAAGCTCAAGGTCGCTCAAAGAGCTATGGAGTGGGCTATGCTCGGTGTTTCTATGCGAGATCGAATCAGAAACGAGGAGATCCGTAGAAGAACGAAGGTCACCGACATAGCTCAACGGATTAGCTCTTTGAAGTGGCAGTGGGCGGGGCACATAGCGCGAAGAACCGATGGCGTTCTTGAATGGCGGCCGCGTACCGGCAAGCGCAGCGTCGGATACCTACCGACCAGGTGTTCGGACGACCTGACCAGGGTCACAGGAAAGCGCTGGATGCAGGCCGCTTCTAACCGGTCATTTTGGAAATCCTTAGGAGAGGCCTATGTCCAGCAATGGACTTCCTGCGGCTGAAATGATGAATGATGATGATAATCGTGGCGTGGGCTTATAATTTTTCTTAAATTGCTTGTATCATCAGTAACTAGTCATTTATATATAAAGTCATATTAATATAGAATGAAGAACTTACTATGCAAATCTATTGTTATAGCCCTTTATAATTAGTTAATTATGTAGTTTTTTTTTACTTTGTTTCTCCATTGGAAGAGCTGCTACCGGGTCACCAACTATCCCATGCCCCACATGAAAGTGGCTGATCCGCGGTGGTGAGTCGCTGTAAGCATAACTTAGCGCAATGGGGTTTCATTGATCAAACCGAAGCTTGGTGCCAGTGTTGTTAAGTCGATCAAACCATGCTTTCTATCATGCCCAATGTACCCAACCAGTTGCATAAAACGAGACCTATGCTTAAGTGTCACCTCATTTTTTGAGCCAATCGACACCACAAGAAAAAGAAGTAGTTACTTTAATATTATGTACTATTTGTCATTATTTATTCACAACAAACTTTCTACTCCTCTCATTTTCAAGCAACCATATGAGATTTAATTATCGAACGTGGTAACAGAGTCACAGCCCATTATAATTAGGCTCTCAGCATGAATACGCCATACATATTCACGGTATCAGCAAATTTTCTCAAAAATCTCAGTTTTCACACAATTACTTCCTTAACAAAGACGTTACGAAAAATTCACGGGTACATCCGTCGTTATTTAAGCATAACAATAGGATGTTTTGAGACAATCGTAGAGAATCCTGGGAACGCCACCAGCTCTAAAATTTCAAACTGTATCTTAAGTCAATGACTTTATAAATCGTTCTCAAATTGTATCCAAAGGCTTGAACACGAGTCAGCATTATCCGCTATCGAAGTGTGTCAGTTGCGGAGAGTGGATTTCATTGTTTGCCAAAGTTTCGACAGGTGTCTGCTACGGATGTTTGCGGGCGGTGATAATTTGAGATACTTTCCTGCTAAGATTTTTCTCGTGTGCTAAGTATATATACTTACTTATATCTTAACGTTATTATTCAAAGTGTTAACATAGGCGGGAAGTGAAACTCGGTAAATAATAAGCACATAAGTTCATAGAAAAGTTGCCGAAGCCTATATTTTAGCGCAGAATGTTAATCGCAGGAAGAAGTTGAAACTTGTAAAATGGCGTAATTACACGACAATTATGTACAAATAGTTCGCGTTCTCACGACGCCGCAGCCCGTATGTGTCCGGTGCGTGATTCAGTGAATTAACTCCACACTTCGGCTGATTGGAGACTTTCTACTGCTCTCTGCTCGCGTGCACCTCTTGGTTATGACTTATTGTGTAATGCATTTGTTAAAACAACAAGCTGTATTTTTTGTTTAACTGGCTTCAATTTTTCCTAGTGACAAGTTTCCTAGTGTAAAACTTAACTCTCTTCTCAAAAACAACTAAACCAATTTTTATGAAAATTGCACTGTTCTCAACGTTGGATTATACCCAGTTTAACAAGAAAAGAATTTTAACAATCCGACTTATAGTTTCAAGTATGCGCGGACAAATATACAAACATATGTACATACACTTGTGATATTTGGCACACATGTTTATAAGCTGATAAAGACTAACATATATAAAAGTCATGTAATTCTGACAGTATTGCATACATACGAGTCCAATTGATAACCTCCTTTGTTGAAATCGATTGAAAACGGGTTACTTAAATCCTTTCTTCGGATTCTCTGATCGTTTTTATGCCTGTCACTATTCTTTGCCCATGACGTTACGGTAACGGTTGTGATTCCGATTGCTATAAACTCGATGTTATCTTATTTCTTATCTCAACTCAAACCGACATTATGTAACTGTTTTTTTGTACAATCAAGGGAGAGTTGAGTGTAATGATTTAGCTTGGACCGTATCCGTTCAAAATAGGCAAACTTGGCATTGTTTCAAAGTGACTGTTAATTAAAGTAACTCAACATTTTTTTTAAATGGGTATAACTGCAGCACCTTCTGCTTTGTCAATAAATATCGAGGAATGAGTCATTGATTGCTAGCAAACATCGTGCGGCACAGTGCGTGTACACAACTGTTCAATGTCTCACTTTTTCTTATTCTCGTTGAATTACTGAATACTTATTACAGTTGATAATTATTATGGCTTTTGCCAGTATGGAATTATTTTCAACTTTTTATGAATCAGGATATCAAAACTAAAGAATCATTCAAATATCATGTATTCAGAAAAAGGGTTAAACTAAGGGCGGTCTAAGCTTGGCTTATTTTTGACGAGCTGGTACCCGCGGCTTCGCCCTCGTGATACCTATGTCTTTCTCAGTACCCTAACCCCTATGTGGGTTTTTTTATTTGATGATGGTTCTTAGACATGTTGTATGACGATGGTTCTTAGACATGTTTTATCAAAATCGTCTCAGTCGTTGCCAAGATGGAGGGTTTCTCATAATCATAAAAAATGTGTTTTATTCGAACGAATTGAAAATAATATTCTTATTCACCTCTTTTCCACCCCACGAAAATAATACCTAATATATTTAATATTAACGAAAATAATAGTATAAGTATTTAATATTATTATTTTCGTGGGGTGGAAAAGAGGGGGCACTTATTTCCAGAATGCAATATTTTTTATTCCTCAGTGAGAATCAAAAGTGACGAGCTTCGTGGCGCAGCAGTCAACACGCCTGCCTGCGACACGGATGGTCCTGGGTTCGATCCCCGGTGAGGTCAAGATGGAAAATGATCTTTTTAAGATTGACCTGGGTCTTGGATGTTTATATATTATTATTTGTATATGTATTTTAGTATCTTTGAGTGAGTGAGTATCCCATAACACAAGTCTCGAACTTACTTTGGGGCTAGCTCAGCCTGTGTGAAAAAAAAGTAATTAAAATTAAAATTAAAATTCATTTATTTCAGGTATCTAATGACCCATATTAAGCAACATAACACATAACGTTTGTATGCAACAAAATAGCTTTTCGCTAATTCCTAGTTTTGAGACTTTTAAATTTGCAACAGAGAGTTTTCTTACCCTCAAAGTAGGGTTGATAAAAATGTATTTTGACACTTATTCGAACCCAAAATACCTAAGAAAGATACGATAGCAAAATAGATATACATTCATACTAGATATGCATTCCAATATGTGTAAAACATTTTAGTTTCTCTTAAAATCGATCGCTACTACAGCCGGCGCATTTCATTTCTCAATCCCATCATTTATCACGTACGAGTACGTTCGAACGATAAGTGAATTTATTTTGGGGGGCAGGGCGTCACGGAGTCTGGCGTTCTCCCGCGTCTCTCGCAAAAAAGGTTGGAACGAAAGTCCGATCGAAAGTTGCCCGATATGTGGGGCACGAGGCTGTCCGGCTTCACAGCCGCCGACGTGAAGAAAGTGCTGCTCGTCACTCGCGCGCAGCCGCGCTCCGACACCGCAACATGCGTGGACGTGACGTCATATCATTCATTCCTTAACTCTTCATTTACGTACGGCAGCCGCACGCTCTACACGTTTTCTATTGTAAACAATTCTCAAATCGGTCCATTTGAGAGTGGTTTCATAAACGTGTTCATTGGAGTGAAACAGACCGGTCCATGGAAAGAAATTATGTTTAGTAGGTATCTGTAATCCCTTTGAATAAACCTCAAATTGCCGATAGCGACGACTGATGAAAGTAGGCCAGGGTTTCTGTCTATGTTGATGTGGGTATCAACTAGCCCGGCGTTATCCTAAAGCGAGTTTTCTAAATGGTTACATATTAGGCAAATTTTAAACAGATTAGAAAGCTGTTCCAAGATTTTATATCTGAATACATAATTTAAAGGGTTGACGTAAGTGTTACGGCCTACAAAACAAAATTTGATTCTACTTCTTTTGTTAAAATAACAATCACCTTCGTGATAGCCTTAAAGATAACAGATATTCCAATGAAAGATGGTCACAATGAATAATGCTCTCATGTATTAGAACATAAGACCTTTTATTATCTATCTAAGGTATTTCTGATTGTTGCGTCAGGGACCAAGAAGTAGGAGGTACCTACTAAGTGCCTCTGTGGCGCAACATTTGCAGAACTAATAACTTTATAGTCCATTGTTACTCTATTTTGACACTGAGAGAAATATTTTATCTCTGACTCGTTATAAATCTGGAGATATCAATTAGCATTCTTCTCTACTTCCTTGACGTAAGTGTTATGTCATGTCACCATTTCTGAACTAGATAAATATCAATGAGAAAATAATTTATTTAAATTTTTATATCCTATTTTCTACGACATCCTGCCAACTATTAATTATAGAGAAATCAGATTACGTGACAGCTAGAGTTGTTTAGCGTTCCCGCTCGGTTCCGAGTGCGGTTTTAGGCTTAAGGGTACGCTAGTCAGGTATTTCGCCATACAAATTCTGTAGGGTGATGACTCCGTTGTTCGGTATCGTCTGTTTAAAGTTTTTAATTCTATCGATTTGTATTGCCGTTATCTATGCTTGTATGGAATCATAATTGTAAAATTATAAGTACTTTAAAAGTTATGAGTCTCAGAACATTCCGTTTCAACACGTAATTTTAACGCAACTTTGGGCATAATTAAATACCAGAAGAAGTATGAAATCTCTAAAACAAAATTCATACAAGCATAGTTTGGTTATTAAAAAAATTAAATAACTTTACTTTTAATTAAAACATTCAGTTTTTTTATCACAAGAACACTTCTCCCAAACGCATACTCGCGAATTTTTTGACGACGAAGGTTTAGATTTTCAACAATATTTGTGTTTGCACACACTAGACTGTAGTTCCAATGTGCTTATAGATCAGTGTAAATAATTTCGCACTGTTCAAAACCGAGTCTATCCCTTCCTCAGCAAAATAGCACGCAAATTAGCCACGTGCGCTGCTGAGTTCGAGTTCCGGACTAGCGCATCCTTAAGTTGAGTGGGGGTATATATACATCCTTGCTATGAAATGAACCTAAGCCTCTGTCCAGGTGTTTCTAAAAGGAATTAATTATACTCTTGTTAAATTTAGAAAAAGATGTGGGGATTATCTGATAATCACAGTCCGTTCCTTTATTCCTTTGTATGGGTGTATGATTCTGGCATGATTTTAACGACATGTAGGATCAAAGCGTGGTGACCTTATGAATCTTACTAAAGTATTGGTTCAATAGGAAAAGTACTTCATATTTACTGTGGCGCTCATTCAAGGAATTGTCGAGTGTTTATTATTTGCGCTAAAAAGAACGGCTGATATTTAAAAAATAACGTTTGATTAAGAAAATATATCATTATTAAAGCATTCATCTTAATTTTTATACTTACTGATTTAGACATATTATTTCAACTATCTAGAATGTAACTTTATCTAAACTATAGATCTTAAGTATGGCACTTGTTTTTGGTAAAAGGTAGGATGAGACGTCAAAGAATTTCTTACTAACTGTATCATAATCGTCGTAATTCCGAGCTCGCCTTTGTTAGCTTGTAACTTGTTTACTTTGCAGTTCGCAGAAGCGTTGAAGTTGTGACAATAAATGCAGTTTTGATTAAAATTTCTTTGAGCTTGCACCACCAGTATAAGTTCTTGTAAACTATTGTTGGCCAACACTAGTACCTGCATACATTCCCGCCCCATTATTGTTGACAAATATAATCTTTTCGGATGTTGCTATACAACACTAATTTTAGTACCTATACATGTGCGTCCCATGAATGTTGACAAAGAGAATCTTTGCCGATGTTGCTGCATCTGTTGGTTGAGGCTACAGCAACATCGTCCAACGCGGCACATATTTCGCCTCTACACAAGGCGTCCTAAGGCATTGAGATTTCGGATGTTTGATTAATAGTTCTGACGTTGATTTCAGGTGGGCGATCAGCTGGTGAGCGTGAACGGCTACCGCGTGGACGACGCAGTGCACGCTGAGCTCGTGCACTATCTCGCTTCACAATCCCGGCTGAAGATCAAAGTAAGACGTAAGTACAAAATCAATATCCTTCTTCTTCCTTCACCTTATCCCACTTTTTATGTGGGGTGGGTACAGAATGTCAATTCTTTCCATTATGACCTGTCGAAAATATATATCTTACTGTGTTTGATCGGTTAATATTCAAGATAAATTTAAATAACTGCAATCGAGTTGGAGAAGAAACTCCTGCAAGCTCGGGGAAGAAGACTGAGATCGGCATTGTCGGCGACTTTTAAAAAATATTTAACAAGCTGGAAACAATGAATATTTTTGTGTGTGATTCGCTATGGATGATATGGGTCATGTAGAATTAGATTGAATGCCTGTTGCCTGAATGATAATCTTTGTGTGATATTTTTAATTCTTCATTGGTAAAAATTAAAGAGACGACTGACCTGAATTCCGAGACGCGTTTCTGCTTTTCCTTTCTTTTCCTTCCCGCCAGATTATTGTGATGCCGCTGGTGTCGTTGAAGGATGATGTCCGGTATGTCGAACAGGAATTAGCATCAGGAAAAAAGTTATCATCACAAGCTACAAAGCCACTTATTCCAACCACCATCGTTATTTTGTGCAAAGAAACGCATAAATGATTTTTTTTTACTTTATTTTCTTTTAACTTTTAAACACTATAGTGAGACAAAATACGCACTAGTAGATTATAATCTACTAGTGTGTATTTTGTCTCACGTTGTTTTGCTATACCAGAATAAGGAAAATTATCATAAATCAGTTATATTAGTTTTCAAGCTCGGCAAAGGCAAAGGTGGGTCCGGGCGAGGTTTGAACCTGGGCTCTTTTAAAGCCGCGCTTTAAGAACACTGAGCCACTATTACTTCAGGCCAATGAGCCGTTGTCGCTTAACGGAATAATATAATAGAGCTTTAAAAAACTATTTGCTCTTGAAAGAAGTTCAAATATATGATTTCTTTAAATATAATAAAAAATTGATAATTTGGTACTATACATAATTATTTAATCTTTAACTTAGTGCCTGGTAGAATAGTAACAAGCAGGTCACATTGTGTAACTGTTGGTACTTACTTAAGACCCATTCTTACGTAGGTGTCTCTTCAACAACAATGTGAGAGAATATCTTATGCTAAATAATAAAATTCACTCAAACTATAATTAAAAACGGTTATAGAAGGCAAACTGACGCATGTGTATACTCTCTGTTAGGTCGGTGTTGGAACAAGATCCTGGGCCCCAAGTATCTCGGTTCAAGAGAAAGAAAGAAAGAGAGAGAGACAGCAGGTTTGCATGCCAGTATTGAGAACAAAATTGCAAACACAGGGTTAAAGGGTTACCATTTTGCCAGAATTATTTTTACCTTTGTGTGATACTAGTAGCAAGGTAATATTGGCTAACAAAATATGTCTTTAAATAAGGATATTTTCTTTTCTTCTGTTTTCGTGATAGTTACACATTCAAAAAATTATCATGCTATTGAAATTAAAAGAGACATCCTAATTTTAAATAGTAAGAGAGAATTGTTGGCAGTTACCACTAACTTGGGATTAAGTCATCAATTTAATTAAATCTCAAGCTCAGTCTAGTAGAATGCAAGACGTTCAGACACCGTGAGTCAATACTGCGTACAGCCGGAACGTTATCAATAAATATTTTAGGTGGTAGTTTTTCAGTTCTTTTAAAATGTGAACTTAGTGTACTTGCGTACATGAACACTGAGTTTACGTAACGTTAGCTGTGTAAATAATGTAATAAACATAATAAAACCGTATTAAAAGTATTTTTTAAGGATCACATTGCAAAAAGTGTCGCATCTGTCTTTTAATTTTTGCCATAAAATTACGCCAGAAGGTGTTGTCGTAGCCATATTAGCAGTGCGTTAATCGTGAAAGCGCGTGGGCAATCGAGTTCTGAATCTGTTTCTATTACAGCCATTGCGTAAAATGCCACAATCAAAAATGGATAGTCCCCAATGATAACCCGTTAATTACTATTACGCGTGTCAGTAAATATTTCTGATCATACTGGTACCCATCTTTTCCATCTTTTACTAAGTACCTACCTACTGACCAATTTATTTTTGTCGCGATTTGCCATTATTGACCGACCGAGCGCGGAGAGCGAGCGAAGCGTCTCCGTCACGGCGTAGTCGCCGGACACCGAGCTGTCCGGCTGTTTTTGTCTACAGAATGCATTTCTTAACTGATTCTAGTAAATTTTTTACGATAATTATGAAGAAATTGGCACAAAAGACATCAACGCGTTGGGATCTATGGTCCTTAGGATCATTGTGAGTTCGCTGTGTGTGATACGACTCACGAACTCTATAGCTCTCAGAGTCACTGGTCATAATTATATAAAAATGCAGGGATATATAGGGTATCCCAATATAAACATCTTCAGTAGTAATAGTACTGAAAATAAAACGTTAATTTTAAGAAACTACGAGCATGATTTACTACTCCTCATAAAGTGCTACTTTATGTTTAAGACCGTATTTTATAATTGTTAATTTATCTCCCTGTTTTGTTTCATAAAGTAAACAGCGTCAAAGATATTTAATTATTTTGTATGTTTTCATGTTCTATTTTGCTTTTTTTCAGATGTTGGAATATTGCCGGTTAAAGAGTAAGTACCAACATTAATTAATTTATTAAATGAATGAATATATATGAATCGTAATTTTTCGAAGCATTTATGTCCGTTAAATCCGTCCGCCAAATTGGCGAAAGATACCTACTTGTTGAATGTGCTTGGGATTTGTGACAGATTCACGACACTATGTTCTCAAGCTCATTGACAAGTTCTCTCAAGAAAACACTTGTATACGCTTCGTTGCTAACGTAGCAATTACAATACTTTAATTTACATAGTTCTTAAAGTTACAATAATATTACTCTTATATAATAACTATCCTCAATATACAATACCTATCAAAGATTAAAAAAAAATGGTTAAGTGCGAGTCGGACTCGCGCAATAAGGGTTCCGTACCATTAACTACACATTATTATCGAGCAAAAACGGAAAAAATATTATGTTTGGTGCTTGGGAGTATAAATTAAATTAAATATTTATGTTATTTTGATTTAACTTTTTAGTTTTAAAGTGAATATATAACTTTGTCGAGCTCCGTGGCGCAGCGGTCAACACGCTAGCCTGCGACACGGGGGTCCCGGGTTCGATCCCCGGTCAGGTCAAGATGGAAAAAGATCTTTTTCGTATTGACCTGGGTCTTGGATGTTTATCTATATAAGTGTATATTATAAAATATAGTATCGTTGAGTTAGTATCCTGCGACACAAGTTCACAACTTACTGTGGGGCTAGCTCAAATTGTGTGATATGTCCCTATAAAAAAAAAAAAAAAAAAAAAACTAAATATTCTGTGAATATTTTAAGGTGGTAGACCTATTGCTGTTATTAATATCCAACAAAAAACGGCCAAAAATCACATTTGTTGTATAGGAGCCCTCCTTAAATATTTTTTTTATTCACTATTTAGTATACTTGTTGTTCCAGCGGCAACAAAAATACATCATCTGTGAAAATTTCAACAGTCTAGCTATCACGGTTTATGAGATACAGCCTGGTGCCAGACAGACAAATGGACATCGAAGTCTCAGTAATAAGGTCCCGTTTTTACCATTTGGGTATGGAACCCTTAAAACTGCTTACTACTATTCGATCTATCCTATCTAGATTTTAAATAAAACCGAATTTAAATAATACAGTGCAACCCGAATTTAAGCTCTGCGAACTGCTACGGAACGGCTACGAGTCGAAGAACATCAGAAGAGATAAAATACGTAACAATTCTTGTAAGACCCAGAAACGTCACCAGCAGATGGGGTTGGCGATGGGGTTTGAAAGCGGGCTAGTAATCATTACGTTACTGGCATAGAATAGAACAAGTAATTTGTTTTTAGACTTCCGCACCCAAACGGTAAAAACGGGATCATATTACTGAGACTTCGATGTCCGTCTGACACCAGGCTGTATCTCATAAACCGTGATAGCTAGACAGTTGAAATTTTCACAGATTATGTATTTCTGTTGCCGCTATAACAACAAATAGTAAACACAGAAGAAAATATTATATTTTATGGTTATATAAGGCCCATACAGCAAATATGGTTTTTGCTTGGTATTAATAACGGCAACATGTACACTTTTGAAATATTTACAGAATATTAAGTTATATGTATATTTACTTTAATAATTATTAATAGAAACATAATAATATGCGAGAACATGTTTGATGTATGGGCATACATCAAGCATGTTCTCTCTACATCAAAAATGTTTTTTTTTTGCTCGATAGCAGTATAGATAATAATAGGGAATCGGACTTTTAAATATTTTGGTTTGTTGCAGTAAAGCCCATGAAAGTCTTTCGTGGCAGTTTGTGTCCGAGCGAGCTTCTCTGGCATCTGATGTGTCGTCGTCTCCGACACTTTGCCACGACACCGAGCGGCTCACTGACCTCCGTTTGTCTATCCTAGTGCCACCAAGAGCGAAGTTAGGCTGCGGGTACGTAGTCACAAATTTTGTTTTACGTGTAAGTAAGTGGATATTAGCCGTGTGGTTCCTGGCAGAGTAGAATAGGATGACTCAGTCTTCCCGTGGATGTCGTAGAAGGCGACTTAGGAAACACAAGCTAAACAAAGCTTATAAACATCAAAGAGACCTCTCCAACCCGTCTGGCCACCGTGGATGGTATATGCCAAATCCTCTGAGTGCTCTAGCTTATGTAATGGTCTGGTGATACAGAGAGGGTCTGTGCCTGCAGTAGAGACTAGTGGATAACAAGCAACATCTAATAGTAATAGCCGGGACCAACAACTTTATGTAACTTCTGAAGCATAGAGTATTGAACAAGATGTTATGCCACTTGTCAACACCAATGTGATTTGCATAAGAGCCGGTAAGCACTAAAAATAGATGGTTGCTCCAACGCGATTTTATATACAGGGTGTTAGAGTAAACACTCTTATCCTTTAAAGCATCGAACCGGCCTGTCAAAATGAACAATTATTCATAGGATTAGAGACTAGACATCCCAACATTGGCAGAATAAGCAAATTGGTTATTTTGGCAGGTCTGTTAATAAACGAAGATTCCGTCACATAAAGTCAACAATGTAACATACCTACTTACTAAAAAAAATAGTGACAGCTATTTTTGTAGACGAAATAAAATTATTAATTATAATTAAAACCAATATAAAATTATTATGTTCAATATGTTGATATTTGTATAAATAAAAGCAAAGTTAATAAAATAGGAAATTTTCCAAACTAAGGAGTACGGTCTCAGTATTCAGGCCGTAAAGCATGGCGAAAGTTGGTAAATAGCTTTAAACTAACTAAACAAAGTAGCTAATATATATTATTTTTTGTCACAGAATATGCAAGGGTCCAGACTGGAAACCAGGAATATTTGTGCAGTTCGTCCGGGAAGGTGGAATAGCCAGAGAGGCCGGATTAAGACCCGGAGACCAAATCTTATCCTGTAATGGACAAGACTTTGCAAATATAACTTTCAATGAGGTTTGTTAAAAAAAATCTTAAACTGGTTAGTAGCACCGGCAATGCTTTATACAAAAGCTCCCAAGTTACAAGATACTACTCTTTACTTCTCTGACTGACAGCATAATACATATATATTATTGGTCTTGCTTGACTATAAGGCTTCTTCACTTCTAAAAATCTTAAGTCTAGTTTGGTCATAAAGTGGAAGATAAGGCTAAACTCACTTCTAAAATACTTGGTGTTCTTACCCATCGGATGTTACTCTATAAAGCTTGAATACACCGCAGTATTATTCGTCTGGAGCAACACAATCAATACCAGCTTCCTTTATTGGGACTTATTCAAAAGAGAGCTTTTCAAATTGTTGATGATCCTAGGCCGACGCATGATCTGGAACCGCTTGTCTCACGCAGATATATGGCGCCCACGTCTCTCCGTAAGATAAGCGTCCATAAGCGTTTTATAAGAAGCCAATTCGATTTGGTGCCGGCAGTGACAGCCTCCGTTGCCCGGGTTCGATCCCCGGCCAGGTCTTGGTGGAAAAATATCTTTTTCAGATTGACCTGGGTCTTGGGTGTTAATTTATATAAGTATCTATTATTAAATATATGAGTAACATTGTGTAAGAGTTAGTATCTACTTACTGTTAGGCTAGCTCAATTTGTGTGATTTGTCCCTATATATTTATTTATTTAGTGCAACATCACTGTCATATCATCTGTGGAAATAGGACCATCATCTTGAAGTCTGGTAATCCACAACATTTCTCTAGATATTTTTTCCTCGCGCGTGTTAGTCGTGGAACGAGCTTTCTTCCACTGTTTTTCTACTTGGGTTCCTTAAAAATACAGACAAATTCCCATTTTGAAGGTCGCCAGCGCTTGGCGCGCTTGCACATGTCTAATTGTCCATGGGCGGCGATGACCCTATAATTATCAGGTGTTTCGTATTCGCTTCTGCCCGGGAAATTACAAAACAAACAAGTTAAAAGTGTAAAATTAAATAATTTTGAAAATTATTCTCCTACATTATCTGCGCACTGCACTTATATTTTTATCTAAGCTCCAGATCACTATACACGGCTTGGCAACTGCTCGACCCTATTGGTTATATATATGGTAAATATGGTATTGCCTTTATATGGCGTAACACGTAAATGTGATGGTTTAGAAAATGTTTTAACGCCTCAAATTGTTTGTTATCATTTCACTATATTTCCGATCTGAATAACATATCCAAACATGAAAAATCAAATACCTTTTTTTATTATTGTACAGGCAATATCAGCTATGAAAGCCACTGGTCGTCTCGAGTTAGTGATCCGAGAGGGGGCAGGCACCGAGTTGGTCTCGCCCGAGAGCTCCGGCTACAACAGCTCGGCGTCATCAGCCGCAGGAGAGCGCAGTCCCGCCCCTCCCGCCGCGCCGCTCGTGCCCCTCGCTCCGCCGGCAGCTTTGAGGAGAAGGCTCGCCAGTGTAGCAGAAGAAGCCGCTGACCGCGCTGATAGGTTTTGGTTTTTATATTCTTTACTAGCTTTCGCCCGTGACTCCACTCACGTCATTGTGATGATGCATGAAAAGGTTAAGGTAAAAAGGATCCAGCTCAAAAAAAAAAGCTCTAAGGCAAAGTACCAGCTGGGTACCTGAAGGAAACCTTTTTGATTTTGATATGTTTAAGTGGTGGTCGTTATTTTTTTTAAGTCATAAGACAGCAAACGAACAAGCGGGTCACTTGATGGTAAGTGACAACCGCTGCTCATGAACTAATGCAACACCAGGGGTGTGACAAGAGCTATGCCGGTCTTTTATTTTTCCCTCCCAGAGGGAAGAGGAGAAGGGTCTCCGGCTTTATTACTCACCGAACGAAGCATAGCAGCGATAAAGCTACTACTCAAACATCGGTTTTCTGTGAGAGTGTGGTACTTGCCCGGAAGAGCTAGCCCATTCATGCTACTAGCATTGAATTACGCCGGTAGCGTGGCTCTACCACAGCTAAAATTTAATGTGAATAGACTCATTTTCATGATGTATCAACATAAATACATTCATTTGTAATAAGAGATTGCGGTTTTTGTTTAATTAATGTGAAGTAACTTTCACAATCTCGAAGTTTTCAACAGGGAGAATTTATTACGCTGTAATACTAGTAGGCGAAAATTAATGATCATGCACCTACCACGCCTACGCCTCGAAGTAAAAACTATTAGATGTAGGTTTTATCAGATTAATTGATATTTTTAACAATCGGTTTCATTCAAGGACGACATCAAATTAAAAGTCTTGCCACTTCGGGTACATGCCACGTTTTACAATAGAAAATGAATATATTCTAAATATCATGGAATTCTAAAAAGCAACATAAATCATGCTAAATATGAAATTTTATACCTCATTACTTGCTAAAGTCCTTAAAGCTTTTATCATTTTCAGGTTAACTTCGAATAGACTGAAAAGAAGAACCTGGGATAGTTTAGATTTCGATTGGAAAAATGGCGATATCCACAATTTCGATGCTCCCTCAGACATAGAGCCAGATTATGATAGTCCAAGCATACCAAATAACCCTCACACTTACGAAAATAAGAATAATCAGAGATGTAAGAGTAAGGAATTTATAACGAGCCCATCGAATAGGACAATAATTAATTTGACTGAAGACGGTGCAACTATACAATGTAGTTACGATAACCAGTCGCCGAGGAAAAGCACCTTTTTAGCTAATCATACGAACAGGGATAATGACAAGAAGACGATAGTGGTGGAAGTGCACCATACGAGCGCGCCCGCTTGTGGCAAACCGCTCTGCAGCTACCCGCCGCCGCCTAAAAACGACGCCATTTCAGACACAACAAGTGTGTCAAGTTCGACTACTTTATCTAGTGCCATTGCCGAAGAAATACAGAAGAGGAAATTGGTAAGTGTTACATTATATAGTTGTACTACTGATTTGAATCGATTGCACAATTAGTTACACGTCGGTCAGTCAGTGAACGAGCACATACTCGTAATTAGCACTAACCAAAACATACAAAGAACAACAATAAAAATTAAGAGCATTGGTTCTTTTTAAAAAGGATTTCCTTGGCTTACGCTATTATGGCGCTAACATTTCCCTAGTCGTCATCAAAATGAAAAACTGCTGGAGATGAAATGCTGATAACGTTTAAAAGACTTTGTTTTTATAATGGAAATGTATGATACTCACTTACTTAATCTTATAAGATCATCTATTATGATAGGTTGTTCTATTGGCATTCAACGATATTATCCTGCATTGTGATATCATGACGTAATTTTCGCAGAACAAAAAAAACGTAAATGGTGATAACACGGCGATAAGTAATCCTGTAAAGAAGACTAGTGTTACAAAATCAATAGAAAATGATAAGAAAAAGCAACATGATGCTCTTATGGATGAATTCAAAAAGGTTCATAGAAAGATGTTCGCCAATCAAGAAAGCGAAGGTAAAGAAGCAGTAAACTCGAATGGCAATGAAGACTTGGACAGTTTGGTACGTATGCATAGACATTTTTATTTACATAATTATATATTATTTGTATTCAAACCTAATACTCAGCAGTTGGATGAAGATATATACATTCTTATCATGCCGTTTTCCCTGATTTTGAATGTTACAAGTGACAACGACAATCGGGACTGAAAAACCAGAAGGCCACGCGTACAATGCGCATGCGTAAACATATAAATGGAAAACGGAATCAAAATAATGTTGCTAGCCGCAGCGCCTCATGACATGATGATTCCATAAAGTTTTGCCTATTCCCTCGATCGGCTTGTACAATCGGCACGGAAAGAGAAGCAGCTGGCACATTTTAACTCCTTACTTTCGGACTTGTCACCGGTTATTTTTCATTCACCACCTACAGGTTAGGTATAGGTACTTCGACGACATTATCTTTTCCAAGGTTCTGCAGATTCTGCCAACGACATTATGTGTGACTACATGGTACGCAGAGACACATTTTTTTATTTATTAGTCAGCATTAATATGCTACTTGTAAGTGTAGGGGGATGGGAAAAAACAAATGTTATCACACATAGAGGAAATATGTACACAATATGTAATTAGTAGTACGTATGGGTGTAGGTTTAATAAATTTAATATAAAAATATGGTAACTATTTATCATTTCTATGACATACTGAGATTCGGCAACGTCACGTTACGATGTAATGGGTACGATATACCGCTTAAAACGAGCGATAACGAGCATTGTATTTTTTACAATCGTACTGAGGTTTTAACTCTATGTCAAAACCCAATCAAGATAAATTGAATTAGCTGTGTTAATAAATTGTTCATTTATTTGCAATTTTAAAATTAAACAAGCTTAAAGCTGACGATGATTTTGTTTACCCACTATAACGTAGGTACACATGATCACCGTCAGCTTGACAACTCACTGCTGCATCTCAGTATACTAAACGAAAAGTTTACTCCAACACATATTTGACTAGAGCTATAAAGGTTTAAAGTTAACGTGTATAAAAAAGAATAAACCAAAGAATATTTATCCCCGATTGCGCAATTTCCCGGAAACTACACTTCTTATAATTTTAAAATGGTAAGTATATAGGTTGGTTTCTGCAACGATGCATCCTGGAAACATATAATAAAATGTTAATCGTCAGATCCGAGCATTTATCTCAATTAAGTCACAATCCAAGTAATTTATCACCGGATAATATTTCGGAAATCTTGAAATCAGTCGAGCGGCTGTGGTAAATTTTAATTTGTAATGACTTGTCAATGGAACAGAAAATTTCGTACTATCGCCGCAGCACAAGGACGATCAAACCACCGCACACCGTGACGCGTTCGTTCATTACGTACTCTAATAACTGCTGTCGTAACCGTAGAGTTGTTTTTCAATAGAGCAAAGTGTCTTCCATGGCTTTATAACAGTTACCTATTCATTGCTCGTGATTAGGTATATTTTGTCCGTGGGTCATAGGGAGAGAAGAGGGGTCCCGTAGTTGCTATAATGTAGGTCTCAAAAGTTGTGTAAGTTGAAAACGCAAGTTGTCACATTTATATTGAACCATTGGTTATTATTATTTTTGGAATAACACATCCAACAGACAGCCAGGCGGCCGTAAAACTTTGCCGATTCCATTGCCTAGGTATATTCCTTAGTCTGGAGTAAGTGCGAAAGGGAACATATTCTCAGTGGTCGGTTTTAGTGGCCTGCCTGCGGCCCACGGCTGTGGTTGCGACAGGCAAAAAACGCGGTCAGGTGAATTACGAGGTAGAAAGAGGGATGGTATACCACAAAGTACTGACCCCTGTTTAGAAAATATTCTCTGAGTTCCAAGAAGCCTCTGGAGACAATAGTGTTTTGAGAAAACATGTATGTATGCAAACTTAACTGTAAAGCAAACATTCGTTTCCAGGTAGTGTGTGAAAATAAAAAAGGATATCAGGCTTTTCGGACAATCTGTTAGATATCTGTAATTTATATTGACACTAGCTGTTGCACGCGGCTTCACCCGCGTGATTAATGTATAGTCATGTCCTTTTCAGTACGCTAGCCTATGTGTATGCCAATATGAAGAAGATTGGTTCAGTAGATAAAGCGTAAGAGGTGACAAACAAACAAATATACAAACTCACTTTCGCATTTATAATATTAGTTGGGATGGGACTTATGTGGTTTTCCAATGACTCCAAAAAAGGGCTTATGATTTGATTTTTTTTATTAGAAAGCGTATACTTTCCAATTTCATCAAAATCAGTTCAGTACTTTGATCGAAGTCGGTTGTTTCCTGAAATATCATAAATTATTATTTTTTATTATGTATGTTCTTTTTTGTTCGATAGGTAATACTTTACAGATAGTCCCATTATATTTTTATCAAAATGTGACGAGCGCTTTTTGAAAAAAATACACAAAAACCAAAAAAATGTTTACAACCATGCCGTTCGGTTTGCACTTATTTCCATTTTATTTTTATGCTTATTAAAACAAATTGATAGCGTTGAAGTCGGTTTTTGTTTTTTGTTAAAAATATCTTAAATTATAAAGTGATGAAACATCCAACAAACTATTGAGAAATTTAAGGTCCATGACACAGAACACAGAAATACATCCATGATATTTCTAATTAATCCCTTACAGAATTCTTTACCGAACAGTGGACCAATCTATTGAAAAGTTACATAAAATGTCGTAACAAGACAATTAGTGTCTTGCAAAATTAATACAGTCACTTGACACGAATAGTTACTACATGCTTACATAAAATTGTATTTATTGGACCGTTACGACTTTGTGTCATGTACGAAGGTATAAGAAGGTAAAGTGTAGTAAGTATGCACGTTTTTCCGTACATAACAACTTTGTTATATAGGCAAAGTACTTGTACTCTGTGGCATAGACTGCATCAGTGGCGCAGCGTGAATTTGGTGAAACTTTCGTTCGATATAGTTGTACATAATTTTAAATAATTAGGTTCTCGCTGGAAAACTGGATAAATACAGAATAAGTCATGATCGGGTGTGCTGTTAGGGGGAAATTGTGGTGGTCTGCTTAGCCTATTTAAGACAACTGCATAAAGGCTGGAGATAATAGCGCATTGTACATAAAAATAAAATAAAGTAATAACAATTAAAAATAATTGTATAATCTCTTGTATAGTATACTGAAGCTTTTACAATTATTTCATTTACATAAAGGAACTATCGCAAAGACACAACTGAATAAAATCCAATTAGCGCAACATTTTCGCTACTTTTACGGCCAAGGCAGTTGGCGGCCAGTGTAATCCGAAGTCACGTCCCAGACCACGCATCTGCCTTAACTTTTAGATCACCCATTCAAATTTACATATCAGCTACTCGAATTTAAGTGTTATTCTAGCGATTTTGTAATGTCCAAGGGGGTCCAAATCTTTATATTGAACATCACTTGCATTTCACGTTTAGTTTTTGTTTACATTTTTGTATCGTATTAGCTGTTGTGTATTTCTCAGGTGTATACAAAAACCGTCAAGCTCCAGTCGGCCAATTTAATGCTAACACAAGCTATTTTGAAACTTCACTCGCCAATTACTTATATACCAATTTTGTAAGAAAGATATTTACCAACAACCCACTTAGCCCTAGCCCTACTAATTATTGCAGTCATCTTAGTTATGTTAGTAGTGTATAATTATGAGCGCTAAAAATACACATTCAAGCTGTAGCTACTCAAGACAGCTTAGTAAAACTTACGGTTATTACATTAATTAACCTAATTATTTTAATAAATCTTGCGTATGAACAAATCTCACTTCAATTTGATTGCGTAATTCCTAAAACCCTTCTAACCTTTGAATTAAAATAGTAAGAATAAATGGACTTTGTTTTTATTTAATATTGTGAAATATTCATTTAAATGGTAAACAAATTACAATTTTACAATATACTTTATTGCACCAATTAAGAAATACAAATAAAAATAGAAAGTTTGTACGAAATAATCTCTTCCAGTCAATCGTGATAGGTAGGTAGGGTAGTTGGCGCAGATCATATTAATATGAAAATATGGTGAACGTGATTATAAATATTAAAAATATATATGGTATAAAAAATAAATTCAAATATGTTTTAAAAGCCAGGAAATGTATAAAAAGTGTGCTTGAACGTAAAAGGACTTGGGGGAAATATTTAGAGTTTTGAGCAGGAGTTCGTTGCTTGAGAAAACAGTACTCCGCAAACCGCGACCTTTGCCATCTGAGAAACCGATAAAAAAAAACCGGCCAAGTGCGTGTCGGGCCACGCGCAGTGTAGGGTTCTGTAGTTGCGAATGACAACTTTGAGTTCACTCTGTTTACACTCGCACCTCACAGTTTAACGACCAAAAACATCTCATAACAATGAAAATTGTAAGAAATTTTACATTTTCCAGTACATTTTATAAGTTGGTTGCCTATAACTTTTTAGTTTGCACTTAGTACTCAGCTCTGATAGTTTTCCTTTCAACTTCAGTGTATATACTACTGCTGTAATTTTTTTCTCGTATCCATATAATAACCGTTTAGCAGATAGAGGGGGGACACTTACTTCTAACAAAAATGTTCACTTTAAAACCAAATATTTCGGTTATACCTCACAACCTCACAATATTTTACAAAGATCTTTTTAACGATACCCCACACGATGGGTAAGTAGAGAAAAAAAAAATACTCACCCACTTTACTTGTATGGGAGCTACCCTAAGAAAAATTTTTTTTCAAGATTTTTTTTCTACCACTTTTTTGCCATGATTAATATACATACCCATACCAAATTACAGCTTTCTAGTACTTATAGTCTCTGAGTAAAACCGCGGACGGACAGACAGACAGACAGACATGGCAAAACTATAAGGGTTCCTAGTTTACTACGAAACCCTAAAAACAGCCGCATAAAAAATAAGGGTATGTATTTTATCTACGCATATTTAGCTGTTTGTATCCAGCAACCTCATAGTTGGTAGTTATGGTAAAGAAGGCAATCTATGCATATTTTTCCAATTGTTTATGCACTCTTTTGACTTGTCCTCAAATTTCATAATAACCGAAGAGGAAAATAATAAAAAAATATTTAATTGAATTTTACACTATATACGAGTAGGCCCGAGATTTGACAAGGCAACACATGTGGGATTTGTGGAGGTACTAATCATTATGATTATGAACAACTAGCTGTTACCCGCGGCTTCGCTCGCGTGATATATAGCCTTTGTCCTTCTCAGTACCCTAACCTATGTGTATGCAAAATTTTATGATGATCGGTTCAGTAGATACGGCGTGAAAGCGTAACAAAACAAACAAACTCACTTTCTCATTTATAATATTAGTTGGGAAGTTGGGATTACAGATGAGGTTATTTGTTTATAAGGCCGTATCTTGTACTCATAATCATCATTATAAGTAAATAATTTAGGTAACAAATAACTTACAAGTGTATATCAGCTAAGTATGTATATGTGAATCAGTTTCTTTTTACAGTTATTACGAAGAAAATTGATAAATTGTTAGTTAACTATTCGTTAAGTACCTATTTAAGGTGGATGGGTTTATATTTAGATTTATAGAGCTGTAAACAACACCTCAACCAACCAGCTGTAACAGTGCACATATAAATAATTCATAATTCTACCTACATTAATATTTATCACAGTTTATACATAGCAAAGTAACTAATGAAAAATATAAATGTACGCAGCTTATTCTTCTGCTACTAAATAGGGTATTACACTTCAAATTATTGTGCTTCTTCGACTGGTTCGGTTGATATACGGTTGAAGGCACACCATGATTCCGCCTTGCACTGATAACGGCGGGCGCCGCGGCGAGGGCCGAACGTGGTCTCCCATCCAGCTCTGCCTCAGTCAGTAACATAGCACTATTGCGCGGCACTCCGTGTCGGCCGCACGTCGAATCGCAAATTGTCGTCGCGCTCGAGACTGCCCAGCGATTTTCCGCGCTCGGAAAAATAATCACCGACCTTCACGCGTTCTTGCTTTTATTTGCAAGATTTTCAAACTCTAAAACATTATGCTATTTCAGTGTGAATAATTTCAGTATTTGTTCTATGCTCTTCGTGAAACAGTGTTTGAGTGTATTATTGACTATCTCATAAGTAACAAATATTAGAATCTATTCTTTAGCGAAGATGAAAAATAATAAATCGAAGCCGTTGGTCATCATTCAGTGCTATGAAGTAAGTTGAACAAGTTATTATCAGTTTGATGGGCGTGATATTATTGGAGCGCGTCAGAAACTCCACTTGAATGGAACTTTACTCGTTAACAGCCAACGGATAATGTTATTGTCCATTAAAATGCAATGTAACTAATGCGAAGCATATGAATATGAGTCAGTTCGGTTGTCGAAATATGGCTAAGCATACAGCACTTCAACTTATCTGGGTGGATAACTGATAAGTGGTTTGTTATTGATAACCATAATTTTTGTCTGTAGAAACGTAAAAAATACTGACTAGAACATGGGAACCCATGATATAACAATATTTTTTAAATAAATCGATTAAGACACGTAGATTATATCAAATTATTAAAATGATAGGAACTGAAATATTGTAGATTTTTTTTTTATAGTATTGAATGAACGACAGGTCTTTTACTATCACATCATGAGGTGGATTGTCTGCTTGCCACTTATTCAGTAGCAGCCTGTCTAAGCAAATGCTTGTTAATTAAATATCTAATAAACGAATCAGTTATTATTGAGCTACTCATCTTAAAATAAACGTACCTTACTAGCGGTGCAGTTGAAGGTTGTTTACCTACCTCCTTTACCTTATAATACAGGTTTTACAAATTACGCCACTGCTCATCTGCCTATGAAACGGCATACAAAATATAAATCGTGTGGTGCATTACCGAGCATATCCTGTGCTGATATCATCGAACGTAAGCACGTGACGTGATTCTAATGTACACAAGGATATGATTTTAGCCTTTGGCTCCACTTGCTCTTTGCCTAGGTGCTAGTTGTATGCAATCGTAATCTTTTTATCAGCGCAGCGTGGCAAATGTTTTGCATGTTACTTTATAATCCTTGACAATATTTCAAGGTGTCCCGTCTGCCACCTTGACATATTTCAAGTATAAATAAGGGGGGTTAAATACAAACAATAAGGTGACTGTGATGGATGAATATGAAAAAAAAACTGTATTTACCATTTCGACAAATGCAATATTTATAAGTAAACATAGCTGCCGAAAGTTCTTACATAAAAATCCTAAAAGTATGTTGCATTTTTAGGGTTCCGTCACCCAAAGGGTAAAAACGCGACGCGACCCTATTAACTAGAATTCCCTGTTCCTTAACAAGCTGCAATTCATGAACTGTGATAGATACCGTTGAAAACTTCACACATGATGTATTATTACAAATACTCAAATATTTATTGGGGGCTCTCATACAACCAATGTTTTTTTTTGCCTTTTTTGCTCGATAATGGTGCGTCTCACTTTTTTCCGATGTTTCTTTCTTAAAGATGTTTAGGCCGAGAGAAAAAATTGTGACTTAAGATTCGCCTGGAAGCGCATGTCTCCATATATTGATGATATTGATATTACGTGATATTTGCCCATGGGTAAAAATTTCATGTACATTAGAGTAGTACACCTATCTAAGATTTGTTTTATAATTTTGTTAAATAAATTGCATAACTTGCTACCGTAGGAACGTCATTTGAACTACTAATTAGTAATAGAATTATTAATTTCCACAGTAAAAGTTGAAGGCAATGCAGTCTCCATTAGTGAACCCACATAATTAACATCGAGGGATCTAAAACAAGTCTAGCTCGTTCCTACCTGCGTAGGTAACATGTAGCGATTAGTCCGGTCGGACTGTTTCCTCAATATTAAACTATTCCTGTCGTGGGTGTGCTCCTGGTTATAGTTAAAACCTTTGAAGAGGTTTTTTACTATAACCGGCATTAACTTAGTCGAGCTCCGTGGCGCAGCGGTCAACACGCTAGCCTGCGACACGGGGGTCCCGGGTTCGATCCCCGGTCAGGTCAGGATGGAAAAAGATCTTTTTCATATTGACCTGGGTCTTGGATGTTTATCTATATAAGTATATATTATAAAATATAGTATCGTTGAGTTAGTATCCTGCGACACAAGTTCACAACTTACTGTGGGGCTAGCTCAATTTGTGTGATATGTCCCTATATATTTATTTATTATTTATTTATTATTTTATTAACTGTAGCTTGCAATTTGTATACGACCTTAGATTATATAAAGTATAGATAGATTTTATCAGCCTAAAAGCGTAAAAAAATGGTGTTCAACCCATAGTCTATCATAAGTAAGTATACACACGCATAGACCAATTTGATGGATTTCGATGGCATTAATTGACAGGACGTGTGTGCTAACACAAAGTTGCACACAAGCATTGAAAAATTGGCCAGTTTTTAAATAATTGAAATAAAGGCATGACGGTGTCTAGAGAGTATAGTTTACGAATTTACTAAATTACATGTTCGCCTTCAATTAAATTTGTAAGTCAGTCTCACATCAACCCCTACTAAATTCTTACTTAATAATTTTTTCATATTTATTATAACTGATTCCTAAACGGTTTATAATGACGCTCGAATCAACAATTTTTACGATAGCATATATTTTAAAAACAAAATTACGTAAATTTTATGAAATATATTTTGCGTTTGTGATGTGATGACATTACTCATACATAAGTATACTTTGGCTAACCCAGATTGACACCCAGGATTCAAGAAATAAATAATAATAAATAATGTATTAATACTGTGCCTGAGAATAAATTTTCTACATAATAACTCGCTAATTCTTACTTAATAATACCTATCATAACTGCGTTCAACTGCTGAACCGATTGAGATAAAATTTAATATGTCTATAGTTTATGATCCATCCCGGAAAATTGAGCATTTTCCAAAAGCTCTTAATAAACGTGAGTTGAGCCGCTGGTGAAAGCTTGTTCCTTATAAAAAGACATCAACGAGCCCTCTTGAAGATGACGTCAATATCGACTGCTTTTTTGACTTCTGTCTTATAGTTGTATGTTATTCATTATATATAGATTCATAAATAACTCTATCTAGATACTAGGATACATATAAGAATTTTAACCTCTTAAGTGCAAATCGATTAAGGCAGTTAGAAGTCATTCTGGATTAAAAAAGCTTGTTTACATATGCATATACTTGCATGCATTTGAATAAATAAAGGACAAATCACTCTGGTTAAGGCCCAAAATAAGTTCGTTTCCTGTGTTATGTGTGGTATACTAACTCAACAATACTGATCATTTTCCATCTTGACCTGACCAGGAATCGAAACCATAACCTGCGGTGCGATAGCCTGGTATGATGACCACTTGTTGACAGAGGTCGTTAGGGAGAATACAAGGTGTCTCATCAACCTCTAGAAGAAACAACTTGAATCTCGTACACACGTTTCTTTTCCTTCCTATACATATAGTGCTTAACATAACAAATCTTTCTATTTCATGCGTCATCAGTCACTAATTCGTCAATCGTTCTATTCCTCTCACACCTATTCTTTCAATGTTTCGTGCACCACAAAATATTTGTTTACCTTAAAATTTTAAGAAAATGCAATCATTGTTCCGGTAACGATTCTTGTCAATTTAAAAAATAATCATTGGTACTTATTACAAAAATAGATAGGGCAGGTTGTAAGCACTAAAAGTTTCCTTGAAAAACTGTCAATCCTTACAAATTATCTGAATTTTGTAGAAAATACAGTATCCAAACTAGTTTGAAACATAAATGTGTTACTTTATTACAGAGTGATGCTTAAATTTTGAATAATCAGGAATTCCTCCAAATTTTCCATACATCCTATCAATCTATCATTTAATGACCTGAACTTTTCAATCGATAACGTTCATATCCCGAGCTATGTCATGTCATGGTTCATTTAAAAACTTTTCTCTATTTTCTATAGTTTAATTTTGTTGAAATACCCTGTATTAGTACATGAACTTTAAAACATAGCACCTTTTTATGGCAGTGCTGTAAAAATATCTAACACTGAATCCTAATCCTAACTAATATTATAAATGCGAAAGTATGTTTGTTTATTTGTTTGTTACGCTTTGATGCCGAATCTACTTAACCGATCATCATGAAGTTTTGCATACACATAGGTTAGGGAACTGAGAAGGACATAGGATATACCACGCGGGCGAAGCCGCGGGTAACAGCTAGTACTTAATATTTGTTTTGGTAATCACTTTTCCGCTGAAAGAGAGCGTCAATTACATCGTTACCATTATGCACAATACTCTGACCTTCGCTAACAGCATTTTGTGGTTTACGTGTGCAGACATCCTTTTGTTTTTTTTCTAGTCATAATAATTTTACTAGAACTTATGATGAGCAAAAGGTCAATGTTCAATGTCGAATTCACTGATGCGGATGAGGGAAGTTGATAGAGGTAAAAATTAATCGCTCATAAATTAAACAGTCTTAAAAACCATAAACTGTTTTCTTTTTATATTAAGAAAAAAAATTTTTTTATAACTAAGAGGATAAATAAAAATAAAAGAACTCGAAGTTATAGGCCCTATAAATCGTCACCTAGAATAAAAATATAATATAATAATAAATCATTCTACGAAAAATCATTTTTTTGAACGAATTACCTTTGTGAATATCATTTTGTTATACACCTGTCCTGACATCTTATTGTTTTTCAAAAAAAAATACAAAAGCTAATAATAATGTTGTTATTGTTGTTCATAGATATAAATTAAATTATTTTCAGGATCGCCAACAGACGTTGCCACTAAGAAAAATTGAGCAGTTGCCGCCAAACGTTACTACCAATAATCACCCACAACCCAAAAGAGAAGCTACCGACAACCCGCCGCCACCGCCACCAGTGAGTTCACAATAATTTGATATATACTATACGTACTCTTGGTTAATTTATGGCACCAAATACAAACTAAATTCGTATTATCAGAAATAGTTCAAAATGTCAGGAAAACCTTGTAAGTTCTTGAAAAAGCCACTCAGGCCGTCAATACGATCAATTTTTCCTCTGAAACCAATGCTGGCAGGTTGACAATTTGTTTGGAAATGTTGATTTCTTTTAGTAGCATCTTTAAGGATCAGGAGGTTTTCTTTACACATTGTATAAGGCTTACAACTTTTTGCTGAAGTGATAAATGTTACGGTCTGTCTAAAAAACTTCTTTAGCAACTCAGACAATAACTCCAAGTCTTCCCGTGAATGTCCTAGAAGGCGTCTTAGGAATCACAAGTTAAACTAGGGTTATAAATATTAAAAATACCTATCTAGCCCATCTGGCCAGCGTGGAGAGTGTCGGCCAAATCCCCTGACTGCTTCAGCAAATATATGGCTATGGTAGTACAGAAAGGGTCGTGCTCCTGCAATGGAGACTAAGAAAGACCTGATGAGGATGATGATTGTAGTGTAAATTTATTTATTGAATAAGTAGATGTGTTGATTCTTTTTAAATTGCAATTAGAACTTAAACTAGAAATTTGGGATGATATAAAACCACTTATGATTTATTTTTCCAATTGCAGATGCCAACTACAAACGGTCACCAAAATGGAGAAATCAAAGAAAACGGTGTCGAAATACCACACGAAAAATCTATCGCAAAATCGTTTAATGTGGATGTCAATAAAATTCCGAATTTAAAAAAAAATGGCACCATTATGAGGACACCGACACCCGATTATAATAATAAGATAGATAATATAACGAAGACAAAAAATAAAGATGAAAATGTTGATCTGGAATCGCTCGAATCTTTTAAATTAAAAAATCCATCAAATGTACAGCCGAAGCCGCCACCGAATTATTTCGTGAGAGCTCCAAATGGCACGGCTACCATGAAAAAGCATGCGCGACCGGTGTCCGTGACCATCGGGGAGTATGCCAGCAATGGCGGCGGCAGGCGAGAACCCATCAAGCTGGACTTTCTCAACGGAGACAAGCCTGACAGCAGAGAGGTTGATGATGAAGTCTCTATTTCGAATAGGCTACAATCTGAGCTCGCGTTGACACTATCTAGGTCTAATTTGCGCAAAAAGACTGAAGCCCTCGTAAGTATTTAACAAGCCAATTCAAAAATTACCCGATAGTAATTATTCTTTAATAAATTAATATGGTTCTCAAGAACTAGCAGCAAATTTCCTTCAACGACATATGTGACAAGGGACAAGGCAAAATTTTTTGATTCTGGTAAATTTTATGATTTTGTATAACCATCATTGCTGAGTATCGCTCAGACAAGATCAAGGGTACTTACTTAATCCAATGATCTAAATTATATTTTTGGACTATTACTTTAAAAGCCTAAATATTATTAAATATTTTTATATATTCTAGTTATGATGAACTTATTTACAGGCATAAAGTGATGTGTGCATATCTAGAGTTAGTTATGCCGGAAAAAAGCAATGAACATTGTCACATGTAAATAATCAATAATTGCTGTAAATCTACCGAATCTGTTGTAATATTTTTTTCAGGATGATGTTACTGTTCAAACAAAGATGTTCCATATTAATATAACATGTCCTGAATATAGTGATTCATCGCTCGATAAGAATTTTCATGCTCGTTATGGCAACAATATTTTACCTCTGCCGCCGTCCATATCCATACCCAAGGTTTCCAAGTTAAAGCATTGATCTTTTACGTTTCGGCCTTTCTTATGTAAGATTATTATTTATACATTGAAAAACATTACAAAGAAGAAACTAATATTCAACTGCAAATGTGTTGTGTTCTTGCATGTTAAGCACTTAAATGTACAATTTTACTAATTATTAGGTACCCTACACGCGTTTGTTTTGTAACCTTTCCTAAGCTTATAATAATTGAAGTTATTTAGTTACTATATAAGTAGATACATAATTCTAAGATTTTGAAAAAAATTGTAATTCAAAATGCTAACGATGAATTTTAGTAAAAATTTGTTAAAAATAAAATAGCGTCGGTTATCTTTTCACCGATAGGTATAAACTTGTTTTGTCAACAGTCAACGCCTGGGACACTTGACCCCAAGAAAAATTAGCACTTCAAGGTTTAATTTACCACAAATGGAATTGAATGAACAAAAAATAGTGAAAAACCAATAATATTTTAAAAGACCCTATCCAACGAAACTCCACAAGTAGGGATTGACGAGCAAAAATTATTTACATACTATAATTTACATTATAGTTACATATTGGAAGATCATTTTATAATGAAATTACTTTTAAACGGTTTTAAAAGTTATTTTATTTAATTTTGTATGGCAGGAACCCTAAAAATAGTTTTTTTATTAATTTTGTTATACCATTTGTCTTCCTTATTGCCATGCCAAATACAGTTTTCTAATTATAGTCTCTGAGCAAAACTGTGGACAGACAGACAAACAGATAAGACAAACTTTATGGGTTCCTCGTTTACTATTAAGTGTAAGTTAGATACTCCCCTACCCTCCCCCCGTCACACACTCAGGGTTCCGTACTACCGTTTAATATTTAACTACAAAAGACCACTTTCTTTTATTTTTGTGAACATGTGTGCACAATAAGTTTAACATTTATAATTAAATCCGATATATTTGACCAACACCTTTAATTGGTAATATTATTTTTTGTTATAGCGGCAACATTTGTACACATTCTGTGAAAAAAATAGTATAAATCTATTACGATTTAAAAGATACAGGCTGTGACGACGGACGGACGTATAGCAGAGACTTAGTAATAGGGTTCTGTCTGTTGGCACGGTTTGTGTGCGGACACCAAAAAATGCAAAACGAAAAAAAAAACGCCATTCATAGTAACAAGTTAACAATTAGTTCAAATTATTTCTTAAAATTTTGTAAGCTTTTGATATTTCTTAATATGACATTTCACTACTACCAGGGATTCAAAATCAACATAACGAGCAGGGTAGGGTTTAGTCTAAGTAGCACTACTAAATCTTTTCTTGGAAGCAGGGTGCACAAACTGGTGTGGTTTATCTGGTGTCTTCACCGTGTTTCATGCGTGTATTTGTTTCAGGCTGACGCTGGTCGATGAAGCTTCAACAAGGGAATTGATTTGTTATTGATGAAATGAATTTATAACACAACTACATTCTATTGAAGTTTAATGTCTATCTTATTATATTTCAGCCAAAGTTAGATAATTTTGTTTATAACTAAAATTAATTTATTATTTTACATCATCAGCATGTCTGTTTATTTACAAGAGTAAATAGGTAAATTCGTGCCAGAGTCATATTAATAGATAATTATTTATGAGAATTCCTTAAAGTAGAACATTTTAAATAGAAATAGAAATGTTTATTTGGTGCATATAAGAATACAATAAAATGAATTTGCAATAATAGCTTGATAGTTTATGTCAAGTATTTGTATATTTTAATATTAACTGTTTACTCACCTATATATTTGGTCTTGAAAAAATTATAATAATGAGATTTAACTGTAGAATTCAGTTATATGTAGGTTTTGAACTGTTTTGTTTAAACATACTAAGTCATATACTTACTTAAATAAAGAGTGATAGAATACAAACTTTTTGTTTCATTCGATTTCTTTGTTTCGTTCGTCATTACTGCCTGCTTCTTTTGCTGGATGAAGAGTCTAGTTTTGCTGCTACTCATCTGCATTTGCTGTAGAGGCGTGTCTTAGTGTCTTGAAAGCTGCCTCTTAATCTATATATAAATATGAAAGGAGAAATAATAATTTCCACTGACTGACATATAGACCATATAGACGCCCGTAACCGCTAGTGATAGAAACGTGAAATTTGGGCAGTTTATTTTGACTAAATATAAAATGCAAATACAGACGCACATTACGAAGAATTTCTGAGAAATTTTAACCCTAAGCGGGTGAAATAGTAGTTGAAAATCTCTATCGATTTTGATAGGTACTTTGAACCATGAGGATGGAAATAGGTTTTGATGGCAATAACTGAAATCCAGGCGGGCGAAGCAAGTTAGTCTTTAATTAAAAACAATTTGATCTTTCCATTTAGAGTCTGGCTAACGAAGAAAAATGCGACTGGTGAAAGGCGGCAAATTAATGAAAACAACGCATGGCAAGTCCGGTTATAGTTGGAAATATAGTTTTGATTCAATAAAGCAACCCGTTTGGCCAGCGTGGAGAGTGTAGGCCAAATCCTCTGACTGATATGGCTCTGGTAGTTTAGAGAGAATCGTGCTCCTGCAGAGGAGACTAAAAAATAAAAACCTGATAATGTAAGCATTACATGTAAGCATGTAGTAATTTTCCTGCAATTTCATTCGCGTAAATGAAGCCCGCAAATAATGGCTTTCTTTTGGTAAAAGGATTGAAAATTTCGAGGCTTATTCAATTCAAACAAACAATTAAAGCTTTCCTCTTTATAATATATGAATAGATAAGTACTTAGGAGACAAATTTGGATTTGAAAGAGTCGAAGATAGCGAAGATAGCGCCATCAATAATTTTATTAGGTACTTCATTAAATCTACAAAATCTAATTTTGTTTTAGTAGTACCGAAAATATTACCTAAGTACAGAATTGGATGTTTAAATTTGATCTTATGTTATTACATAAGATCAAATTTAAACATTGTGAAAGTAATAAAATGATGGAGTTTCGCTGATCTTAAACCCTTTCAAATTAAGCAAGAAGAAGCAAGGAAGCTCCGTGGCTCAGCGGTCAACATACGAATGGTCCCGGGTTCGATCCCCGGTCAGGTCAAATGTGTCTAGATGGAGGTTTTCTGATGGCACAGATTTGAGCTGTTTGTGTGGTGCGTTGCAAACAATGGCCCATCTAACTTCGTGCTCTGCGTGCCCGAACAACTGCACGCAGCAGGACCTAATGGATGCCATGCACACACTTGGGCTAATTTCTGGGCCGCGACAATTTAATAATATGTTTTTGCCATCGAATCGCTAAGAAGAAGATGGTCAAGATGAAAAATTATCTTTACAGATTGGTCTGGGTCTTGGATATTTATCTATATATGTATTTCTTCTGACTGCTCTGGCTAATATATGGCTCTGGTAGTACAGAGAGGGTCGTGCTCCTGTAGTGGAGACTTGAAAAGACCTGAAGATGATGATGATGTATTTGTAATAAAATATAGTACGAGTATTGGAGTTAGAATCCCATATCACAAGTCTCAAACTTACTTTGGAGCTAGCTCAATCTGTATGATTTATCCGTTTTTTTTAAATATAAAATTAGTTGAGATTGTTATGGGTATAGGATATATGACAGTCGTCCAAATCGGGTTGATTTATAGAAATAATTTTCTAACGCCACGCACATTCTCTTTTTTTTCAGAGTTTAGTACACCAAATTACATCGTTACGTTACAAACACCTTATAATCCGCTAAAGTTTTATTTGACTAATTCTGGTATGCCATAAACCCTGTGAACCTCGCATGTTGAATATGCTAACTGTACCTACTTAGAACTTGGGTCTATGAATCTTATCAGCAAAAAAAAATTTTTTCATGTTAGTGATATTATCATATAGGTATCTGTGGTTCCTATTTCCTACTACATAGATTTAAAAAAAAAATTTCGATGTCCTACTACTATTGATTTTGAAGCTTTCAAGATGTCATAAAATGGGCAAAATAATTATATTTCTAGGGAGATAAGATTCTTGATAGGATTTTATCAATTATAATCCCAAACAGAATATAACGTAACCATTATTAATGCTCATACATAATGTCTTATGGAAAATTGCGAAGGTTGCTATCAAAAGAATTTCGGGATATTCATGACACCATTTTAATCGAAAGTCCATTTATAGAAACTACTCGAAAAGGGAAATTTTTGTATGCTGCTCAAATTGGTAAGTAGAATATACAACAGTTTCTCTAGATTATGCACTAATTTGCAAGGTCTATTTTCAAAACTGGCGTTTACAACTTGGTACCTATGTGTAATTACTGTGAACAACTGATGTGAACATTTAAACTTTCGCGCTTCAAACACATAGTTATTAATAACTAACTGTGGTGATAAGTTCACCTCAACTAATTATTTCCGTGTGAACTGTAAACAAACATGCCTACTACTAATGAATTTGCTTGCTCTAACCAGGGGTGCTGCGGCTTTTGAAAAGATTAACACGAATTTGTAGTAAGATTTGGATTTAAATCCACAAGCAACTTGCTCTTCGCTTTTCTTGTGGAATCTGAGGTGTCCTACTGTAATTGTACACACAAGCGCCGTTTCTCGAAATAGGTCTTTCCCTGCTCTATTGAATCGATCTTTTGTTACGATGAGAACTATTGTCGCCAATAAGCCTGAAATCATGCTGACAGATCGATGCGCTAGGCAGTGGTCGTTGATATCACCATTCCATTTAACGAAACCCTCGTGAAGGCCGAGAAGCATAAGCTTAGCAAGTACCCAGCAAGATCTACAAGATCTTTCGACGAATCGGATTCGGTCTTTTCATTTAAATGAGAAATCAAAAAAAGACATTTTCAAACAAAACGCTGGGTTAGCCGAACTTATAATGAAAATACTTTTTATGATTATCCAAGGAGAGAAAATTTTGTTTATTTTGATGGACTGGCTTGGGTTTTTTCGCTTTAGAATAGATTCGCATCGCTTTAGGAAGTCGCGTTACGGCAGTTCGCTAGACGGCATAAGTACAGTGAAGTCAATATGGGTAATCTTTCTTAAAGCGAGAATATTCAATTAAAAAAATAGGATAACGATTCTTCATATATTTGGTATGAACTTCTTCAAAAGAAATTTGAAATTACAAGATACATTTATATATTATCACGTCTTTATTCCTTGACGGGCAGAGGAAGCCCATAAGGTCATGAAACCTAAAAGCACCATTTAGCGTGATAGTGGGTATGAAAGAAGAGAGAGAGAAGAAGTGATTTCTTATATTTTCGCCCAATCCCTTGACTGACTATTACGGTCTGCACGGGAAGGAAAGCAGCTGGTATATTCTATATTTTTTCATTACTCCTAAATCAGCATGGAAGAGTCAATTTCAAGATATTTGTAGTTATGTACTATTTAAAGAAATAGGCAACAAGTAATTTATAGATTAGACACTTTAAAGTCCATTAATGTGTACTTACCTAATTTTCTTTCTAAGCGTTAACTCCGAATGAATTGGTGATCGCTTCAGAACGTGCTCTAAGAAACCTTCAGGATTCAAAATTTCAAGAAGCTGATTTAAACTTACAATATTTATATCCCCTGGAACTGGTCCAGATAAATGTATTTAAACGTAGTCACAGGCAATCCCTGAAATTCTGCTTTGAATCTGGAAGAACTAGATATTTTGAGCTTGCTGCAATTAAGAAGAGAAAGGCAAGTATCTGTGAAATGTAATGTAAACAAATCTTAGTATGTGAGGGCTAAAAAAATGTCACGTCAAGCACAAGGGAAATGTTCTAGTTTAATATTAATTTATGTCTGCTATCGTTTCATTCATACCCGGGAAACTTAGCGATGAACGCTGGAAGTTGATTTCTCTCAAAAGTTGTACCTATATAATATAACTGAGCGACGTAAGGAGACGAGCGGTTTATTTAATTACGAATTATGCATTTTTGAAAAAATAGCTTTACCTATACTAGGTAGATTTAATAGTTACCTCTGAGCGCAGTACTAGAAGCTGCCACGCTTTTGGAATCATCGTTTTTCGTAAATTGTCTTTCGCTTGCCTTTCGATATTAATCTGTAGAAGGACAATCTCTACGGCGTAGTAAAGCTACGCCGTAGTAGCTACGTCGTAGCTGCACTGACAAACAACGCGGTGAATTCGGTACGAAATTTACATTTCTAAATATGAGATGATGAAAAGAAAGGTAGGTATTATGATTTAATTTATTGAGATACATTCGATTTGTGTACCGAATTAACAACAACTCGTTTGTGCCATTTTCGAAAATTCTCTAAAACGTCAGATATCGTTCTCACATAGAGAACCATGTGAGAACGATATGCATCGTACAACAAGGTATGTTGTACTAAATTACGTTAAAACTCTTAGCTCTATCCAGTGATTTCATTGACGTCATCAAAGTACTTACCATCACAACAGTGAAGACAGGCTGCCTAAATGCATTTGACATAGCTTAATGACTGCCTGACAACCGGGAGTAGGTAGCGGTTTAGCGTAGCATCTGAAACACGGAGCAGTTAGAGATATTTTTATGCCACTTGAGGTCACCCATCTCATCATCTCAGTGTGGACTGCACCAGAGGTTGCTTAACAAGCGTAAGCTCAGATAGACTGACATGGCGAAACTATAAAGGTTTCTACGTTTCTCTTTACTACAGATCGTTAAAAAAGATTTTACCAGTTTAAAAGTGAGATTCAGTACTTCCTGAGATTAGTGCGTTCAACCCAACAAACAAACTCTTCAGCTTTATGTATTAGAAGTATAGAGCATAGATATAGATAAACAATATTTACAAATTACGTTACGATATTAATAATATTTATAAAGTACGTATTATATTTTAGATATTTTGGGAGCTATGGTGTTATCATACAGCCCGGCTTCATAGCGCATCACAGTTGCAGGCCGATACAAACAAACCTGCACAACATATGGATTGTGAAATCAATGAAGGAAAGGTTAACTTTATATCTATTTATTCGAAAAATACAGCCACCGCTCCACCATTCACCCTACCCCAGGACCAACCCTGCTTTTTTTTTCTGCGAAATGAAGTTTCTGACATCCGCTCACAGAGCCACTACTTTATATCATATTCAACACTGTTTATTTACAGACAATACCTATGAAATGGCTCGATAAATATCTCTACTTGGGCTCACAAAGAGAAAAAGAAGATATAGTCCGTCCGATTCCAGTGCCAGGCCTCGGGCCCACAGAGGATATAAAATTGCTGTATTTAAAACAGAAATATTTCGGCTGCTGGGACCAATCAGAACATTGGGTGCAGTGTGGAAACAGCGGCTCGACTATCTTTAATTTTTTATGAAGGCTCTAAAAGATGGATGGCTTGTCTTTTCATGATAGTAAGTAATAATATGCCACATTAATATGTCTTTGTGATTTTATCTTGATAGAAACCCACAGGGGAATGTGCACGGTGCCAGGTCATCTGTTTATTCCTTAGGTTTATTCTTACTAGTCCGACCACAGATCACTGTTAGTCCTGCGGAGTCGACAAATGAGACTGCAAAAGAGAATGCCGAGTCGAAGAAATGCTCGTTAGTTCGACGATCGAACAGAGGAAAAATAATTCACAGCAGTTTCATGATCGAACTAAAGAGTCGAACTAGTAAGGCACAATGTGTAGATCCTATCGTTTCGTGATGAGATGACCGCTTTCCGATACAACAATCTCCCAACACGACAACTTCCCAATAGTCGTATCGAGAGGTTGTTGTTCTACAACTTCCCGACAAGACCACCTATCGACAAAACAATTACCGTTATGACCACTTCCCGACAAAACAACTACCGTTATGACCACTTTCCGATATGTGCCCTTCTTGCCGACAATCCTTAAGGGTACGATAAAGTGGACGTTTTGAGTAGTGGTCCCTTGGGTCAAAAAGTAACCTGTCGCAACCATCCTAAAAAATTTTAGACATTGACGAGCGCCGTGGCGCAGCGGTCAACACGCCTGCCTGCGACACAGATGGTCCCGAGTTCGATCCCCGGTTAGGTCAAGATGGAAAATGATCTTTTTCAGATTGACCTGGATCTTGGATGTTTATCTGTGTAAGTATCTCTGGAATTACACGTCCGATTTTTCCATCCGATGATCGGACGGTGTTGCCTTTTTAGGTATAGTGTCCCTAGTTTTAGGGGAATTTGATTGTCTTTGGGCACTTCTCTTCCGCAATCTTCTTTTACAGAAAAAAACCGGTTAAATATGAACAAGATGATACTATAAACGAAATCTTTTAGTTGTGGTAGAGCCACGCTACTGGCAAAATTCAGACAGAAAAACGACGTTCGAGTAGTAGCTTTACCGCTTCTATGCTTCGTTCGGTGAGTGAGAGAGCCGGAGGCCCAACCCCCTACGTTCGAGTAGTAGCTTTACCGCTTCTATGCTTCGTTCGGTGAGTGAGAGAGCCGGAGGCCCAACCCCCTCCCCCTCTGGGGAGGGAAATATAAAGACCGGCAACGCTCTTGTAACACCCCTGGAGTTGCAGTTGTCCATGGGCAGCGGTGATCACTTACCATCAGGTGAACCGCTTTCTCGTTTGCCGTCTTATGACATAAAAGAAAAATTCAGTATACGCGTAATGAGAATTAAATTACGAATTGTACCAAATCATTCTCATTTCTTCATTATATTCTAAGATTTGAATAATAACAGTGATTAAGGGAGGGTTTTTGTTGCAATTTCACTAAAATATTAAAATTTTCTCATGCAGGTGTAAGGAGTTTCTTTATTTTTTTAAAGGCAATCCGATCGGAAGCAAATCGGACGTGTATTCCCACCTACATGTTTTGGGCAGTCATGTAAAAAATATCAAAACTATTTTTTCCTACTGTAGACAGGGAATAAAAAAATATACTCGACTCGAGATGTCATTGTCAATATTGACATTTAGGACTTTTTTATTTTATTTACTAAAATAACCTAAAACCATGTTTTAAATTGAAATTGATGTTTAATTTAAAATTATAACTTGCTATATATGTGTGAAGAGTTTTATCAAAATGTCTATAGTGATGAGAATAATAAATAGATTTCCGTTTAGATCTGCTAAACCAGTTTTGTCGATAGCGCCAATAAACAGTGTGAAATGTTATCGTGATTTCCACTTTAATTCCAAATTATGTCGCAAAATGTTTTTGGAATACGAAAATACATACGCATACAACATTATGGAAAGAAAAGGATATGCTATTCCATTGAGTGCAAATACTGAAAATTTTGAGATAACCACCAATGATTTCGACAATATTATGCAAGAAGATTTGTCCAATAAGAAACCTCATGAGCTATTTGATTTATTTCCAAAATTGGGCCTATATAGCGCGAATAATAATTTGTGTATTTCAAATAAAATATACGATAGTTTTATTGATAATCTCACTGACTGCATACGACATGCATCTGATGCTGAATTAGAATCTTTATTTTATTCTGTGACGAAGTGGCCTGAAACGGAGTCGATCAGAACAAGAAACTTCATTGAAGTATGGGCTGCATTAGATGATGAATGTTTAGTTAGATTACAGAAATGGTCTTATGATGAAATTCTTAAGTTCACTAGTTTATTTTTTATGTTGAATGTCACAAGAGTAAGTGAATTTTCCCAAAAAACTGTTCAAAAATTAGCATCTAAAGCAAAACAGCTGACACCTGGCCAAATAGTGCAGACTTTATTTTTTGTTGGCATTATGAGGCGATCACCTTGTGATATGCATAACTTGGAACTGGAATTAGATAAAAAATTCACTGAGTTTACTTTAGATGATTTGGCCATAATGTCAATGGGATTTTTTAAGAGCAAAACCCCTATAAAAGATCCTAAATTAGTATCCCGAATAATAAATAAAATTATGGAAAATTTAAATGGCATTAATGAAGTTTCCCTTGCTGCTCTATTAAAAGTTATTCGATATTCTTTAAAAATAAGTGAAGATGATGAGATTTACAAATTACTTAATGCTTTGCAACACGAAGTCCCACGTTTATCAGTAATGTGCAATGTTCACATAGCACTCCTTGGAACTGCCACTCTCACTTTACATGAGGAATGTTTAAAGAAAATTGCTAAGACTACCATCACTTGTATTTCTGAAGCAAGATTAAAAGATCTTGAAAGATTAGTGTTAGCCTTTGGTATTTTTAACATTAGGTCTAGGACAACAGAATGTTTTTTAGAGAAAGTCATGGATGAATTAAGAAAACCAGAAAGACGTATTGAAATAGAAAAACATGGAAGATCTTATTCTTGCTGTATATCATATTTGAGCCTATTAGACACATACCCTATTGACTTGATGAGTCATGCTTTAAGTCCCGAATTTCTGAATAGAACATATGGAAAACAGTGTTATGTGTACGGAAAAGAAATTTTAGGCATTCATACAACTGCTGCAATATTTTGTCCTGAGGCTAAAATGAATCGCCTTAATGATAAAAGTGCAATTATATTGGCCAAGAAGTATACTGATTTTGTCCCTAATGAAGAATATACCAAGAAGTATAATTTGACTGATAGTATGTTATTAGATATTAAGAAAATACTTACGGAGAATAGAGGAGGAAATGAGTATGTTTTAGGTGATCATATTTTACCTCATCATCAAAGGGGAGGTAAAGTATATGCATTAAAAATATATTTATAAACACTTACTGTGTAATGTTAAAAAGAAAGTTATGACTTATTTTAGTTTGAAATTTGTCTTTATTCTCTATGGGTTAGACAGAAACTATGATATATAATTAAAATGTTTATTATTATGAATATTTATTTTTTCAGATATTATTGTATGTAATGATCACCATGGGTCTCCAGTGAAGATTCCAGAAAGTTATAAGACTAGTCAGTTTGGGCTAGTTCGTAAAGTTCCTGATGATAATAAGTGGATTGTATTGGTAATTGCAGGCAAAAATGCTTTCATTCAAAAATCTGATAAACCTACAGGACCTTTCCTTACAAAAATTAAGGAATTAAGGGCACTGGGCTTTAATGCTGCATTGGTAATTCTTTAATTCTAATTTTCACTAATCTTACTTAGCTATGAACTACTTGATCAAATTTATTTAATGACTTTTTACAATCTTTTATAATCTTAAAAAGAACGATTTAACTTGCATGTATTGAAAAAAAAGAAACACCTTTTTAAGTCTAGCAATGAAAATATAAACAAGGGCATTGACGAAAAAGAAAATCAGTCAAAAGTCCCACCCTGAATTATTGTACATGGCTGAAATGTACCCATAATATTAGCTGCAGATAACGAAGAAAGTATAACAAATTGCAGTACCACTACTACTGGAATCTGGGTGCTTTCATCAGTATTAGGCTCAATTCACACCGGGATGGAAGCGCTCCCACCCGCCAGAGCAGTCGTGCGCCGACGCTGCGCGGACGCCGCTGGAGTGCTTGCGAAGTCGCGAGTATTCCCGCGCCGTTTTACACATTTTCAAGCAATTGCTTGTATTATAGTCATCGCGATAAAGTCTAAAATTATATGACACTGAAATTGCTCTCCGCTTCCCTTCCGCGCGCTCCCATCCCGGTGTGAATTAAGCCTAAATGGGTAAAGTGTGCACCACACAGTTCTTCTAGTGTGGCTAACTGCCTGCATATATTCATGTGACTTTTAATTTCAGGTTAAATGGACTACTTATGGCTCCTTACGAAAAAGTGAAGATAAATTAAATTATATTAATAATGTTATTTATGAAGCTTTAACAAATAAACAAAAGTATGATTGATATGATGTTTTACTGGTAAAATATAATTTTCTGCTAATACAATTATTTTCCTAAAAGCCTAATATACCAGTTGCTTTAGATGCTGTATCACTGCCCACAGATTTGAGAGAGAATGTTAAGACCCTCTCCTTCAAAGCGATGGCAACATAGACCGGGATGTTAAAAGTCGAATAAACGCTGACTGGGCACAGTGGCGACAGTTTACTGGGGTTATTTATTTGTGATTCGTATGCCCTTTAAAAGACGATTTTTTTTTTTCTATGCCCTTTATGCTCAAAGACATTAACATATAATATGTCGCAGGGAATTGATCAAATCGCTTAGGGGTTTGATCATATCACGCTGGATGTTAAAATTGCTACACGATTTTATCATTTGCCTAAACAAATTTAGTGATTTGATCAAAAACCCAGATTAGTTCAGTGAAATGTCGAAAAATCTTTGTTCGGGTGTTGTTTCGCATAATATTTACTAATTTCACTTCGTCGAACCTTATTGGTCTACTTTATTATTGTTATGTAAAATTATTGTTTAGCCTAATAGGCTAAAATAAATCGCCAATATAAATAATAATATTTTCTGTTCTGTCTGTGTCCGTCCAGCCCTAGTCCAGCCTGTGTTTAAGCTGCAAGAGCGTAGGATAGGCCTCCACCAGGGAGAGTTTGTAACTGCGCTTGTAGACATGAGCAGTGCGGTTCCTCGCGGTTGCACAGCTACCACCCTCTCCCTTGGATCACGGATCCCGGCTCGAGAAACCAGTTGGACACGTAGATAGGATGGGTGTAAGTAAAGGGCTTGCAGTCAGGATGAGGAGAGAAAGGAAGTTGGAAACTTGCTACCAACCAAATACTTGCATCAAATCAGTATGGGGAAGATAGATACTATACTTGGTGCGTTATATATAAACGAAGGGAAAATAGACTGCTTTGTTGTTGGGTTGGCTTCGATTCGTCGCCTGCAAACTACTTACTTTGCAGTATTGCTCGTCGTCAGCTATTGATATCTCTTATGAGGGAAGGGTATTTCTTCTCTCAGTGAGTCTCTCAGTTGTTGTCGTGGAGGCTCTTCGTCTGAGCAAACTATGTGAATTCGGAGTTGCTGATCTGGTGCTTTTGCGCCCGCTACCTCTGCAAATGACTGCTGAAAACTGGGTTTGTGTTGAATCATCTGATTCTAAGTCAGTTTCTAAGTCAAAAGAAAGAAACGAAAGAGACAGCTCGAGATAGGGCAAAGTAGATGATGCCTACTTGCTGTCACGAGAAGGAGTTTATAAGCTGCTGATCTTGAGAATAGCTATGTCCCAATTTGGTTTTCTGTTTTGTAAGATAATATTTTGGAGACATAAAACGCGGAGATGTAATTAAAATTGTCGCAAAAAAATAGCACTTAGATTTTAACAAGTACCAAAAAAGGTAAGGTGCTGATGCACAGCCGGGCAGACCCTTCTCTTTTACGTATATAGGCTGTCCGCTCGGACGGAAGTCAAGTGCGGCACCGCCGAAGGGCCAGCGCGCACGGGTGTCTTGGCACGCATCTCTATTATAGTTTGTATCAAGGGCCGCGGTTATCGCTGGCGACAAAGGTCACTCGCAGACTGGCAAAGGCAACTTGCTTTCATTTAAATTCCATTAAATGGTCTACAGAAAAATCGCTGGCTGCTTTATTCTGATGTATTTGCCATTGCCTTGCCTGCTACTTTAAAATTATGAATCGTATGAAAATGTCAATGTCATGTCATTCTTTGTCTGTAGTTTTCCCAGGTTACATTTCAATCAGTTTATATTGCAAAATAAATGAAAAATTGCAAAATCTTTAGCTTAGCGGTATTTTTTCCATAGCTTAATCTCCATTCTTTGTACATTTCTAATTAATTTAACAATTGAAATCATAATCGCATTCATCACCAAAAAAAAGACAAATCTTCTAATACCGATCCCAATCGCTCTTTCCAATAATATACTTTCTAAACTCAAATATTTATATTCATATTTACAAGTTTTAACAGCAAATAGGGCTTGTGTCCAAATATTTCAAAATGTAAGTACTTTTTACTTTGTTTTTGTTATACTTATAATTCACGTTTGTGGCACGACAAATATCTATATTTTGATTTCATAACCCACATTAAAATGTAATCTAGCCAAAGTAACGCATTCAACACTAAAAACTTAATTTTTTACAGATGCCTGCTGCTAGTTTTGGAGCATTAGTATCAAATGTAATAAAGGAGGATTGTACTATAAAAAATGTTTGGAACCATAATTTGCATGAAGAATTCCATGTTATACGACAGGTAATCGTTGTTACCTACTACAATTATGTTGTTTATACTATTCAATAAAGGCTTGGAATATTTAATTCAATTAATTTATGTTGTTACTTATTCATAAAACCTTTACAGTATTTAAAACTTATGTTTGTTGATACAGATTGTACAGAAGTATCATTGGGTAGCAATGGATACTGAATTTCCAGGAGTGGTAGCACGTCCCATTGGAGAATTCAGATCTACTGCTGATTACCAGTACCAGCTTCTAAGGTAATAAAAATTAAATTAATTCATTGATTATGAATTGTAGACCGGCATATAAAGTGCAATTTAGAGGTAAAATTGCTCAGGGTACTTTTCCAGTGGGGATGTCATTAATGACATTTAATGCCTGCTGTGAAAGGGTGATATTACTGTATTACGATCAAATATAAAGATTTGCACATCTTTCTAAGGTAAAATGTATTGGTACTGAAATATTTCTTAACATCCCTATGTATTTACCTACATTTATGCAATTATGCTTCAAATAATGCTATCACTTATGATTACATTCATTCAACTACTATTTTCAGATGCAATGTGGATTTGCTGAGAATAATTCAACTTGGTCTGACTTTTATGGATGAGAGTGGCAAAACTCCACCTGGATGCACAACATGGCAGTTCAATTTTAAATTTAACTTGCAGTAAGTGATTACAATTTGTGCATATATGCATAATAATATTAGCAAAGGATGGTTTTCTCATGCTTTCTGTTATTAATGATTGACATTATAAATATTTATTTCACTATTAAATCCAATGAGAATACAAGATGGAGAGTGCATGGGCATATTGCACATAAATACTTATCTATGTAGTAAGTAGTTTACATATTTTTGCGCAAAAAGTTCGGCTGATGCGATTGGCTTAAAAAGTCATGGAGATTTGTGGAACGTTATAAATGAAATTTTTTCTCATAGTTTTAATTGTATCATTTGGAATCATTATGATGTTGTTGCATTTCAGAGGAATTTAAAATATTGGTAGTTTATTTTTTGGTCAATCCTCGATGAAGGAGAATTATGTTATTTACATATAGGATTTGAAATAAATAAATTATATACAAAGGATATAAGGTTATATTAGGTTCTGTGGTACGACCCACATCACACTGCTAGCCAGGAACTGATATGGAACAGAAAACAAGTGATCTGATAATTTTTAAAAACATATATTTTTGGTGCCCAGCCTCACTCCTGCAAGCACTCTCTAGCTGCTCTCTGCTGAAGAGCAAAATCATATTAATGTTCATGCTTTACAGGGAAGACATGTATGCCCAGGACTCCATTGATTTGCTACAAAACTCAGGACTACAATTTAGGGAACATGAGGAACATGGTATTGAGCCTTTGGAATTTGCTGAACTTCTTATGTCTTCTGGTCAGTCTTATATCTTCTTCAGTCTATAGCTATTCTTCTGAATTTAAAGGCAGTTGTATGCCATGCCATCAGCAGACAGGATGGGGCTTCCAGCTTAAAGTTTTTATTCTTATACAACCGAGTTGGCAGACAGGCATAAGGCCCACCTGATGCAAAGCGGTTAAAGTGCTTAAAGCACTAACATGGCATGATCTAGCACCGACTGCGATCCTAACCATACAAAAGTCGACTATATTTTATGAATTATATCGTTTTGTTATTATGCCGTGGGGTTCCCGACATAGTAGAATAGGACCAATCCAAGTCTTTCCATCGATGTCGTAGAAGGCGACTTATGAAACACAAGCTAAACAAAGCTTATAAACATCAAAGAGACCTCTCCAACCCGTCAGGCCAGCGTGGAGAGTGTAGGCCAAATCCTCTAGACTGCTCTGCTCTTAAATATGGCTCTGGTAGTACAGAGAGGGGCATGCTCTTGCAGTGGAGACTAAAAATTACCCGATGATGATGTTATTCTAACAACATGAATTTGTATTTTCAGGTATAGTTCTTATGGATAACATCAACTGGTTGAGCTTTCACTCTGGATATGATTTTGGCTACCTATTGAAACTTCTAACAGACCAGAACTTACCTCAAGAAGAGAATGATTTCTTTGATAGTCTTAGGTTATATTTTCCAACTGTTTATGATGTAAAAGTAAGTTCATATTAATTAAAATTTCACGATATTTTCATAAGTCAAGTATTATAAAAAATTGCATTAATTTAAATAAACTGTAAGTAGCTAGTCTGTAATTTCAAGTCGAGTGACAAAAAAAGCTGTGTAGTTCCCCGCAGAGTATAATACGACCACTCCAAGTCTTTCCGTGGATGTTGCAGAAGGCGAATAAGGAAACACAAGCTAAACAAAATTTATAATCATTAAAAGACCTCTCCAAACCATCTGGCCAGCGTCGAAAGTGCAGGCCTAACTCTGAGTTCTCTCTCTGGTAATATAGATAGGATCGGCCTCCTGCAGTGGTGTCTAAGGGTAATTTATACTAGTACAGAGTCAAAGCGAAGCGAAATTAAGTTAATATGGCAAACTCACCTATAAATTAACAACATAATGCTCATATTCCTTCTGGCATTGAAAAAATATGATGCGTGCATACGCTAGGCTGCGCATTATGATCTTGAGTTAAAGGTGAGTATGCCATATTTACGTAGTTTCGCTTCGCTTCGACTCTGTACTGGTATAAATTGACCCAAAAAAAATTAGACAGAACAAGACCAATTCTTAGTATTTATTTTTGGTTGTAGTATTTGATGAAGCTATGCAAGAACTTGAAGGGCGGTCTGCAAGAAGTGGCCGACCAACTGGAGCTACGACGCGTGGGCCCTCAGCACCAGGCTGGCTCCGACTCGCATCTCACTGGAATGGCGTTTTTCAAAATCAAAGAAGTAGGTTTTGGCACTTTTAACGATGCCGATAAGCATTTCAGTTATTATGAAAGTAATCTTGATTTTTGCTTGATTTTAATGTGAAAATAAAACAGGAACAAGTAAAACTACTCCATATACCAGACGACATTTTAATCAGTAGCCAAATTTTTACAGTAGCTTCAGTCTCTGATACCGAACTCATTTCCACAAGAACATTTAGTGAAATATTACAAAAAAATCACCTTTCCATACTAAGTCTGATCAGCTGATCGGCCAATTTGTAGAAGTCGAAATGCTTTTTTGGATTTTCCAAATTTTTTTTATGGAAAGTACTTCAGAATCAGATAATGAATTGTACTGTTTCAAGAGTCGCCCGGTACCTGTGTTTGTTATCTAAATAGCCATATACATTAAATATAAACTGTAATAACATGCGCATGCCTCGAATCATATTTTCTTGTGGCCAGCTACAGCTCATTACTCCATTTTATTTCAGATCTTTTTTGATGGCAATATCGAAAGCACCAGCGGTCATCTCTATGGATTAGGAGCTCCATTCTCAACCAGTGTCAATAACTTCCAAGACAATGGCGAGAGCGGGAACTCCTCTTGATCCGGAGACTCGCTGTGTGTGACAAGCCTCACGCCACAACCACGAGTCTTCCACATCACAGAGTAAAGGGATATTATGTTATGATAGTGAATTGAACTCATAAGTTACAAGTGGACTATCTTGATTGGAGGTTTATGTTATACAAAACAGCTACAAAAGCGATACGCCAATTTTTTATGGTGGTACGACTTGCTACTTATCTGCATTTACCAGTTATTTCCGTGATGGTGCGTTGTAGCAAAATTTTTGTGTTATGGCATTTTACTGCCATGCGCTTGCCAACAATCTAGACTCATATAGAGAAAAGCTTTGTGTGTTTGTTTGTAATGAATAAACTCAAAACACCTGAACCAATTTTTTTTATTTAGCGGGTAAAGAAGGCTTTAATTTACGCGAAGTCGCGGAAAAATCGCAATTGCTGCCCTGTGCCGTTGCAGCAAGATACAAGATGCAGTATCTGCCTGTCTATTCACAACACCTTATATATTCGTAAACGGCACTCGAAATTGTAAAGCAAAAAGGCGACTCTGCACTGTAGCCGAGGTATCGCTTGTGTAGCTGATTCTCTGATCGTTGTAAGTTGATTATTGTGATAATTAAAGCAAATATTTGTACGTTTACGCGTAAATGCGCTATTGTCTAGTCCTAGGTACGTGTAATTTATACTATTGCTTAAAGGCATTTGATTTTAAAATATGATCTCAGTAGAAAATGTTAAACTTATTATCTAAATAAAACACTAATTTCAATTTTTATCTTTAAATAAACGAGTTTATAAATCATGTTTCTTTTATTACTATCACTACATTGTAAACGTTACTCTAGCAGGTCAGCAGGGTCCATGTGAGTTCAATATGATTCATCGTTCAATATGAGTGGAACATAAGTAACGTGGTGTGCAATTCATACCTTTTTTTACACAGCACGGAATGTCGCTCGCGCCCTACAAGAGACGACCATAAGGCTCAATTCACACCGAGATGGAAGCGCGCGGCAGGGAAGCGGATAGCAATTTCAGTGTCATATAATTTTAAGACTTTATCGCGATGACTATAATACAAGGAATTGCTTAAAAAAGTGGAAAACGGCGCGGGAATACTCGCGACTTCGCGAGCACTCCAGCGGCGTCCGCGCAGCGTCGGCGCACGATTGCCAGTATACATATTCTTATCTATGCACGATTGCTCTGGCGGGTGGGAGGGGGCGGAAGCGGGCCCGAGCATTCGCGGGCTTTCTCTTCCGAGCCGGCTAGGTGCCGCTTCTCGGATCTCGGTGTGAATTGAGCCTAATAATAATATCGCGTGGTGTCAGATCGCGCCCGGCTAGTAGTAGGCGAAAGTCGCATGTACACAGCCTGTCGTGTCAGTTCGTGCTCAAAAAATACCTGAACGTTTTGTGATATGGTATTATAATTACAGTAAAGAGCTTCATCATCATCAGCCTATTGCAGTCCACTGCTGGACATAAGCCTTGGAGACCACGTCTTGGAAAACGTAGTGTAGGACGTCCCTCTGCTAGGTGGACCGATGACCTAAGAAAGGTCGCTGGTAGTGGCTGGATGAGGAAAGCAGAAGATCGCACAATTTGGCGTGCCCTTGGGGAGGCTTATGTCCAGTAAAGAGCTTAAGGTGGCCCTTCCCCGATCGACTATCGTCAACGCGAGCATGGTCGAAAAGCTTGTTCCGTCCAGCGCAATGTCAGATAAAGAGACGAAGTGAAAAGAACCCCTTGCCCTCGTCTCCCGCACACCTCTAACTGCCTCATGGAAACAACCTAGTGAGTACGTGAAGACATTGAACGAAAAATAGTGTGCGGAAATTTCATTAAACTTGTTTCAAGAAATACGTGTTTATTGGTAAGCCTTACAAGTTTATGAAAGAAACCTTGTATATCTAGACTCTCTATTACATTTTCAAGGTTTCTAAATAAATATTTTCTTTACTGCTACATTTAATGAGTACATTATAAACGCCCAAAGTTCACATAAAATTTGTGCAAAAAAGCGGATTTTTGGAAGCTAATACTGAAGTTGTTTCTCCAAATTTTGATTTTTCGTTTTGATAGAAACCTAGATATAGTGCACAAGATACCTATTATTGGAAAATCTTTAAAGAAAGATTTGTTACACCCCCATAATCACGTACGAGCGTTTGTATGAAAAGATAGACGGGTTGGCCGCCCTTAATAAACAAAATTCTGATGTAACCTAAATAGCAGATTTTTGCATTTCTACAATTACCTGAAACACAAAACCTCTTTATTGCGAGTCGGAACATCGCACGAGTCGATGCGTAGGTACTACAAAGTCTGAATCAAAGTTTATGGCGGCTCGGATATTAGCTGCAGTACGTGCCCCGCCTCCCCGCACGCGCATCGACTCGCGCGATGTTCCGGGCTGCCATAAAGTGTGCCACAGAACTATATTCTGAATAAACATTTTTGAACAAGTATTGTTCTGAGGTTGTGCTACTGTGCGCCATCGAACATGCAACCGATGCCGAAGCAACTAAGGTACGCAAACGCAACTGAAGTTCTGTTGTTGGCTGTTTGTTTTTCGTGTGTGTAAGTGGCCAACACTGATGTCAGATTTTTCAAGCTGCTTGAAGGCATCTGACTTAGCGTAACGACTGCCATCAAATATTGCAACCGGGACCAACGTCATTAGTTGTACCCAATTTATTGCAAATAAATGATTATGATTATAAAGCCTTAACGTGCCTTCCGAAGCATGGATGAGTTCGAGATATTTTTATACCACTTGCGGTCACCCATTCAATTGGGCACTGCGCCCAGGGTTGGGTTGCTTAACATGCATAAGCATTAATAATCCTCGCACCCACTCGGCCATCGCCCTCCTCTGTGGCTGATTTACCTACATTCTAACTTGAGCGCTGTAAACATTTTATCAGTCAGGGCAGGCTTTGGGCTGACCGTGTCCGTTTTCCCGTCAGGGCGAGACCGTCCGGGACTTGTATACACACTAATCAAGGAAATCGTCGTCAATTGCACAAAAGTTGTACAATAACACGAGAAATGCCGTCCTCGTAGGTAAAATCGGATGGTCCTGACGGGGCGTCCGGGCGGTCACTATATAGACTGCCCTGCCCCCTTATTTACCAACTCGGATGACAGGTGTCGATGCCTATCAATTCAGAATTTACTGTTACAATGCGGGTTTTGCTTGCTCGAACTTTATATTTGAAATACAAAAACCGCATTGTAACAGCAAATCCTAGATTGATAGGCATCGACACCCTGTCATCCGAGTTAGTGGGCAGCTCTGAACTGTGTGATTGAGTATTCATACAAATCGTATGTAATTTACCTAATTGATTTCTGGAGAGAAATCTGGCCGGGTTCCGTCAGAGATGGGAACTCGGAAATGTTTGAATAGCGCTTTTCAGCTGATATGACATCATGCGCAGAAATTCGGTTGCACAAGCCTGCATGCCTGAAATAGTTGAATGTGTTGAATTTCATGAATGTGATATACTTACATATCTTAGCAATGAATCAAAATCAGCATTAAAATGTCACTTTATTACAATACAAAATGACTTGCAAAATCATCTCACATCTCTGATCGACAGCTTGATTTTCGTTCTTTTTATTTCCAATAGGTACTGACAATCTTGTGCCAAAAATAAAAACCAAAGAAATATTCGAGATATCGCAAGTTAGCTGGGAATGTTATCACAAACTGGGCACTGTATACCTAACTTAGGAACAGTAATTAAAATACAACAGCATAGAACTTAAGAAGAAAATCTAAACCTCACATTTGAATTATACATAATAAAACATAAGTAGGCACTAAACATTTTCACAGAAACTATTAAATAGGATAATCTTAAATAAATAGGATTGTAAAAATATGAAAAACAAAATAAATTAGTCATTAAGTCTTGAATTCTGTTCTATTTGTTAGTGAAAAGTTTTGAATGGGTCCAGATCTTCTCCATTTGTGTGTGAGTTTGTATTCACTTCTTCTTTTTCTTGTGCTTTTGGGCTGAGTCGGGCGCGTTGTCAGCTTTGCGCTTGCCGGCGTTCGGCCCTTTGCCAGCTGCGTTGCCTCCGGGCGTGTTTTGGTTTACGACTCCGCTCTTTTTCTTCTTTTCTGCTCGTTCCTTTTCTTCCAATTCTTGATTTTCTCTTTCAATTAACGTGATAAGTGTATTACATCTGAAACATGAGATATGAGTGTGGTCAAATTTTTTATAAATAATTCCTACATCTAGAACCCCACAAGAACCTTCCGTTTATTTTTTTGTTCCAGTAACATATTAAGTTAAAAATATATCTTGATGTTGGGCATCTAGTAATCAGTAGTAAAAGATATCGCAATGGTTGTGTGTGATCTTATGACGCATAATGTAGTTTTCACAAAGTGAAATCATTTTCGCAAAATGTTATTTTCAAGCTTTGTGGCTTGAAATTAAATGACATTTTGCGATAACGATTATTTTAAACTCATTTTCGTCTCACACGCGAAAACGCATAGCCATTGGAAATATTTTAAAAACAATGTAAATGACATTATGCGTGACTGCATCACAACTATGGCGATAAGTAAAAAACGGCTAGGCAACTAAGAGCGCACCTCTTACGATGAGCTCTTTATTTTGTTTAGATCGGAAAAACAGAACTGCGACTTTATTGTCAGGTGCTATGGTCATGAATACATTGAATCTAAAATGGGTTTATGACTATATATATTCAAGCGAACAAGATTTTGCTTCGATTTTGTACGTAACGCGTGTTCTATTAAGAATTGTCGAAGACCAAAGACCTCACCTACAAGCACATCAACATACCATGGCCTGTAATAGATCTGGGCTCTGTCTACCCCGCAAGGAAGAAAGATGCGAGAGTATGTATGAAGACCAAAGAGCATATTAACGAGTAATTATACCATTATGGTCATAGATATCCTTTATATCGCATGGCTGAGTCTTACAATAAACTGTTTGAGAGTGTCGATATATTTGCGTGTTCTATATATCAATTTAAAAAAGTGCTCCATCAGTTACTCTCTGAGCATGATTCAAATTCACCATAATTTAATGTGTACCCGTATGATTATTGTTATTACTCTGTTTAGTCATATTTTTTTTTTCTTAAGAACTGTATTTTTATCTTGTCAAATTATAATTTTAATATTGTAATGTATGACGTGAACCGTAATATTTATAGTATATATGTTTTTTGGACCTAAATTTGAACATATTCATAATTATTTTATGAGTATGTTTTATTTTAGCCGACCCCCTAGTAGCAACTGTTAATAAACATGTATTAGTTTAAGTCGATATAGTTTGTAAGAATTTATTTTGTAACTGTTTGTTATCCCAGAATAATCAAATAAAAATAAAAAGATATGAAAACATCGTCGTCATCAGGTCTTAAGTCTCCACTGCAGGAACACAACCCTCTGTGTACTACCAGAGCCACATATTAGACAGAGCAGTCAGAGGATTTGGCCTCCACTCTCCACGCTGGCCAGACGGGTTAGAGGCATTATGAAAGCATATACTTATTACTGACATGCCAAAGTAAATTAGTTGTGGAAGATTTACCTGCGCTGTAGTTCAACAGCTGTTCTCGACTTGAGGAACCAGTCGAAGCGGAACTGCGGCGCCGCGTGCACCGCTGCGCGCAGCTCTTCGTACACGTTCTCTTTGTCGAAGCCCAGCTTATGCAGCATACACACCAGGAATCTGAAAAAAAAATGTTAAGTTCAGGCCCGTTTTAATAATTTTAACGCCAGGTTGCGATACTGAACCTTCGGTACCTTTGCCTGCAAAAATCTGCATTATCTCTGCCGTAACAAGTCCACTGCTGGACATAGGCCTCCTTCAAGAATTTACATCAAACAGTTTTGCCATACTCACTATACAACAGGACTGGTTGGTTTAGATAACATAATACATTTGTTATAATTGGACTAGTGCCTTATCTTTACAAAAATCAGAATTGCTCAATTATTCAATGGTAATCGCAAATATGTTGAAAAAGTCGTATGATGTTCGTTCTCAACAAGCTGGCTTTTGGCCGGTTTCAGAGTGATGCTGGCGGCACGCGCCGGTTGCCAGCGCGTCTCAACAGCGCGCGTTTGACCGGCTTCAAAACGCTAAACTGCCAGTAGACGAGTTCGGACCGCGCGTGGCATCTCACGAACGGCGCGTGTATACTGCGTGACTTTGAAACGCTGCTACTATTCTAGTGTGTCACCGGCGCTGGTCAAACGCGTCACTCTGAAACCAGCCTTATAGTCATCGGTTTATTATAAGCATTCGGCTTGGGCTCGTGCCTATATCCTCGACAATATTTTGGAGCCACTCTTTTGGAAGATTTACGATTCGGTGAAGACGCGAATGCACATTTATTGTATCGAACCCCTTTATTTTTAATTTAATTTTTGTTTCATTTATTTTTATTATAGCGGGAATAGGCGGAACGGGAAGCAATTCCACTTTGGGTATAATAGTAAAAAGCGTCTAGGTCGAAAGAGTTACGTTAGGTAATTAATTAAAATATATATACCTGTCCTCCTCTTCCACGTAATTCTTTCCTTTATTTGTTCCATACGAAATTCTGAGTTGATGGAAAGGAGCTCTATAGCGAGCCATTTTAGCATCCAATGCTTTCTTTATTGAAGCTCTTCTTTGAATTTTCGCCTCTCCTCTCTCAATCTGACCCATGATCCTGTCGACATCTTGGAGTTCGTGGCATCTCTCCCAGAACACAGCGGAATACTCCATAACCTTTAATAAATATATAATTCATTTAAAATAACGCATGTACATAAACAAGTTTTCTTTTATGCATATGTTACATGAGATATAAAAAACTTGTGTCAGCTGCTTTTCCCCTCAAAAACATCATATGGTTGCCTGTTCTATTGAGGCCTCACAGGAGTTGTCCTAGGATAGACTACAAAGAACACACAACACGGATATCATGCCTGCTCTAGACAATCGCCGATGATCGGGTATCATCGCAACGATTCACCGCATATTGCTGTTTAACTCACTGTAGCTCTTGAGAATTTTATATGCAAAGCAGCAGTGTACAGTTAAAAGTCGCGATGACTAGATACCAGACATTTACAGCAAAAGCCGCGGTCTGTCCGTGCCGCCGCCGAGGTATTCGTCGTAGCGCAACTATTTTGAGAACCAAAAATGTTATTGTATAAGAAAATTTTATTCCTTGAAGCCTTTTCTTTTTTTTTCTTTAGAAACATCTTACTAAAATGATTTAAACACATCTCACGCCTATTTTGGTAAATCGAGCCTCAAGCTCTGCAAGTAAAAAACAAAGATAAAGGAAATGTAAATATTTACCTCTTCTGGCGTTTTCCCTTCGACATCTTTTGCGATATTTTCGATGTCATCCCGACCGTATTTCTCATTAGCTTTTATGAACTGATTGAAGTCTCGCTTTGTCCAGTTGGTGAACCCTGTAATACCAATACAAATTAACATAGTATGTTTTAAAAAATTCGACGCGGTGATTCGAAGTCGCGGTGGTGTAGTTGGTAACACACTTATGGCGCCGACCTAAGACTCGTGGGTTCGAATCCTACCTGTGGCGAATTCTTTTACATCACATATTTTCAATTTTTATTATATACCGAGCATTGTAATGCTATTTAAAAACCATTTATAGTAAGTATGTATTCAGAGGAAAATTTTAAAGTGTAAAATTGTAAGAGCTCTGGTATTTATAATACTAGAGCTAAAAAAAGTAAAGACGAAAAACACATTTAAATAAAATTAATTTAATACGATTTTTATCGCGTTTATTACATTATTTATACACCTAACGTATCGAACACCTTACAGTGTTCGTGGTCGCAGGTAGACAAAGTTGACATTTGTCTAATATTTTATAAGAACTGACAAAATCTACCGCCTAAAATATTTATTGATAACGTTCCGGACGTACGCAGTATTGGCCTACGGTGTCTGGAGGTCTTGCAGTCTTCTGCTTGGCTTGAGATTTAATTAAATTTATGACTGGATCCCAAGCCGGTGGTAACTGCCAACCATCCCCCCCTATTGAAATTAGGATGTTTTTTTAATTTCAATAGCCTCACGAAGCATTCTTGGAATGTATCTGTTTTCTTTTGCAAGGACTTGAGGATTATCAAAACGCATAAAATGGTTGGGTTTGTCTAGGGCATGCTCATAGACGGCAGACTTCGTTGAGCGCCTATTCTTCATATTAGACAAATGTCAACTTAGTCTACCTGCGACTCCGAACACTGTAAAGTGTTAGAAACTTTATGTGTATAAATAATGTAATAAACGCGGCAAAAAATAATTTTATTTAAGTCTGTAATCATCGCGAAAACATCAGAAAAATTAATTACAATTTTTTTATACCTTGCGTCAAAAGCTGTTCCTTTTCCTGCACTTCTTCTTCGGTGAGTGATTCTGCATCGTCTATTTTCCGCTGCTCCTCCCTTTGGATCTTGGCTGCATCTGGGCCCAGCTCGGGATTGCGCGGCACTTTGTATCTGTTAAATATTTATCATATAATACAGCAGCGGCCGGCACAAAAAGCATATCCTAACTAATATTATAAATGCGACAGTGTGTTTGTTAGTTTGTAACGCTGTCACGCCGTATCTACAGAACCGATCATCATGAAATTTTGCATACAGATAGGACATAGGCTATATATCACGACATAGTCTACTGAGAAGGACATAGGCTATATAACACGCGGGAGGAGCCGCGGATAACAGCTAGTTATCTACATATAATAAAGAGGAAATATTATAAAGAGGAAAGATTTGATTGTTTATTTTTTGGACCGATTTTTAAAATTCTTTCACCGACAGAAAGTCAATTCATCTGTGGTGACATAGGCTATTAATTTACGTGGACGAAGTCGCGGGAAATGACTAGTTTGTTATATAACTGGGCAGTACAACAATGTGGATGGATAAATAGAATCAATCATGATCATTATATTTCCAACTATGATAATATCACAATTTTTGTGGATGCTTGAATTTGAATTTTAAAAACCTTTAGCTACATCTATCTGCAGGCTAGTTGTATTGAATTTATAGATCAGGATGTTGCAATAAGGACGCTTTTATGTTTCTAGTACTCAATATAAAATATCAATCCAGCCTTAGATAAAAAATTACAAATAATAATATCTGTTACCCAAGAGTCTTTCGGTAATGGTAAATTTCTTGATCCAATAATTCAAAGAGTCGAGGCGGGAAGAACTGGAAGTCTTGCACTATTGGCTGTTTCGGTGGTCTTGGAGCCTGGTAAATGAAATAAGTATATTTTAAAATCCATCATGAGTTGATTCAGGAATAAATAAAGTAGATACATAAATAATAGTTCATATTTATTTATATTTACTATACTATATATGAATATTATGAGTATTCCAAAGGAAGCATGAATAATGAAAATGATCTAGTTATTACAATGAAATGTGAGTAAGTGCAGATATAATTGTTATAAATAATACATATTGTAATAAAATTTTATATCCAGTATAAAGAGCTAATCAAATACATGTAGTTACATAAATGAGTGATGATAATAGTTTAATAACACCTCCACCCATACCAGAAGAGATCACAGCGGAGCGTTCCACGTTTAGCTCTTTACACTTATTTACCTGTACCTTGGGCGCCTTGGGTTCGGAGACACGTAATGCCTCCCTGAAGTATGCATCCACGGCATAGTTAGCTTTACGTTCACGCTTAGGAGGTTCTATCCAACTACCGATCGGTATAATCTTCTGCTTTTCTCTGTAATCCTCGCCTATTTAAACAAATAACAATAATAAGATGTTAATATTTCTAAAAGGTTTTATAGCCAACTCAACTGAATGTCAAATGAGATAGTAATTCTTCTGCTGTGAAAATATCGAACATAAATTATTAATTGGACACATAAGTAAATAATAATTAACTGTACATTTCAAAAATAAATAATTGACATGTATTTAAGTAAATAAATATGAGTAAAGTAACTAAATTAACGGCACCTTCAAACTGATAAACCGAATCTGTGGTGGCTCCGGGTGTATCCATTGAGAAAGCGCGGAGAGATGATTCTCCAAGACTTTCCAACTTCTGCTTTAATTCTTCAGTCTGAAAGTTAAAGAAATTATTTTTTCTTTACTTTCCTAAAATATTTTTTAAAAGGTTTTTTTTTCTCCCTTACCTTGGTTTCTCCTTTAGCCAATATAGTATCTATATCTTCGTCAGTGATGGCAGAGTCTTTAGAAGAGAAGACATGGTTTGCTCCGTGCCTGATCATATTGAGCATCTCATCTTTGTTGAGTTGGTTTTTGGTGTCCACGAGTCGTCCTGACTGGATCACCAGTTTGTCCAACCTCAGTTTCACTTCGGCGCGCTCTACTATCTTTTCTTCAACTGTATTGTCTGTGATGAGTCTAAACACTCGTACCTAACAAAAAAGTATGTATACAATTTATTCATACAGCAAAAATTATATCATTCTTTTTTTACACAACTGGCAAAAAAGGAGTGTATTGTATTTAGATTTTATGTATGTAAATATCTTCTAAATACCTTAATAGATTTAAAATGTGGTATTGTTAACAACCTTACCCCTTCCAAGCAACAACAATATTTTGGCTAGTAGTTTTTTACTTTCTTAAAAAAATAATAATCTAGTAGTTTCGTACTATATCACAGTAACAATTTTGTGAAATATTTTTTTTCGATGTCGACTTTTGCAGAAAACTTTTACCTTCCCGCAAAAAGACTCGGCCAAAGGGTGTCATTTTCTGGCGTAGCGGGAGTCTACTAGACACAGTGATTACATGGTCTTTGCTATGCTAGACACCGTGACATTATGTGAAACATCACAATATTATAGATACAACTAACATAGCTTTATTAAATTAATTATACAAGGTGACTGGTAAGAGCTATATAAACCGAAAAGTGGTATGTAAGGTATCATATAGACATGCTAGATAAAATAACATCTTGTAAGAAAAGCGTCACAATACCGAGTTAATTAACATTTCATAATTAGACAAAAATCTTAAGGTACCAACCCTACATCAGCTGTTGTCATTCATCATTACGAAAATCTACAATTTTTACTATCATTTGACCAATGACCTAGAATACCAGGAGCTAAGAAATTACAATTACAAAGACTAAACAACGACCATAACGAATAATCATTGCCTAAGATCCTTGTGTCTCTGAGAGACAGATTTTTAATTTAAGTGGTAGTTCAATCACTAAAATTTAAAATCTGTCAATTAGTGATTATCACTAAATGAAATAATTTACTTACGTAAACCATAATCAGCAAACAGCATCGTAATTTTTAAAAATAATTTAACTGCGAATCAAACAAATGGATTTAATTATGCGTGGATTTCTGACAAACTTGCTAGTTGGTTTTGATTTTTATTACATATCAATAACAATAATAATAAAAAAATCCTCATAATGTCACTGGTATTACGGGTAAAGTTAAATCTTCTTACAGAGTAGAAGCCCATCATTAAAAGTAAAAACAGCTGATATCAAATCGTAGGTATGTAAACTCTTGACATAAATTAATGCTTGAATTAACAATAAACAATTAAATTCTATCGACTTAAAATTAAATTTCAAAAGACAAAAAAACATTCATGTAATTTCGAAAGTAGAAACAATTTACCGAGATGCAATGCATTATCTCTTCTGCGAATATTATTCATCTTCATGCACGTAATTTTCTGTCTCGCTCTCTCATTATTCGCTTTATTTTATGATATTTTAGGCTTGGTTCCGTATAAAATTTTTTAAATACCGTTTTTTGCTATCAGATAAATAAGTTTTCTTTAACTGTTACTGGAACGATGAACTAAATGTTAACTTAGCTTTGTAAAACATTATTCGTACATGAATTGAATTAATTAAAATCCTTGAAGTGGCAGTGGGCGAGGCACTAACGCGCAAGACTGACAGCCATTGGGGTAATAAAGTTCTCTCATAACGACCACGTACCGCCAAGCGCAATGTTGGAATCCCACTGACCAGAAAAAGCAGTTATCACGAATTATTTTTAGTTTTTCGCTCTTCACATAAAAACATTTTTTTTAATAGGATTTGTTTTGCACTAAAGAGAATACCGATTCATAAATAACAACAGATACCTCAGATACAAAAAAATGCGTAAAGAAGTTGTAAGATTTTTCACATCTTCAAAAGATTTTTGATATCGCAGCTGCTGTCCAAAAACTTCGGTAAACACGACGGTCAGTTAGACTGGAAGTCTTTTGTCTAATTAAATAAATTACTTTATCCACGTCAAACGCACTTGTGGCGGTTTAGAAACTCTGACACCAGGGTATGTGGGGTCGTAAGACCTTACCTAACTTACCTACACGAAATGAAGAAAAAATACTTTAAAAAAGGTTTTTCCTTATTGCATTGCGGAACCATAATTAAGTAGGTACTAGGCATACAGGATAGATGAAAGAGGTCACTTTGATGTCGCCGCTTGCGCTTGTATCGGAACTCGGAAGAAAGTCAGTCGATCGGTAACATTCTTAGCGAAAAGAGTGATTATCTCACGCGTTCGTGTCATCATTACTATCGACTTTTTCGAACATGAACTACTCAAATTCGGAGTATTATGATATGGTTATGTGTGTGGGGTCATGCGACGGCAACCTGGCGGCTGCTCGTCGTTTGTATGAGGATCGCTACGTGTTGGGTAGGCCCGACGCCCGTCAGCTTCCTTCCTACGCGTGCTTCAGGAACCTCGTGAACCGGCTGCACACCACCGGCAGGCTACAACCGAGCCCTGGCGAGGGCCCACCGCGCGGGCGAAGTGACTTGGAAGACCAGATCCTGGACCATTTTTCGGCGGACCCCACGACCAGCACACGTCGCTGTGGAGCAGTATTAGGAGTGTCACAGTGGAAAGTGTGGAAGACACTGAACACTGATGGGCAACACCCTTACCACTACCGGAAGACCCAGGAGCTCCTGACTCGGGATTTTGCCTCGCGTGTTCAGTTCTGCACGTGGTACGATCACGAAGTCACGAGGGACCCGACGGTGGCCATGAACATTCTGTGGACAGACGAGGCGTCTTTCACAAGAAGGGGCCTCTTTAACTGCCACAACGAGCACGTCTGGGCGCACGAGAACCCGAAGGCTTCCCGCGTGGCAAGTTTCCAGCATAGGTGGCGGATTAATGTGTGGGCAGGCATTATTGGAGACAGGCTCATTGGTCCAATTTTTTTGCCGGAATCCCTTAATGCCGAAAATTATTTATTATTTTTAAGAACTGAGCTGGAAGAGATGTTGGAAGATCTTCCAGTAGCAGCCTACAGGAGAATGATTTTCCAACATGACGGCGCTCCCGCTCACTTCGCCCGCGAGTGCCGAGCGTACCTGGACCGGCGGTTCGACGTGTGGATAGGTCGGAGCGGTCCCGTGGCGTGGCCGCCACGATCACCTGATTTAACCCCACTCGATTTCTTCTTGTGGGGTTACATAAAAACAAAAGTGTATGCCGTGGAATGTGAGAGCCCGGAAGAAATGCGTGGGCTGATACTTGCGGCGTTTCAATCTGTCCCGGCGGATATGCTTTTGAACGTCGTAAGCTCAATCCAAAAGAGGGCGCAATTGTGCAGAGATCGTGGTGGAGGACACTTTGAGCCGGAAATTACCTGAATTGTGTACCTAAATCTAAGTGGTGATACATGTCGTGCTCGTGTATGATTCTTAAATTTTCATTTAATCCAGTTTAAAACTCGAGATCAGTGTTTTTTTTTTGAACGCAACAGATTTACAACCTTCGATAGAAGTACATAAGTGTCAAATTTGTGAAACAATGTTGTTGCTAAGTTCCGCAAAGCGTATGCCGCAAAGGAAAGGCGGCTTCTTTGAAAGAGCGGCGCGGCGGCCGGCGCGGTGTCAACAAAGAGGTAGGTGTCTGAATTGTACTAGGCTGGCAGAACATAGCAAGAGTTCGAAATGATCTCAGCTGTGTTTGTGTTTAGAAATAAATTGCTATTATTAGGATGTGTCTACAAAAGTACTAGGAACATATGACATACAAGGGCTTTGCCGCAAGTAACGAAATTTATCAATGAGTCTTTCTTTTCTTTCTAATATTATGCATAATTAGGGGTGTGACCAAAACAAAAAAAATATGTTTTTCTACTTTTGTATGGAAAATATCTTAACAAGATTTTCGTTTCTTTTCACCGCCATATGATTTTCATAACCCTCGGGGTATGGCCTTGTCACGGCTTCATATAGCTTTTACAAGTCGCCTTGTATTTATATAACTAAATGTGTTTATCAATGGGTCTATTAATTCTAACTTTGTAACTGATATAAATTATTTATTAAAGATATCATTACCTGTTTTTTCTGTCCAATACGATGAGCTCTGTCCATAGCTTGCAAATCCATTTGGGGGTTCCAATCTGAATCATAAATGATGACGACATCTGCTGATGTCAAATTGATGCCCAAGCCACCAGCTCTGGTTGATAACATAAATATAAACTTCTCACTACCTTCGGCATTGTACTCTTCTATTTGTCTGTTTCTGTCTTCATGAGGTGTTTGGCCATCTAGTCGGCAATACTGAAAATGTAAAAAAGTATAATAAATATACAAAAACTATATTTTATGAACATTGGATCAAAGCTTTATGGCATTCCTTTATATCTTCATATAAACAAGCCTGCTCCAAAAATGCTTCCCACGTGGAGGTGCACTTTCTGGACACAATTTTACTTGCATAAAGGAATCATAACAAAGCTTGTATCACTCATCATAATGATACAAAGAGAAACTAACCTTATATTGTCTCCAAAGGCAGTAATCCTCCAATATGTCCAACATTCTTGTCATCTGAGAGAAAATTAATACTCTGGAATCCTGTTCACGGAGCTTAGGCAGTAGCTTGTCGAGGATAACTAATTTTCCACAGTTGTAGACGAGGTGTTCATCAGTGGTGTAAGGAGGTCCTGGCTCGGCACCATCAAACAGGTACGGGTGATTGCAACATTTGCGAAGCTGCATGAGAATGTTCTGAAGTCGCATTTTTTCTACTTTTCCAGCACCATTCACTACAAAAAGAAAAAATATTTATTTACTAGCTGCTACCTGGATTTGTTGCCTCGACGTCGAGTCACCGCCACGTACACTTCTTTAAATACCCGCTTTTATTCCCGCCTAGTCGAGTCGTTGAAAAAGTCTTTTTTATTACCGCTACGTCGAGTCACCGCCATGTCGAATGTGAGATGTACTCGTACAGTCAATGAAACAAATTATTCAAATCATATTTTTTTTTATTTATTTTGACAATTATAAAAGTAAAACTAACAAAAAACTATTTAGTACATTGCGGCTTCGTATAATAATCAGCGACGTTAATTTGTGAGGAAGCAACGGGTAAAACAGCAACATCGATGTTTAGAACTCAACATTAAGCAATTTTTGTTTTTGATTGTAACTCTGGGTTACAAGTTTTAAGTATATTTTTCTATTTTTTCGTTAGTTTGTACTAAAAGGATCGGGAGAATTAAAAAATATTACAAATGATTTTTTTCATGGACTTGTACCCTCGGGGTAGTATTATTCCTCGGAACGCACCTTTGCGCAACTAAAAGGTACGCTCCGAGGAATAATTTAGTTGCGTTTCATTAGGTGCGCTTCAAATAGTTGCCCTACGCGGAATACCCCGTACCCCTCGACGTCGCGGTAATAAAAGAAACTTTCAAAAACTCGATGTGGCGAGAATAAAAGCAAGAGTTTCAAAGTAGACGTGGCGGCGACTCGATGTGGAGCGAATCGACGTCGAGGCAACAAATCTTACCCGCGGCTTTACCCACATGATATATTGCCTGTGCCTTTTTCAGGACCCTAACCTATGTGTATGAAAATTCCATGATTGAGGTTCAGTAGATAGGGCATGAAAGCATAACAAACAAACTCAGTTTCGCATTTATGATATTAGTTAGGATATATTCTAAAAAAAACCGGCCAAGTGTGAGTCAAACTCGCGCAATGAGGGTTCCGTACAATATGCTTCGTGAACACACACACAATGTGCAAAAAATGTTTTATTCAATTGACTAGCGCCATCTAGTGGTGTTTTAGTGAACTATTTCCCTAGATGAACTTATTATTGTGAGTTTACCACTTAATTTTCAAGTGATAGAATTCTTATTATTTTTCCTGTAATCTTCAAGGAATGAACTATATTTTGTAATTTTTTCAAAATTTTCGGCTCAGTATTTTCGGAGATCAGGGGGGGGGAATGGTCAATTTTTGCCTTCTTTCGTGAATAAAATCAAAAGTATTGATTTTACCCGAACAAAAAAAAATATTTTTGAGATCCTCATAATGAGCCCTTTCATTTGATATATGACACAGTAAGGTTTGCAAAACTTTTTTTTTTTAATTTTGTAATTGGGCCCCTCAAAATGACCCTTATTTCAAAAAAATCTTTATTTACTTTGCACATCCGTGTTTGGGTCATAGGATTACACTATCTTACCAAATTTCATCTAATTTGGTTCAGTAGATTCGGAGAAAATCGGCTGTGACAGACGGACGGACGGACAGACAGACGCTCGAGTGATCCTATAAGGGTTCCGTTTTTCAACTTTTGTACGGAACCCTAAAAAGATATATTCGGTTTTTTATTGGTTGGCTTCAATAATTAATTGGTGACAGCATTGATACTGTCGAACATTGGGCCTTATTCCACTCTCTTTATCTTTGCAATGTGGACAAGAGATATGTGGACATCCTCCGGGAGCTGTACAGGTCGGCCACAATGAAGGTGCGCATGCATACGTGTCTATAAACAGAGGAGTTCGTCAAGGAGATACTATCTCTCCCAAACTCTTCACCAATGTCTTGGAAGACGTGATGAGGGGTTTGGACTGGAGGGAGAAAGGAATAAATATCAACTGCGCCTACATGTCGCACTTGCGTTTTGCTGACGATCTCGTTATCATAGCTGAGGACGTCTCCGATCTCCAACAAATGCTTATCGAACTGCAAGAGTCGTGCCAAAAGGTAGGCTCGAGGATGAACATATCCAACACTATTATCATGACAAATAGTTCTTCCTCCGTACCTTACATCATCATAGGTAATTCTGAAGTTGAAATCGTAAACGAGTATGTCTATCTTGGACATCGTTTATCTTTCGAGGCAGACTGGCAGAAGAGGGAGATCGAGATGGGCTGCTTTCGGGAAACTCGACGATGTCTTTAAATCTCGACTACCGCAATGCCTGAAGACCAAGGTATATAACCAATGTGTCTTGCTCATACTCACTTACGGTGCAGAAACATGGACGCTCACTAAGTAGCATATGCACATTATTAAAGTTGCACAAAGAGCTATGGAGCGCACCATGCTCGGCATCACACTATTGGATCGTATACCGAACGTAGAAATTCGCCATAAAACAAAGGTTGAAGATGTAGGTACACGAATCACACGGTTGAAGTGGGAATGGGCAGGACACTGGCCAGAAGAAAGGACAGTCGATGGACTAAAGCAGTGACGGAGTGGTGGCCGAGAGCGGGACCAAGACCAGTTGAGAAACCACCTGCCCGCTGGTCGGATGACATTGTTCAGCTGAGCGGAAAGCATTGGATAGGAATAACACAGGATTGTAGCAAATGGCGTCAAAAAGGGAGGCCAGTGCCCAGCAGTGGGCTGATGTGGGCTGTAAATGATGAATGATGGCAGCAATACTTCCTAATTTCTTAAAACAATTAATAAAAGTACCATTACGCTCCTAATTCTTAGATGGAATCTTGGTGATAGACTGGTAATGGATGGTATTAAGCATTTTACAGGCAATTCTTGTTCAAAGTTATCAACTGGTTTGAAAATAATAAAATCATTCCTTACTCACCAACATCAATGTCCTTCATTAATACCTTTGTGTACCACTCCCTTTGCATTTTACTCAATCCTACATATACCTTCAGTTCTTTCTTAGGTTTGAGTTTTCGCTCTACTTCAGACTTGAGACGACGAAGCAAGAATGGCCTGAGTACAGCATGTAGACGGGAAACTAACTGATTGTCACCTAAAGCTGCATTTGTATTGAACCAAGAATCAAAATCCTGAAATCAATAAATACAAAATTTAAACTATTATTAAAAAAATATATACAGGTACTAGCAGTTTGTTGCTAACTTGGACCTCATTTTAATGTAACAATTACTAAGCAACAACAACAGAGCTGTGGTGCAGCTTGTGAAGCGGCTGAAAAAGCTAAGGCATCCAAATACAGGGGTCTAGGCTCTTGGTCGGTGGGGTCCTAGTGCTACAAGCCTTTTAAGGAAATAGCAAAAAGGTTAGTCGACATCACAGGAGACCAAAGAGCTGGCAGCTACCTCGGTCAAAGAATTAGTCTTGCTATTCAAAGGGGGAACGCTGCCAGTATCTTCGGAAGCTTGCCTAATGGGACTCCTTATAATAATAATAATATGGCCGAGCTCCGTGGCGCAACGGTCACACGTCAGATGGTCCCGAGTTCGATCAGGTCAGGTCAAGATGGAAAATGATCTTTTTCAGATTGACCTGGGTCTTGGATGTTTATCTGTATAAGTATCTATCTATCTACTATTAAATATAGTATCGTTGAGTTAGTATCCCATAACACAAGTATCGAACTTACTTTGGGGCTAGTTCAATCTGAGTGATTTGTCCGTATATATATTTATTTATTTATATATTTTAGTTATTGTATCTTTAAGGTAGTTTTAGGTTTATTTTTCATAATTATTTAATATGTAATTAGTTTATTATAGTTTAATTTATTGTTTTACTGAGCTGATTACAATGTTCAAGGAACTTGAAAATTATACATGTCTAAATACATTTCAAATAATTTATACACAAGGTACACAAGCAGACCAATTAATAGACATTTGGGTGCATATTTGCCCTTTAAATTTTAACCATCGAGATATAACCGCCAGTCTTCCAATGTACCTACATTTAAATATTAGAACCATTGAAAGTAATAAATTTTCTATTAGTTCAGCCGCTTGGGTTATTATCTAAAATTCTCAAATATAGTACTTACATCTGAACTATTAAACACATCAGGTAACAGGAAGTTGAGGAGTGCCCACAACTCATGCAGATTGTTTTGCAATGGAGTACCAGTCAGCAATAATCTATTCATACTTTTGAACTCTCGTAATAATTCTGAAAGTTTCGACTTCTCATTTTTTATGCGGTGAGCCTCATCAATGACCATGTAGCGCCAGGTAAACTTTTTGAATACTGATCTTTCTCTAATGATCATTTCATATGAGGTAATACAAACATCCCAGTTACCAGGCATCAGGGTTTCTCGAATAAATGTGTTCTGGAAAATTATTAACATAATAACAATAGGGAAAGTCTATTGATATGACTAATCTAATCACTGGTATCATACCCTTGTTTCTTGATCTCCAATGAGGCACACAGCTTTTAGGGATGGACACCATTTTTTGAATTCATTCATCCAGTTAGTCAAAGTTGATTTTGGCACAATAACTATGTGGGGACCTGGTACATTCCTGCAAAAAAATAATACAGAATAATGAGATAATGTTTTAAAGTTTGGCAGTATTTGAATTAGGAAGAAACTTACTTAAAATGTTTCATATAGCCCAACAAAGAAATAGTTTGAAGGGTTTTTCCCAAACCCATTTCATCAGCCAATATACCGTTGATACCATTTTCGTAAAGTGAAATCATCCAGTTGAGGCCCCTCACTTGGTAGTCTCTCATCTCTCCATTCTTGATATAGTGTGGAGAGGCTTCAAAGCGGAAAATTGTTTTCTGTTTAATGTTTGTTTCTGCCAGCAGTTCTTCATCTTCCTCTTGTTCTGTTTTTCGATGACGATGGCTAGAAAATACATATTAAGAATTTATGTTAAGTGACCTATAATATGGTCCATATTACCCGCATTACACAGAAGTAAACTTACTCTCCAGCTGAGCTTGAGGATTCTGTTGGGTCTTTGATTTTCTTTGGTCTGCCTGCTTTAGCTTTAGGAGGGCTACTGCCAGATTTTGGTGTGTTTGTCATGAAATGCGAGAAAATTTCAGTTTGCTTGAGTAAAAATTCAAATCTTTTAGAACGATCAGTTTCGATCTTACTTTCGAAATCACCTTCTTTACCCCGCGACGATGTCGTGTCGCTGGACGAACCATTCTGTTGAAATACGATTACAATTTAGATTACAGACTTGATTACACTGTTTATTTCTTACTAAAGACATTCAGCAGTAACTGGTTCTGCTTAATTTTACATACAACAATGCGTTGGCTTCAAAAAGGTACTTACGGAATTATCTCCAACATCTGCCACATCCATTGCTTCTTCTGTTTGTGACATTGCACCGATTATTTATCAAATCCTATATCCAATAGTAGTTGTTGAAATCGTTAGTAGGACATAATATTATACCGAAATAATAGCCGGGCGCGAAACGAAAACCATCCGTTCCCAGAAATGGCGGATGACTGTTTTTTTTTTTTAATTTGGCTTGTTTGGCCGACATTCAAACTCGCACCCAACTCGCACCACACACCCGTCAGCGGTTATGCTCCGGTTTCCTCCATTGTGATTCCGCACGCAGACTGACGCAAAGTGGATTTTGGGAATACACATCCGAATTGATTCCGAACCACGAAAGTAATATTTTTTATTGATGTGTGTTACATAAAATCAATGTATACCTACTTATAAAAGGCAAAAGATGACTTAATATACGTGAGTAGAAAATATATATTTCAAATTCATAAATTCCAAAATCTTTACATTACACTTGTTTTGGGCAGTCATGTAATAAGTAACAAAAATATATGGTGATGCGGGAAGATGAATTTTGAACAAAATGTTAGGCACTGCGCGCACCGGTGACTTTTGTCGCCGTGACTTTTTTGTCCGTCGATCAGCGAACAAGCCGGCGACAAAACTTTTACGATAGACATTTTATGTAATAGACGTGTACGCACGGGTGTCAAAATTGTTACTCTACGTGGAAAAAACTTTGTTACAAAAAATTTGACCGACTTAAAAAAGCGATTATACTTGAAACCAAAAAATAAACTGAATCATTTATTTATTTCAACGGACAAGAATGAGCGATTTTTAATTAAATCAAAAACTTCACTCAGTAAACAACCTATCTACCAGAGACAATATATTTATTTATTAATTTAGGTAATATATTTAATGTATTTCCTACCTAATATCTTCTGATCTATTTGTAGTCTCTGCCAAGCCAAAAATAATCAGAACATTATTACATACATACTATCACGTCTTTTCTCTTAAGGGGAAGGCCCAGGAGTGCTATTTTTGAACGCGGGCCACTCGTCTTCGAACGATTTTTCCATACAAAAATCGCTCGAAGACGAGTGGCCCGCGTTCAAAAATAGCACTCCAGGTCTATAAATTTTCAAAGCCACGTTTAGCGTGTTGGTGAGCTAATATGTAGAGAACGGAATCAAAATAGGGATGGGTTGCTAGTCGCATCGCGTATTTACATGATTCCTAACGACGATATTGGAAATTTAGAAGAATAGGGAATATATCCTTCTAAACTACCAACATTAGAAAATATTTGAAAAATTTATTTCCATGTTCTTGAGTTTTATGAAAAATAGTATAGAACTTTCAGTGAATAGTCTTATACTATGTTGACCGACTTAGTGAAGTAACCTGTCACTCCTATGAGTGGGTACCCAGCATTCTTTTTCACGTTTCTTTGGCGAGAGATGAGTTCGCAGACAACGATCGTCTGTTCGAAACTTCGAAATCCATGCCGACAAATGATCAAAGAGAATTCAAATACCACGTAATGACTCTTTGATAATTAAAAAGTTTTTTCATGGTTTACCATAGTTTTGTCACTGTCGCCTACCGTGCGCGCACTCCGCTTGGGCGACATTACGGAGACACAAGGAAGACGTGACAAACACTTTTTTGTCACCGTGACAAAAGTCACCCGTGCGCGCAGTGCCTTAGGCACTGCGCGCACCGGTGACTTTTGTCGCCGTGACTTTTTTGTTTCCGTCACCCTATCCATGGAGATGTATGGAGGTGCGCGCACGAAGCGACGCGACAGTGACGTGACTTTTTTGTCCGTCGACCAGCGAACAAGCCGGCGACAAAACTTTTACGATAGACATTTTATGTAATAGACGTGCACGCACGGGTGTCAAAATTGTTACTCTACGTGGAACAAACTTTGTTACAAAAAATTTGACCGACTTAAAAAAGCGACTATACTTAAAACCAAAAAATAAACTGAATCATTTATTTATTTCAACGGACAAGAATGAGCGATTTTTAATTAATTTTTAATTTTCCTACCTAATAATTCCTGATCTATTTGAGCCTCTGCCAAGCCAAAAATAATCAGAACATTATTACTTACATACTATCACGTCTTTTCTCTTGCGGGGTAGGCAGAGCACAGATCTAAAAATTCTCAAAGCTACGTTTAGCGTGTATGAGCTAATATGTAGAAAACGGAATCAAAATAGGGATGGGTTGCTAGCCACATCGCGTATTGACATGATTCCTAACGACTATATTGGAAGTTTAGAAGAATAGAGAATATTCCTTCTAAAATTCCAACATTCATTAGAAAATATTTGAAAAATTTATTTCCATGTTCTTGAGTTTTATGAAACTTTAGAACTTTCAGTGAAAAGTTCTATACTATGTTGACCGACTTAGTGAAGTAATCTGTCACTCCATAGAGTGGGTACCCAGCATTCTTTTTTACGTTTCTTTGGCAAGAGATGAGTTCGCAGACAACGACCGTCGGTTTGAAATCCATGCCGACAAATGACCAAAGAGAATTCAAATACCACGTAATGACTCTTTGATAACTAAAAAGTTTTTTCATGGTTTACCATAGTTTTGTCACTGTCGCCTACCGTGAGCGCATTCCGCTTGGGAGACATTACGGAGACACGAGGAAGACGTGACAAACACTTTTTTGTCACCGTGACAAAAGTCACCCGTGCGCGCAGTGCCTTAGCGAGTCAAAAATGGCTGGGGGCTGACTCATGACGCGGCGCCTTCGCTACACCTTCGAGCAACACGGCCTCCGTACCGGACGGAGGGAGTGGGCAAAGCGACAATTTACTATGACAATTTTTCTGGCGTTTTTTGCGGGGGGAAATGTGCACACAAGTTTAGTTCTGCAAACCTACATACAAAACTTAAACTGTCACTTGATAGTAATTATGACATTGTCACAAAAAATGACATAAAAAAGAAAAAATAATTTGTGTACAGATGAGTCACACACAACTAACACATAGACATGCATATGCCTAATTTTGGCTTCTACCTTGACAGAGGGGAATGCAGCGTATGGCTACTCCCTTCCGTGTTGCTCGAAGCGCTACACTGATCGATAAAAAATAGCACTGACCTCTTTTGCTATCCTTGAAGCTCTCCCTTGGATGCGAGCGAAGACAGAAACGCCATATATGTGCGGGCTGATTGTATTCGTGACAATCAAAGACACTCAGTTATTTTTGGTTTATCGAGCGGTTAGCGTGGGTACGCGCGCGAGCAGGAAATTCCAGTGATTTTTGGGCGTGTACTGGCCGGTTGATGACTACAGCCAGATTTAGTTATTTTTGTTTTCGCGAGTGCGCAGCGTGCACGCTCGAGCAAGCGGACAGCCAGAACTGGGCGCGAGCGCGTTGTCGCGAGGAACGCAAATCTCCGTCGATTCCAGCGCCTACACATAATATATGGCGGGTAATGCTGGTACTATCAAATACCGACAGCACAGAAAAAGGCGCGCGTCCACTATATTTTCCTGAATTTTTAAATTTTCCGCGTTTTGCGAGGTTCGGGGCCAGACTCTAGGTAATGACAGAGAGTTATTTTACGTCATATTGACAATGACAAGTGATAAGGCTTAGATATTTCTTTACAAATCCTACGTTTGTGTCCTATTTTCAAAAATTTATAAAAAACAAATACTGGTTTGAAAAAATTATGAACAATATGGAAGTATATACACACAAGGTACTTTCGATTGTATATACAAAAAGTACCACTTCCGGTAAAGTATATGTTGTCACACATACCGGCTTGACTTGTATCAGGCAAAAAAATATCATCATCATCATTATCATTTCAGCCGCAAGACGTCCAATGCTGGACATAGGCCTCCCCCAAGGATTTCCAATACGACCGTTTGAAAGCGGTCTGCATCCAGCGAGACACACCCACCCCAGTGGGTAGAATCGAAGACCGTAGGGTTGCCCCGCAGGCCGCTCCGAACCTTCACAGGGAAGTTACCGGGGAGCGAGCCGGGCTGAGGCCGCAATCAGTGGCCGCCGCGCCGAGAGAGTAGCACATAGCCCATAGCACGGCAAATACGCTAGAAGCGTCGACGCCGGGGTTTTTTTAGTGGGTTCAAGTCCCACCACATACCCACTCTAAAAAAAACTGGCCAAGTGCGAGTCGGGCTAGTCCATGAAGGGTTCTATAGAAGAAGCTCAGATTGGTCAAAAACCACTATCATTGGTCACCAGCAAGGATAACTTTGTTTTTCAAAGTGTTTTTATGATCGACAAAGTTATTTTTGCGGTTTATAAAAAAGTGCTATTTTCACAGACATTCAATACAACTTGTATTGAATGTCTGTGGCTATTTCAATAAGTTGGTTGCTTAAAACTCTTTAGTTTGTATTCAGTTCTCAGCTCCGATAATTTTTCTTTCAACTTCGCTATATATTCTGTATTTTTTTTTCACGTATCCATAACCGTTTAGCAGATATAGGGGACCTCTACTTAAAAATTTGCAAATATTTCGGAAACAGATCACCAAATCGAAAAATGATGTTCTCAACCTCACAACATTTTTTTAAAGACCTATTTAACAATACTCCACACCACACTGTTACTGGGTTAGTGGAGGAAAAAAAATTACGCTATTTTTTTGACCACTTATACCCATATCCACCCATCCCATACCAAACATCGATGATACCAAATAACAGCTTTCTAATACTTATAGTCTCTGAGTAAAATCGCGGACGGACAGACAGACATGGCGAAACTATAAGGGTTCCTTGTTTATTACGGAACCCTAAAAAAGGGCTCGTTCGAGCGGGACACAACCATGCTCATTAGTAGCATGCTCAAATGTAATACATGGTTTTCCCAAGATTCATTGATTGGGATTATTCAAAAACCGGCCAATGAGGGTTCCGTACAATATGCTTTGTGAACACACACACAATGTGCAAAAATGTTTTATTCAATTGACTAACGCTGTCTCGTGGTGTTTTAGTGAACTATTTCCCTAGGTGAACTTATTATAGTGAGTTTACCACTTTATTTTCAACTGATAGAATTCTTATTATTTTACCTGTAATCTTCAAGCAATAAACTATATATTGTAATTTTTTCGAAATTTTAGGCCCAGTAGTTCGGAGATCAGGGGGGGGGGGGGGGGGGGGGAATGGTCAAATTTTGCCTTCTTTCGTGAATAAAATCAAAAGTATTGATTTTTCACGAACAAAAAAAAATATTTTTGAGGTCCTCATAACAAGCCCTTTCATTTGATATATAACACGGTAAGGTTTGCAAAACTTTTTTTATATTTACTTTGCGCATCCGTGTTTGGGTCATAGGTTTACACCATCTTACCAAATTTAATTTAATTTGGTTCAGTAGATTCGGAGAAAATCGATTGTGACAGACGGACGGACGGACAGACAGACGCTCGAGTGATCCTATAAGGGTTCCGTTTCTCATTTTTTGTACGGAACCCTAAAAAGCGCGTAAAAAGATCTCTTCAAGGTCGGCAACGCAAGATTTGGCTTGCGTTACAGCCCAGGCGTGCATAGGCTACGGTGACCGCTATCCATCAGGTGGACTGTATGCCGCATTGCCAACTTAATTGTAAAAAAATGTGCGCCCTAATCTGTACACAGCTTTAGTAGTTGTGTTGTTGGCAGAGAAAAGTCGAACAATCAAATAAAATACCTAATCCTAACTAATATTATAAATGCGAAAGTGAGTTTGTTTGTTTGTTACGCTTTCACGCCGTATCTACTAAACCGATCATGAAATTTTGCATACACATAGGTTAGGGTACTGAGAAGGACATAGGCTATAAATCACGCGGGCGGAGCCGCGGGTAACAGCTAGTAATCAATAAATATGATGCCATCGGGTCTCAAGGGGGGCAATCTCCTAATAGGTGATGAGAGCTAACTTTTGTGTCTTTCAGTTACTCCTGTGGTTACTAATGATGATTGTGGGTTTAAGTCAGATAAGTATGATGAACTTATTATTTTATAATTATTGTTTTATTAAGTTTCTTTACAAAACAATAGATATCAAAATAATCCTTATAACAAAAGAGAAAAAGTCTTAGACAAAAATAAACAGGTATGTCCTTAAGTCTATGTGTATAAAATACATGTACAAATAATTGATCAATTTGTATATTCGTTTTCACTTGAAAAACTGACTAATAAATCTCTTAATCAAAATATTTTTTATCTAATATCTAACCCATTCCAATTTTATTTATAAAATATAATTATATTGGTCAGCTCTTCAAGCTTACACTAAAAATGTGCAGCTGCTTCATTACATGCAAATTGTAATTATTAAATAATTCTTGATTATGGATAATGTACTAAAATGAAATATTTTTTGTCACATTTTGATTTGTCTCTTTCTATCACGTACCAAACGATTTTCAAAGTAAATCAATAAAATAACAGTTTTATGTAAACACTGTTCACATTTTTGTACAGAGTTTCATGACAGTTGTTCAATAGGTCTCATCAGATGCACATGAGAAGTCAAGTTGAGTTTGACCATGCAAGCTGTTTCTCCAGATCAAGATGAATTGCCATTCTCACCATTATCTTGGAAGTTGTTGACATTGACTGAAAATGGTGCTCCGAGACCATATAAGTGACCACTTGAACTTTCAATGTTGTCATCAAAGAATATCTGAAAGCAAATCATTGTTCAAAAAACATTGTTAACATAGCAAAAGGTTGGTAGATCTTTGCAATATTGGTTTGAAGTCACAAAGATAAAATTTTCAGGGTTTTATTTTTATAGCATTTTTCCTGTGCTTTATAAGTATTGAATAATAAAATATAAACATAAAAGCAATACATTTAACTTTGTAACAATTATAGCATTCAATAAAAATAAAAAAATTCTCACTTCTTTGATTTTAAAGAATGCCATTCCTGTGAGATGTGAATCTGAACCTGCTTGGTGCTGCGGCCCCACTCGCCTTAGTTCTAGCTGATCTGCCACTTCCTGAAGTCCTCCTTTCAGGTTCTTGCACAGTTTCATCAAATACTGAAATTTTGTTAGAAAACAGAATAAACTAGGTCTATTTTTTTCAATGAACAATATTGAAACATCCTAATAAAATAAAATATACCTAAAGAGTGGTAGAAATAGTACACTATAGTTCTTCAAGAAAATAAAAGATACACACCTTCACATCATAAACTGTAGGAAAATATAACCTTAGACTTTCAAAAAAATCATTTTCATCTTGTGGTAAATTTTGATCTGTTAGAAGCTTTAATAAGTAGCCGAAATCATATCCAGAATGGAAACTTAACCATTTTATGTTGTCCATCAGAACAAGACCTGTCAACAAGACAATTTCAATAAATAATAATGGCAGGTGATGTAATTCATCATCAGTTAGGGATGAGACCAAAATTGATAAAGCCACATGTTGAAAGAAATGTCATATCATGTTTAAGATGTATAATTTACTATTTGTATAGTTGCTACCTGATGACATAAGCAATTCTGCAAATTCGAGCGGCTCAATGCCGTCTTCTTCATGCTTGCGAAACTGTAGTCCTGAATTTTGGAGTAAATCGATGGAATCTTGTGCATACATATCCTCTCTGAAAAGAAAGGCTTAATTTAAAATTAAATAACAAAAATTAATTGTTTATTATATGTTGGACCTGAGACTAAGAAAGTTTTATTAAATAATAAAATAGGTACTTACTGCAGATTGAATTTGAAATTAAATTGCCAGGTGGTGTACCCTGGTGGAGTTTTACCATTTTCATCCATAAATGTCAGACCCAACTGGATTATCCTTAACAGATCTACATTGCACCTATAACATGAAAGCAGAGAGGTATGTAAGTATCTAAAATGAGTTTTAAGTGTCTGACTTAATAAATATTTAAAATGTTAAGACCATACCTCAAGAGCTGATACTGGTAGTCAGCAGTTGATCTAAACTCTCCAATAGGTCGAGCAACCACTCCAGGAAATTCAGTGTCCATTGCCACCCAATGATATTTTTGAACAACCTTAACAAAAAAATAATCTTTCATATTCAATTATCTGTTATTGATATGTAACTTTGGTGGACAATATGTAAATTTCATCACTATCACTAACAATAAATGTTCTTTTTCAATAGTTGCATAAACATAGTCATAATGGACAAATCAGTCAATATGAGTATCGTGACATACTATACAACTCAAACAGTATAGAATTTCTTGGTTAGAATAACACTAGCAGCCCTCACCAGCTGTAGTCGGGCATAAAATTACTTGTAATCCTTCCCGGAAATATGTTACCCCTATCAAAATCATCCCAGTAGTTCCAAGACTAACCTAAACAGACAAATAATTCAAACCTGTCTTATGATTTGGAATTCTTCATGAAGGTTATGGTTCCAAACATCTTTGATTCCGCAGTCTCCGTTTCCTGGTAGTTGTGATAGAGAGCCGAAACTTGCTGCTGGCATCTAGAAATATTTAACGACTCAATTTGTAGATAGTTGTGGTAGTAAACGTTTGCAGATCACACAAAAAATAACAACGTCAACGCCTATAAACTACCTTGTATCGGTTGTCTGCGTCCGGGTGGGCAGATTCTTCAGATTTTTTCGACGCCGTGGTTTTCGTTTTACGATATTGATGGAGTACAATAATGAACAGCTAGCGCTTGTAAACGAAAACTTGTTGTTATTGTAGGTTACGGTTTTTTCACAAATATCATAATATAACCACTTGTTCTAAAGAAATACAGATGAGAACTTGGAAAGCATGAAGTCACGATAAATAATATCTTGCCAAATAATTCGAAACCAGTTGAAAACTCAAATTTACAAAATAAAATACAGAAATACTGCTGCTGTTGCCAAACGCCATACTTTTTTTTTAATTTAACAATTTTGACTTTTCTTTCAGTGTTGCCAGTCAACTTTCCTCAAAAGAAAAGAAAACATTGATTGGTGAAAGTGGATCAAACTTCGAGCAACACGGCTTCGAAGCCGTACACAATACACTGGGTAAAATTTCCCATACCTGGCAACTCTAACTGTCAATGTCAGATTGACAGTGACAGAGAGTAATTTTACGTCAGATTTGCAATGACAGGGAATAAGGCACAGGAGTGCTATTTTTGAACGCGTGACTCACTAAAGCGCAAGTCGTGCACGACTGCAAGTCACACTCGTCTTCCAAGTCATGAAATGCCATTTTGCCATATTTTTGAAACCATCGCTTGAACTGTAGTGCTGCCAACCTTCAACGAAAAATATTTCATTTCACGCAGAATTTTTTTTAAACTTTTTTAAGGTTCATCATCATCATCATCAGGTCTTTCTAGTCTCCACTGCAGGAGCACGACCCTCTCTGTACTACCAGAGCCATATACTAGCCTGAGTAGTCAGAGGATTTGGCCTACACTCTCCACGCTGGCCTGACGGGTTGGAGAGGTCTCTTTGATGTTAATAAGCTTTGTTTAGCTTGTGTTTCCTTAGTCGCCTTTTACGACATCCACGGGATGACTTGGAGTGGTCCTATTCTACTCTGCCGGGAACCACACGGCACCAAGGTAAGGTTATTAAGGATTTTTTAAATGTTTTATAAAGTGTAGCGTCAAACGGAACGTAAAATGATGACAGATGAACTTCAAATGACAGGAAGTGACTTTGACATAAAAGCGTCAGTCGCTTGTGGAAACGAGCGGTCTCAACCGCTCGCTGCAATCACTCGTCCACGCATGATTAAAAAATGCGGCCTTTTGGAAACACTCGCGTCAATCACTCGTTTAGTGAGTCACGCGTTCAAAAATAGCACTCCTGATATTTCTGTAAAACCTACGTTTGTGTCGTATTTTCAAAAATTCATACAAAAATAAATGTTGTTTAAAAAAAAATATAAAAAATATGGAAGTATATACATACAAAGTACCTTCGATTGCATATATAAAAACCGGCCAAGTGCGTGTCGGGCCACGCGCAGTGTAGGGTTCCGTAGTTGCGAATGACAACTTTAAGTTCACACTATTCACACTCGCACCTTACAGTTTAACGACCAAAAACATCTAACAATGAAAATAGTATGAAATTTTACAGTTTATAAGTTGGTTGCCTATAACTTTTTAGTTTGTACTTAGTACTCAGCTCTGATAGTTTTCCTTTCAACTTCAATATAATAATAATAATAATAGCCTTTATTACCAAACTTAATTTACAAATTAACACTTTTTTGGATTGTTCATGTTCACAATATGTCTCTTCGCTCGGTGTGCCTTACGGCAAAGGCCTCCTCCAAATTCTTCCACTGCTTTCTGTCGGCCGCGACTCGTAACCAGAGGGGGTCATTTTCAGGTCATCTTCCCATCTTTGCACTTTACGACCTCGGCTCCTAAAACCGTCTCTTGGGTACCAGACTGTCACCTGTTTACTCCATTTTTCATTTTTGCAGCGGAGCATATGCCCTGTCCACCTCCATTTGAGCTGGTCGATACGTAATAAGATGTCTGTTAGGTATTTTTGTTTTACCTCTGATGTCTGCACTTCTAACTTTGTCTTTTAGTTTTATTCTTAACATGCTCCTCTCCATTGCTTTTTGGCATTTTGCAAGTTTATCCCTATGCCTTTTAGTCAGAGCCCAGGTTTCGCAGCCATATGTGATACAGGGGAGAATGCATGTATCAAAGGGTTTTTTCTTGATTTTAATGCCTAAATCCTTACTTTTCATAACTTCCTTTAATGCCCAAAACTTCCTCCATCCTGTAGCAATTCTTTTGTCTATTTCCTTAGTCATTTGATCATTGGGTGATATGATCTGGCCCAGATATACATATTCTGATACATATTCAAGTTTTTTTCCGTCTATGATTATGTCTGCAGCTATGGAGTTTGTCATTATTTTTGTCTTATCCGAGTTTATTTCCAATCCTACCTCCCTGCTCTTGTCTGCTAAGGTCTGTACCATAGATTCCAGTGCTTTTGGGTTCTCCTCCAATATAACTAGGTCATCGGCGAATCGTAGATGGTTCAGTCGTGCTCCGTTTATGTTTAATCCTAGATGGTCCCATTCCAATTTCCTGAACATTTGTTCTAGCACCGCTGAAAATAGCTTTGGCGAGAGTGGATCGCCCTGCCTGACTCCCCTGTCGATTGGAAAAGTATATCCCAGAGATTCTAGCTTGACACTAGCTTTACTTTCACTGTAGATGTTTCTTATAATGTTTACATAAGTATTTTCTATTCCTTGCTCTGCCAGACTTTGCCATACTGATTCATGTTCGAGGCTGTCGAAGGCTTTGGTATAGTCTATGAAAGCCAGGTAAAGTGTCTTATTGTATTCATTATATTTTCGATAATCGATAGTGCTGAAGTTCTTTCTGAACCCAGCCTGTTCAATCGGCTGGTTTTCATCTAGCCTGTTTGATATTCTGTCGAGAATAACTTTCGCAAAGACCTTATATACGTTTGAAATGAGGGATATGGGTCTGTAGTTTCCAATATCGTCTTTTGAACCTTTCTTGTGGAGAAGTATTATATGTGACTCTGCCCATTGACTTGGTATGTTTCCAGAATAAAGTATCTCGTTAAAGACCTTTGTTAATATTGGGCTTAGTTCTTCTATTGTTCCTCGCATAAGCTCGTTCGGTATTCTATCTGGACCAGGGGACTTTTCCATTTTTTGGCTTTTTATAGCTTTCTCTACTTCGGATATTAATATTTCTAGTATGTCATTGGTATCTTCTGTTATATTTTCCAGTCTAAGGCTTTCGCCCGGAAGTGCTTTATTTTGCGGGTTAGAGTATAACAGGCGGTAGTAGTCTGTTGCTATTTTTAGGATTTCACTTCGTGAATTGGTTGGCAACTCTTTATTTCTTAACTTCGGTATCCATTCTTTTCCCTTTTCTCGAAGTTCCTTGAGGGCCTTTCGTGTGCCTCCGGTATTGTTGATGTGGTTTTCTAATATTTTTATTCTGCGGTTCTTCCTGTCTTTTCTCATATTTTCCCGAATTAGTTTGCTTAGATCTGAAATTTCTTTGAGATGTGTCTTTTTATCTTTTTTTGCTTTTAAGTTTCTTCTTTCTTCAATAAGCTTGAGAGTCTCTGCACTTAGATATAATTTTTTATTCTTGTTTGGTTGCACTTTTACCTGTTCTTTCAGCTTCGTTTCTTTTGTAGTGTATTTATCACTCAGTTTCTTATTTGAGTTTGCGACTTTCATCATGTATTCTGTGACCTCATTTTTGGCTACATTGTCACTAGAGAGTTGCAGGTAATTTATGTGTGTTGCTTTTGGCCTTGGTTTTTTTGGACCACGCTGTGGCAAGCAGCTGCGAACCATTCGATGATTGGTATTGAAGTTGAGATTCTGTATTACACTTGTATCAGAGAACAGCCCGGCTTTGTTGGTTAAGATATAGTCTATCTCATTTCTAACCTTTCCATCCGGGGATATCCATGTCCATTTATATTTGTGCTTCTTGCGGAATATCGAGTTGAGCAATGTTAAATTGTGTTCTAGTAGGAATTCTACCAGTCTTTCGCCATTTTTACTTCTTTTGCCGTTTCCAAATTCACCAATAACGTGTTCTTCTCTGGCTAGTCGTGAACCCACTTGAGCATGTCCCATTTAATTTTTTCCAGGGCTATTTCTAGTTCATGAAGACTTTCTGGTGTTCTCAACGTTCGTGTGTTTAGTGTGCATAAGTAAAAACTGTTAGCATTTCGTTTCTGTTTATCTTTGTGTATGTCCGGAATTTGAGGTATTTTATTGAGCTCTTGTACACGATGAGAATGTGAATTTATTTTTATTGGAGGGTGGCGGTCTTCTTCCCCCACGGTGACCAACCGGCTTGGGGTGCTTTTTACAAAAGTTGACTTTAATAATAGTTTTGAGGTGTCAGCTTCGAGCAACACGGAAGGGAGTAGCCATACGCTGCATTCCCCTCTGTCAAGGTACAAGCAAAAATTAGGCATATGCATGTCTATGTGTTAGTTGTGTGACTCATCTGTACACAAATTATTTTTTCTTTTTTATGTCATTTTTTGTGACAATGTCATAATTACTATCAAGTGACAGTTTAAGTTTTGTATGTAGGTGTGCGGAACTAAACTTGTGTGCACATTTCCCCCCGCAAAAAACGCCAGAAAAATTGTCATAGTAAATTGTCGCTTTGCCCACTCCCTCCGTCCGGTACGGAAGCCGTGTTGCTCGAAGGGTGTCAGTAGTTATATTTCCGTTCCGGCTTGCAATAGACATTAGTTTTTTGGCGGCTCAGACAGAGAAGGTGATCTATCCCGTGATACATAATTGAGGATGTTTGGCTTCAAAATTCCTCTGTTAGTTTTATCAGAAGATTGGGTATTTTCCTCGCTGCTGATAGCTCTCTTCTGTGACGTACAGTTTTGTGGGCTTGTGTCCTCCCTTTTTCTCTTTTCTCGAGCATTTTCTTTTTGTTTCCTTACTACCAATTTGTCATACTTTAGATATGCATGGTTCCCTTTTTTTCAACTTCAATATACTACTGCTGTAATTTTTTTCACGTGTCTATATATAACCGTTTAGCAGATAGAGGGGGGGGGGGAGGGGGGGGGGGGACACTTACCTCTAACAAAAATTCGCACTTTAAAACCAAATATTTCGGAAACGGATCCCTAAATCGAAAAATGGTGTTCTCAACCTCACAATATTTTTGAAAGACCTATTTAACGATACCCCACACGATGGGTAAATAGAGAAAAAGAAATTACTCCCCCACTTTACTTGTATGGGAGCTACCCTAAAAAAATTCTTTTTTCAAGATTTTATTCTACCACTTTTTTGCCATGATTAATATACATACCCTACCAAATTACAGCTTTCTAGTACTTATAGTCTCTGCGTAAAACCGCAGACGGTAAAGGCAGACAGACAGACAGACATGGCGAAACTATAAGGGTTCCTTGTTTACTACGGAACCCTAAAAAGTACCACTTACGGTAAAGTATATGTTGTCCCGGGTGAGTTTTTGAACAGTATCCAATTTTTTACACCAGCTTTACTACCTGATACAGAGCAAGGTACTTTCCAACATTTAGGGGGAAAAAATATATTTTCGCCTTCCCATAAAAACTGGCCAACCAGCTGATCGGATCACATCGAAGTTTCGTGAATGGGATCCCGTTTTTATTCTTTGGGTACGGAACCCTAAAAATCACCCAGTTGGTACATGCGAAAGTTTGGTTTTTAGGGTTCAGAGCTTCAGACACACTCAAGGTTGGATGATTCTCCTCTGGTTCGTCATTATCACCGTCGCCAAAGACAATATCTTTGCTATTCGCGTCTTTGACGATGATATTTTCCACAATGTTTTCATCAGACAGTTCTTCATAAGAGGCGACAGCATCACACGCGTATATTGCTCAAAGTCCTCGTTTGTTAATGGTTTCTGATGCTTATCAATAGCCCTCGCATGATTTTAACGAAGAAGACATGACGCACCGCTGAGCATAGGGTACCTACGGTTTCTTTTTCGTTAAAATCATCTGCGTTTAAAAAAATCGGACAAAACCTGCGTGTTTGTAACAATTAAAAATTGTCCCTTGCTTGAGTTGGGTCCTTGGATTAGTGATTTTTGGGTACTCAACACACTATTGTTTCCGCAACCGTCTTATAATAGGATCATTTTCACTCACGGAGCGCAGTCCAGCCACGTGGCAAAGTTTACCTACGAGGCACGCGGACTAGGTATAGATGAGAATATGTTGGCATGGACCCCTCAAGATCAAGACGTCTCCCAGGGTATGCAGTACGCTCTACATATGGCAAAATTCACAAGAATCAACTGAGATAGATACCTACAAAATCCGTACTAAAATCTTAGTAACTACTGTACTGATTTAAAAAATTCTTTCACCGTTGGTTACAAGTATACGGTATCCTTGAGAGACATAGGCAATGCACGTACCACCATAGATAAGAGAGAGTATGTCTTCGGGTGAAGCCATTGCGGACTGCTAGTATATAATAAACCTAAACTTAGCCATAAGTAATTATTGACGTGAACAAAAATTTTTTGTTGTAAGAATTGTAAACACAAATATGACAATTAATAAGTGTTCAAAGAAACCTATATTAAATAGAAGCGTTTTACCTGAAATAAAACGCATATTAAATACTTACCTTATTTGAAACTGTAAACATATTGAGATAGGCCCTGCGTTTTCTGCTTTCTCTTTCTACCTGTATAGTGCTGTCTCACTCGCACGATCCCACCATCTCATCTCACCTGGCAGGGTGGGGGTCACTTGTAGGGGCGCCCGCCATCTTAGAATCATTGAGTCGAAATATACCCAGGCAGGAATGAAATTACAGTTTCAAATAAGGTAAGTATTTAATATGCGTTTTATTTCAGGTAAAACGCTTCTATTAAAGTACTTGACCGTTATTTGAAACTGTAAACATATTGAGACGTGTTTGTTATCGCCTGGGTGAGATGGACGCCAATGTGAGACGAGTTAGATTAAAAAATGATTTTATTGTATGTATCATTATTAATCATTTCAATGGTAAAATGAATTTACCAAAATAAGAATCTCAATTATTGTTTAATAATTGGGAAGAAATATAAGTGGGAAGTGCGAGTAATAAGGTTTTTATATTATATAGAAAAAAATAAATAATAGGTAATTGCAAAAATAAACTTTTTATTTTTAATGCAACAGTTAACGTTACGATCTAGATAGATATACATCGTAATGAGTGAAAAATAAATTCCACTTCTTGGAATAATTTGTGTTATATAAAAATCACAATCAACAATCAACTTAATGGAATAAACAAACTAGTGATAGTCTTGTTAATGGGAGTTGGCATGACCTCTTTTCTGTAAAACTTTCTGAAGGTATCTCCAGATCGCCAATTACCTCGTGATAGAATGTCGTCTATTGGTATATTCTCGAACCAATTTTTAGATGCAACCGCTGAGCGAACACTCCCTGGAGTTGCGTTTATGTTGGCTTCTTTTAGCAGAGATCTAACCCAGCCTCCAATCAGAGTACGTGAAGCCGCTTTAGGCTGGCCTCTAAAATTGATAAATAAATTTGAGCAACCTGCTTCGGCGCGTTTTTCGCTGAGAAGGTCGACGCAGTGCTTTACCCAAAAAACAGGATCAAGTCTTCTATTTGCAGAGTTTATTAGTAATTTCCATCCCGATTGCCTGAAATCAGAATTATCGGTTTTGGATCCAAACATGGGCCATAAAATTATGGAATCATCAAAAAGTTTCAAATGTTCATCATCAACTGATAATAGGGTTAAATCGTGAACCCGGCGACCCGAGCATAATAAAAGCAATATAGCTGTGTGTCTACTTGCGGAAAATAAAGTGTGCATGTCAAATCTATATTCCGAGAGAAAAGATACTAGTTCGTCAACATTCTATATAGATTTCTTATGTTGAACAGGCTTTTTTAAAGCAATAGATTTTAAAATATGCTTGACCAGTACATGGGAACTCAATTGACCTGAAATTTCCGTACTGCATAGTGTCGAAACTACTGACTTATGAAGTAAAATTATCAGCTAAATATCTAGCCAGAACGGAGCCATCAGGATGAAAGGGACTCAAATGCCATTTATTGCACCAAGACTTAAAAGGTGGCTTGGAATAGGTGGGTTACCTATTCCAAGCCACTTTATAAGTCTTCCTAGTAGAAGCTCTCCATGAGCTTTGGAGCAAACTAATCTGAGACTCAGTCCAGTTTGTTAAGCTATCTGACCACCCCCACATTTCCACACTTCCAGGGTCATGTTCTGGATTTTGGGTGGAGGTAGACCGGTTGAAGTGTCGATTAGATGCTGGTGTAGGTTGTGAATGGAGCTGCTATCGCACGGGACTTCAGATCTGCTTTCCAAAATACTCGTTCCCATTTTGGAACAATGAGCAAGAATACACCTCGAGCCTGATAGAGGTGTGCTAATACCTTGGGTATTAAGTATGGAGGAGGGAATACCCATGCCAGGTTGTAGTCCCAGGTCCAGGAGAATGCATCGTGATAAATGGCTTGATTGTCCCTTTGGTCCAAAGAGACATAATTGAAGATTACATGAGCGCTTTTCGAAGCAAATAGGTCTTTAAGAGGAACTCCGAATTTTCGAAAAATAATTTCTACGCATGGTGGCAATAGATGCCATTCTGGAAGTGAACGGTAGCGAGACAGATGATCTGCGTGGCCGTTGTACTTGCCTGGAATATGCCGAGCAGATATCTGAATCTGAGAAAGATCTAGGAAATGATAAATTCTTGATGTTATGTTCATTAACATCGAGGATTTGGTCCCTCCTTCGTTCCGCATGTGAGCAACTGCCGTCTTGTTGTCGCATTGCCATAAGAGAGTGGACTGAACCAGATTCATATGCTGGGTTTCTAACACCTTTAGGACTGCAAGGAGTTCTTTTTGGTTGCAATACAATCCCTGTTCTTGGTTGGTCCAGTGACCTGAAAAGGATAGGTTGTCCAATTGGGCTCCCCAACCTAGATGGGATGCATCCGTCACCATGAAATGAGACGGAGGAGGGACATGAATTGTCGACGATAGATTGTGGTTGTGGAGCCACCAAAACAGGTCTTTCAAAGCTTCGGCTGGTAGAGCATGCTGCTTGGTATCTGGGTTTTTGACCAAAACATTGAGAAATGTTAGTATTGCTCGGTGATGAAGTCTTCCTCTTGGAACAACCATACTGGCAAAGTTCAAAAGGCCCACAAGACTTTGTAAGCTTTTCAAGTCCACTACACCCTGATACAAAATGCTCATTATTTTTGCTAAGAGGGTTATACACTTCTCTTTGGGTAACGATTTCTTGTTGTTCTAAGTGTCCCAATGTACACCGAGGAATACTAGACTCTGCTGAGGCGTTATGATTGACTTCTCCATATTTACTTGCCAACCCAGATACTGCAGTCTCTCTAGGAGGATGCTGACATGTGATATTAGGACCTGTCGATCTTGGTGGACTAGGAGAAAGTCGTCCAAATAGACGATAATTCGTAAACAGAGTTCTCTTAGGCTTTGCGTCACCCAGTTTGTGAGAGAGGCAAAGATTTTCGGTGCCGTGCTGAGACCGAACGGCAGACACGTCATTTCCAGGAGCTGGTTTTTGTAAAATAGGCGTAGAAACCTCCTGTGAGAAGGATGTATTCCAAGATGAAAATAAGCTTGCGATAAATCGATTTTGCACAGCCAGTCCCTTGGTTGCAGAAAATCCGGGATGCGTTGAACATTTATTAGACGAAACCTTTCCGTCATAACATAATCGTTCAGAGACGAAAGGTTGAAAATTGGGCGATGATTGCCGTCGCCTTTCGGTATAAGGAACATAGTTGAAATGAAACTTGGAGACGGTTTGACTACTTATAAGACATGTTGTTGTATCATTTGCGATAGAACGGCTGTCATTGCTTCTGATACAGCGGTTTTTAATCGATTTTCGATTAAATGTGGCATCAAAAGTGGTGGTTTTTGATGAAAGGGAATTCGGTAGCCTCTTATTATCTTTAAAATGAACGGTGGAGCACCAAGCCGTTCCCACCTCTTGTAAAATAGAAGTAATTGCCCCGCTCTGAACTGATTGTCAGTACTTACCACGTTTTTCCCGCGCATTTTGAAGTCTGAGGTTGGTCTCGATGACTTGCGATTGCTATACTCTTGGGACCTGTTGGTCTGCAGTCCACCTCTGGGTCGAAAGGAACCTCGAGCATTAGAAGGCGCTGTGCGAGAGTCCGCATAATATAATATAATTGCTATGTCCCTGCGGAGGACAAGAGTAACAACAACCCTGCGGGGGTTGAAAGGCATGGGAAATGTGCGATGCACACCATCCATGAGAGTTTGTGGTACCCTGCGTGGGTCCATTACGAGTAGCCTGCCCATGCGGGGGTTGGCGTGTTTGTTTGCTCGAACCAGCTTGCGCAGCCGGTACATTAGTGCTGGATTGTTGCTTTTGTAGCGGTAAGAAAGTTTTCCGTACCCCTCCAGCTTTTTCAAGGACAGAAGTCAAAGACTCATTAAACAAATGTTGACATGAGGGTGGAATTTTACGCAAAGCCACTTTGATAAGGGGATCACGTACAAAGTTAATTATTCCATCTCTCCTCATTTGTATGGTCTCAGTTCTGTGGCCACAAATGAGTTGAAGTAATTCCGATGAAACTTTGAAAACATCACCCTTTAGAAACAATTCCTCTATTTTTTCCCGTAAACCGTCAAGAGATATTTCTGATTCGCGGGCCCATTGTAAAAGATCGCGCAGAGAAGATTGTAAGACATCACGTTGTTTGAGGACACAAGAGGTTAAAGCAGCGTAGGCTTTTTCAGAATTTGCTAAATGACGTAGTGAATCATATGCCTTTATTTCGTCGTTCACTTCTAGTTCTACAAATCCCGGTGTAGAATTATATATTTTTTGGGTGTCCACGAACCGGACTTCGCACCATTCACTTTTATCAAAATGTTGAATGTCCTTTAAACTATTTAAATACTCGACCAAAGTTTTGGGCACAGCAGGCTCCTTTAACTTGGTATCAATTTCGAAAATTAAATTTGAATCACGTGTAACCGATTGGGGCGGACTATTGTTATCATATAATTCACCACTAATATTATCATCAACAATAAATTCATTTTGATAAGGGTTTGCACAATTTTGATTGTTTCCCTCGTAAAATGTGACTTTTTTGCGTAAATCATCTAGTTCACGAGATATGTTATTAAACCGACGGTTATCACGACGGTGATAATCACGTCTGCGATATTTGCCCCCCCTTTTTTTCGTTTATATCTAATATTATCTGAGGAGGTAGAACTAGAAGATGAATTAGAACCACTGGTAGAATTGCTACTAGAAGTACTTCGCGAACGTTTCCTCTTTAACTTTTGCCTATTCTCGACATTAGATGGGCCCGCTTGGGGGGAATTGTTTCGATTACTGTCAACAAGTTCCATATTAACTATAAATCACAACACTTTCACTTCACTTTCTGTGGAAAAATTTGTATTAAAACACAGTTAATACAAGCACAAAAATCAAAAAGGCAGAATTAAAAATAAAGGTAATAAATTCGAACGGAAACTCCGTTATTACTACTAAATTATTCACTTTGAATATTGAAATTGAAAATAAATTATAAATTTCTTAACTAATAACCAAGATTTTTCTAAATAAAAAGAAAAACGGTTAAATATATATGTAATTCATTTTACCAGAATATTACATAGTCCTAGGCACGACTGTGCACCGCAGAAAACAGGACGCCAATGATTCTAAGATGGCGGGCGCCCCTACAAGTGACCCCCACCCTGCCAGGTGAGATGAGATGGTGGGATCGTGCGAGTGAGACAGCACTATACAGGTAGAAAGAGAAAGCAGAAAACGCAGGGCCTATCTCAATATGTTTACAGTTTCAAATAACGGTCAAGTACTTTAATAAACGATTGAATCTTGAATCTTGAATAAATAAAAGAACACAGTACCTTAGAAAACAGCTGAGAAGAAAAGGTGCGTTGGAAAAAGCGCAGAAAATTTAGACTTTACTCGATATTGTAATCTACTTCACGCGTTAAAACCACCAAAAAATCCTTATCTCTATGGTTGCTGAAGTTCTCCTGCAGTTCAAGGGCGGGACATATGTGGGTATATCTATTACTATTTCTCTCCCTCTATTATTTTCTATATTATAAACCTTCTATCTTCACTTCTTGGTTATTCTTACCATTTCTATGCGGATGATCTCCAAATCTACGTACCTGCATTGGATATTGATGCTGAAGTTTCTCAAAAAGCTACTCTTTTAAATATTTTTTCGTGGTGGCAGGAGTTTGGTATCTCCGTAATTGCATCTTAATGCCAGGCGATGATAGTGGGTAGCACAAAACAGTTGGCAAAAATAATTTAAATTATGTACGACATATCTCCACTCCAGTCATGTTTAATGGTACTGCATATTAATTCCTAACTCAACTTTAATAAACAATTTAAGTTACCTACTGAGATTAGCCGAGCGGTTACCACTCTCCAATTTTTTAATCGGTTCAGATATTTTCTCCCCATCAAGACAAAAATGACACTAGTCCAAACATTAATCCTATCTATTATTGACTACGGTGACGTGACATGTTATCCTGATTTAAAGGAAGATTTTTTTAATAAACTCGAACGTCTTCTCAATAATTGCATCCGTTTCATTTTCTGTCTGCGTGAATACGATCACATATCTGCTTTCCGATCCAAACTCAATTGGCTTCCCATTCAATTACGTAAACAACAGAGAATAGGACTGTGCTCTTTTTTTCAACCCCGAGTACCTACTTGAAATGTGACTTTCAGTATCTCGCGAATACTCATGATCGTCAACTTTGCTCTTCTTCTTATAAGCTTTACATAACCCCACTATTTCATTGGTTTTATATCCGATTCTTTCACTATGCAAGTTATACGACTTTGGAACTCCTTAGCCGAAGACATTAAGCAAGTCTCAAATAGATTTAAGTTTAAGAAAAGAATCTATGCTTTTCTGTCTCAAATAAGTGACTAGCAGCAGATTCATCAATTTTCTCAACTATTTTTATGTATTGTATATGGTGTATATATTAATATTTATTCATATATTTTATGAACTGTATTTATTAAAACCGATTAATACCTAAATAAATACACTAAAAACTAAATTAATTTTAAGTTATTTATCCTAACTAATATTATTAATGCAAAAGTAAGTTTGTATATTTGTTTGTTACCTCTTCACGATTTATCTACTCAACCAATCTTCTTGAAATTTGGCATACACATAGATTAGGTTACTGAAAAGAACAAAGGGGAAATTTCATCCCGGAAAAAAAGTACTGTTGCCGTGGGATTTGCGATAAACAACTCGGCAATTTTATAAGTCAAAATTATATGCGAATGAAGTTTTGGGACTAATTGTGTGTATGGTCACATTACCCAGGTATGAATTCATTTACAGTTAATATTTCAGAACATAAGTTGGTACATTAACGAAACCGAAGTCTTTCCACTTCTGCGAGTGAATCCTGAACCTACCGTCACTGCAAGCAAAACTCGCCTTTAAGGTGTTTCGATTTTTCTACTTACGTGTAACGATGATGGCGATCACGAAGAACTAGCCGGTAGTTCACAATCTACGAGAACGATAAGCTAAAGATAAGGCTTTTGAACCGAGAATTTATATTTGCATACACAAAGGCACACCAATACGCTAGATCCGTTGAAAGTTGAGAGAGTTCTTTGTTGAAGGACTCGGCGAGTAAGTTTTGAGTCCATGTGAGCCGCTCACCCTGTTAGGTAAAGCCAGTCCCGCGGCGTTGCAGACATGGAGAGTTGTGTATGTACTTGTAGTAGTAGTAGTAGTAGTAGTAGTAGACAGGGTTAGAAACAAGCTCATGCTCATGTGAAACTAATTTAAAATGGCATTACTTGCGATAAGATAAGCGAGATAAGATCTATTACAGCATATATAACAAAGAAGTAATGATATTTACATGATAAAAAACTGATAGAGGAGGTTCTTTCCGCTCGTTCCATGCATAGCCACATTTGTCGAAGCACCCTATATTTTGTCTGAAATGTTTTCGGAATACGCACAACGATTCAAAAGGGATAAATTTAACATGGGTCTGAGATAAATTTCTGTGAATTGTGTCGATCGATATGTGCTTTATTGCCTATCATCAATACCGTAATGTTACGCTGTCACTGGAAATATGTGAGTGCCTACTTACTCACACTAAGTACACCTAATGCTTTACAAAGTGCCGTTCAATCAAGCACTTTGCTTAAATATAATATTATTTTTAAGCAAGGAAAATAACTGAGAATTATTTTATTATTAATACTATATGATTATCATTAGCCAATAAGATCATCATTATTTCAGCCGCAAGAAGTCCACAGCAGGACATGGGCCTATCCCATGGATTTCCAATGCGAGCGGTTAAAGGAGGCCTGTCTTAGGCACTTAGATACATATTAAAATTATTAAAAAATATTGAGAACCTACATCCTATTTAAAATAAAATATAATGCCACTAGTTGTTACCTGTGACTTCGTTCGATCTCAGTGATTATTTTTTTTATAAATCCTCTATGTCTCGATTCTAGTTTTGGCTGCGCCCTACGCTACGATTAACATATATATTCAAATAATCTGATAAATGAAATTTAAAGCTTTGGTACCTACATGAAACGTTTGTGCCCCCCGAATCGCACTTGTTGAGTGAGAGGAGACTCTCGATATAGCCGTGTGGTTCCCGGAAAAGTAGAATAGGACCTCTCCAAGTCTTCCCGTGGATATCGTAGAAGGCGACTCAGAAAACACAAGGTAAACAAACTTTATAAACATCAAAGAGCCGTCCAACCCGTCCGGCCAGCGTGGCCAAATCCTCCTACTGCCCGGGCTAATATGGCTCTGATAGTACAGAGAGAGTCGTGCTCCTGCAGCGGAGACTTAAAATGACCTGATGATGATAAATATATGTATTTGCTACTTTTGATTTTTGTTCACACCCCAGCAGCTTTTCTCCTCCTCATGTGACCTTTTTCTCGGAAGCATTCTCGACTGTAGTATGTTAGAATCAGGGGTCCACTATATGTTACATCTTCAACTTCAGGCTGTAATATAATTGGCAAAGTTTTTACTGCCGGCCGTCTACCTGATGTCAGCCTTCCTCTGGTAACTCCATGCAGAACAGTAGATAAATAACTGAAAAATAAGCACTGATTGTAAATAAAACTGGCCAATGTAAGTCAGATTCATACACACTTGGGGTTTCGTAACACTATTTAACTATAAAACCACGTTGCTTGTATGGGAATACTATGTAGGTATTTAGAAAGGATAGATAAATAAATATCCATTAAATAAATATATAATATGAATGAATCACACCGATTGAGCCAGTCCCGTGCGGTCGGTACCTGTACGTATGTTTTTTTAAGGTTATAAAGATGTAGAGCTTTACTTTTTCATATTAAGAGCGTATACTAGCAGTATTTTTTCAATATGGTTTCCATACAAATGTATTTCTCTATTTTCTCGCTGAAAACTGATTCTAGAGCCACAGTTCTTTTCTCATAAAATCTAGTACTTAAATAGGAATGCCCCTATTTTTTTACTTTTCCAAAAAAACTGTTTTGTACAATTTCTTTTTTTTAAAACAGGTTTTTAGAAAAAAAATAAAACATATGGACATACCTATTTTAGTAATAGATTGTATGTAAAAAGAATTGTGCCTCTAGAAGCAGTTTTCAGCGAGAAAATAGAGAAATACATTTGTATGGAAAACGCACTGCTAGTATACCCTCTTAATATTCTGAGATAAAATCAGCTTTCTTTCTCCTAGTTTACTAAAAGTCCGCCTCGAATCGTGCCTGATATGAAGGTGCCCAAAACACTGGCATAGTATTCCAACGCTGTTTTTCAGGCACCCCCACCCCCTGAGGTTATAAGACTCCCGCATTAGAATGCGGGAGTTTACATTTGTGTTAGGGGCTTAGAACTTGACAATTGAATAAAATAGGGGTAATACTGATAAGTAAAAAAAAGATTTAATTCTAACCTTTTAAGAAGGAGCATTATCTATTAAAGTAAAATAACTATTTTGTTAACAATATAATACGTACGCACGCATGTGTAACAAAACGTATTATCGTAAAGAGTAACAATTTAATTATAAAGATTTAGTGTATTTTCAGCATACAAAAGTTCTATGTTCACTGAAAGCATATTTTGCACTTGTGTAGCGAGTGACATGCTACAATAAAAGTCTAAATATTGCTTTATTTGTAACAACGGCTAACCCAAAAATTTCCCTATTTAAGTGTTTTATATAAATTAAAATATCTAGCAAGTAACTACATACTAATAAATTAAGTAATTCATTCTCGAGCATTGAACACGCAAGTTGTTATAAGTATTTATCTTCCAATATGTAAGCTCTTATTTGTATAAAATAACAAGATATGACATAAATTGTGATACAAATCTTTGTATGGCAATCTTCCGACTTAATAACCAGCTCTAGCCTCTGTCACTTTTTAATATTGTATTGCCATATGTATAACACTGCAGCTCAATGGGTTGAGGGAGGAATAAACTTAAAAATATAGTTACAAGATTAGCCCCATTAAAGAAACAAGCACGCATTAGTCTGTAAGGACCAGATGGTTGTGTCTAAGCTCTCTTACACACCAGAGATTGTTAAATTTCAAGCACAAACTTCGAAGAAAATAATATTACTAGTAAGTATGTTTCAAGGGTGAAGGTCAGCCTCAGTTATTTCATCGCATAAAAATGATATGTCTGCGTTATCTATTGATGACAGCGAATATTACTTTTCCTAATTCTATTGGATTAAAATGAGCAGCGACAAGATAGCGTGAAATGTCAACTCGGTGTGAAAGTGTGCAGTATGTATCATGTATAGCCGCCTACACCACAGCCCGAGAGGCAGTCGTCCGCGAAACGCCGCGAGGGTTGGCTGCATCAGAAGTTTTCAGGCCGTGCCGTCGCCACGCTCGCCGATAACTTCGTGTAGTGCCACAACTTCAACTTTTCAATTTATTTTAAAAAACGAGCAATGTGATTAGTTTTCGTGTTAATTGTTTTGTTTTTTATTTATGATTTTGTTTATTTAGCTACGTCCCGGAGAACACTGTGTAAGTATTATCGTTACATTTTAAAACTAAAAAAATATTATTCAATTTGTAATCAAATGCGTAAATACATCTTTAATGTATTATTGGGTGCACAAATAAAATGTTTCGGCACAAAACGACATTCCAAAATCTTCGTTCTCTGTGACGCGCGTAGCCGCATCCGACTTCGATGAGATTAATGGCCTTGTTACTTTCAGGAATGACTTATTTGAAATGCCACAAACTTTTTGGTTGAAATGTAATATTTACAGTCATATTTTCTTGACCACTAAAGTTATCTACTACCTCAATTATTTATCTTTAAGTAAAAATGCATAAACGTGAAAACATTTAAAGAAATAAAGAAAATAACAGAGGGAACAGAAATTTGGATATCTCTCCAATGTCAAGAGACTGGCACTAGACTATAAGAAGAAAGAGTGAGTTCTGTGAATTATCATTTTCTCTAACTCGGGGATGGGGAGGTCCGGAAACCTTTTGCTGATTTTATTTATTACTAAATTAATATGTGTGATTTGTCCCCACTTATTTATTATTAAATAATATCTTTTTCTGTAAAAGGATAAATTATCAATTGAGGTAATAACAATACAAGAATTATTTAAAAAATTCTATTTAACTTTTATTATTAATAAATTAATATTAACATTAATAGTTACATTTGTTGTAGGTGTTGTAGTTTATAATTAGTATTTATTATTAGTTAGGATTTAAAGACATTCAGCAATAATATAAATAAAAAATACAATACAGTGAAAAAAACTTTTATTTTTATAATTTTGAAGACATATTTCTCTGGCCTATAATAAATGATGCAAAAATAAGTCCAATAGGAGTTATCAAAAATCTTCAGCTGTAATCATATTACCCACATATTACCCCTTACCCCCGCCCCTTACCCAACTAACGAGTTCTAGTACTTGTTTAGGTGATTTTCATAATTTTATGACCAGATGGGACTAGATTTTAATCGTTGATTTCAAAGCTTTCTATCCGGTCCAGCCTTCGAGCAACACGGCCTCCATACCGGACGGAGGGAGTGGGCAAAGCGACAATTTACTATGACAATTTTTCTGGCGTTTTTTGCGGGGGGAAATGTGCACACAAGTTTAGTTCCGCACACCTACATACAAAACTTAAACTGTCACTTGATAGTAATTATGACATTGTCACAAAAAATGACATAAAAAAGAAAAAATAATTTGTGTACAGATGAGTCACACAACTAACACATAGACATGCATATGCCTAATTTTGGCTTGTACCTTGACAGAGGGGAATGCAGCGTATGGCTACTCCCTTCCGTGTTGCTCGAAGGGTCCAGCCGTTTACCTTATACAACTGTCTAATTTAAGAAAATACTTATTAAATTATTACTTACTGTATATTTTAAGAAAAACCACTCATTTAAATCTGAAGAGTAGATATATTGCTCTTTTATTTCATAGTTTTTTTTAAAGTATTGGTTCATAGCCAAAAAATCTTACATTGTTAGTAATTTCTGGTTAACTGTTCTCTTGATGATAACGTTAACTCTGTTTTATGTTTAAAACCACGTCCAACCCACAGGGAACAACGCAAATTATTGTTTTTTAGGGTTCCGTGATAAACCACCCTACACAGCGCGTGGCCCGACTAGCACTTGCCCTTTTTTGTAAATATCGGTAATGGAGGTAATAAGAATATCTTAAAAAGCGCTGAGTGGGCCGAGACGTCATAGCTTACACTTATCGGCTATGAATGTCCATTAATCATTAGTTATCATAATTAACATATTATTGAATAACAAAAAATATTTTCTTTTGAATCTTTGATACATTGGTATTTTTTCCTCTTCATTTCTAAGTCCTCAGTAGGACCTAAACTAACGGAGAACTGAGTTAACTTTATATTTTGAACGTTCGTAGTAGCATTATTAAATATTTGCATTAAAATATAACTGATATAAAAACCTTTATAAAATTACGACACGACTGCCTTGCCAAAAAAAGAAATATAACTAGTATTACTTGGGGACTTTGGGAGCCATACATTAGTAAGGATTTTAACGATGCTCCAGACATCTTAATCATGAATTGATTTAGATGTCTGGAGTTACGGTGGAATAAAGAAAGTCAAATACATAATTCCATACAGGAATACTAAAAACTTACATTCCTTTTTTGAGCCGTTGTGTTAAATAATGCAACAAAAAAGGTAGATATTATATAGCGATTTTTTTGAAATTATAACTTTCAGTGATTTCTTTTGATACGAGTTACGCATATTCTACGAATGCCTTACTACGACACTTGCTACGATTATTCTAATGGCTTGCTTGCTACGAGGCCTACGAGTATTATGACGAATTTCCTACCCTCTGCCCGATACCTACCTGAGCTACGTCTTTGCGGTGTGAGCTTGCTGTTCTGCTACGGCTACGGGCTACGGATGTTCTACGCGCTTGCTACCACTTTTTTAACTGATATACGTGGTTGGAAACTTGGAAAGGATTTTTGTAGAACTCAAACATGGTATTTTATAATTAAAATATATATAATGGACATTACTATTCTCAACTAATTGTAACTTTAAAAACTTTAGTATTATTACCAGTTGATAAAACTGATCGATTTTAATTTAAACAAGCTTTAGGCCGCGTCTTTGTCCGCGTGGAGTTCGGTTATTTGTCACCCCTTTTCCACCTTATTCTGAAAGAGCCTTAAAAACTTGTTTACTCATTAATTGATAGGAGTACTCCTATGAAGTTTCGAATAAAATAGTTTAACTAATCGTTTCCCCATACAAACTTTCAGGCCTTTTTTCACCCCCGTAGAGGCTGAATTTCCAAAGACCCTAGGACACGTAACTGTTTATCTAAATTCTAATCGTTAACCTTAAAACAAAGTTTCAGGCTTCTAACTCTAAAAATGACGGATTTCCATGCAAAATTTTAACCCCTTTCTTCTCCTCTTAGGGGGTGAATTTCCAAAAATCCTTTCTTAGCGGATGCTTATATCATTTTAACTATCTGTATGCAGAATTTCAGCGAAATCCGTTCAGTAGATTTGGCTGTGCGATAATAAATGAGTCAGTCAGGTTTGCCTATTATACATGGCGAAATTTTGATCGTTCTGGACCCTTAAAGGGGTGATTCAGCCCGTCGATATGAACCATTTTTCCTATGGGACCAATGCTGGAAACTCAAATTTTATTTCGACATTTTCATACAAATCTGTTCAGCCGCCCGGGCAATTTGTATAGGAATGTCGAATTTTTATTCGAGTTTACAGCATTTGTCCCATATAGGAAAAGTTGTTTAAATTGACAGGCTGAATCACCCCTTTAATAGTCCGGAACGATCAAAATTTCGCCATGTATATTTAGATAATATAAAAAATTATTCACACAAAAGGCAAAGTTTATTTTTTTACTTTATTCAGAAAACCAACAACGTTAGGGAGTAATTTTATAATAATCTGAATTAATAAAGCCCATAACAGGATTCATTTTCTATGACATTAATTTTTGTTGTAAGCGACAATGGTGAAACTGAAAATGAAAAAAAAAAACTAGAACTAATTGTGTAAATGTAGGTAATCGCCGATTTTAAGATTGATGAAAGTGTCATCAAATCGAAAATTTCTGTTTTTATATTATATAAATAAAAAAGCTACTAAGAAGTTACTAAAAGCTATTATAGACCGTTAACTTACGATTAGAGAGGATAACTTATTTTACGTTTGAAAGTGGATTTAGAATTAGACATTACTGAATTTTGTGTCACAAACTTTTTTTCATTAAAATAATATTTTTTTGATTCGTTCTAATTTATCAATGTCATGTTATATTTCCTTAAATATGAGTGTTTCGCGTTTATAATATTATTTATACACTTTTAAAGTTCGCAGATATACTAGGTATGCTTAACCAGTTCTGCAGTCTGTGAACATGCCCAAACCAACCATTTTGGTAACTCTCAAGTCTTGCGAAAACAGAGCTACTTATTATTATTCCAAGATTGCTTAGTAATGTTATTTAAATAAAATTAAAAATATGCTAATTTCAATAGAGAGGATGGTTGGCAGTAGCAACCATCCTCTCTATTGAAAAAAAAAAAAACAACAACCACCAATTTGGGATCCAGACTACTGTATGTTATAAGAATTATGCAAACCTACCACCAATATTTTATTAATAACGTTCCGGATGTACGCAGTATTGGCTCACGGTGTCCGAATGTCTTGTAGTCAAATCTCAAGCTCAGCAGCAGACTACAAGACATTCGGACACCGGGAATCAATACTGCGTACATCCGGAACGTTATTAATAAAATATTGTAGCTGGTAGGTTTGCATAATTCTTATAACATACAGTAGTCTGGATCCCAAATTGGTGGTTGTTGTTTTGCATAGTTCTTATAGTGTAGACATATGTTGGCTGAATGTGTAGACAAAGTCAACTGGTCTGTATGCGAACATAAGCACTGAAATATTTCAAAAAACTGTATAAAAGTAATTTTATTTAAATGTATAGCAATTAAGAAAACATAAAGCAAAGTGATGTCGAGGTGACCATATTGGACCAGCATATTCTAATTTACTTCTCACGTAAGCATAATAAATTATTTCAGTAGATGTTATATTTGAGAAAGGTTTGCAATGATTTCAATATTTAATGATGCCTTCTATCAAAACATGATTACCTAATTATTTTAACAGCCGTAATATTTAGTTTAGTAAGTAAATATAGGTTATAATAGCTACTAATCGTTAAATGATTTATTTTGGATGCGATGATGACTAACAATTTCCTGTCTGGCCTGATGGAATCTATTCCATACTTTACGTTCGTCGTTAAACACTAACGTTTTTCTGGGTTAACTGCATCCATGGATTATAAAACAGTCGGACTCGCGCATCAAGAGTTCACGCACAAAAAAAGTTATTTTTATCACATCATACATCTTTTGACTATTTTACTTTTGCGTAAGACATCCATTTGTCTAAATAAATAATAATAAATATATACGGACAAATCACACAGATTGAGCTAGCCCCAAAGTAAGTTCTTATGAAAGACTTGTGTTATCGGGTACTAACTCAACGATACTATATTTTATAACAAATACATATATAGATAAACATCCAAGACCCAGGTCAATCTGAAAAAGATCGTTTTCCATCTCGACCTGACCGGGGATCGAACCCGGGACTATCCGTGTCGCAGGCAGGCGTGATGACCGCTGCGCCACGGAGTGATTCTGAGTCGACGGGATGACTCTACCCTATTTACGGGGTTCCTGAGGTAAGATAAGGGTTCCTTTTTGACGTGAATTTGATGAATAAATATCAAAACGTCAGTTTGATATAGGATTATTAGAACGCTAATGAACTGACATACATATTTTATTCTCCAACTGAAAATTGTTGACGTCAGTAGTTTTCTCAAAGCTACTTTTAGTGCTGCTTCTAAAGCGGCAACAAACAGCACAGCGCATTTTTTCCAATTTACGTCAATTTGCACCCTAGGCACAGTAGGGACGCCAATCTTTTTATTCCTAATTCTTTACAAATAGAAAGAAATTCAAGAATGTAAATCATATAAGCACTAGTAAATAACTTGAAGTATTTTTGGAATCATGTTTTAATATTATGAGAATCAGTCTTTAAGAGAAAACGTGATTACCGCCAAAAACGGCCGTGTTTGGCGGTAATCTGATTCTCATAATTCTCACTGATTCTGATAATATTAAACATGATTCCAAAAATACTTCAGGTTATTTACTAGTGCTTATATGATTTACATTCTTGAATTTCTTTCTATTTGTAAAATATTAGGAATAAAATGATTGGCGTCGCTAGTGTGGCTAGTGTGCGGCCTTAAAAATTGACGTCGATTTTTACATATTACTTTACCTTAAAAACTAGGTTGTGGACACTTTGACTTTTTACTCGTGGACCACGAGTACATTTATACATGTCGTGGACATTGTACATTGTCCTAATTAAATGTCATAATCAATTGAATTAGAAAACTGTAAAAAAATTGTAATAAAATAAAAATAGGTATTTAAAAAGAAAAATTTAGACCTTACATGAGCTTTAAACTATCACTAAGTTGAGATAACAAACCGAAACGTCTGTATCGCCAGATCTTACATTGGTGATCCTGAACAAACATTTTCTCGCCCTTTTGAAGACACTTACTGCCGAAGCGTTTTTGCGAGAGAATTACTCTGCTAGTAGTGCTATAGGTGTCTTAGCTAGAATATAGCTTGGTTACTTATTTTGTTATTTTTCGGGTTTCGTTGCCGGATAACAATAAACGGAACCCTTGTAGATTCATCATTTCTGTATGTCTGTCCGTCCGAATGTCACAGCCACTCGGGAAAATGATTTTTGCTGTTGAATTAGATACTTACTAGCCTATTGTGCTAAAGAAGGATAGTAGACCTCGTGATTTGTAAAGATGCATCGCTTATTCATCGTATTATAAAAATAAATAATACTTGTTACAATTTGGGCATCCTTCAAATGATATTTAAAAAGGACTACTAAGTATAGCAATAGTACTTTCAACTGTTTGCTTTACGGTTCAGGTGCGACTTTCAAACATTTTATAATTTCCAAGTTCTGTTTTACAACAGCTTACAGCAGCGACTGGTAATGTCTTAAGTAATTATACTAATTGGATGAAAGTGTACCAATTAAATATTAGAAGAAAAGGTAGCTGAATGGTCTAATAAAATTAGTGTACAAATAAGAAACCCCACTTGTGGTATTCTAATTAAGTTACGGTCAAGTTATTTTTAACACTACAGTAAATATAGAATATGTTAGTTTATTTCTGGACAGATATGAATAAGTATTGATTCTTGGAAATAGAAAAGATAATGCTAGGGTTTCTTATGACCTCCTGATATTCTATTATAACTTTTAATGATAAAAAGTAGTTAAATAAAAAACTAATATTTTTAAATAAAATTAATTTATAGCGGTTTTTATCGCGTTTATTACATTATTTATACACCTAACGTTAGGTGACGCGATAAAAACCGTATTTAATTAATTTTATTTAAATGTGTAACAATCGCGAAAACATTAACCAATACTTATTAGGTTTGTAGAAACAGACTTTTAGGTAAAGAATTGATTAGAATCAAAAGAATTCGATTTACAGGACGGTTCGTTAAGTGTTTATTAAATTTTGTATGATGTATGTGATTCTATTTGATTCAAACTATTCCGATAGTTAAAAATGTTTTTCTTGATGATTGTCTGGAAAATTATATTTGTACAGGAATGTAAACTCGGTACAACACTGATTATACTATAAGATTTGACTTGACATTGAAACTAAGTAAAAAAATAAATTGAATTATTTTGGATAGCTTTTTACCTATTTACATAATACAGTATACGTAACAGTGATGGATGATAGATCTCATGAAACACATTCGTATTGTATCGGAGTCCGCTAAGTGGATTAAATGCATTGTTGCTATTTAGAACTCGGTCGAATATTGTCGTCTTCGCGAGACCGTTTATTTTCGGTGTTAGGCATCGAGAGCGTTGACTCAGTAAGATTACGATTTAAATATAGGCGGGGGCGAGTTGCCAAATCATCGGGGAAAATGTTCGGCCCTGCGTGCTCACAGTTCCACCGAAGTTCCCATTGTTTCTCGACGGGAAATTACCTTTATTCCGACGGGTAACTGTTGAATTTATGAGGCCGAATTATCAGAGCTTCGGTTTTTGGTTAGGATTTATACGAAGGAGCTATTACAGGGCAATCAAAGCAATCTGCCAGCAGTAAAATCGAATATTAAATATTTCACGGGAAACATTGCGAGTCACAATGGGTATTACGAATACCTGGATTTAGATATGATAAAAGTGTTTGTTTGTTTTTGTCACGACACTGTTGCACGAATGGTTTGAATTAACTGCTTGCGGACGACACGTAAGCCACAAGTTACGATTTTTGTCATGATTTAATTAGGCACCATTTTGGCAACTTCATTAATACCTTCCGTATTCATTCATTCTATTTTAGGTTTATCTCGAATGAGGTTATTTTAATTACTTTATTTGCTACTAGATTAAATTCAAAGAAGCCTACTTTACTACAGCGTAAATTATAATGACTATGAAAATGTTAAAATATGCACGGAAATATTCGAAACAAAATGCTATTTTGTTATTAGAATTTACGCTCATTTAAAAAATTATTAATTTATCAGTTATTATATAACTATTTTAATTTTGTAAAGAAAAAACATTTGATTTCTTGTGTGTTTGTTTGTAATAGATAAACTCAAAAGTTACTGAACTGATTTTGAAAATTCAATCACCTATAAATAAATATATAGGGACAAATCGCATAAATTGATCTAGCCCCACTATAAGTTGGAATCTTGTGTTGCAGGTAGGATATTCACTCAACGTTAATATATTTTATTATCTATACATCATATAAATAGATAAACATACAAGACTTAGCCCAATCTGAAAAAGATAGCTTTTCCGTAACGAGCTGACCGGGGAGCTAGGCTGGCGTGTTAACCACACAACATTATCAGCAGGTTACATAGACTATAATAACGCAGACGAAGTTGCCGAAAAACAGCTGTATGACAACACAATAATATCTAGTATAGAGATAAGATATCTATCTTGATGTTATAGAACAAACTTATGACGTTTGTAAATTAATTTAAAGGCTGAAAATGACTGGCCAGTATCATTAATAATGTGTTAACTTACGTTATTTCGCTATAGCCAGGGTTTTTGCGTTTACTAGAATTTAATTTACTATCGCCCCATTGTATAAACTTGGAAGGGTGGAAAAACCTTCTGAACGTAATCATTTTACTCCTTAAATATGCACTATAAAGTTGCAATGCAATCCCAATCCCAACTTATGTAATATAATGCGAAAGTTAGTTTGTATATTTGTTTGTTCGTTACCTCTTCACGGTTTATCTACTGAACCACTTTTTGAAACTTGGCGCACACATAGGCTTATAGGGTACTAAATAGAATAAAGGGTTTTTTCATCACGGAAAAAGTACCTACTGTTCGCGTGGGATTTGCAATAAACGCAAATTTATACGGCAAAATCATACGCGTTTATGTGAGCGAGTCTACTTATTATGTAGTACAGCCAATGAAAATAGTTCGAAACAAAAAGTAGTTTAGCTCGTCACAATTTTTTTTTCAGTAATATTAGTTGTCTTAGTTTCCTTTAGTTAATCAGGTGTTATTTTGATACTTCGATAGTTTTATAATTATTACAAGATCAGTATAACCGTGAAAACCTGATGTTCACTATATAACATATTAAAAAATATATTTCTATGTAAAAACTGTTGGTTTTTCTAAGCAAAATAATTTATATTATTAACATACCGTATCGCAAAGTACTTTCACCAGACTGATAATAATGACATTATAGCTGGAGAGAAGACGTAGACGTGAATCATGTAGTTAAACCGCTTCTATTTTCCTCACACATGCTAGGTCAGGTGTACCCTAAAAGATTTATAGCCCTGGTTATCTTTGCTCGTTTCAGCTCCAAGGTCCCTATTGGCTATCTCAAACGGTTGGTTCGTTTCGTAGATAGAAACTTTTGAGGCTCGCAGCTTATTTGGCACTATGATGAACGCCGCTACGCCTGCCGCGATTTATCGAAAACTTGTACAAACATAAAACGAAAATATTGCTTTTTACATTGTGGGATCCAAAAATGAGACAACTCAAGCTATTTATTATTCAGTATATCCTATATTTTTGTCTCCAAATGCTTTTTCAATAGAAAAAATCTTAAAGAGCAGTCGGTTCCAACGACTTAGCTGAATGCCAGAAATTTTTTTGTGACAAAAGGAATATTTCATTTTATTTGCGAAAGAAAGATGAATCAGAGTTTGCAAAGGTGCTTTTATCTTAAATTTTAATAGCACCATATTAAGAACAGGTGATATTCAGTGTTTTCTTGTTTCATTGTATTCGACGAAGGGATATTGAGAAGAAATTGCTAAAGTTCAGGGCTGATGGCCCCAGTGAGACGGGATAAAACATAGAAACTTTTCTTATGAGACAGGTGTTTATAATAAGTGGGTGATGGCAAAGGAGGGGTTTATGGTGCTCATTTATTCTATTTATTAATGCTGCTAATGTTGTGGCCATATCGTTGTGCATGTCTGAGCTCATGCAGTATTTTATGTAGATTACTATCTTGCACAAATAAATGAGCAGGTACATGGCTAGTCATCAGGGCATCGATGGCAGAAAAGTTCAATAATGCCGACGGTGACCAAGTAAGGAAGAAGGCAGAAAGGCGCTGGAAGTAGGTCACTTTCAACCGGTCCTCTGGAAATCCTTGGGAGAGGCTGATGTTCAGCTGTGGACTATTTGCTGCTGAGTTGATGATGAGATGTAAAGTGAAGAAAAATTTTCCTTTTTTCGCTTCGAAAACGTTTGGATTTTGCCACATCTTAAACTTTACACAATCATTTCAGAAACGTCGAGGATTAATTCTGTAAATTTTAAATGACGCATAAAGTGTTTATAATGAAATTAGCGCCTGTTTGTTTACTGCAACAATGGCATAAGTCGCTTTATTTCGGTCGATGAAAATTATTTGGGTCGGTATCGTCAGCGGTGGTCCCCGCTCGTATCGCCGCAATTCCGTTGTCATCGCCACTCAGCGGCTATGTGCGTGTGGGTACAAACTAACAACAGACAGAAATAAATTGTTTGGATTTTTCGTTGAAAATTTCACGTTATGCGTTAATTTTTAGGATATGCATAAAACCCTGTACCTACTTGGAATGACTTTAAAGGGGTTCTCTAGCAGGACTTGCTTCGACTTAGCATTGACTAATACTGGGCAATACTAAGGTGTATATACTACATTTTTCTATAGATACAAAGGCAATATAATACTAACGTAATAGAGGAAGATTAGAAGAAGCGTAAAGCTACGGATATACATGCTAGTTTTCAGCATGCTTATAAGCATATTACTAATGAGCATGCTTTTGTCTCGCACACGACCTGCACACATGTACTTAAATGCATGCATGCTTATTTGCGGTGCGCAGCGGTATACTCAATTGATACCCTTCTCCCTTCCACCTCAGCCTCCGCTAGCATGCTCAAAAATCAACCCGCGATTGATTTTTGAGCATGTAGCCTGTTTACCATGGCTGTTCCCCTCCGACTTCGTCACACTCGCCACTGGAATAGAGTGCGTAGAGTAGGACTAGCTCCAATTACTGGTGACCGCCCGGCGGTCCCAGGTGACTTGCACCCAGGATAGGTCCTTCTGATACCGTAGCTCATACAACCAAACATAGTTGCTGCTCACTAAAGGCTTTGCCATTGTTTCTCAGTTCGGCCCTTCAGGTTGTGCATGCAAATCATGGCCTATCAGGCATATGAGAGTTTGCTGTCTCTCCAAGCACACAGGCAACGCCCAAAGCCGAGGTCCGTCCCTCCTGGGCGCCATTTGGTGATTTTAACCTCACAGTTTGAGGGCACTCTGCGCTCACCACAAAAGTCCGGTGAAGTAGCGGAAGCTCACTTAGAGCTAGTTAGCTACATTGTCCAGTAAAAAAATGTTGGTATAGCTGTTCACACGTGCTACTAAGTAGCACGTACTCAAAACTAGCACGGGAAAAATGCTACTTAGTTGCATGTGTATCCGTAACTCATCTTTGTTAACTCAAATTAATATCATAGATAGAAAAGTTATATAGATAGTTAAATTAATTATTTATGCGATAGTGCATAGATAAAAATAAAATCTCAAATGAGTCTTACAAAATATAAAAATGCATTGCAGGATGAACGCTACGTAATGCCAATCATCAGAGATTTCTGCTTCTGTGTGTATTCAACTTTCATGCAGTAACATTAATACGGTAAACAGTTTAATATCTAGGTGCTTTTCTAAACGCTTTTTGTTTTGTGCCGTGGACGTGTGAAAATCACATAGGATCATACAACGGATACAGCGCCTCGCAACCTGCTCGTGATTGAAATTGGAAATCTCCTCTCATTCTCGCCCTTTCAAATAAAAATGAGATTTTCGAATTGAATTTAAGATCGTTTTTTGTACTTTGTCAGTATCTAAAGTATATAAATAAAAATATATTATAACTCATTTTATTTTAACTCTACAATGTTTCTTTCTTCTTTCAAGTTGATGCCATCGTGATTTAGAGTATACGTTATTCAAACGCTTGATGGATCTGAAGAGTAGAAAATTTTAAGAATATCTGCTGGCGTTCTATAAATCATATCTGCGTAAACCATTTCTAGTTTACCAGGCAAATATATTCGGGAAACAGCAATCCACATAGTTTCTTACAAGCTTGGGTTTCATGTGTGCAATGGCCAGCCTTTTAAATCTGCCAAAGAGCAATGTAATATGGCTAAAAATTTCATGAATATTTCAGCAACTTTGGAATAAATAAAATACCTTCTGCTAAAATCTGGATCAAAAACATGATATTCTAAAAAGTTTTAATGTTCATAGTAAGTCCATCCTGGCTGTCATCAAAAACGGCAGTCGTTAAGCTATGTCAGGTGCATTTAGGCAGCTTGAAATATCTGACACTAGTGTTTACCACATATAGGAAACACAAGTTCGGTTTCCTTGAATTGAATGACACCTATTGATTTTCTATCAACAAGATGGACGATCCACTTTAATCATAATGAAATATATACCAGGGTTTGTGTGCTTTGCCGCGGCCGGGTTATTGCTAAATTAGCCTGTCCCGCAGTTTGTTTACCCTCCCCCCCCCCCCACTTAAAAAGTCGGTGTCAGTTATGTCAACACCTTTTGTGGGCTCCTCACAAAAAGGAAATGATAACGGCATTAGAGTACGAGTGAACAAATGCGTTGTAAACATTTATTTAGAATCGATACAAGTATATTGAATTAAAAACACAATTCTCGTATACTTCACAAATATCTATTGTAAAATCAATTTTAATGAGTAGGAACAAACCACTATCGCGTTTTCGATGTAGGTAGGAGTACAGATGTTAATAACATAAATCTCGTACACTCGTATAGTGTTTTGTTCTTACTCATTAAAAATTAATTTTAAAATTAAAATAACCTAGATTTTCAACATTATTCTCGAATTGGTTATATTTATCCCCGAATTTCTCAGGTTATCTATTTATAATTCGAATATGCAAGTAAAATCTATCACTACACATACCTACAACACAAGTACGGGAAGGTAAGTTAAATTTTTCTTTGGCATTCTATGCCGTCTGGGAGGAATAAAAAAATGCATTGTACCTACCAGTTGCTTCTCTTCCTGTGACGATCGCAAAAGATGACCGAGGGAATGGGTGAAACATACATAAGTACATACATATTATCACGTCTTTTTTCCCTCACAGGGTAGACAGAGCCCAAGTATGTTAAAACCTTAAGACCACGTTTAGCATGGGTGAAAATCTCAGGCAAATCATGGTTATAGCGACGCGGCTACATTCATACGGCACATTCCAATCTAGACTTACGTTTATAGTTTTTATGCCGAATATATGCACACACACTTACCCACACTTACTACAAACATTTACACACACACACACACACACACACACACACACACACACACACACACACACACACACACACACACACACACACACACAAATAGTACTACTATTGAATGTTATTGTTATTTTTCTTTTTCTTTTCTTAGAATGTAATCTTTTTGCAAGTACAAATAATTGTGTATGTCTTACCAGACTCACTGCTCCCTAAAACACAGGTTTAATCCTAGCTTAGGGATCAGGGAATCGTATCGAGTTTATTGCTAAGAATATTAAGTGATTTCAAATTGTAACCACCTGTAAACTAAATATGAAAATAAAGATTATTATTATTAAAAAAAAAGAAAACAATCAAACACAGTATACGTAGTACCCATTTTAAATGGATTATTTCGGATATAACTTTTTCTGGCTGGTATTCATTTAGAAGTAAAAATATCCGGTAAGGTCTATACTAAAAGTTTAACTGTTATTTTGTTTTATTCCTTCCTAAGTAATGAAAATGTAAATGAAGGGTCGTCGCAGGATTTGCGGAGATTTCCTCGGCAAATGCTAAAATAAGCGTACAACCTAATTACTGAACTTCCTGTTTTAATTGGAACCGTATTGATGGCTGGATATTAATTTTGCAAACGACTCATTACGGCTCGTTTCATGTGTAAACAAAATTTTATATTCCAGTTTAATTTCCCTAATTAGCTACCTCTCTACTAATATTTAACTTTTTTTTAAAACAATCGAAATCAAAATTATGCCACGAAACGGAATTATTCAGGCCATTCTGTGTACCTGACTTAGTGCTCCATTAGACCCTCGACGAGACTCTACGAGACTACATACGAGAATTTCCCATTTACTTTGAAGCATTGACACCAATAATTTAATTTAAAAGTCCTGCCTGATCAGTTGAATTGCTAAATAGACCTGCCTGATTAGTTGAAAAATGACACTATGAACGAAATATACAGTAATGAATAATTGATAATCTTTCAGATTAAAACCGTCTTCAACTAAACTACTAAACATCTGGGGGCACAGCAGTGCCCCCGCCAATTGAAAATAAAAGCGGCACGGCCGTACCTTTCTTTTCTCGAAGCACTTCAGGCCATTTTCGACCCCCTATAACTTCGTTGTGGATAAAACTAGAAGCTTAAATTTTCAATTTTGTATTTGAATATAGAGTTCAATCGAAATAAAGTTCAAAATTAAAAAAAAAATTCAAACGGATTTATAAATGATGAGAGATATGAGGTATGAAACTATGAAAATAATAATAATAAAATAATATGCTAATACAGTCGAATTGAAAACCGGTTTCTTTATTGAAAACGGTTTTTAAATAATAATTTAAGCCTGTATGACGTTATCTTTGCGTTAACCAAACACAAAGCTAGAAAACATAAATAAGCAGGTATACATATTTTAATACCTTAGATACTTGCTTTCATTCATTATCTTCCATGAGAAGACCCGCCACAAGCCATTAACTCTTGTGTGTGTTTCGTTTTACAGGCATATGTTGTTTGAAAAGGATTGAATAGCTAAGTACCCTATTGTTCGATACAGATTCCACTTCTGATATTTACTCCAAGTCCGTCGTGGCCTCGAGCCTGCATGACAGGTCTGTTTTAATTAAGTTTTGCATGGCCCTCATACGAGTGTAATATAATGAATTTATTATGTGACCTCAACCCAAAATGTGATAATATGTTTGTACAAAATTAACGTTTTCTGTGTTGATAAAAACAAGAAACAAAATAATTTTATAAAAATTGAAAATATGAAGCAAATTTGCGTGACATAGATTTCTGGGAAAAGATTATCGGATTCTCGACACGTTGGTCGATTACCCGTGTCCCCGGTGTACACAATAGGAAAGCAATGACCTGCCCATAGGTAAGGGAATCGCAGAACCAGTCACTTCAGAGGACGCAGTCCAGACCAGTTACCTCACCTCACTGGTCAGAGGAGGTAGAGAATGCTAACGATACATAATACTAGTAGTTGTGAACATGGTTATGGGCGTAGGTTATGGTTTAACTCAGCAATTATGATTATAACTAGGAGCATTAGCACGTTAGTTTTTTATTACATGGTTATTGCAATGATACATACATAGTAATCGCGTCTTTTTCCCTTACGAGGTAGACACAGCCTTAGGCCATTAGACCAAAATGCCACGTTTAGCATGTTGATGGGCTTTAAGATGGGATACGGAATGAAAATAGTGATGGGTTGCTAGCCGCACCGCCTTTTTACTTGATTCCTTATATTTGCACCCATTCCCTCGGCCAGTTTCTTTGGCCTGCGCACATAGAGAAGCAGCTAGTACATTCTACGTTTTTCTTTTCTCCCAGACCAGCATGGAAGAGATCGATCGATTATTGCAATAATGGATCCTACAAAATATAGGCGAAAGTATATAATTGGTCAAAATTCTTAGGCAGTGATTAATGAGCATTGCGGCGGTGTTGAATTCACGTTTATTTTCCGAGAGGGCACGTCACCGCCAAATACCGCGAATTGCTTTAAATAAGCTGATTAATTACATTCATTTCATACGCATCTTTATTCAACGTTAACTTAATACCATTAATAAAATGATAAAAGATAAAGAAGAGAGGTAGAGAAATATTAACAGTAACTTTTCACAGCTTTATAGTGTATCTGTAAGATGTAGATCTCACTATCTATGGATATATAAAAACTGAATAAATGTTACTACGTGCCTGAAAACCAAAAGCTAAAAGACATTTGTAAATAAGTACTTATAAGATCTATCGCCGTTATATCCAGAACTTAGGTATTAATTAATAAAAATAATCTAAAAAAATTGGTCGTAAAAGAAAACTTACAAAATCTCACGAGAATTGGTTGAGAAATACGACCTGTAGAGTAAAGCAGCCGGACAGACATATTGTTGTCTAGAAGTAAGTATTACTAACAATTATATATGAGTCACTGTTACTTAATAAATAAATAATTCATTCATTCATTGAAAATTCGCTAGTGCTTTGCGCTCACTGGTCAATTAAAACCTACAAAATTTAATAAGAGAACTTACTCTTACGAAAAAAAAAATTCGGATTACCTACTAAATAACATCTAGCACACAACTTTACATCGCGGATGGGGTTAATATTCATTTGTTTTTGCTTAGATAGAGAGTAAGATGTCAGATTTTAGAAGCTGCCCTTATAAAGGAATTATCTTCATAACTGCCATCTAATGTTGACAGCCTGGACCAGCCAGTGCACTAGATAGATTTTTTTTTGGTCATTTGAAGTAACTCAACCCAGTAGAGTCAGAAATAGTGTCTTCTTCGTAGATTGTGGTAGAGTCCACGACCGGGGTTGATAAATATGCGAATCACTGCCCCCCAGGCCAACAAGCTCCTCAATAAGTGTTGTCCGATTTACAGGCAAAAAGTAATCTTCATTTCTAGTTATTTGACGTCTCAGTAACAAATTGATAGCAGATTTTACAGAACTGTGAAATAGGCATATACACGTGTTTCGTGCTTCGATTAAAAATACAGCCCTGTGACGGACGAACAGTTATTATAGGTACGGAACCCGCATTTTCTAAGAAGCTTGGATATCTCATAATAATTACGTAAGCCCATTATAATTTTAACTGGATGACCTTATTGTCTGGTCCAGGGTTAAGGCTAGTCAATATGACTTTGCCCCGAGGACGAATAAATAACAATGTATGAACTAAGTAAATAATTAATGTTTGTCGACTGGTGGCTCGGTGAGCGTAAAAATTGGCTTTTGTTTATTGCGACAAACTAGCGACACCTTTTTAATTAATTAAACTGAGGTAATTCAATAATGGATAATTTTCGCATTATCTATTGCGCATTCTTACAAGGTTTTCTTGCACATTTGTTGTGTTTTCAATTAAAAACATGAAGCTTATTGCCTTAGTTACATGATTACATTCTGAGGCCTGTGATTGAAGTTTTTAAACTGCATTAGAATTTTGAATCAAACTAAATCCACTAGATGCATTTCTAAAGCTAAAAAACGTGTTATATATGCATTTTTATACTTAGATAGTACTTACAAGAAGTACTTCCTGAAGTGCCTTATTATTAAGACAAACAAAGGTTTAATAACTTATACGTGAAAAAGTAACTATGAAAATGTATGGGTATCATAAAAATAGCGATAGCGTGTAAAAATAAAGCGGTGATCTAACAGCTTTTCTATTTTCATTTCTATAAGGCACACATGACATGTTAACACAAACAGAAACGACCGTCCAGCACTATGGATGGATGGATCGCAGCCAGACAGGCGTTACCAGATGAAACCGCAAGGAATATTAAAGCTTTTGACGTTTAGCAATCGATTTATGAGCATTTAGAGCAGCACGAATTAAATTTGTTACTTTTTGCGTACGGCACCTAAATTATATCATGTTAGGTACAATTATACCTTCCATCAAGTATGAGATTATTCGAATGTCCTTTACAGTGTGTGTAACTGTAAACGAAAGTTAGTTTGTACAATTGTTTGTTTGTTTCATTTTCACATACTTACTTTATCTTTGCACATACAATATCATGTCATAACCTACCTTTCATCTTAAAAATTACTATTTCGCAGAGATTTATAATAAGGCAGGTAAGCTGTCGGTAATTGCTAGTAGTTTATTAGGATTCGCCTACTTACATTATGTAGGTACCCAGGGATTTCTTCAGACAAATTAATAAGTACATGTTTTCGTTTCGTAGGCGGTCATTTTTGATCAGTTCATTGATTAGTAGTAGTTTATTTTAGATTGTAAGAAGTGAGATTTATGTGCTTGAGGTCAACAGTTAAAATATGTTGTAACATAAGTGAAGAAAGCTTAGGTATTTGATTAAAACATATCAGATTTATGAAAAAAATGTTTGAATTTAGATTGTTGACAGACTCACCCCACAACTCTGGGTAATTCATGTCTTGATTAGAGTGTTATTTAAAATTTAAATATCTAACTATTTTGTTATGTTCAATACTTTCGTATTGATCCATCCTACTCAGTTAGAAAAATTAATCACAAGTAGCCACGTGAAACTTTCGACTGTATCAAGAATACTGTCAACCAGGGCTTAAATTGTCTTTTCTTTTTTAGTTATTTATTAGATGTGAAAATGCTGACTATTTTTCTCGTCAACCAAGAATATTCGCACTGTTATTTATTATCATTTAATACATTGTCTGGCAGTATTAATTACTTTGTTTAATGAACTAAACTTACTATTTATATACATAGACTTCATACTTTAAAGTAACCGTAACCCATTGATGTATTTTGTAAAGGTTTCTTATGTACTATTATTAGCTAACCATAAAAATAGTTTTTGAAACCCCAAATTACAGTTCAGGAGTAGCGCAAAGGATAATTCAATGTGGCATACACAATGTAGTTCTATTCGGTTGATTATCCTTTCATCCCTTTGGGGAAACAGTCGGCCGGAGCGTCCCTAAAACACACGCTCCGCATCAGGCAACGAGCCATTGTTTACAAGATTTCAAGCACAGGGCCGGATTTAACCTTTAAGCTTAGGGGCCCCGCCCGTTTTGGTCATGGCATACATGTAATACCGTCTTCACGGCTAACGAATGGTGTAATGAGTATTGTCAGAATAAGACCCATATCGGGACCACTACACTGGCTGAGAAATCCGACCCTGTTCATGCAATCCTTCCCGGCAGTAACTCACCCAAATCATGGTGCTTTATTATGCGTCACATGAGGTAAAAACGCTACTCATTTCACCTTTTGTGGCCAGAGGAGTTAATTAATCGTGCAGCTTTTGGTTAGCTTTAATGGAGCACATGTAGGTTAGAACATTATAATAAAAATCGGTAGAACCTATAAAGGAGTAATTCTAATTGAATTCTGAGAATGCTTACTTTTTTATAAATTAAGTGAACGATAAAGCTTCCCGTATAGAAACTAAATTTAAGTATATGTAAATTGAAAGGCTATGAAGTATTTTTTTTTTAGATTTCTTTGGATATTGTGTAAATAGATTCATATTGATTTGATTTAAGAAAGATTCCATTGAATAAATTAAATACCGATCTTACACACCTAATATATACGATAATTAAATTAGAAATCTATATTTTTCTGGCTAAGTAAGCTGCTACAACTCGAAGGTGGGTCCCGCTTCTAAGTGAGGGAAAGAAAAATAAGATATTTTTTTAACAGAAAAGAGAACTAATGTAATACAGTTGGCAGCTTTTGGGATTATGATCGTCACTCCTTCAGGATGAAGAGTTAGAAGGAACCTCCCGAAGGAACACGTAGCACAAACAAAGTACCTACGTTTTATCCGTGATCGTAACTCCAACTATCTCTGAGTGTCAAGGAGACTTAGTACTAGAACCGAGGATAGCCCTTTGTGACGGCGAATTCGTGTACTTTTGTAAGTATTAGGTACATGCTTTTCATCCTTGTTTTAGAATCACCGTATAGAGAACAAACAGTAACTTGTTTGGGAAATAAAGTGATCAGATTCCTAGACAGTTGTCAACTGTAGCTGTTAAATTAAGCTGTAAACCTACATACTTATGATATATTACATATTTATAGAGTTGTTATTAATTATTGTTCCCGTATAACATTTCACGATGATTGTATATGGGTACATATATTGGGTACCGAGAATGTTCCCAATATTTTTGTTATATTGTCTTCGAGCGCATTAATCTTCTAGTAAACAGAAATTCATTGCACAAAAAGTTTATCTGGGGATTTTCGGTTGACAAATCGTGCTATTACACCCGCTTGACCGGGCTTCGGCGTTACTCTGAATTATGTTTAAAGCCCCACGTCTGCTGGTATATTTACAAGATCATATTTATAATGTATACACACGAAACAAACATTGATTTTGTTAGATACTATAATTATTTTTTAAAATTAATGACACATCTATTGCCTACGAAAGTTTTTTTAACTGGCTGTGCCTCTCACGTGTCTTTTTCAAATACTATAAATGATAATACACACAAGTTAGTACAAGAGGTCAATAATTGTATTACGCACGAACTAATTAAAACTAAGTCGCGTGGCTCGTATACGCAATGGACAGAACACTGGCAGTGATGTTAATTACTCTATCTGAAACAGTCGGTAAGCTTTCTTATTAGGTATAGTTTCCTAAACAATCCTTGAGCTGTTTGTTCTTAGGTAGTAGAACTTTTACACCCTTATCACACAAAAGTATGTTGTCTAGAACGAAAATGTAAAACGAAGTTTGGAGAGCAAGGGCGCTCCGTCCTTGCGTCCAACAACTTTGTTGGCTTCTCGGGCTTCACCCCGGGCTGTCTCAGTCAAGACAGATTGGGAATGGGTCATAGCAACGACAAGTCGGCGCCGTTCGCACTCCTAAAGTAATACAGTCTCTCAAAAATTTTGCAAGAATTATTTAACTATAAAGGTATAAGAATTTAAACACTGTTCTCTAAAAAACAATCTGATACATAACAGATAGACACACATCAAGCTTTGTGCGTTAAACTATATGTTGTCTGTTACAAACAACATATAAAACAAACAACAAACTACAAACTATATGATAGTCCTCTTTTTTCAGTAAAGGTTTATGTGTACCATTCTAAGGACATTCTATGAAACAAAACGATATGCCATTTAAAGAATATTTGAAATTTAAAAAGGAAAAAGGGATAAGTATTTATTCTGTCTACGAATCCCGTCGTAAACTTGACGTAAATTAAGAACAATCTCAATGTCCACCGTTTATCATTGATTCCAATAATTATTAATGTACACGTTCATCAGAAATAAACTGCAACGGCATACGTGCAGACAACAAATTGACAGTAATTAACTGTAGCATCAGTTGACTCTGCTAATTGATCAATTGTCGATCGGCCGTGTTTTGAATGCAAATGTTTCAACTTTGCGGCTTAAATATCACGGAGGCGTGAAAACTAGTTAAGCTTGCAATGGAACTGAAACTGCGGTTTTGCAAAATGCTATTTCGCATTTTCTACGTGCCTACTAGGTTTTAATTACCACATTTTCCTTTGAGAAGGGAAATGTAATTAAGTTTTCTTTTCACTTTCTTTCTGATTTCTGGATAGTTATTGTATTAGAGATGAAATAAATGAATGCATATATTTCTTTTCGCTAATTTTATTCAAATTTGTGACTAAAATTATCTGTTTGTCTAAAATGATTTCCAAACATTTTTGCTGCACTAGAGCAGCAAAAATGTATGGAAATCCTTTACTGCACTGTTTAGTTTTTTTTTACTTCTAGTGCAGCAAAGTTCCGCTTTGTGCTGGATATGTAGTGCAGTTATGATAGAATTTCAGCGTAGTTGGAAGAAAAAGCTATTTGTGCTGTTGCTGTTGTCGAATGAATTTACCAAAGTAGCTCTATTCATTTTATGCTACGAAAACTAAAATAGTATTTGTGTTAGATAAATTGTCTCAACTATTGTGTAAGGATTAAATAGCCAGTATTTATAGTTATAAGTTTGGAAATTAATAAATAACATATAAGTTTTATTAAATCAAATTTCACAGTTCTGTTATTAAAAAAACAAGTCATTAAAACCCATCCCTTAACGTTTCTGGTGCAAAAGTGCCTAAAACAAATATAGTGCCTAAAATAAATAACATATTAAACCACATATAAATATGTACAAAAATAGCTACTTGTTAATAAAATCACTAAACATTTATACTTTAAGCAGATTATTATTGCTTATTTCATAGTAATTAAATAGAAGTTTAAGGAAAAGTGTTAGAAACCTAACGTGACATTTTCATACTAAAAGCAAATTTAACCTAAATATTACTTTTGAAAACAAATGAATGTACAAAAATATAGACAAGGAATCCATATTAACGAGCATTCGCATTTCATTTTTCTGAAAATAAAAATACAGTAAATCACTAGTTAAAGAATGTAGTCATAATTTATTAACAACAATCACGTTTACATAGTCATTTTAACATGGTGTTTCGACAATAAGATAAACCTACAGGGCGTTTCTTACTTTTGATCCTCCGTCACCATACACCGGAGTTGTAACTAAGAAGTTATAACTTTGCTTTTATCTACAAATTACATAATCCACCTCTGTGTTAAAGTTTAGGAGCACAGGTAAAATTATGCAGAAATAGGTAGAGGCCAAGTGCGAACTCACATAGCTAATACCCCACAATAGAGTGGGATAAATAGAGAAAGAATGAGATCACATAAAACCAATAACTATAATAACATGACTCAAATATTATTTATATTCGACAATATTCTGAGATTCCGGAGTATTATTATTGTGAGAGGAGAATTTTTATTCGTGTTCTAATATTAGGCATGTAAATAATTAAGGCTTGGCGACTTGCCACGGTTTATTGAGTTACATCGGAAACAGCGAATACCAAGTAATGAAAGTCGGGAAAATGACTTTATATTGATTTTATTTTTATATACCTAATCGGTGCCAAGTAGGATTAAGCATTAACGTTGATAAAACCAAATTTTTACATATAACTAGGTATAAAAGGTAGGTTCTGACTCCAGGTGTAAAAATGATATTGTAGCTAGAATATCAATGGCAATGCGAGCATTCCACGATACAAAAATCCGTTTTATTTCAAAAATGTCACGTACAATAATGAACGCTTGATCAAAACTTATATGTCTGGTCTGGAGTATGGCTCTATGTGGTTGTGAGGCCTTGGTTATGAATAAGAAGGATAGAGAACGATTTGAGGCGTTCGAGATGTGATGTTGAAGGCGAATGGAAAAGATAAACTGGACGGAGAGAAAGACAAAAAAGAAAGTTCTGGACTTTGTTGTGAGAAGAGAATTTTATTGAATCATATAGGCATACGGCGTGAAAAGATATTAGGCCATCCTAAAATATGACACGACGAATTTATTAAAATCAGCTTAGAAGAAAAAATTGAGGTTAGTAGAGGAAAAGGAAGGCCAAGCATTCACAGACGAAATAAAAGAGAGTTATGTCGTACCGAGAAGTCAAAGAGATAGCGAAGGATTGGAAAAGATGGAAAATACTCCACCGTCAAGAACAAAGTATATCTTAAATATATTAGGTATATGGCAATTGGTGCAAAACAATAAATCTATCTGGCCTCTCGGGCTAACCCAGGAACACGCTTTGATGTTCGCAGCAAATAATCGCTAAATTATGAAAATAATAGGCAAATTTTTGATAACTTGGGTTACATTGATACAATTTTCGGACGGGTCCCTGACATGATACTCGCTGATATTGTAGCTTTTTTTAGGTGAAAGAATTTTGAAAATCAATCCAGTAATTTTTGACTTCATCTACTACGAACTAGCAAAATTTTCCTCTTTATAATATTAGTCTAGATAAATGCGAGATGGGAAGTACAATAATATGAAACAAACAACGTGACACATTTTAGGACCTAAAACATTAGCCATGACCTTCGTATTAATACTATTAGAAATAAGCCATGAAATTATCCGAATACCTCTCTTCTGGTGCAAAGACAACATGTAGTATTGTATTATACCAACCTATGCAAAACAGTGTTATCTCACTGCGTATAATAAATTGAATAGCGAGCGACAGAGTTAAGCAATCAGAGTGATTGAAGTTTGTTGATTTGCCTGACTTTGATTAACAGCGACCTACTTGGATATTCAATCCACTCCTAGTTTAACCAGCGATTGGACCATTGGACATAAAACAATCCTAGACGGCTCATCTTAAGCGGCTTTTTTACGAGGTGCCAAAATCAAAATCAAAATCAAAACGTTTATTCAGAAAATAGGCCTTTGCAGGCACTTTTTCACGTCATATCATATTTAAATTATCTTATTAGATAATATGTATTTATTAATTGTTCAAAAGCTACAGACTACTAGCGTTTCGGAACCGACCACTGCAGAGAAGAAACGCCGAAAGAAACTCTTATCAACAGTTTTGGTCGCCTACTCGCCTGAAGGGCTTTATATGATTACGAATATTTATTCCTTATTGTCTTTTTCTTTCTTTTCTTTTTTCTGTTTTCATGTTACAATTTCAATATACATGCCATCTTGTTTAAGGTCAGAGTGGAACAGTCATCTATCCTCAATGTCTATCTCAGATCTTATGCTGAGAGAACGTAAATACATACATGGTATCACGTCTTTATTCCTAACGGGTAGAAAGAGCCCCCGGCCATAAGACCGAAAGGCTACTTTTAGCATAAGTATTTATGGGCTTAAAGATGGAATACGGAATCAAAATAGTGATGCTCAGAGTAAATTCTACAAAACTAGATATTTATTATATGGTGCAGGAATGGCCTTTATGAATGGCCTTGAAGTTTTAAAAAAATTGATAACTAACCTAGAAGTAAGTATTACTAACAATTATGTATGAGTCACTGTTACTTAATAAATATAAAATTCATTCATTCATTCATTTAAATATTTCAAAGACGGAAATGTATATATGTCACCTAGAGATAGAATATTAACTCAAGTAGACGTGAAATAATTTAATGTCTCCTAATTGGTAATTTTCTTTATGTTGATGAAGAGGTTTCCCTAAAATATTGTTGAGCAATAAAAGCGTTGGATTATTCTTTTTTTGCGTCTTTTCAGCCTTCGCTAACAATTATTAATATTCACCGTTATCTAGCCATATGTAAGGGTCAAAAATCGACATTATCATACAAAATATTCAACCACCCGGGCGATCATTTTCAGGGAAAGTCAAAAAATTTTTGGGTTGCGAGCATTCGCTCCTAGGTAAATTTGTTCATTTGGACGGTCTGAATCACCCTTTAAAGGGAATGTCAAGGGTCAATTTATATACTGTATAAATCAATGTTATAACTTATAACCATTCTCTAAAGGAAATAACGCCATTTGATAGCGTTCATGGCACTGAAGACAGCGGGCGACGTGGTTCACGGTGATTTATAATATCCAAGAGACATTTCCTGATAATTAGCATGGAACCTGTTCACTGTAGGTATCCCGACGGAATTCAAAGAGCAAAATATAAACTTGATACGCGGACTTTGATTTATCTATATTTCTTGGGAGATTTGCTAGTTGCTTTTTAAAAATACAAATATTTGTATAATATTTAATATTATATACAGACTTAGCCGTGTAATTCCCGGCAGAGTAGAATACGGACGACTCCAAGTCTTCCCGGGGATGTAGTAGAAGGCGACTTAGGAAACACAAGCTAAACAAAGCTTACAATCTTTAAGGAGAATTCTCCATCCCATCTGGTCAGCATGGAGAGTGTAAGCCAAGTTCTCTAACTGCTCTAGTTTATGGCTCCGGTAGCACAGAGAGGGTCGTACTCCTGCAGAGAGACTAAAAAAGACTTGATGATGATGATAGTACAGACCTAACTATTGAGAGAGTATTATCTAACTATTCCGATCCGTGTCCAAAAAAACCGGCCAAGTGTGAGTCAAACTCGCGCAATGAGGGTTCCGTACAATATGCTTCGTGAACACACACACAATGTGCAAAAAATGTTTGATTCAATTGACTAGCGCCATCTGGTGGTGTTTTAGTGAACTATTTCCCTAGATGAACTTATTATTGTGAGTTTACCTCTTAATTTTCAAGTGATAGAATTCTTATTATTTTTCCTGTAATCTTCAAGGAATGAAATTCATTTTGTAATTTTTTCAAAATTTTCGGCCCAGTAGTTTTGGAGATCAGGGGGGGGAATGGTCAATTTTTGCCTTCTTTCGTGAATAAAATCAAAAGTATTGATTTTACCCGAACAAAAAAAAATATTTTTGAGATCCTCATAATGAGCCCTTTCATTTGATATATGACACAGTAAGGTTTGCAAAACTTTTTTTTTTAATTTTGTAATTGGGCCCCTCAAGATGACGCTTATTTCAAAAAAATCTTTATTTACTTTGCACATCTGTGTTTGGGTCATAGGATTACACTATCTTACCAAATTTCATCTAATTTGGTTCAGTAGATACGGAGAAAATCGGCTGTGACAGACGGACGGACGGACAGACAGACGCTCGAGTGATCCTATAAGGGTTCCGTTTTTCAACTTTTGTACGGAACCCTAAAAAGGATTGGATTAGACAATCTTAGAGAACCAATAGTGAACTCCGATTCGGGTGATGCCAACTTTGTAAAGATTCAACTTCTCGAAGACCCAGGCGTGTTTGTTCACTTCAAAAAGGAGCCGTTCAACCTGGCTCATTTTTCAAAATTTATCTGCGGGTGACATAGGCTATAATTTACGCGGATCAAATCGCTACTTTAGTTATGAATATAATATTGCCTAGTAGGTATGGAGAGAAAATAAATCAGCACGCAATTTGTCTGCACGCTACTTTAACCAGCTGGTCCAAGATCACAGACGGGTTACGTAAAAATAATTTAATTTGGGCCATTATTCATGGGAAGTGGGAGTCTTCCGAGATTTATTGGGAAACGATGCGAAACAACGTGCAGTAATTGAGTGGCCGTCAATCACCCTTAAGACGTTAATTGGAGATGGTGAAGAACATAAAATCTTTTTCGCCCCATAATATCTTCAGCCCTTAAATTTCCTATACTGCTGGTGATATATTCAAAAAATTTTAAATAAAAGAAAATATAAGATACTGGCAAGTTAATATAAATACTATATATAAGTAGATATAAAGTTAATAAATGCTATTGTGCGAGTGTTTCGAAGTCAATGACATTATAAATAATGATTTAATTTATGTAAAATCATAGAATTCTTAATAGAATCAGACCTACTTAAAGTACTTGCTTTCTCATTCTGTATAAATACATTATTGAATTTGCCATACCGACATTGGCGACAAGAACCCTCACCTATTTTACTGTAATAAAATGTATGTTGCGCGAAATGAAAATGACGAAAATAGTAACACAAATGAAAATTGCTCGAGTAGCAGTAACGTTGCGCGATTTTGTGGCTAATTGCTCTGTGCGCGGCAAAAGTTAAGCTCGTTTGTGCAGTATGGTTCCCTGAGAGGTCAGATACGATGACTACTACGAGATTCATGTAATTAATTAATTTGCCCCGAATCTGTCTCTGTGGATCAACTCATGGTAGGATTAGAACCACTGCCTGACATTTGATTGAACTGAAATTATAGTAAGTCAGATGCTAATATAACATTATGGAGCCAATCAGCTTTACTGATGATGGAGTTGGAAGGTGGCTAGTAGTGGTAGGGACTCCTAAATTAAAGGGAGTCAAACCCATTGTGTTTAGGCTTGTCTTGTGTTGATTTTGTCTTGAAGCTTTTATATTATAATACGTTCGTAATAAAAACTTGTATATAAATGTTGCAAAACTTATTATTGCGTATAAATTTTAGTGCTTTTTTATAAAAAAAATACTGCATGGAAAAATTATAATCTTTATCACTCGTGATGGTGTAAAAATACCTAATTATCTCGTACATCCGAATCCGCTTATAAATTCAGAAGTTATTGTGGATAAAATTAAATCATATACTCGTTTATAAAAGATATAAAGATACCGAATTTATGTCGCATATTTTACAAATGTGTTACTGGCAAAGAAATCACAATTTCATGATAGTAAGTCAGCGGAAGTACCCTATTATATAAGTCAAAAGAAGCACCCTATTATATAGGGTATAAGTTTTGACTTTATTAGAAATTCTATTCTTTTCTATATTCTATTCTAGAAGTAATGTATATTTAAAACTTTAATTTGCGGAGAACCGTTATAAGTAAAATGAATCAGGCATCAGTAAAAATAATAAGAATCTTTTTTGGTACCTATATGAAAAGCAAGTAATACAAACGAACGAAATAAAAAAAATTGAACTCTGTAATGGCGTGCGCTAATTTTCTGGCTAATCGGTTTGTAGAAAAAGTTAAACCCATTTGTGCAACACGATCAGTGACGGGGCAGATAGAAAAGTAGATAAATGAATTCCAAGTCTCATTTATACTTGTTTTTCTTGTGATATATTTAGAAAACGCTGAATTTAAGGGCATTTTTGAAAATGTGCATTAAAATGAGCCATGTGCGTTTGAAAATGTATAGGTAGTTTTGGGAGCTCGACTTTCATAGGACATCACATTTTAAAAATAAGCATTGTGTTTGTGAAAAAAAGCTTAGAGTTTTCATAAAAATGCTTTTTGTTGAAAATTAAAGCATCAATAACAATATTTGAAACAAGAGGCCAGATAAAATATAATGTTTTATTGTTATTTTGGACTTTTGCGCTTTAATTTTAATTTATTTGCTCCACCATGGATGTCACTTATTCGAAGCGTAAACGTAAACAAATCTGATCAAGAAAAATCCGGCCAAGTGCGTGTCGGGCCACGCGCAGTGTAGAGTTCCGTAGTTGCGAGTGACAACTTTGAGTTCACACTCGCGCCTCATAGTTTAACGACCAAAAACATCTGACAATGAAAATTGTATGAAATTTTACATTTTCGAGTAAATTTTATAAGTTGGTTGTCTATAACTTTTTAGTTCGTACTAAATACTCAGCTCTGGTAAGTAGTTTTCCTTTCAACTTCAGTATATACAGGGGGGGGGGGGGCACTTACCTCTAACAAAAATTTGCACTTTAAAACCAAATATTTCGGAAACGGATCCCTAAATTGAAAAATGGTGTTCTCAACCTCACTATATTTTTCAAAGACCTATTTAACGATACCCAACACGATGGGTTTATATAGAAAACTTCCCTCTTTACTTGTAGGGGCTAGCTACCCTAAAACAATTTTTTTTCAATATTTTTATCTACCACTTTTTTGGCATGACTAATATACATACCCATACCAAATAACAGCTTTCCAGTACTTATAGTCTCTGAGTAAAACCGCGGACGGACGGACAGACAGACAGACACGGCGAAACTATAAGGGTTCCTAGTTTACTACGGAACCCTAAAAAGGCGGATATCTTTGTAATCATATTATAAGCGATGCAGCTAAAACTCATAACTATTTTGATTTCCTTTCATACATACACCGCTCATCATCTCGGATTTGTCTACCCTGTAAGGGATAAAGACACGATTAGTAGTACGAATGTAGGAATGTATATTTATGTGTGGATTTTTAGGGTTCCGTAGTGAACAAGGAACCCTTCTAGTTTTGCCATGTCTGTCTGTCTGTCGGTCTGTCTGTCCGTCCGCGGTTTTACTCAGAAACTATAAGTACTAGAAAGCTGTAATTTGGTATGAGTATGTATATTAATCATGGCAAAAAAGTGGTAGAAAAAATCTTAAAAATTTTTGTTTTTGTAGTAGCTTCCATACATGTAAGAAGGAAATTATTTTTTATTTTCTCTAAAAACCCATCGTGTGGGGTATTGTTAAATAGGTCTTTAAAAAAAATTATGAGGTTTAGAACGTCATTTTTCGATTTAGGGATCCGTTTCTGAAAAATGTGGTTTTCAAGTGCTAATTTTTGTTAGACGTACGTGTCCCCCCCCTGTATCTGCTAAACGGTTATATATGAATACGTGAAAAAAATCACAGCATTAGTAAATATAACGAAGTTGAAAGAAAATTATCAGAGCTAAGTACGAAAAACCACTTATTGAAATATAGCACTCTTTCATAAACCGCAAAAATAACTTTGTCATTCATACAGATACTACGAAAAACAAAGTTATCTTTGCTGGCGAAAAATTATAGAGGTTTTCGGCTAATCTAAGCTTGCTTCTACGGAACCCTTCATGGGCGAGCTCAACTCGCACTTAGATTTTTTTCATTATAATACAGGATAAATAAGTATATCCTGTATATACTTATTTATCCTGTATACATGCATATTACTCGTAAAACACTCGTAACATAAGTAGAAGAAGTCAAAGTCAAAGTCAAAAGTCAAAAGTCAAAGTCAAAAGTCAAAGTCAATCATTTTATGCATCATAAGATATTTCAATATCATTTAGTGAACGTCAATTTTTTTCATAATTACAATTAGTTTACAAAGATATATTATTGTTGGCGTCAATAATTTACTTACGGCTAAGTTTACACCGCTTCCAAGGCGGAGTGCAGAAGAAGCGGCAACAAACTGCACAGCGCATTTTCTCTAAATGACATCAACTTACAATCTACGACATACCTATTTAAAATCACTTAAGTGGACTAGAGCTTACATTGTCATGTCATGAATTAAGATTGAATTAGTAATAAATGTCAAATCATAATTATAGAGGAAATGAATCATTGGTTAAATGTTAATTTAATTTAATATCAAGTCAAAAAATGATAGTACAAAATGTACCAAAACATGACATTACATATACTTACAACACATTATGAGGTAACGGCGCCAAGCTCTGGCTAGATATATTTGTCATTTAGGAAATCATCAGTCCTATAATATGCCTTGTTACAAAGTACCTGCTTAACATACGCTTTGAATTTTTTATCAGGCATATCAAGGACTGATTCTGGCAACGTATTATTATTAAGTAGATAGCTAATGTCATAAACAGTAACGTTTGCTTTACGACTTCTAATAATTTGTCAGAGATTTTATTTTCCGGTTGAATGTAAAGAACTTATGGTGTGCATGCGCGCGCCTACGTTGCATCTTCCATTCGAATTAATGAAACATAGACGTACAATTTTCGCGTCAGGACAATAAAAATTTAATATGATTCAAGATGGATTCAAGTACGATGTTTTGAGTATTACAGTAGTTACCTATGAGCATCGATCCGACCGAATCGAGTGAGGTGAATAAACATACGAGTGACACAGTGGATTGAAAAATATTTTTTAATGTTATCGCGATTGTTAAACATAAGAATAAAAAGTTGAAAACCAATTTATGCATTATGTCAAAACTCTTAGAACAAACGTTATTGTTTATGATGTTAGCCATCTACTCATAGCGAGGTTTCTGGTATTTTTCAAGGAACCATAGATATCAGAATATCAAGGAACCCTGTGTGGTAGTCTACATAAATATGAGTAACTGAACATATAAAAAAGAAGAATCAAAATAGCCCTTAATGTCATAATGTCGAAAAGAACAATAACGACCTTTGTTCAATTAAAACAAGAGTTCATCCATCGCGCAAATTGATTACCTACATCGAGATAAACCGCTAATTCGCACAATTTCCAACTGGAACACGTTTTTATGATGGATGTACGTGGGAGAGGCATAAAATGAATCCGGATAGCTGCTGGCTGGATAATGAGTTCACGATAATGTCTCTCGGCGACGGAAGCTCAAATACTTGAAAACCTACATATTTTCAGTTGTTAATCAAACGGTCCTCGAAGGAAAATGATTTTTCAGTTGTTAGTCAAAAAGATTTTCCTAGGCAAATGATGGATTCGTATTAAGTATACATTATACTTACTATAACTTTACCTTGCTTGCCGCGTGGTTCCCGGCAGAGTATAGGACCATAAAGCAGCATACTTTAAAGTTGATGATAGTGTAGATGACGCGATATCACAGATATACTCGTTGAGTTCGAACCCCCAGCCAATATTTGGATCTCGGCAGCCGGATCCTGAATTCGTCTGTTTGCTTGACCTTAAAAAAAATCTATGGGAAGCCTAAAATAAATGTAGCATCCTGGAAATGACCAGATGCAACAGACGGTTTTTATTGTCATTGTTCGTAGTAGTTTCTATAGTTATTGTTAAATAGAATACAAGTAAAGATAAAAGCCCCTGCACGGGAACTTTCCAAAATGTCCGCTTTTTATGATGGCAATAGCCCATATGCTCGAGCGGCCGTTTGAAGGCATTGTTGGCTGCAGTCGGCCGAAGGCCTTCCCGTTAGTAATAGTTTTAGGCTATTGTTTATAATACTTTTAAGGTGGTGGGTTTTATGTTATTGATATTTTGCCGGGGCTGTGTGGCTCGAGAAATGTAACTAGTTAAGTTAGTATTAGAACGGACTGCAAAGAGTACGGACATACCAAATAGTTAAAGATTGTTTTAAGTCGTAGCTCTGTCCGTGGTACTCCGGGTGGCTCGCGGAGTCACTCGTTATAAGTAATTTGTAGTGTGTGTATGAATAAAGATCAATTAGAAGAACAACACGTTTATATATTGCTGCAATCCCGTGTAGTTTGGATAAACCACCATTGAGCTAAATTATCCAATTCTACATATTTTGGGGGCTCGTCCGGGATTGAAGATCATTGTTAGCGGGATTGTTGCAGTCAACGTGGTTGTGAGTGCTTCGTGGAAAATGTCCGGTCTAGTCAAAGCAATCCGCAGTAGTTACGGCAAGTGTGCGTGAAGTAAGCGAACAACAATGGGAGGTGTTACTGACGTTGCGGGGCGTGTGAAGGCGCTAGAGTTGGGAGAGGACCAGCTTGCGCATATGAACGTTGCTGAGCTCAGAGAGGAGCTCAGGCGACGGCGTCTCCGGGCAACGGGCGGGAAGCACGAGTTGTTGGTTCGGCTGAAGACGGCATTGCGCGTTCAACGAAAACGACTGTTTGACGACGACGACGAGGAAGAAAGCGAAGAGGAAAGTGACAGTAGCAGCAATGAAGAGGATCGAGGTATACGCGTTGTTAGTCATCGTGGATGTAACAAGATTCAACGTGTGTTATCCCATTCATTTGATATACATAAATATTTAAAAATCTTTAGTGATGATCGCGATGATTTTCAACAGTGGCTACAAAATTTTGAGGAAATGGCCTTACTATGGAACTGGGAAGAGTGCTATAAAGTACTTTATTGCAGGTTATTGCTAGCAGGAGAAGCAAAGGCTTTTGTAGATTATATGAGATGCTATAGGTGGGAAATTTTAAAAGAAACTTTGGTTAAAGAATTTGGGACAAAAGATGAAGGTACAGAATTTTATATTGAAGAAGATAACATTAAATTAAAGAAAAAATCTATATTGAAGCAAAAAAAACAAATTTTCGCCATCTGTAAAGCCAACGGCGAAGTCTTGCGTCAAAATTAGTGAAAATAATAATAAAAGTGCAGTGTGTGTGTGCTCTAAAACGGCAAAAAGTAATTGTGAGTGTAACAAAGAGGGACACATATCGTCTAAGTGTCAAATCAAACCAAACAACGTGTGTGTGGCATCGCAATCTGCGAGGCGCAGAGGGCGCAAATATCAAGTAGACGTTACAATTAGAGACACTAAGATCGTAGCTTTAGTGGATACAGGAAGTGATTTAACTTTAATGTGCAAAAGCGTGTATGAGCAGTTGGGAGCACCACTACTTGAAAGTAAGCCGGTATGTGTTGTCGGTCTTGGGTCTATCGTTAAGAAGAGTATTGGGTCTTTCTCTACTCATATGAATATTGACAATGATAGTTTTGATGTTGAATTTCATGTGGTCCCTGATGCTATATTAAAACGTCCCGTCACACTGGGGAATGACTTTTTAGATCATGTTGAGTTAACTGTCCGCGGTGGTCAAGCAGTGATCAAGTCAGTGCCGCAAGATGAAGATGACATTCCATACATTTTTCAACTAAATACAGTTACCGAGGGGAAAGAACTTGACCTGTCGCATATTCAATCGCCACAGGTAAGTACTGATTTAAAAGTGAGTGAATCGAATGAATCGGTTAGTGTTAGCTCAGTAAAAGAATGTAAAAAAGATCCTATCGAAAATTGTGATGAGAAACACAAACCAAATTTGGAGGATAATAAAATTCGCGGAGTAATTATTAATAAAGATATTTCACATGGGGTGTATCTTACACAAGAAAGTGGTAAATTGTATACCAAATTAGAGAATATAGCACAACTTAACTCAATGGTCAAGGAAAATAATTATTCGAAGAAAAATCTTTTTAGATCAGCAAAATTCGTTACTTTACGAACTCGGATTTTGGCTCCTTCAGAGCAAAAAGAGGTAAATGATTTATTGAATTTATTAGAAGAAAACTTCACTTGGCAATTTAAATGGAATTGTAAACAAACGAAAGATATGTTTAATGATGTGAAAATGTTGTATGATAATTTTATGAAGGTATATAATAACCAGCTTGAATTAGATTTTATGAATAAAAATAATCGGAGATGTATTGTAAGGATGTCCGAAGCGGATAATTGTTATCGTAAAATAGAATTAAAATCTCCTATACTGTTAAGGTCTAGAATTTCCTTGTTAGATTTTAAAATGGTAAAATTTCATAGCTTCAAGAAGACGTTGAGAAGGAAAAAGTTGTATTGTAAGGTACTTTTGGATAAGGTGAAATTTAAAGTCATTTGTAAGTATAAGTTAGGCAGGCGTCGCAAGAAGAGACGTGCTTTAACTTGTCAGTCATGGAAGGCAGGTAGATGCCCAAAAAAGAAAGGACATTTGAGGGCAAATGTCATTCAGGACGGCCGAATGTAGCATCCTGGAAATGACCAGATGCAACAGACGGTTTTTATTGTCATTGTTCGTAGTAGTTTCTATAGTTATTGTTAAATAGAATACAAGTAAAGATAAAAGCCCCTGCACGGGAACTTTCCAAAATGTCCGCTTTTTATGATGGCAATAGCCCATATGCTCGAGCGGCCGTTTGAAGGCATTGTTGGCTGCAGTCGGCCGAAGGCCTTCCCGTTAGTAATAGTTTTAGGCTATTGTTTATAATACTTTTAAGGTGGTGGGTTTTATGTTATTGATATTTTGCCGGGGCTGTGTGGCTCGAGAAATGTAACTAGTTAAGTTAGTATTAGAACGGACTGCAAAGAGTACGGACATACCAAATAGTTAAAGATTGTTTTAAGTCGTAGCTCTGTCCGTGGTACTCCGGGTGGCTCGCGGAGTCACTCGTTATAAGTAATTTGTAGTGTGTGTATGAATAAAGATCAATTAGAAGAACAACACGTTTATATATTGCTGCAATCCCGTGTAGTTTGGATAAACCACCATTGAGCTAAATTATCCAATTCTACATATATCATGGGTCCTCGATATTTAAATATTTCCTGGAGTCCAAAATCAACCTGTGCAAACCTTTTGAGTGAGTGACCCTGACATTTTGCAATCTCGAGAACAGGCCTGATTTGCATCGGTACACATTGCAGAGCCTGAACTAACAACTCTAACAAGCGTCTTTTTGTGACAGTCCGCAATTACAATCTCAAATCTATTAAATCAGGAATAAAAGGCAGGTTATAAAATTTCGGCCGTCGAAAAACCCAGCGCAATAAATAAACTTTACTGACTGCTGGAATGAAAGCGCTTTCATAGCCGGCATACAATTTTAACACCGAATACATCATTCATTCATATTGTTGTCTTCTTTATTTTTAGATGCCCTTTTGTGCTGAAACAGTCCAGTATTGTATTTGCCTATTGTAACTGATTTTATCTTTACTCTTTTTTTAGTAAATTACCTATTTACTTTATGATTGTCATTGGATTCAATATTTTGGCAGTTATGTAGTATGTTTTGATAGCAGACTGGTAAAAGATATATATTTTAAAATATTATTCATCATCATCATCATCAGGTCTTTCTAGTCTCCACTGCTGGAGCACGACCCTCTCTGTACTATTAGAGCCATATACTAGCCTGAGTAGTCAGAGGATTTGGCCTACAACACTCTTCACGCTGGCCAGACGGGTTGGAGAGGTCTCGTTGATGTTAATAAGCTTTGTTTAGCTTGTGTTTCCTTAGTCGCCTTTTACGACATCCACGGGATGACTTGGAGTGGTCCTATTCTACTCTGCCGGGAACCACACGGCACATCGGTCACACACGGTCAAAAATATTATTAAAGATCTTTAAAACTCGTAAATGTAAAAATAGATAAATTGTAATACTACATTTTTTTTGTATATAATACATAATACATGAATTATTTTCATTCATCCTAAAAGAAAGGGCATACTTTATTTATAAAAAAAATGTGGATCGTGCTTACCACTCTATCACAAATATCGGTAATCTACTGGCTCACAATAGGGTAGGGCAGTTATCTATTCTGTGGGTCGAACGACCTCTTTCGTGCCTAACAATAGGGTTATGTAGACTGGTACATAATAATTTACTAGGAAGCATGGCACCTGAAAGCTACACTGTAAACCACCGAAGGGTTGGATGTCTACTCTACAATACAGGCCTTACAACTCTATACTACTGTCTCATAAAGACCAGAATAGCCCATATTATATCCTTGGCAGACATCAGTTTGCCAGGAGTTCGGTTCGCAATTTCGTTCCAAGTGCTCGTCGTTTTAACGAGTGTCTTTTATGTGTTTACACTCAGAATTTTACTGAATACAGACGTTCAAAGAACTGTAAGTATAATCGTATGTATTATTTTCACTTATATTTACCTAAAAGTTTTTATTCTAACAAGATTGAACTATTAAACATTTGAATAGATTACAAAAAAATACTTTTAAGGGGACTGTTCAAAAGGTTTATAAACATATTATTATTCTCAATATAATATTAGCTACATAAATATTTAGTGTTCACATTCATTTTCAACTGCCTTAATTTTAATACGTACTAATGACTTTAGTGTAAGCTGCCCAGAAATGTATTGGAAATGGGGTACATGTTTAAGTTGCTTTGAGAACTCTTATGAATTATAGCCAACTATAACACACATAAACCTTCTCAGAACAATGCTATGCACGTCAGCAAAAAACAGGTTTAATACCGCCTTGGTACTTGTAGTTTCCATGAATAACCTATGTAAAGTATTATTACCCATATTACCTACCATCAACCTGCCATATCCAAAAATTTATGGTTTTCCAGATATTTGATATTTAATTTCTTGATAAGAACAGTCAATCTTACTTCGGTTTAGGGCTTATTTTTTCATTTTGCAGCCGACCTTATTCTATTTGGTCGTAATACCTATTTTGCCAAAATTGCTTCGAATATCTACAAGATAACGAATGATGTTTTTTTTTTACATTTTTATTCTCACACCTATATGTTCGGCCCCGTCTTTCTACGAATAAATATAGCAGTTCAGGGTGTAGATGACACTTAAAACATCTGTGTTCCTTCAGCTATCTTAAAAGATGCAATTATTTGGTAAAATGTTAGAGATTCTCAGAAAAACACCGTCAAAACAGGTAGAGGTAGGTAATTTTATTCCTCAAGATTGCTCCCAGTAGAACTTATTTTGCACAAGATAAGTATGTAATACATATACGAGTAAGTACAATGCATAACCAAAAGTTCCTGGATTGCGTGTCTTTTGAGTTTGTCATATGACTCGTGTTCGGTCGTTTCCATCCACCCGTTTCCTTTGAATGAATATATCATGAGGAAACCTGCACCTGCCTGTATTACTCACTAGTGGGTAAAAATGATTTCTTAACTAAGCTATGTGAAAATTGAAATATTCACTTGAATTTTCCTTATAAAAACTTAAATGTCGAATATGTGAAAGACCATGAATAGATAAGGTCAAGGCTTCAAAATCTTGGTATTGATCAAAATCTGAGACTTTACAGCTGTTCTTTGTTTTTTAAAAGAAAAACAGAAAGGATTTTATGCGGATTCGTACAACGTAATATGTAGTTAAGAAAAGCATAACAAAGTTAACCGTATCACGTAATGGGTAGTCCTAATTCTGTAGAGTACCTAATTACTGCTATACGAACGATTGCCTGACCCTTTCAAACGAACGACTTTCTTTTGATCCCAGCATTTTATGACTCCTCTGATCCCAGAAAATCTTGAAATTCTTTTCGAGTTGTTAGCAGGTATGTTCAATAAAATGTAAGGCTATCATGCACAGTTGTGATTCTTGACATTTACGTTAGCATGATTTTATTGACCCTTAGCCTAAAAAAGGGGATAAAATGAGCGTTGTACATTAGTTTTTTTGAAATTTGGTCAATTATGAAGTTATAAATGTAACAAAATGATATCTTAGCTCATGGTTCAAAAAAGACTTTTGTATAATATCATTTAAAAAAATGTTTTTTTTTATGGTGGTTTGCCCAACCACCATAAAAAACATAAAGGATGTAAATTTGGACGAAATCCCATAATTTTTTGAAGTGGGCGTCATTGTTGGGTGAGTGCCGCTAAAACTATTGATATCTCAGTGTCAACATGCTCCCGAGAAGGTTCGTGATAAAGCGGAAACCCACAAGGATGAAGTCACTGGAAGGTGCTAATTCCCAATATTGAAAGATACTTAAAGTATACAATAGGCATATATATGTTGTGTACCCGAACTGTGGGTATCTTACACAATTCCCGTATTATGTACAAGTTTCCGTGCTCTGAGTGGCTCTTATGACAAAGCCATCATCTTTAAAGGTCACGTGATTGATCGGCGAAGTGGAGATAATAAGATTTGCCCTAATTCAGATATCAAACTTGGTGATACCGTGCCACGTCACGACCCTCGACTCCTGAGTGCGTACTTTGCGTTCATGACTTACATACTTAATAGATGTACCTATATAAGGCTGTGTATTATAGCTGTGAAGTGTGAAGAGGGTAATGTCTAGTGGTATGTAACGGAATTTTAGCGCGAAAGTTCAAAATCAAATGTCTGCCAGTTTGGGTATTTCTTTCGGTTTCTTCAACAGTGTTGAATTTTGTAGTCATCTTTTTATGAGACACAATAGATTGTCGCGTACACTCTACCAGTTTGCACCTTCGCAGCTAGTGATTTGATTGTAAGATGTCGGTAAGTTCAATGTAAATTTCTGATCTTTTGAAAATAGAGTTTTTCTTTATTTACCTGTTTAAACACTATAAAGACACACTTATTAACAAAAAATATCCGAATTGGGAAGGTAAAATATACTTTTGTGTACGAATATACAAAAGACATATATTTTTGTTTTATATTATTTCAAAATTTATATTTATCTTGGTTTCTGAAGTAAATTTCAAAATATATAACTAAAGGAATAACACGCCCGTTCGTTTTGTACCCAAGTGACTTCAGGCCGCAGGTGAGTCGTTTTATTTCAGCTCACGTTTGAAACGTTTGCTCCGTTTACGTATAACGATGTTGGCTGTATTTACTTATAGACTTGATCATGCAAGAATTAATAATGTTAATTCTTGCATGATCAAGTCCTTTCCTTTCTACGACTTAATTTGGTGACTAATTTTCTTGGTAAAGCATTTACTTCATAGATAGAGTAATAATTATTTAAATCCTTATTATTAATTCTTTTTCCAAATTCAAGCTGAAATTTTAACGTTAAATTATACAAACCAAAGTCATGTCAGATTTGAATAAATTATGTCTCATCTTTTATCTCAAAAACTCAAGACCTACAGAAAATTCCAGCCGCGAATTCGTTAGATGGTATTTTTTTGGTTTTTGCTGTCATATTCTTAGTTGGGTTGTTATAATATAATAGATTTTCATGAGAAAATACATTATTATGCAAATTAGCAAAGGCTCAACTATTACTCCTCTTCTGTTACGAAATCTTGAAAGATATATCGTCGCGTTTACGAGCAAGACAATTGAGACGGCCTAACGCAAATTTTATCGAGAAAAACTGCCTTAGAATAAAATCCCGCTTGAAGATAAAAGACGTTTTGTTACTTAGCGATAAATTTTATTACTGCTTTTTGTAAGAGACTACAACATTTCGTAGATCGGATTATCCCACTTGTGCGACTTATACCCATAGACTGATATATTTTGTCTTAGGATTTTCTTTATACGATACGATCAAAGAACGGGGATGTTTAATTAGATATTGGGTAGACTGATACGTAATCCTGTAAAAGAGATTCAAGATAGCGGACCCCAGGCTTAAAAGCAAAACAGAGCATAAGGATGCAAGCAACATGCTGTGATCAGAGAGACTAAAAAGGAAATTGCATTATTTCTGTCAAAGAGGGGGTAAAGAGAGAATGTGCACGTAATATTTTGCAGGTAGATTATGTGATTAGGTCGTCTATAAGATCCCAAGTAATTTCATTAGCCATGTCAAGTATACCTTGTTAGAAGTGATAATAATTATTTTGATCAAGGCTTTTAGAGCGTCTGGCTCTGATTTCACCGTTCAAGAGTAAAGGTAATAAGACGAATAGTAGCAATTTAATCCGCACTTAGAGATAAAAGGAAAGCTTTTGTCTCCGTAGTCGAGAGTGGACCGTATACATTCTCAGCGTTAGATACGAGAGTCGTCGTTATACCAAGAATTTTTATATGATTAAAATGTCTATAAATAGTTGAAGCAGAATCTTAGAACATATTTATGTATCAATATTATTTTTATTCAGGTAACTATAGTTGGTGTTATTTAAGTCTACAAAGGATCAACCCGTCACTATGAATAACTTTTTCTAAGGGATGAATGCTGGAAATTCGAATAAAATTACAACATTTTCATTCATATTGCTCCACCAGCTGAACACTTTTGCATGAATATGTATTTTTTTCGAGTTTGCAGCGTTAGTCCTAACGGAAAAATCTTCATCTTGACGGGTTGAGTCATCCCTTAACGAATCGGTGTTATTAACATATTCCAAAAAACTTTTTTACCGGTTTTATTTTACATAAATTGTTTGAACAACGATGAATAAATAAAATATATTATATCTTATCACTGTTCAATTACCTCTAAAACCAAATCGCAGCAGGAACGTGAGCGATTTTTACCAACGCAAAAACTCAAGAGAAATAAAATCGGCTATCCAGCCGGCTGCTGATAACGAAATAGCTTTACTTTTTCTGTCGTAGTTACTGTTTCTCTGTGGCTCAGTAAAACGCAACGTCAAGATGGAAAATGATATTTTTCAGATTGGCTTTGGATCTTGGATACTTATATAAATATCCAATTTCGTGTTTTTACTTCATTTGTAGACGCTTTTCTTCGAACCCCAATGTTATTCTGTTGACTTTGCTTTCAAAAATTATTTTTTTCTTAATTATATACCACATGCATTAAAAAAAATACTTAGAATATTGCATTTCTGGCTTTTTCCAAGTAAATGAAAAGCGACAGTGAAGAACATCACTATTAATCTAATAAATCTTTATAAAAAATCTAATAACCTTTAAATTAAATTTAACAGTATCTAGGTAGGTAGTAGTAAAATGATTGCATAATAAAGGTTTGTACCGAGACGATAAGGGTAAGTAAAGTTATACTAATTAAAAAACAAAATTAATTTGTTATCTGTAAATCGAATTAACAGGATCGGACCGATTTTAACCAAGCCAAAATCTCTATAATAAAAAAAAGAAAGACGACCGCCATTAAGGGGTCCGATAAGCCAACTAGCGCCACCCTTCATTTTATTTCTTTTACTTTTAATATGATCTTATTGATAAAAGCTACGTCAGAACTTCGTATAAATTTTCATTACTTAGCATTGGGTAAATAAATTGAACTTCTCATTTCCGCCGAAAACGGCCACTTTTGGCGGTGATGAGTAGTTTACTTAATCTGAAATGTTATTATTGATGAAAAGTTATACTAAATATACTTCAAGTAATTTAATACCGAAGTACTGACGTAGATTTTTACCATTTGACCTTATTTAAGAGTTCAGGAATTAAATTACGGGTGGTGCTAATTTCGCTGATGTAAGCCTTTAAGCCGATTGCTGACAATCAAATTGTAAGCTTTTATTTGCTGACGTAGCTGCAGAATAGCTGTGTAAATTGTGGTTGTGCCCGGGTCCTAACTGCTCCCTGCTGGCAAATCAATGAGATTGTATGGACCTTCGTTTAATAAGACCTTATGTATCCAATTTCCCGAACAGAGTTTTTTCTATATTAAAAAAAAATACTACCGAAAGACCAAGAAAAAGGATCTAGAAAGACTTAACTTTTTTAAAATCATATCTTAGTGCAGGTAGTAAATAAAAATAGTATTAATGTGCTAGTATTTATAATAGCAGCACATGAATACTTTCTAGCTATTATGACTGTCGCAGTCTAAAATCCTTTAGAAGAATTGTGTTTTAGTTAATTTAAATAAGTAAAATAATCGTGTAGTTGACGAAATTTTAGTTTTCATTGAAATCATTGAAAAGTTTTACGGATTTAAAGTAATTTGTTATATGCCATTGGTATCAGGAACGTTAGCATTTAATCATCGCAATAGCTTTATGAAAATCGGCTGTCATAATCGTATGACAAGTATATAAAATTTCTCTGACTAGCTACGTCAGAGAAATTTGTCCGGTTTCCTTAAAAAATATAGTTAGTCCGTTCAGTTGGATGACCAAAAAATATGGGAATCGTATTTTTTCTTTTGTAATAAATGTATAACAAACATAAATAACATATAACCCGTTCAAATTTCGCGTGACGTTACGTACCCCCGTGTGCATTAATACGCTTTATCTTTTTCTAAGGGTCTTACTAATAATTTATTGTTAAGGCGCTCTTATAGTAACACTAGCGCCACCCAGCAATTAATTCTTTTATTCCTAAATTACATCGAATTTAAAAATCTTACAAGTACATAACTAGTAAAGTACTTGTAGCTAGGTTTATTTTGGTTTTCATTTTTACTAATATTTGTTTGATAAATTAAGAGAAAAGCAGGTTAACGCCAAAAGTGGCCACTTTTGGCGTTAATCGATTTTTCTCTTTAAATATGGTACTAGTAAATTAGTTATAATAAATAAAAAATACTACAAGTAATTTACTAGTTTTGTACTTATTAGATTTTTAAAATTCGATATAATTTAGGATTTAAAGAATTTCATTGCTGGGTGGCGCTAGTGTTACTATAAGAGCGCCTTAAGGCGTAGTGAGTTCACACACTAGTGCCACCCAGCAATTCGCCAAATCAATTTTAAAAAAATCTAATAGCTGAATGCCCTAGTTAATTACTTGTAGTATTATTGGTACAAGTTTTCACTATTTTTAATTTGATGAATTAAGATTGTAATATCTATGAAAAGTAACAAAAAGAATACTACAAGTAATTTACTAGGGCAATCAGCTATTAGATTTTTTAAATTTGATTTGATTTAGGATTTAATGAATTAATTGATGGGTGGCGCTAGTGTGTGAACTCACTTCGCCTTAAATAATTGTCAAAAGAAAAATTTCGAACTGATGCTGACAGACTAATTTTAATAAAATTATTTTGACCCAGAAAATTAGCCTTTTGTACATTGTTTCTTGTGCCCGGGTTGCTTTCTGCGGCAAATCAATGCGTTTGATAAATCAAATGTTTTTGTCACTTTGATTACTGAACTTACACGAAGAGTGTGTGCCGGCTATGTCAGGTTTTATGCTCGACATAGCCTTGAAGGACTAGGTCGGGTTTAACTGCCCATCAATATAATCAGCGTTTCGGTAAAAAAAATACGATGTTCCCAAATTAAATTGTTCAGCGGTCGCCCGGCCGGGCACTTGTATGCGTAGGTTGAAATTTTCGGTTAACAGTTTCAAATATACCGGGTGATACACCTAAAATAAGGATAATGATACAAATTTAAAGGACAATGATAAAAAAAATACTCAACTAGTCAAAATGTTTGTTTAAATAAACGGATTTACTTACCCCCCTAATAATGAAAATTAACAAGGGCTTATTAACCCTATTTTAAGTAATTTCGACCAGTCGATACTAACCAAATTACATTAAAGTTTTTGTTATATTTTAACATTGGAGAGGCATAAGGTCACAAAATAAGTATTTTATTTGAAAAAGGTTTTATAAGTATTGTTTATTTGTAGGGTACCGTGCCCAAGTGGTAAAAACGGGTTCCTACTAAGACTCCGTTGTCCGTCCGTCTGTCACAGGTCTGTATCTATTGAACCATAATAGGTCAAAATTTTCACAAAATGTGTGTAACTAAGCTGCTGTATCAAATAATAACAATAATTCAAAAAAATAGAAAACAATGCTAAACGTGGCCTGTAGGTTTTATGACCTTGGGCTCTGTCTACCCCGCAAGGGATAAAGACGTGATAGTATGTATGTATGATGTTCTTCAGCGTTTACTTGTAGTTAAATACTACATATGATTGTACGGAACTCTTGGTGTGTGGTATGAGGCTATATTTATGTTATGAGACACTGTCAGCGATATAGCTAGTTAATATTTATACTCTAAGGATATAGCACACCCAAGATAATGAGCTTTATGCGAAACAGTCCACGATATCGCACATCCAAGCCCAAGATAATGTGTAACGACGAACGCAACGGCGAACCATATCATAATTTCTTCGTTGTTACCGTTCCCATTCCGTAGAACGATCATGACGTGCGTGAGTTGTGCTGAGTAGGTAGGTCTAAGTTTCCGTTTTCTGATATAACGTGAGTCATTTTCGTCTCTACATTTAGTAATTTTTTTTTTAGTTTATGTAAAATGGGAATTAGACATCAACACTTAGAAAAACTAATCTTATGGTTTATATATAAACTATGTACTTGAAGTTAACAATAACAACTACAAGCGATTGTTTTCAGTGACTTGATATATAAAAACTTCCTAGCTAGCCGTGTGGCTCCCGGCAGAGTAGAATGGGACCACTCCAAGTCTTCCCGTGGATGTCGTAAAAGGCAACTTAGGAAACACAAGCTAAACAAAGCTTATAAACATCAAAGAGACCTCTCCAACACGTCTGGCCAGCGTGGACAGTTTAGGCCAAATCCTCTGATGCTCTGGCAAATATATGGCTCTGGTAGTACAGAGAGGGTCGAGCTCCTGCAGTAGAGCCTCAAAAGACCTGATGATGATGATGAAACTAGCTAGCTGTACTCCTTGACTTCGTAGATTTTTTCCGGAATAAACTATAGGTATTTATGATTGAAAAGATGTATAAAAGGAACCCAAATTTTACTAAAATTAGACTAGTAGTTATGGTGTGAAAAGAGCACAGACAGAAAGGCAAAGTAAATTCAGTCCTGTTTCTGTTTTATTATATGTATAGATATAATATATCTATATGTATGTATAGATATAAATTATTAGTATGCCAACGCAATAAAAGTCATTTCGAGGTATAAGTGTTTTTATATGAAAAACCTTTCGATACCTTAGCAAATCATATCGGAAATTCCTCTGTTAACTCGATTACTTCAACGATACCTGTTACCTATCTTCAGATTGATATTGAATAAATGTAATCGTTTCTCACAAGGGCTCGAGGTCACAAAGGGCTCGCAATTCATCTTTATACCGCTCGGGCTGTGTGATCGACGTCAATAAAATACTATTCCGCTATAGGTTTGTTTAATTTATCGTCCGAGTCCCTAGCGCTATGACAGTGGTCTCTAATGCATTACCCCGAATTTTACTAGCAAGATCTGGGTTATCTTAGAACTGCTATATTGTCGCCACCGCACCATCAACGTCGACACCTCAAGATTAACAACAATACTTTCGCCCTGCAGCCCTTGTTATTTAAACGAATTTGCAGGGATAAGTTATGACTCGAGCAAAAGCTAATTTCTTCCGAGTTTAATTTATTTTAAAGGTACAGAACTTATAAACACGACTAGGAGACCAGGTTGGAAAGCGAATGTCACAATTTCAATTACTTTCGAGCTTTTCAAAGTGTAGGACTGTTGCAGTTGCTGGGCATTTCGTTAGTAGTTGAATACAGATTTCATCCGATAAAAGCACTAAAGTTTTTTTATGTGTTCTGATGGCAGGAGCACAAATGTGGAATTTAGTAAATAATGATGACATGTAACCACAACTCTGAATCTAAAGACCGCTGTCGAATTTTATGGATAATATAAAATCTTTTTCACGCAGATACCACAAAGAAAAAATATCTTTTTACTTAGAATATACTTAACTATAATAAATATGTATGGACAAATTACTAATAAAACATATCGTATAAATATATAAATTAGTATTAAACATATTTTTTATTGTTCACAGTTCTGGGGCCAGTCAGTTTGACTTTTCTTCATCCTATCGAGCTGAGTAATCAACCACCATTCCCAAGTCACGCCAGAAAACGCCACGATGTACGCGGAAACGAAGAGATAAGAAATACAAAAAGGACAAGAGTCCCACCATGTTCTCCCTCGCCGAGGGTTGCGGCTGCGTCAGCTTCCGGGGGGGACGAAGAGCTCGGTCCTTGGGTGACGATTCGTCGTCCTGCCGTAGCTCGGAGATTGAACAGGAAGTCCCCAAGAAGCTGGGCCGGCGGATCCTCAACGGCGAGTGTACAATGAAGGCCCTCACGCCTTTTCTTAAATTCTGGAGGAGAGATGACGTCAGCATGACTAAGGCGGAAAGAAGTAAGATTTTACTTAATTTTAACTAATATAGAGTAATTTCATCCATGCCAATTAACACGTTTACAAATTATTCGTAACTAACAACCAAGTACTTACTGATTGTTTTTGGTTTGAAAAAGCCGAAGCGTATCGTTTGAACCCGAACTTATACAAGTATAACGAATACAGAGTACTCATATACTCAAGGCCACGCTTGCCTAGTGGCAAAAAGATCATTTGTCTTCATACCCTCTAGTTTGACCGCCTCACAGCCTGAGACAAAAACTAAACAGCAGAGTACCTAACATACGCATAAGCACTGCTTAAATAGAGTCATAATGAAATAAATTCGATGCGCCTTACACGTTTAGTGATATTTGAACGAGGAACTCTGCAAACCAATTTACATTACCTAAGGTTCGGAATTGTGTTTCATAAAGGTAGATAATAACTGTTCAAGGTTAAGTAATGTAAATTGGATCTTACTCAGTCTTACGTTACCTACTTAAATAAACATAGAGGCCGGCGTCGGAGGCCACAGACCAACATTTTGGTCGAAGATGATGGGTTTCAATTTGGTTTAGGTATGCTCATTTTGCATAATGAATGCAAAATTTTATTATTTAAGAGGATCACATCAGCGAAACTAGCGCTACCCGTAATTTAATCTTGTACTCCTAAATAAGATCAAATTGAAAAAATGTACGTCAGTGCTTCGGTAGTAATTTTTTTGTAGTATTTTTAGTATGACTTTTGATCAATATCATCATTGCAAATTGAGAGATTCGCACATTAATTTTACAATATTAAATCATATCCAAAAGCGGACACTTTTGGCTGTAATGAGTACTCTAAATTTACCAAATGCAATATAGTGAAAAGTAATACCAAAAATACTACAAGTCATTAACTACTCAAGTACTGACGTAGAATTTTCCAATTTGGTGAAATTTGTAGTAAAATAAATGATATAAGGGGTTGCTCAAGTTGGCTGATCTAACCTCTGAATTTTTACCTGTATAAAACTTTTAAGCTTCTTCTATGTCTTAGCGTGTTGACTAAGGTAAATTATACTATCTTTATTCCGAAAAAAGCATCACCATAGCATTGAAATTATAAGTATATAAGTGGTCTTGGGGTAGTGTAGGTGTATTTTATAGCAAAAGATGAATATTCTTAACTTTATTTATTGCTAGATTTACGCAAACATTATTTAATCAATCAATTCTAAAAATAACGAATAAAGCATACTGCAATAATCTTATAATGAGAGCAATAAACAAACTGTAATTAACGTTCGATTATATAACAAAAGATTAACAAAAGGACGTGATTGACATAAATGATGTTTCATACGAACGTCTATCCGGGAATATTGTATTAACTTGGCTCGGAAGGGCAAGGTTACAGGCTGACTTACTTTACTCACACAATAAACATTGTAATGCGGCTGGGAACGAAGCCAGTAATGAAGTACTCTAAAATTTATTCCACAATTTACTTAGCATATGCTGCTTACAAATATTTGGATATATGCAGTTTTTAAAACGTAGATAATATTTCCAGCAAATTTTAAACTAAAATTATTTTACTTACTTCGTGTCCAACTCGTATTTTGTTTTCTCAAGTATTTTAATTTTAAACAGCCAATTGGACGCCTTGGACGATCTACCAGCATAGATTACTTTGACGGATGGTTTAAGTGTGTGATTTTTATTACTTATTTATTTCCCCTTCGACACTGCACTCCCCTTATTGGTTATTAACCTAGATACATTAATATGTTGCCTGTCCTAGGTTTAAATTGCATGTAGTCACGGGTATATGGTAACCTTAGACAATTACCGCAGGCTTACATTAATGGTTACTCCATTAAAATAAGTATCCTACGTGAAATAATCGCATACTAAGATACAGTGTTCGCTCGATATTATCATAATGTGCCAGTTTAAACTTTGCTGGGCATGTTGAAAATGTAAATGGGCAAGAGTGCGTTTGACAGATGGTGGGTCTACGGAAATATTAACTTGGAGGATAGTATCCATCGAACCCTATTCTAAATTTACATACACTCTACATTGTGGACTACATAGAAAATATTGTACGCCATGCATACAGAACGAGTCAGAAAGTAAAAACGAAATGGGAAACATGTCACGTAATATATAACCACGATAAAGAAAACAAATGTCTTGGGCCACACTTGTAGTACGAGTAAGTACATTACAAAGAAATATGAATAAAAATTCGTAGTACGTCGTACGTAGTTAGTCAATGATACTGGTCTATGCTAGTAGTAATCTAGCGTGGAACAATGTATCAATCAATATACTTAATTGATTGACACCATTAGTAGTAATCGATAAAACATCAACTAAGGGAATGTCACGGAGATTATTACTTGTGAAACGTATGTATATTTAAATACATATTTAATTGGAGAGACATAAAAAGAAAGTGAACAGTAATAAACGAAAAACGTTAATTTAAAATAAAAATTAAAAATAATGCGTTGAGTTCTTAACTATGTAACTATTATTAATTCATCATCATCATGATATCAATTAATAATAGAATATTATTAATTAGAGCTTATTTTTGTCTAGTTGACTAGATAGTAACTTTAAATTTTGCACATACCACTCAGCACAGCTGTCCATCACCTGTAATATATTTTTGTCATACAAACTAAATAGAATACGAGAATATCGGTCCCATGATAAAATAAATCATCTACTAAGACAAGAATTCCCACGTTATACGGAAATCCAAACAAACAAGACATCCGTTTCCTTCCTTCGCCGCCCCTCACTCCCCCGCCTTACTTCTCCAAACTCAATAATCTTAGACGCTTGAAAGCATTTTCATCGCAAAAGAACAGGTAGAATGAGCCTCTAAGCATTTTTGTATATTATTTGCCATTTTGCCATGGCTCCATTTATGGGAATTTAGGGCTGTGGCTTGTTCAAACTCACTTTGCTAAAGAGAGGATTAGTCGGCTGGATAATCATGTTTATGGAACGCTTGGATTTGACATTTATTTAGACAATGGGGATTCAATTTACATCTTATCATTTTCTTTTATGCAATTTTTTTATCAAAGCAACAATTGGATGAAAAATTAAAAGTGAGACGGGCCCACGAAACAGGGCGGGCCTGATATGTAAATGTAAATTAAAAAAAAATCAAAGAAATTATTTTTTACAATAAATTAAAAAAAAAAATACTATCTATTATTCTTTTTAAGTGTCTGATCCATTTCAGTCAAAAATACTAAATGTACAGACAAAATATTTTTACTGTTTTAATAGATGTACCTAATAGATTATATGTATTAGAAATCTATACATAACGAGTAAAACATATAATAAAACAGTAAAGGTAAAAAGTAGGGTAAAAATCGGTCTAGTGAACAGAACATGAAGCCATTATTAACCTAGATTTAACTTTGTTTTAGCTATGAAGGCGGCCATCTTAATTCAACAGTGGTATCGAAGATACTTGGCCCGGATGGAAGTGCGGAGGCGGTACACTTGGACCATATTCCAGAACATCGAATACGCTGGCGAACAGGATCAAGTAAAAGTAAGTTTATTTTTAATTGGCACAGATTAATGTTTTTTAGTAGACTTGTTTAAATGTATTTCCTTGCAGGGTTCTTATCCCTTCTTAAGACATGCATTCTGCAATGCTTTAAATGAGCAAGAGTAGCTGATATTTTTATAAAATTATTTACATCCCTTCGCTTAAAGTGCAATTTGCATCCCTGGGTTACTTGTACCAGGCTTATAAAAACACACATGCACCATACGGCTAAATATGAGAGTTGTTGCTCTCCAAAGGGTTTGCCATTGTTTCTCAGTTAGGCCCTTCAGGCTATGCATGCAAATCGCGGCCCAACAGGCACATGAGTTTGCTGTCTCTCCAAAACTTGCGCACACAGGCAACGCCCAAAGTCAAGGTCCGTCCCTCCTTTGCCCCTTTGATGATGTCTGCCTTACAGGTTGAGGGCATTCTGCCCTCGCCTCAAGAAGTCCGGTGAAGTAGTAAAAGCTTATTTGGAGTTAGCTAGACAATCCATTTAATAAAATTCAAGAAGGCAGCCAGATATAACTTTGCCAAATCTTTGTGTAAGAAACTAAAATACTGAAGAAGCAACCGGAACAAACTCCTAGATGAAAAATATTTTTGTTGCTGTTAGTGTAATACCTATAGAATTACGCGTTTTATTTTTCAAGACTAAATCTAGTTTCACCTATTCGAGTGGGTCGAACAGGATCCTCATCCCGATCCGCCACAGGATCACTGTGTACTCAGGAGTTCATCAGGGTCTCCTAGGATATTTAAAAAAGAGACGTTTAAAAGGTAATTAAATCTTGCAAGGAAAGGTCCATTAGTGCTGACATTTAGCAGATACGTGTAAATGAGATGATAATGCAATGTTTTATTAAATAATTACTCTATTATAATCGCTCATTAGACCCGTAGACCATAACAATGCCAACGAACTGGTTTGATGATGAGGAACACGTCAACTCAAGCTCACCGGAACTTGCATTGATGAGGCACTAAGTTGCTCATGATTAAAACTGACTCAAAAAGGTTTGTTTGGTCCTTTATGTTAGTGAAACAAAATAAGGAAACATAACAGAACAGTGCAGAACGTTTGTTTGAGGTATTAGAACTGAATACAGTGCGCCCACGTGGTGAATATCCTGTGTTCCGTTTATGTGTAATCCGTGGGTGTTATCTTGTTATCTTTGTCCTTAAATCGGAATATAGCAGTACATTTCTGTTTTATTATGTAAACCCCCATGTGTTAATAGCTTTAAAGATTAGCTTGATTGATGGTAACATGAAAATCCAAGTAAGTTTGCTGCAATCACCAACGTTCTTATGAGGTACTTACCTATAAAATAGGATTTTACACATCCATCATATGGGTACCTAATTAGAACTAAAGAGGTACCCAATTTGTATTATTTTTAGGATTTCATAGTAAATAAGGTATCCTTTTGGTTTCGCTATGTCCGACTGTCTGTCTGTCTGCGGTTTGGCTCAGAGACTAAAAGTACTAGTAAGCTGTAATTTGCAAGGGTATCCATGCCATATATATGTAAAAAAAAATATATTTGAATTTAGATATATATACTCGTCGACCAACTTATAGAACGAAATACAACTACAGAACCTTACCTTTATTTAAAACAATTCAGTAGTTTTGGTAAGGTTCATTAATTCACAAACTTCAATAAGTATGATTGATAATCTTTCAGTTTAAAAACCGACACCGCCAAAACTACTGAACTGATTTAGGTGAAATATAGGTTCTGACGAAATTTAGATTCTGCAGAGTCATTAACAAAGAATAAGTTTTTTAGACTCTACTACGTATGGATTATGAACAACAAAATTAAATGATGAATGATGTCGGAAATATCTTTTGTGTCGTAATTTCGGGGGTAATTAACTTATCCCACAGCCTCCATTAGCCTCATTACGGTGTCATAGTATTGCTTTCTCAATATTTCATCTTCTTTCTAGAAATTCACGCATTAAAATAGAATTTTCAATTCTTGACCAAACAGAAAATGTTATAGTATCATATAAGTATCCTGTGTTAGTCTATCGCCCTAGAAAATCAGAATCAAATACTTTTTAATTGTCATATTTGACGGTTATGGGTAATTTTTTTATCTTTTAGTTTACTTTACTGATACTTCCAAAGCGCAGGGCAGAAGAAATTGCAACAAACTGCACAGCTCATAATTCTCCAAGCGACGTCAACTCACAATTTGAGTTAAACTTAAAACTTGATATGTGGATTGAGTAGGTATATATTATTCTTCTTAAACGTGATAACCAAAACTAATTTCGAAAAAATGCTCGAATCCCTAAAAACGTTAATTACGGTAACGTAACTACGTTGATGCCATTGATCGACATCAAAAACATAAATAAGTTGAAAAGTTCACTACGAAGTTATTTTTCTCTGCGCACCAAATATAGCACTATGTGGCGCCAACTACAATAAACTTGGTACTTGTATATAAATCTAAAAAGGCAGAATAATACGAATCTAATAACACCTCATACTTCGAGGTGACTATGGAACAGACATGCTTATATACCTACATGTTTGTTACATATATATATATATATATATATATATATATATATATATTTGTCCAGACTGACCCAGAAGGAGGTTAATGGTTAATGTATTATTTTTATGCTTTTTCCAGATATTCAATTAAGAAGGTACGTATTTTTTTTAACAATGTTAGATTACGCAAGTAAGGTTCTGTTAACGTATTTCATGAAAAATGGACCTTGAGAAGCCAAGATACAATCGGTGGAAAATTAAGTTATGATAAAAATATGTACTAGCTATACCTTAATTATGAAAATCTAGCTCTAGAAGTAATGCACCTCAGTGTTCAACGCGGAACAAAGACACCCAGCACTGCACTCGACAATACTTTTGTTATCTCTTGCTTTACTTGCCTGTGCACTATTATGAGATTCTATTAAAACAAACGCGAAATGCGCAAATTATTTAATTACTCAAGTATAAATAGTTATTCTACTACCTGATACGTTATTCCGATTTGTCCTTAATATTTTCTAAACAATGGATTTTAAGCTGACATTATTTTAGTAGTTTGCATTAATACCAACCAAGCACGATACATTTTAAGGCTTATTAAATATTTTTCGTGGTTTTGGAGTTACCTCATACTCCGAAACGAATACCAGATGAACGTTCATACATAGCGGCAAAAAATATTACCGTACCCTCGTTCTTCGGTGGTACTACTATAAGACATTAACATTTATTAATGCTTATTTTATACCTCCTAATCTCCCAAGTAGCTGCGTACTAATTGATTCGCCGTGTTCTTTACTATAAGTGAAGTTATGAATTTATAATTAAGACTAAAAGCTTTTAAAATTCAAACAACCATTATCAGTTAGGGTAAAAGTGGAAAAGTTTCAACTAAGTAGAAGGGATAAAACGTTTTAAAATTAGTAATTTTATAGAACCCTCATAGTCAGTCCGTCCATATGTCACAGCTATTTTAATCCGAAACTATTGAGGCTATACAGTTGTAGTACCTTTAGTAAATTATTTGTTCCCCAATAACTTTTAAAAATTAAATTTTGAAAAATCTATAGAAAAAAGAGTTCTGCATATTTCAATGAAAAGTTTCAATGAAAATTGGTTTAAACGAGGTATATAGTCAGCAGTTTTTGGGATATAGCACATTTTCATGAATCGCAAATATAACTCAGTCATTGATATAAACACTATGAAAAACAAAGTATATTTTGATGAAGAAAACCGATAGTGGTATTTTGGCTAATCAATGCTTGCTGCTACAGAACCCTTCGAAGGCGAGTCCGACTTGCACTTAGCCACTTTTTTGATTATCGCATATAAATGGGTTTGTATTTTAAATACCTACCCACAAATATTTAAACAAAGAAAAATCATTGTAAAAAGATTCGTTTCTCTGTAATTTGCATTAACTGAAGCGAGCTTTAACATTACATTATTGTTAAAATACGTAACAACGGGTTACTCACGTAAATAGTCAGCTACTGGCCGACATGTTTCGACCCCATCCGGAGGCCTTCATCTGTGCAGATTGGGACGACATAGTACGCGCATCTCGATTCACATTCGCAATGAGAAAGACTTCCAGATGATGTCGGCCAGTAGCTACTGTTTACCTGAGTAACTCGTTGTTACGTTTTGAATAATGTCTATATCTTACGTTATTTTATACGGTGACACGGAAATCTTAGTGTGAGTCTGTAAATCTGACTTGCACTAGTAAATATTTAATTTTAAGGCTTAGGTACGAGTATATGTAAATAATAGCTTAGCTCGCGACTTCGTTTTCATAGCAAGAGATTTGTTGTTGTTACTGAGGAATCTTTTATTTATGCAATAGTAACTCGCGGTGTTCAATTCGCGGCGCGAAGCAATCTCTTGAACTTCAATTTCATACTTTAGGTTTTTGTCCGAGTTTCTAGAGCTCTCCATGAACTGTTGGCGTCAGGGAGACAGCTGGCAATATAAGTAATATCACTAATTCATTTTACAGCATGGATGCTGTCATAATAGCTGAATCCGACGCATCACATCTAAGCATGCTACAGTCAGTTTTCACGGTGCATTTGCACGCACATCTAAGGAGGAGGACATATTTCGTGTAGAAATTTATCATTAAAGGGTGTCCTTCGATCCTTAAAATTATCGTATGTCCTAGGGAATTACATTTCTTATGTCTCCATATTGAATTTCGTCTAAATCGCTGTGCAAACAGACAGTCAAAGTTAGAATCCGAATCATAATATCTGTATAGTATCTACTTAGGATATCGACTATTTTATTTATTAGAGTCATAATTAATTATAACTTTTCATTAAGTAATATGAGTCAACGTGTTTAACCTCCATACCATGCCCACAGAAGAAAATAATTAAATCTAGGGTTGTTTCTGCGAACTTTAATTCAATTACATATATGACAAGGTTTTTCGTCATACATAACCTTCGATTATATATGGTCTATATAGTCAAAGTACATAACCAAGAAAACATATGATATCCGAACAGAATCTGAAATATAAGATATGTTAAGATAATAACATATATTTTATTGTACATATAGAACGTCGTGTATAGGTGTATAACCTTACTATAAAATATACTAACATCGTAGGTTGGAAGTTAGAAGATATAACAGGCTAAATCCCAAACAATATAGTTTTACTAAAAATCTGCTCTTTTGTGAAGATTTTATTTAGAACTCAAAGGGAGGTGTTCGACAAGCGATGTGAATAGAATCGGTACTTTTGCCGCTTTGCGAACGCTCCAGCGGCTTTGCATTGCCACAGAACGGCCGCGAGAACTGTTATACAAATTGTAGAGTAACAGACGCGCGATGCTTCTCACTGTGTATTGAAAACACAACTATCTTAAGTATGTGATTTTTGCACAATTCAAAAAGAAGATAGTTCTTAGCTCAGAAGAGATCAAAACTCAAGCAGAGTAAAGGATAGGCGAGTCAAGTGCTGAATAAATAACGGTGGCGCGTGGCATAGCACTGCGCGTTGTGCATCGGATTACTTCTTTTCCTAACGCCTGTGGAATCGCTAAGTGGAATCTCATCCGTAGACTGGTTTCTTCCACTTTAAACACGAACCTTCCTCTCAGGACATACGATGAGATAACGTTAGCTGTGAAGAATCACACAAAAACGAAATGCCTGAAAAAATAGCAAAAGGTAAAGCATCCTGAGGATAAGAATAATCAAGACATTCTAACAGCTCCAATGAAGAAACTATTAAATGAAGATAAAAACTGAGGTGCTTAAAATATCTAAAAAGCTAAGGTGCTGAAAATGCCACCTCATCTGATTATTTGTTATGGCATGTTACGAAGAAATTGAAGCATCCAAAAGTGTTTCAGCCACCATCAGAAATCTTTAAAGTTCTTGAAGCATCATATCAGCTAGAGACACCAATCGACAAATTTACTATAAGAACGTACCAATGCCATATTTAAACTAGATCAATACCATGAAAAGTGCAAAACTATTAAGAGAGCTGCCCCTAAAAGGTCTAAAGATCTAAAGTATATTTGATATACAATGCTATACTGTGGACTACGTCCCATCTCTATGCCTAATTATTGTGCCAAAGATGAAATCGTATCGACCTATAAACCTTTTACCATTAACCTCTCAAGTATTTTAAATCTTGTTTTAGGCTAGATAAAATTAAATATTTAATTTAAAAAAACACAAACCATCAATTTGGTTTAATAATATTAATGTAGGATTTTGGCATTAATATTCGTATGATAAATTAAGACAAACACTGGCGTTAGCCAGTGTTACTCTTTAAATAATGCACAAGTAAATTAATTTTAGTATTATCAAAATATTGTAAGTAATTGACTAGTTTTGTTTAAGATTCAAAGACTTAATTGCTGGGTGGCGCTCGCGTCGCATACCACAGTAGTCGATATTGAACAGCGTAAGAACAAATAAATCTTGATATTAAAGTTTGTATTGTCAGCTACGCTACGTCTATCGCCAGTTGCGGTGCGGGTGTTTCTTTTATATTGCAAGAGCTTCAAATTTTAATAGTTAAGGCCTCTTGACTAAACCTTAAGAATAAATAATTTGCTAAGAAGCATTACGCTAGAAATTGTAAACCACAAACAAGTTATTCTTTTCACACTCTCTTTATTTCGTGGCTGAGCTTTATATTCGTTTCTTTTACGGATGTACGGATAACAGAAATGGCCTGTTGTAGAAGAAAACGGATATCGTACGGGTCTTTTTGAAGTATATCTCGACAGTTTTTCCTACAACTGATAATACTGGAAAATGTTTATAGGGAGCACATATTTCCGCTATTTTAGTCCGGTTACTCGAAATTTTTTGGTACGTTTCATTTTGTAGGATTTTAAAAGGTATTTTGTGTGCCTTACTTTAGAGGCTTACACTGGTGTCAGATTAATTGTAGTCATGTCCAAGTTGCATAAGGGCATAGAACGTTGCTAAGCGTATATCCAAAGCGTAATCCATACTAATAGAACATTATAAATGTGAAAGTAACTCTGTCTGAAACTTCTTCGAGCTCTCCGGTTTAGATGAAATTTGGTATGGAGTTAGTAAAACCTAAGGAAGGACATAGGGTAAAAAGGTACTGTTCCCTAAGGATCCTCATAAACGCGGGCGGAGCCGCTAGTTTATATTTTTTTGTTATGAGTATAATGTTCGAGGGAAGTTCTATTTTGCATTTGAGAATTTATCTTTAAGATTTGATCAATAAGTGTAAATCATTTTACATAGTATTTCCGTTGTGATTAAAATAATTGCTGGCTTTCGTAAAGCTAACACAACTACACACTTAAGTCAATATTTAGTGTGCCTACTATTACTTGGCTTGCGTCGATAAAATCTATATTTCAATATAATTGAACGTATCGAAAAGTTTCACGATAAAACAATTTACGTGCACATTACAAAGTTAGGTACTTGAATTATTTACCCAATTATCGCGGAATGATGTTGTTGTTGAGCGAATAAAGGAACAAATTACAGTTTCAGTGATTACCGCTGCTCTATAAATTTAATTTGGTGCTGGGCGTCGCCAAGATTCCCAAATGTAAATTATTCAAAACGGCGTTTGTTTTAACGAGATTTACATTTCATTTGAAATAAGTTACTTTGAATGTTGGAATTAAAGCGATAACCAAGGAGAAGTTCTCTATCTTTGTGACAAGTTTTGTTGGTGGCAGCATCTGTGTCAGGAGCATGAGTGAGACTATGAATAATTTAATTTTAAGTGACATCTTCATGACACACTTGACTTCATTTTGACACAACGCTCAAATCCTATTAATATTATGTCGATGTAGCTAGCTGTGCAATCACGTCATATGAGTTGTTGTGGCTTTACAGCGCTATACTTGACGATTATAATGTATGGTTTCAGAGGCAATATAATACTCGAGTAGTTTGTGGCGACGCCCGTCGCTTCTATTGACTTCCTGTGCTCACTGAGCATTTCATTCCGATCATTCGAATTCAGTGAGCAAAGCTATGCACAAATATGACGTTAATAAAATGTCAACCTCATATTAGTTCTAGAAATATATATCTATAATATATAATATCTAGACAACGATGAATTTTTAGTAAAGAGAAAAATAAGTTGTCTTCATGTTGTCAAAGGTAAAAAATCGTATGAATGTAACTTAATGGACGAATACTCCGTCTTTGAATCGGAGTAAATGAACCTGCATATTGATTTTATACAAACGTACTAAAATTGCCAAGCGACGCTACGTGCCTTCATATGAAGGTGAACATTTTGGGTCAATGATCTGTCTGGTTGGCAATGCATGGTGGTCCAGACAGTGTGAACTCTGAATGCCTGAGTGGACGGCCGCTGGTCAGCACCAGCGGGTTGATCATTAACCACCGAAGCGGCTGCCCAATAACGCGCATGAAATAACAATGACTTTATAAGTACGTTTAGGCGACTGTCACTTGGCACTTTATTATAACGAGAGTATGTTGCGTGACCGATAAATGCCTAATCACTGAACATAAGTCGTATAGGGAAAGGCTCTTTCTATATTGCAGGATTTATAAATGATTAAGGCTTTAGGTTTAATTACACGCAATTACTTTACTTGTTCAAAGAATTAATACGTCCCTGTTTTTTACAGGTAGTTTATGCAATGTATAAATATTTATAATAATTCAAGCAATCAAATTTTGCTGTTGGTACAATAAACGTGCAAACCGAAGCACTGTAAATTAAATGCTTTTACATAATATTCAATTCACTTCGTTATGCAAAATTGAATAGCTTTTGTTAAGTCTTTGGGGGAGTATACTCATATTTTCAGTCTCTGTTTCACGTTAAACCATTTCAATTTAATTAGGGTTATATTATCCTTTATTGTCTAGGGACTGTGTAATAGTAGACTAACTGGTGTACCTTTCAGTATCATATAATTGCATTCATTAAATTAATTAACTAACAAGTTTACTTCAAAGTCATACGAGTAAGTAGGTACTTTAATGGAGTGAAAAGCGGTTTCATATATTATTGCCATACTAAAGCATCCGAAAATCATGACACGAATAAAAAAAAATGTACAAATGCAAATCAATACTCGACATTACTATTTAGAGTCTGAATAACTGAATGTGTCACAGAGAGCTCCAACCTAGACATGACGCAATCCTTGCAAGAAAAGTCACCATTTTGAGCAGTTTTCGTTTGCAGATGATACGAAAAAAATAAATAAATATATATACATCGTGCTCCTGCAGTGGAGACTAGAAAGACCTGATGATGATGATGATATACATAGAAAAATAAGGATTAACTTTACAAAAAAGAAATTATGCTGAAAAACTTTCATCATTCTCCGACGTTGCGCTTGCCGGTACGTGGCTGCTATTTAAGAACCTTTCTGCCCCATCGGCCATCGGATCTGTGCGCTATGTCCTCGTCGTATCAGAGATATCGTCATTTCTGATTCGGATTCTTAGAGAAACATCGAGTCGAAGACTTTCGACTTAAGGCGCTGAGGTATTTTAGACGAGAGGACAGTGCGAAGCTTCCCAAATGCTGCCCGGCCGAGTCAGATTCGTCAAAAGACCTCATCCTTGAAGCTAAAACTTCAACCGGAATCAATTGACTCAAGTAAATATATTGGTCCACACCTCAAAGAACTTTATAGGTATGTAGTTAAAGTAGTGGACCAATATATCTACCACATCCAGATAAGAAGTCTCTAACATAAACAGGTGATGGAGGGGATATTCGACATGATCTTCGTTTTAACCATGTTCATTTAAAGGTCTGGGTTAGAAAAACTCATTGAGATCATTGGGCATAGTACATAAGTCCTCCCCCCCGTAGCATGGCTCCCGCGACGCCGTTTATGTCGCGCGATAAAGTATTTACTTCTCGCTCTTCAGTATTGCGTAAAACAAGATGGCGATAGTCGATAAACGTTGTCGCGCGTGCCATGCTACGGGGGCGAGATTCCAACATAACAACGGTACCATCGGCTATTCGAAGGTGATTGATAAACTTAACATTGACGTTGATGCCAAATCCTTCCTATTCCAGGAGCTTGAAGGCATCTTGCAAAGCAGCGGTGAACAATTTCAGAGAAATTGCCTCTCGTTGTCTACCCTCTCTGCAGTGTAATTAAAATAAAATAAATAAATAAAATTGTTTATTTCCAGATAACTAAAATCCATTTATAATAGTAATCCTTACTTTATGTTAGTGGGTACACAAATAATGAGAGAATAATAATTTAAAATAACGTAAGCGAGTGGGTTTCAAAGATTACCCTCCTCACCAGGCACCGCCATAGCGGCCACGTGTACCTGTCGGCCGGAGTATTCAGGATACTGTTGTGACTGCCCCGCACTCTGTATTTCATATTGTTCTCTGTATTTGTATTTTTCATATATTTTTTATTATTATTCATATTTTTATATATTTGTATTACTCTGTAATTAGCCTGCGTGCTTTGCTACTGGGACAGACATGATGGCGTTGTTGTAAATCTATACAACACTCCGATACCTCGACATACCGATGGCCAACGCGACACCGCTGGAGAAACTGAAGCACGGCTCATGTTTTGATCAAATCAAAGGCACAAGCATGGCCCACAAACGCTTAAATACTATACCTACTATTACTAGATACTTACATAAAAACCTTAAATATATGAAATAACTACCACTTTGTGTATTGTGTATTTAGTAAAGATACGTAAGAGTATTGTAAAGTGGAGAAAACATTAAAAAAATATTTAAATTCAATCACAAAGATAGATTTTAGGCAAAGAGCACCATTTTAGTCACCTTGACTGATTTGATTGCGCGCCAAAGTTCAGTACACTTTTACATCTTTTTGATGTGCAATAAAAATTGCTTACAAAGTCAAAATGAAAAATATTATATTTGATTTCATTTCGAAGTACAAATCCACTTTGTTCTTCAATAATACGATGAAAGGATTTAACTCTTGTGAATTATTTCATATCTTTTGGTGTAGTAAATGGGTTTAATATCAAAGTTTAATATGATTTTACAGGCTGATGATCTTTTAAGTAAAATTTAACGGAGCAAAATGTTAACTAAGTGTGCAAAATAGCAACTTTCTTTGTCTTTTGACAAAGGTTTTATGGCTGAGTGATATCATAAAATGAAAATTATAACATCAAGGGAAAAACATTTATATGACATGGCTTATCGCAGAGTTATCATTCTTGAATAATCTCACTTATTCAAATCCCGGGTAGAGTTTGTCGTTATAACTTAAAGCAAGAATCAGTCTGCTTTTTTGCACAAAGAAAAAGCATTTAAATAACTCCATACTTGCTTAGCCGTTATAATTAACTCAAAACATAACAGTAAGTCTGTTTTTTTCAAACAAACGATAAATACTTAATTTAGAAGTACACTGTATAGTTAAAAGCATGTATATGCTTTTATATAAACATATTATAAACTTAAAAACTTAGTCGAGCTCCGTGGCGCAGCGGTCAACACGCCTGCCTGCGACACGGAGGTCCCGGGTTCGATCCCCGGTCAGGTCAAGATGGAAAATGATCTTTTTCAGATTGACCTGGGTCTTGGATGTTTATCTATATAATAAGTAACTATTATAAAATATAGTATCGTTGAGGTAGTATCCCATAACACAAGTCTTACTTAAGAACTTACTTTGGGGCTGGCTCAATCTGTGTGATTTGTCCGTATATATTTATTTATTATTATTATTATTATTATTAATTACGAAAAAGCAATACTACGCGACTTCTATCCGTTTTAAATAAATTACTTGCTATGCGTTGTCACAAAGCACGCAAGAAGAGTACTTTGTGCTTTAACAAAACTTAACTTTTTTGTGCTATCATAAAAACCTTACCTACGTATTATGAGCTCAGATTAAGAGAATTTTCGTTTTTAAAAGCAGATTCTTAAGAAAAGCATCGTCGCCAAAATTATTTATTAGATAAATTAGTTTTGCCCACCTCTACGTCAAAGGCCCCGGGTCTTGTCCCTGTGACATTGTTTTAATAGGATTGAACTTATTGTCCGCTTTGTTAGGGCCGTGTTTGTTTGTACAACGCTTACAAATAGGAAGGCCGATATCTAACATAAGGGAAAGGTTTGCTTACCCTGACATACAGCGACAACTGTGGTTGTCATGTCGACATAATCAAATACAGAGGTTGCTATTTGTTCGAGGTTGTTTGTCACACTCACTGAATATCACAAACAGGTGAAAATGTAATATTTACATAGCCCTTTATACATAAAATCTAATTGAAATTAACATATCCAGTTCTGCTTTCGAAAAATGGAGGACTTACAAAATTTAAATGTAACGAACACCGGTTATTTTCCATTTCAGGCTTGTTCATGGAACAAAAGTTTTTCGTTATCATGTTGAGAACGTGAAATTAAAACACATTGTATACTTATTTACTTAAAAAATAAGTAATAAAATAAAAATAAAATAAATACTAAAGAGGGGCTTTCATACAACTTAGGTTTTACTTTGACTATGGTTAGGACATTGCAGGTAGTCGTTAAAGGAACCACGTCAGAGGCCGAGAGGCGGTTCCGAAGAACTATGACAACAGGGTGTGCATAGTCGACTGACCGTGTCACCTTCACAAAATGATGATGATGATACAACTAACGTGATTTGTTTGTCATTTTTAGGGTTCCGTACCCAAAGGGTAAAAACGGGACCCTATTCACGAGATTTCGATTTCCGTCTGTCTTTCTGTCCGTCACCAGGCTGCGTCTCATAAACCGTGATAGAAACACAGTTAAAAATTTAACAAATGATGTATTTCTATTGCTAAAAAAAAAACAAAAAATACTAAAAACAGAATAAAAAAATTAAAAAATCCATTGGGGCTCCCATACAACAAACATGAATTTTTGCCATTTTTAGGGTTCCGTAGTAAACAAGGAACCCTTATAGTTTCGCCATGTCTGTCTGTCTGTCTATCTGTCTGTCCGTCCGCGGTTTTACGCAGAGACTATAAGTACTAGAAAGCTGTAATTTAATATGGGTATGTATATTAATCATGACAAAAAAGTGGTAGAAAAAAATATTGAAAAATTTTTTTTTATGGTAGCTCCCATCCATGTAAAGTAGAGGAGTAATTTTTTTTCTCTATTTACCCATTGTGTGGGGTATTTTTAAATAGGTCTTTAAAAAATATTGTGAGTTTGAGAACACCATTTTTCGATTTATTTAGTTTCCGAAATATTTAGTTTTAAAGTGCGAATTTTTGTTAGAGGTAAGTGTCCCCCCCCCTCTATCTGCTAAACGGTTATATATAGATACGTGAAAAAAATTACAGTAGTAGTTTATATACTGAAGTTGAAAGGAAAACTATCAGAGCTGGCCGAGTACTAAGTACAAACTAAAAAGTTATAGGCAACCAACTTATAAAAGGTACTCAAAAATGTAAAATTTTATACAATTTTCCTTGTTATTTTTGGTCGTTAAACTGTGAGGTGCGAGTGTGAACAGTGTGAACTCAAAGTTGTCATTCGCAACTACGGAACCCTACACTGCGCGTGGCCCGACACGCACTTGGCCGGTTTTTAATTTATGGATTACTAGCTTTTACCCGCGGCTTCGCCCGCGTAATATATAGCCTGTGTCCTTCTCCGTACCCTAACCTATGTGTATGCAAAATTTCATGATGATCGGTTTAGTAGATACGGCGTGAAAGCGTAACAAACAAACAAACAAACAAACTCACTTTCGCATTTATAATATTATTTGGGAAGTTGGGATTGGGATTGGGATGAGAGGTACGGAACGCTTCGTGCGCGAGTCCCACTCGCACTTGACCGGTTATTTATTTAAATAAGCTGCCCCAAAATTTGATCATTAAGTCTGTTTGTTTGTTCGCAGCTGTACAACTTTTTCAACGCGCTGCTGAGTCATATGCGGGACACCAGCGGCCGGCCGTCTTCCGAGAGAACATCAAGGACTACGTCTATATGTAAGTACCGCATTTACACCTTTTTTGATGTTGCTTAGGACAAAGACAATATAATTCTAACGTACTAGACTGCCAACCTCATACAAAAATATTGGACCAAATTAAGGCGGCAATGGTATGCCGCTGCAGTTGCTTGCCACTCGATACTAGATGGCAGTAATTTGCATAAGCCTAAACTTACAAAAACTAGGGTGTAATTTTAAAATATTATGCCAAATGATGTTCTAATTTTATAGAGCTGAAGATTTATTTATTTTTTAAATATAAACGGACAAATCACACTTATTGAGCTAGCCCCAAAGTACGTTCGAAACTTGTGTTATGGGATACTAACTAAACGATACTACATTTTATTACAAATACATATATAGATAAATCATCTGAAAAAGATCATTTTTCATTTTGACCTGACCAGGGATCGAACCCGGGACCATCCGTGTAGCAGGCCGGCGTGTTGACCGCTGCGCCACGGAGCTCGTCAAAATGAAAGAATGCTTTTATATTCTCATAATACGGAAGATACAATGTTGTGTAGCCGAGTAGCGCCATCTATGCGAGTCTGTGAGAACAAGTCGTACGATTAAGGGGTTGGGACCATATGCTTAGGAGTAACTTACAGAGTACCTACCATAAAGTTAACAGATTACTGTTGATTCTTTATTCAAGTAACATTTATTATTCTTTATTTTTTGCTTTTACTATAATAGTGGTGTTTTAAAATAGACGTGTAATTTAATATTTTATATTGAATGGAGCTTGCTTAAGGCGCTCTTATAGTAACACTAGCGCCACCCAGCAATTCAATTCCTTAAATCATAAATTGTATAGAATTTTAAAAATCTATTTACGAAACGACTAAATTGCATATAGTATTTTTTGTTTGTTACAAGTAATTTACTACTAGTAAATTACTTGTAACAAACAAAAAATTCTCTTGAAATATGGCACTAGTAAATTACTAGTGCCATATTTCAAGAGAAAAGTCTCTTATTTTATCAAACGAATATTAGTAAAAATTAATACAAAAATACTACAAGTAATTTTAGATAGGTACTTGTTAGATTTTTAAAACTCGATATAATTTAAGATTCATCATCATCATCATCAGGTAATTTTAGTTTCCACTGCAGGAGCACTACCCTCTCTGTACTACCAGAGCCATAAATTAGCCTGAGTAGTCAGAGGATTTGGCCTACACTCTCCACGCTGGCCAGACGGGTTGGAGAGGTCTCTTTGATGTTAATAAGCTTTGTTTAGCTTGTGTTTCCTTAGTCGCCTTTTACGACATCCACGGGATGACTTGGAGTGGTCCTATTCTACTCTGCTGGGAACCACACGGCGAGATTAAGATTAAAAGAATTAATTGCTGGGTGGCGCTATTGTTACTATAGGAGCGCCTTAAGCAGAGTGGTTATCAATTGGATATCTCGAGTTCCTGCGTGCAAAGAGACTATAATACTACGTTGTGCGTGTTACAAAAGGCACGTAGAGCCAATGGTTCCGGCTATCTTGTTTAGAAATCAGCCATAATATGTCAAATGTTTTAGATAGCTTGCAAAATCTAACACTATTTGGCAAATTATATGTAAGAAAACATGTCTGTAACCTTCGGGTATCATTAAATATTTATCTGTTAAGATAAGCGAAGAAATTTCATTCTCTCGGCAGCTTTTTTTTTGGCGAAATATCAAAAGGCATCAAGCGACTTAAATAATATTTAGAGACATTTTTAGGCGTATAAAGTATCTCTTTAAGATTATCATATCATATCCAATATTAGTTGTATTTTAAATATACGTAAGATTTTTTTAATAAATAGGTTGATATTCAAGTGTGCCTGTTCTGTTAATGAAATAATGGCTTATTTTGAGGCTTGGCATAGATTTACCGTACGCAAGGAGAAATTATATTAGTCATAAAATGTAACAGTAATGACGAATGTCGTATGTATTATTCATCATAGACCGCTTCGTAACCTCATAATAAAAGGACGTAATATGTAAAGCGACTGCATAATGGTGCTTGCATGCGGGTTGCTAGATTTAAATGCGCTCTGGCTCTATTTGAATAGGTGTGGCTGTGAGTCACTATGGATTCCTGTTTTTATTTTGATTTGAGAGTGTGATGATTAGAGGTGTTACCATTTATTATATATGTTATGGACCAAGTGATAAATTGGGCATTATACACAATGCCCGGCGATTATGAAAAATGCACAACATGAGCGTGCCCTTTGATAAAAATTATTCAAATAATCAAATTGACCGGGCGTAATACATATTGTGAATCACTTTTTGGGCAGAGTAATACAAACATATAAAATACCTATATTTTTTATTATTATTGTCATTTAACTCAAATAAAAAACTAAATGTTAAGCAATTTTAATAATCATATCGGTTTTCATGTGTGGGTCCGGGTGGACGGGAAGGCGCATCTTGACACCGACATGTCTTCCACCGGTAGGCCTCTTTGTAGTTATCGGCCGCAGAGGTCGGGGAGAGCTGCGCACCGTATCACTGACATTCCTCTACGCCCGTGACTCTACAATGACTGTAAGCGTAGGGAGAGTTCACCCACAGATAAACCACTAAAACGAGCGGTCTCCCCCTATTGGGTTATTTTTTAAAGAGGTGTCACAGATTTTAGACACATATCAGTGGAGGTATTCTTACCCTACGTCAAGCGCGATATGGGTGGCCCAGATGTTGCTCAAGCGTCTTCCACCCGGTTCCTCTTCGCTGAAGGTGGCAAAACCGTGGCTACTAACCCAGTCGCGACAAGACAGAAACCGGTCGGGATGGATCTTATTCTATTCTATCCTATCTTATGAAAACGGTCAATCACATTGCAAGGAAGAAACATATTGTATTAGTGTAACACATTTGGTGTTTCTTTCTGTCGTTATACAGCCTAAGTTTATAAAAAAGCTGTACAGTAGCATTAAGCTAAAGGTTAGTCTTTTTCCATCGGTGGGCAACAAGCACTGGATGGGCGTGACTAAGCAATAAATAACTACAAATAAAAATATTACGAAAAGCGCAAAAATAAATAGTCATTGAATGGAAATAGTTTTCAACATTGGTTTATGATAAATACTCAGTAAAACAGTTGTTTATTGATATTCATTCATTTTGAGTATTTGTTCAAATTGGATATTTATCCGCTGCCATCTCTACGTGTTTTGCGTGCAACCCTCCTCGCGCCGCGTCTAATTTAGCTTTATTATCAAATTGCCCAATTGTTGCCCACCGAGCGATGTGATAAATAATAGTTATTAATCACTTAGCCCGATAAGACATTATGCATAATGCTCGGGCATTTTTAATAATGCCCACATTATTCACATGGTCCATAACATATATGACGCTCTAATGAGCTATCCTGAGCGCAGTGCACATGGCACTGGGTATAAAACTGGGTCCCATTGTTGATGATAAACTTATCTTGCTGCCTCTGATGCCGTTTATATGGCGGCATGAAGAGCCAAAGGATGCAATGCAATAGTACCACACATTAAAAGTCTATAACTTCACTATGAGATGACTTGATACTTGTCAAAGCAAAAGCCATTCATTTTATTAAAAAAAGACAGTCTCTCTTTTGTTGCTTGTGGTGATCAATTGACCAGATGTGCCACGGAGGAAACAATAAAGGTGGCAATATACCATGTAGTGGTAGTACCATTGGCACGAATATATTATCGTGCCGTAATACTGGAATTTTTATTCAGAAAATGGATAACTGGCAGTTAACCACTGTAAGTTTAAAAAGAAACTTTCTAAATTATGGAAAATAGCAAAAGCTCACTTGGAGCTAGCTACAAGTACATAGTCCATTCAAATAAAAAAAACTTCCTGCGGTGGTATTCCCGCATTGATACAGCATTGCAAACATCAGGTAAACCGCTTACTTGTTTACCGTCCTATCCTATAACATATAAATATAGCAGGAAACGAGACGAAATACATTTCACGATTACAGAATCACGCAAAACATAAAATGGAAATATACTTTTGCAAATCACTATATCTTGTATGACAACAATCATTACTTGGTAACAATGGTCGGTTAGGTGTCATTCTAATTTCGCCTCATAGCGACCGCATGTGCTAATTTTATTGGTGGATATTTTTTTTCTCTTATTCATAGTCCCTAAAGATTCATAAGGCTAATAAAAAGATTAAGTCCCCAATTAAAATTCATATACAGTGGTGTCTGATATATTGAAACCTTAGGTGGAACATACACTGCATTGCAGCAAATACTTGTATACGGACAAGAGCATTACGCGACCGACCACTAGGTTTTTACACGCTAAAAAGAGTGTTATGCTTTTAGAGTTCATGTATTTATGTTAAATTTAAGTTGTTTCTTTGTTACATTTAAGTTTCTTAATTGCACCAAATCTTCTGAAAGTATCCGAAGTAACCATTCTTTGAACAAAACTGGATAAAGAAATTATTGGCTTTTCTTTTTATGGGCGATAAAATATTCTTTCATTGCAATATGGTTTGGCAGTCAACTTGAAACTGAATCAAACTTAAAGAAATACTACGAGAATTTCAAGTATTAAGTTAACATAAACGTGATCTAATTTCTTTCTTCACAGCAACGCGCAGAACAACTTTATATTCCCCTTCAATTTTTCAGTCTCTAGAATGTTTGAAAAGGAAAACTTTCCGCCAGCGCAGAACTAACGTTACCTACATTTTATTTCTACAAAAGTTTTATGCTCATCTTACAAGCAGACCATTTTGTTGGACTATAATAATCTTCCGTATCTCAACGTTCTTCTGTTTCTCTTTGAGTTATCTGATTCACATTACAGAAGGTTTTATTACTTGTTTAGTTACCCTTTTTTAGTTTAAAAATATGAACAACCGTTACTTTGTAAATGTCGCGTTGTGTGTGTAGTTGAATTTGTATTTTTTGTTTTATATCTTTCAGCTCAAAACAGCGTTTAATCCTCGCCATAGCTTTGAAGAGATGACTCAACTTATCAATATGAGCAACTTCGGCTTCTTTCGCGTATTATTTTGCTGTATAAATTTGCCGAATCATTTATCGCAAATCCCACGGGCAGTACTTATTTCCAGGATAAAATCTACCCTATGCCGCTTTTAAAGAAAATTTTCAGTAGTGTGTGATTGTGAAGAGGAACAAACTATCAAACAAACAGATATACAAATTCACTGTCGCATTTATAATATTAGATGGGGTTATTATATAAGATAATTAGTTGGAAATATCTAACAAAAAGTAATATTACATTATTTTTAGGAATCGCGAATTTTAATTTCTAGTTCACATAGGAAAAGTTGTTAGCAGAGGTCCCAAATAAAAAGTAATTTATGTTGATAGGTTAACTTGCCCAATCCACGCCATGGTGATAATAAATTAACACCACTATGTAAAGCCCTTGATATAGCCTTAATACTTTTAACACGTAGTATAACTGAAATACTACGGGCTTTCATTTAAACAAATGAGTCTAAAAGCGTTCGATTTAATGGTATATTTTTACGTGTTCCTATAAATTAAAATACCCGTTTTGATCTAAGTCTGAGACTGAAGCGGTATTGCGTACGATAATTAATTAGTTATTGACCTCGTCCTTATTTTCATTCCTACGAACCTGAATCTCTCAGAAAATTCTAATATTTTACCTTTCAAAGAGCTTTATAAATTTCATTAGCGTTAGTCAAGTTCAATATAGATTGATGGCTTATTGACATTTATAATATTCTTTGATTAAGGAGGCAAATTTGTAAGCTTTGATTTAATTTCTCTTGTCCCGGAGACCGAGTGTCTGTAATCAAATCTTGCAAGTTGATTTGGCACTCTATTAGAGTGGAATTTTATATTCTATTAAAGTTGAATTTGTCATTCATCCATTGTCCAATAAAGCTGAAATGCACACACGTGTGAATCCATGGAGTTATATGTACTACGTGAATCGCATTTTGTGAAGTGCCACAAAATGCGATAATTATATTCGGTCTTAAAAAATCTTGTTTTGATATATGCTAGAATTTTTTAGTAATTTAGAGAATTTATTTATTTTTTTTTGCATTTAGGAGAAGAAATAAAAAAAATCGGGAAAATTATTTTTTATCCGTCTTTGAAAATTTTATGAATTGTGTGACGATGAAACATTGTATCGAAAAACCAGTCTGATGATGGAAACTCCTTAATACTATAAATAGTAATACAACAAAATTTTTCTAAAAATTAAAAATGAAATTTCAGATATATTTAGTTTGAAATGAATTAGTTAGTTCCAAAACTATACTCGAATAAATGTAAAATACTGTAAAATATTACAATCAACAATGTTAAGTAATGGTGAACTAACTTTTGATACGGAGTACTCGTAGCAGGGTAAAATTTAATTTGCGAAACAATTACACCGCATGGAACGCGTATGAGTCAAGTATTATTATTATCTTATATCTGAAAAACCATTTGCAAATTACACTGGGGAAATTTAATTTATTCCAGCGTACTGAGTTCCATTTCTTTTATGTCACGATGTCCCCGACCTAGTGTTCACTGTTTCCACTTTTTACTCTTTCCCCAGTGTAACTGATTCCGAGCACGCGATTCTGCGGTATCTCTACACTTGTCACATGCGGAATTAAAAAAGTACCATATGCGAACTTTTCTAAAATATATGTATTCTGCTTCTCTGATGATTGGGAGAAAAAGCATAGAATACACCAGCCGCTACGATTCCCGCGCCGACCTTTGAGGGAGCATTTAATCGCGGTGCCCCACCTCGATTAAATCCTACCTCAACCCTCAGCCTCAAACAATAAATACATTCTGTCATGTATGTGTCTATTCCGCTACAACTCTCAAACCAGCTCATCTATGGAGAACAAATTTTAAATTATCAAATTTCTTTAGTAAGCATCAAACAAAATAAGAAGTTATTTAAATAAAAGTTAGCAAGGTTCATGGTATTGGTGAACTACTTTTTAAGAGTAATGCTAACAGTAATGACAGTTATTCTTTTGTGACACTCTTTATTTTGCGTCACAAATTACGTAATTCAACCAACTGCAACACTGCAACGACCTTTTCCATCCGCTACCAAATGCAGACAAATCTAGGTCCGTTATTCTTGGAACTGTGTCACTTAACACTTCCTTAAGCCAGACCTGTCCAAACTTATTTTAGGGATTTTTATTAATGACTTAATATTATTATTAGTTTCCAGTTTACTAAGTATCGGACTTAACTTTATGTTAATTTGGGAAGCAAAGAAAGGTAGAAAGTACTTGTTATTTGTCATTGCGGATCATATCTTAAAAGTCGATCAAGAGAATGTAAGTATACTGCAGGATATTTCTAACGAGTTAAGCCGGAAAGCAGCATAATTTTCCTGATTAACAAACGTGGATTCGCGACTCGCCTCTCTCAGGATCTACTTTAATACACACAAACACACCCACACGGCTTACACCCACTAGAGGTGTAAGCCCTGTCCGATTCTTGGAGGGCCATCAATATAAACATTTCTGTTCTAATGGACCAATGCTGAGAACGCGAAAAAACTCTACTGCATCATCAGTCCTATCCTATCGTATGAGTTGTACTTATATATTTATGAATTGAGTTACCCTTCAAGGATCGGACAAGAATTTGTTTGTCCCAACTTATATTATAAATGCGAAAGTGAGTTTGTTTGTTACACTTTCACGTTGTCTGGAGTATGGGGAAGGACATGGCATATACCTTTTATCCCGACACCGAGGTATATTTTATCCCGAGACACTAACGCGAGCGGAGCCGCAGCGCAGGTAACAGCTAGTTACTTTATTAAACTATAAGTACTTAATACAGAACCTAATAAGAGTAATAAGCAACTACTTATTAACCATTAGTGTCTTCTATCGTATTTTTTCTTTTTTCGATTTTGTGATCGCTGTGCGGTAAACGAAACTGCGTTAATTACGTCTTGTAAAAAGATAGGCTTCATTGCGGCGCGACGTGATACACTTGCCAACTTCGAAGCGAAGAATTGTTGATGCTTACTTGCTATAATTCAAGGGGAATTTATTGTCTCGCCCCTGTAAAGTTACCGCCGGGAAACAACTTCCGGCAGATAATAAACGAGATTAAAGGACGTAGAAATACAAGTAGATTTTATGGTGCTTTTTTTGCATTTAAGATAGTATTGTACCTACTATCTGGTAGCTATATGGTATTAAAAAATACATAGGATTTGAAGAAACTTTTTTCCATGATTGCTCCCATGAAAATCCTTATCATTATTTTTAGGTAGTTTAAAAATATTCTCTCTCTTCACGATTTAATAATTATACCAATGTCTTGTAGTGGTAAAAGTTAATTTTGACTTCCCTTGTAATATGACTCTTGCAATCAGGATAAGCAATACATTTTTAAAAAAATTTGACTATTAAATAAATATATAAATATATACGGACAAAACACATAGATTGAGCTAGCCCCAAAATGAGTTCGAGACTTGCGTTATGGGATACTAACTTAACGATACTATATTTTATAGTAGATACTTATATAGATAAACATCCAAGACCCAGGACAATCCAAGAAAAGATATTTTTTTAACTTGACCTGACCGGGGATCGAACCCGGGACCATCCGTGGCGCAGGCAGGCGTGTTGACCGCTGCCCCATGGAGCTCGTTTGATTTTATATTTGATTCAAGAATTTGTATGAGAGTTCCAATTTGAGTTTCAAAGTCAACCTGTATTATTTATTCAGCTTAGGTGTGCTTAATGCTCAGTGGCGGGTGGGGAACCCGATCTCTTATTCTTTACCTCTCGCCTTATTTTCTGCGAATTTTAGTCACACACACACACACAAAACCATTGATAATTTTATTAACACCTTTAAATATCTTTGATTTGTAAAAAATATTTTTCCATTCCTTTTCCTTTCCGATCGTTCAAACTTCCGTTTTCCAGAAAGCTTGGTAAGGCGATTTGAATTGAGAATTGTTTAATTAAAACTTGTTTTTATTTTAGTGGAACAAGTATTTTCGGAGGAATCTGACGAAGGCGGAGGTGTCGAAGAGACGGCGCCACCGAAATCCTCACGAGGGCCCGACATCGAGTTTCCTCTCCAGAGGAAGGATATCGACCTGCTGATTGAAACTTTCAGAAAGAAAAAGGTAAGTTTCCAAGTCGTAAAGAACTTGAAATAACTTGCCTTCACAACCGTATTTCAGTCTGCAAGTTTTATACAATTTGTACCCTTGTCTCTTACTTGAAAAGTTAGTGTCGTTTAGCAAAGTGTCGGTTGATACTCGTAGTCTATGTTTAATTGAAACAAAGTCTCGGAAATTTAATTTATAACTAGCTGTTACCCGCGGCTTCGCCCGCGTGATATGTAGCCTATGTCCTTCTCAGTACCCTAACTTATGTGTATGCAAGCTTTCATGATGATCAGTTCAGTAGATACGGCGTGAAAGCGTAACAAACAAACTCAGTTTCGCATTTCTAATATTAGTAAGAATTTAAAGAATAGTATGTAGGTATTTACCTTTTTTAAACAAGTACACCAATGTCGCATAAATTCATTATGTTGATCCCACATTGTCATCAGACGGCTTTGTGTGTTAAATGTTGGTAACAATGGAGCCGAAATCAAAGTAGACAATACAATAAAAATGTGTGTTTGAAGGGAGAAACTAAATATTGTACAAGAATTTTAACTTCTTAGACACAATTATTGATAACAAGTACATTATCATAAGTAAAAACGGCAATACTAACGACTCGGAAATCAAATTCTATTTATCGGCAATAAAATAAATGAATAAAAAAATCACGCGATACATCCCGTAATTGATATAATTTTTTAGCAACCCAAAACACCTGCTCCCTTTATTAAAGCATAAAAAGGAAAGAGTCGAATAAAATTACAGCATAAATGTAAAGTACTAAAGCATTCCTTACTCGGCTATAAAAGCCTTAATTGGGATTGCTACGCGGTACAGAACTGGTTTTCATATTTTTGTATACGAAGTGTTTAAGTTCTTTCCTGCACTGGAATACAACTCAATAGATAAAGTTTACATTTAGGATGGCTACCGTTGCGCAGTTGTTGACAGGTCAGTTTGCTATACGGCATCGGCTTCGATTCCCGGCGTTGGCAAATACTGGTTCTTCATTTTCACACGTCAAAGCTCTCGCTGAATCATATTACAGCGGAAATACATTATCATAAGTAAAAACGGCAATACTAACGACTCGGAAATCAAATTCTATTTATCGGCAATAAAATAAATGAATAAAAAAATCACGCGATACATCCCGTAATTGATATAATTTTTTAGCAACCCAAAACACCTGCTCCCTTTATTAAAGCATAAAAAGGAAAGAGTCGAATAAAATTACAGCATAAATGTAAAGTACTAAAGCATTCCTTACTCGGCTATAAAAGCCTTAATTGGGATTGCTACGCGGTACAGAACTGGTTTTCATATTTTTGTATACGAAGTGTTTAAGTTCTTTCCTGCACTGGAATACAACTCAATAGATAAAGTTTACATTTAGGATGGCTACCGTTGCGCAGTTGTTGACAGGTCAGTTTGCTATACGGCATCGGCTTCGATTCCCGGCGTTGGCAAATACTGGTTCTTCATTTTCACACGTCAAAGCTCTCGCTGAATCATATTACAGCGGAAATTCTGTCAAAATAGTAGATATGGGACTCCAAAGCATCAAAATTGAGGGTACAACCTGGAAAAGGCTAAAACAAAAGTGGGTCCCATTAGCACACTTGGATAAAGAACCCTAAACAGATGTAGTATTAAAAAATGAACGGGCCCTTTACAAAAATAACTTCGGTGTTTGGCATATTTGTAATTAAATACAGAGTGATAATACGGAACCCTTGGTCTGTGAATCAGACTCGCTTTTCCCCGATATCCCAACTATCCCAACTAATATTATAAATGCGAAAATGAGTTTTTTTGCTTGTTTGTTACGTTTTCACGCCCTATCTACTGAACCGATCATCATTAAATTTTACGCTGGCGAAGCCACGCGTAACAGCTAGTTGTTTATGTTACATAAAATATTCAGATGGTAGAAGATATACATATTGAGAATTGTATAGAAAACTAGCAGTTACCCGCAGCTTCGCTCGGGTCTATGTCCTGTGTATGTAAAATTTCATTTTGATCGGTTCAGTAGATAGGGCGTGAAAGCGTAACAAACAAGCAAAAAAACTCACTTTCGCATTTATAATATTAGTTAGGATAGAAGAGAAAACATGCTGAGTCACTTAGTAAGACATGAGGACCCTATTAAAAAAAGGTTGAAAGGTTAACGACGGAGAAAAAAAGAAAATCATCAATGAGGTTTTCAGAGCAACTTAAAAATAAATTTAACATCATCTTAACAACATCACAGCCTTGAAGGAAATACAACAATGAGCCAAGAGAGAAATCCAGAAATCACACCACCGTTCAAAGCCTGGATTTTAAATAAGACGAAGAATATTGGCACATAAGCCTCTTTGATCATGGATAAAGATCAAAGATATATATGTATTTATCTGTTAATTAGCAACGTAAATTCAAGCAATATAATCTTTCCCACTACATAATGTGCATTTATCAAAATATCTAAATTCAAAAATGTTTACAGAATCGGCTGCACCCAAAACACGTGGCCCAAATCCTGAAGGAAGCGACGCAGGTGCTGAAGCGGCTGCCCAACATCAATGTGGCCACCACCTCCATCTCCAGCCAGATCACCGTCTGCGGAGACCTACATGGGAAGCTTGACGATCTGCTAGTCATATTTCATAAGGTAACCATTCTCTTTATATCGGAAGATCCGTAAAATGCTGTCTCGTTTCGAATGTTTCGAGAGGGGCTTAGCTAAAACATTAATAAGTCAGACAATATCTAAACTATTACATAGATACGCTTTTTCATTAATTTCACCATTTAACGATTATTTTATGCCATTTACAATATTAATCCTTTGCTCATATTTTATTCTTGTAATAAAGTTTATCTGGAAAAGTCGTTTTTGTGACAAGCTTTTATTGTGAGCGAATCACATTGTATTATTTAACTTTTTTAATGTTTATTTCTCTTGATTTATAAATATCATAATTCAGATTAAATAACTCAGATTTAGTTGACTCTAAGCCAAGCTAGAGTCAACTAAATCCGTGTTATAGGTAGGGTTTGTTTCAAACATTTAGTTACCTGTACCTTTGACAGTGCACGGCATTTAAACTGAAGAGCGTCTACTACCTATCACATTGTGCTAGTATACATTCTTTACTTCAGTCCAACCTTAGTAAGGTATCCTTAAAATTACAGCTTTGCTAAAATGACACAGGGTGGGCTTGCCTGGGATCTTCATCTAACAGTATCGATCAATATGTACATTTATTGAAATTCAAATGCGGACGTGTACAATGTATGATATTCAAATAGAAATCTAACCAAAGTTGGGTCGGTGAATTGAATAGCTTTGGTTTATAAGTAGTTAGACATTGTGACACCATTGACGTCAATATTGAAAAGTAATGTAATTGGTTTCCTTGGACAGCAACCGGCGCAATATAAATAATTTGTGTTTACTGATTTATACATTTTCATTTAATTAGTACCGCCTTTAATGTATTTCAAATATGATTTCATTGCTACGAATAAGCATTCGTAGTTTTATTGGTATTCACTGAACTGAGAGAGAACTAAGCTAAGCTTGACGAGCTTCGTGGCACAGCGGTCTACACGGCCGGCCTGCGACATTGATGGTCCCCATGGTTCCGGATTCGATCCCCGGTCAGGTCAAGATGAGAAATTATATTTTTCAGATTGACCTGGGTTTTGGATGTTTATCTATATATATATATATATATACGTTGTTTTGCATTATATATATATATATATAATGCAAAACAACGTCGAACGTGGATTATAGTTAGTTGAGTGTTGATAAGTATCTAAAGCTCCTTCGAGCTTTAAAGAGCACGATCCGCTTGCACTTCCAACTTCAACCACTTCTGAAATATTCGCATTTCTACTTGTTAAATTGCAAGTGTGTTGAGTTTGATCATCTTTTCATTAAAAAACAATATTTTATTGTATGGTGCTAGTAGATTCGACTTCGATATATAATAACTATGTACTCTTTATTTCAAAATATATGTATAATAATTTTACAAAGACTCCAAAATCTTCGTGTACAAATCTTAAAAACTTTCTTAAATTCTGTACTTCTGATTGTTTTTGTATTAACTCCGCCAAATGTCTTTAACAAATCAGTCAATTCATAAGGTTCATCAACTCAAGTTGCTAATGGAATTTAAAATGATTTCATTTAAGCTTTATTAGGTACCTACCTACTCGTCTCACCCCTAATCCTGCAGCGTTGAACAAAACTAGAGGTTATTATGTATTACTAATAGTGTATTATTCCTCGCTTACAAAGACTTACAAGTTTTGTTGTGACACTGTAATTGGATTAATAATTTATCAATACTAGTTACGCAACTTGTGTTCGCAAAGTAAACACCTTGTTTAATTATTAATTTAATTTTCTGGTAGTATGTTATATTAATAGACGCTGAAGCTTATTGTGTGAATCAAATTGCTAAGGATTACGTACGTTTGTTTATATTGAATTATCACTGTGCGGTGTTAATTGAAACTTGACTTTAGATTACTTTGCATTTTCAGCTAGCCACATAAATACCTCGAGACTGAGGAGACTGAGTTCTAAAACTACTTAATTATGTAATGCATAAATTATTTAGAAAGTTACGGTCCTTGAACACATTACGGGTCAAGCGGTAAATGTGTAGACCTCATGAGATAAACGTTAAATTAAAGGACTTGATTCAATGAAAATCTCTTAATAGTACGTAAGCTTAATTCGATACTAGCAACTACGAGGATGGGATTCAAATGTATTGTCCTAAGGGTCTTCACTCGTTTAGGTACGTCTGGTAACGTGCCAAAAGAGAACAAGGGATTTTCCAGTGGGGCTTCCTACGAGTTGTTTTCCATCTAACGCTCATTACAGCGGTTTTGACGTCAAGAGGGAGTGAGGAACGCTCCATGGGATACGTAAACATGTGCAGGGGGGAGCGGCGCACGCGTCATCTAATTGGTGCCAACTCCCCCTCTGGTCAGTTGATTGATAGACCCCCGGCGTGCCGGACGACATCATTAATAGATATTGTTTTGTGACATGTTTCCGCATCGCTAGCCTACTTTCCAGTCATTGCATCATGAACTAGGTTACAGGAACGAATACTTATTTGTTCCTGCAAAACCTAGTTCATGATCTTAGACTAATGATTGGATTCCAAAGAAAATATTTTTTTATTAAATTGACCAGGTGTCCACACTTTTGTATGAAAATGTTAAAAAAGTCGAGGTTCCAGTATTGGTTCCTAAAGAAAAGTGGTTTATATTGACCGTCTAAGTATTCCTTTAAGGAAATTTCAAGGGTCAATTTACATGCTGTGTATCTCACCAAATTAAATAGTAGTTTACAGCCAATAGTAAAAACTGTAAAGAGAGAGTGAAATTTCTGCAAATATTAGACAAAATGCAGCAACTCAGTCACTGAAATCGTACCTAAATCCTCATACATCCATACGAGTATATTTCAAAATGCGTCTTTTGTGATTCTACGTATGTTTGCATAATTGTTTGTATCAGATCATCGCATGCTGATATCTATATAAAAAAAAACTTCCTAACTTCAGTGCTAGGTAAATGTCAAAGTTCGTGTGCTGTGCGGCCGTGACTCGGGAAAAACAACACCGGGTTCTAGGCAAAGGATAACGGTTACATAACACAGCTGGTATTGATTGGCAGTCGACATGTTGCGTAAAAGGCCTTGGTTGGGGCCACCGTGCAGATGTAGGGGTTCGCGAAACTCTCTACTATAAGATGCTTATGAGAACCACATACGCTTTACTTGTTAGCGCTCGATGTATATTTTAATTACCTGACAGAGAGGGAGTCGATCTCGGTGTCATTTTATGCTCTAGGCTGTAAAAGATGTTCTTTTTAATTTTTATTTATTTTTATCATTTTGTTTTTTTTTTAGTTCTTACTATTACTATCATGCTACGGCGAATGCATGTTAAAGACGAACTTCTTAACAGACCAATTTTTCAACCCTGGATAAAAGATTCTAAAAACTTTATATTATGGCTAGACAGCCCTAACAAAAAGTTGTGTTGGAAAACGTAGGATGTGGAACCCTTAAAAATAACTTGTTTCAGTTCAGCAGAACGTGTAATACGAGGGAACAAAAATTGGTATCTTAATAAGATCGTTTCGTTGTCACAACGTCATAACTTTCAAACTGTCCGAGATGACACATGAAATTGAGATGGGTCCTGAGGACACTTGGACACTTTGAGAAATCTTGGAACACAAGTCCTTTTCAGGCTTCGTTATTTTCTTATCTGTGTGATGGTAGTTATTATTTGCGATGAAGGAGCAATTCAATCTCCTCGGTATACTATTTCAATGATAGTAATGCTAACTAACGCGAGATAACAATATTGAAAGGATGATTGCGAACATCGATTAATTTTGTTTACATGATCATTTTAAAGTTTATGCCACATCAATGTGAGAGACATACTTATATAGGAAGTATTGAATATCAACAAAAGAACAAAAGATAATGTTTTACTTCCATTCGGCACAGAAGCAAACACTGAAGGATTTTGTTTCGTCCGTGACAGACGTCCGACGGGGTTGGGTTTGTATAAACATTTGCATATCGGATTCTTTAATTCACTGCCCAGTGGCACAGGCTAGCAATTAAATGGTTGGATTACGTTTGAAATACAATCAAAGAGCTCGGTAGAGAACAAGCAAGTAAAACATATACTTACAAATTTAGTTTGAATCTGTCATAATAAGCCGTTTTTTTTAAATTGGGTTAATTGAACCGTTACGTTATTGTAAATGGCGATGTAACTGCAGGTCTTATCACGACATTAGATTGATTAGCATTAAACAGTTTAATTAAAGAAATATAAGCATTTCATATTTATTAAATAAAGAAAATAAGAAATGGAGAAAAAATTCCACGCGGGCAGGACTTGAACCTGCGTCTAGATCTCAGTACGATCTATGCGTTGCCAATTACGCCACCGCGCTTCAAGCCCCGGCGCCGAATTTGTCCACCATATCTCATTCCTCTTACACGCATCTAGGCTTGCGTCACCCAACACAACTTCCCCACTTTTACAAGTGCGGTATTTGATTTCAATTCATTTTGCAATGAATTTGGAAATCAACTAATGTGTAGGAAGCCATACAATACTTTATATGGGATTTTATTTTGCATTCACAATGCTATGTTACCTTATTTATTAAATAAAGAAAATAAGAAATGGAGAAAAAATTCCACGCGGGCAGGACTTGAACCTGCGTCTAGATCTCAGTACGATCTATGCGTTGCCAATTACGCCACCGCGCTTCAAGCCCCGGCGCCGAATTTCTCCACCATATCCCATTCCTCTTACACGCATCTAGGCTTGCGTCACCCAACACAACTACCCCACTTTTACAAGTGCGGTATTTGATTTCAATTCATTTTGCAATGAATTTGGAAATCAACTAATGTGTAGGAAGCCATACAATACTTTATATGGGATTTTATTTTGCATTCACAATGCTATTTTACCTTATTTATTAAATAAAGAAAATAAGAAATGGAGAGAAAATTCCACGTGGGCAGGACTTGAACCTGCGTCTAGATCTCAGTACGATCTATGCGTTGCCAATTACGCCACCGCGCTTCAAGCCACGGCGCCGAATTTCTCCACCATATCCCATTCCTCTTACACGCATCTAGGCTTGCGTCACCCAACACAACTACCCCACTTTTACAAGTGCGGTAATTGGCAACGCATAGATCGTACTGAGATCTAGACGCAGTTCAAGTCCTGCCCGCGTGGAATTTTTTCTCCATTTCTTATTTTCTTTATTTAATAAATAAGGTAAAATAGCATTGTGAATGCAAAATAAAATCCCATATAAAGTATTGTATGGCTTCCTACACATTAGTTGATTTCCAAATTCATTGCAAAATGAATTGAAATCAAATACCGCACTTGTAAAAGTGGGGTAGTTGTGTTGGGTGACGCAAGCCTACATGCGTGTAAGAGGAATGGGATATGGTGGAGAAATTCGGCGCCGGGGCTTGAAGCGCGGTGGCGTAATTGGCAACGCATAGATCGTACTGAGATCTAGACGCAGGTTCAAGTCCTGCCCGCGTGGAATTTTTTCTCCATTTCTTATTTTCTTTATTTAATAAATAAGGTAAAATAGCATTGTGAATGCAAAATAAAATCCCATATAAAGTATTGTATGGCTTCCTACACATTAGTTGATTTCCAAATTCATTGCAAAATGAATTGAAATCAAATACCGCACTTGTAAAAGTGGGGTAGTTGTGTTGGGTGACGCAAGCCTACATGCGTGTAAGAGGAATGGGATATGGTGGAGAAATTCGGCGCCGGGGCTTGAAGCGCGGTGGCGTAATTGGCAACGCATAGATCGTACTGAGATCTAGACGCAGGTTCAAGTCCTGCCCGCGTGGAATTTTTTCTCCATTTCTTATTTTCTTTATTTAATAAATAAGGTAAAATAGCATTGTGAATGCAAAATAAAATCCCATATAAAGTATAAGCATTTCATCTTAAAATAAAATGGTACCTTATCGTTTTGGCAATCAAAATTCATACCTTTAATTATTCTTTCTTGAGATTAAAAAATATAAAGCCAGAAAAGCCTAAATTATTAATTTTGTGGCGCATACCGAAGCAGTGCTTAGCATATTTTTCATTATTATGCAGAATGGGCTGCCCTCGCCGGAGAACCCATACATATTCAACGGGGACTTCGTGGACCGCGGCAAGAAGAGCCTAGAGGTGTTGCTGCTGTTGCTTGCCTGCATGCTGGCCTTCCCCGGCGGTGTCTATCTCAACCGCGGCAACCACGAGGATCTCATTATGAACTCTAGGTAAAAATATACAAATTCGCCTTAAGAGTCGCCTGTAAGCGCATGTCTCCATACAAACGGAAAAAGGGAATTGTGGCAATATTTGATAATTTTAGGGCAAAATTAAGCATCCAATCAATTGATCTCATTATAATCAGTTTGGTTAAATTATCAAATGTTTGAGAATTATACGCCTCTTAAGATTTCCATACAAATTTGAAAAGGCTTGTAATTCTCAAACCATTTATAATTTAACCAAGCTATATAAGAACGTACGTAGATTATAATGAGATTAATTGATTAAATGATTAATTTTACTCCAAAATTATCAAATATTGCCACAATCCCCTTTTTCCGTTTGTATGGAGACATGCGCTTCCAGGCGACTCTTAAGGAAGACCTCCGGATGAGGTTGAAACATTACGGCCTGTTCCTGACTCCATACGTGAGTGAACCGTTTTTTACATATTAATAGCCGTAGGTAAGTTTCTTGCCAGGCCTTATAACGCGGATCGTTTGAGGATATGTACTCTCGACTTTTTAAGGTCAACAAATTTTCAGAACTTAAATTGTCTTTATTTATTAGTTTGGGTTATGTATGAACCTAGCTGGACACGATTTTTAGGGTTCCATACCCAAAGGGTAAGAACGGGACCCTATTACTAGGACTTCATTGTCCGTCCGCCCGTCTGTCTGTCTATCACCAGGTTGTTGATTATGAATTGTGTTAACAAAAGAGTTGAAATTTATGATAGATGATGTATTTCTGTTGCCGCTTTAATATCAAATACTAAAAACCGGATAAAATACGTAAATATTTCCCATACAACAAACGTGACTTTTTGGCGATTTTAGCTCGACTACGTTAGTATTATATTGTCTTTGGCTCGACGTTAAACGGCGTCGGGTAGACACTTGAAATATTTACAGAATATGAAATATACTTGCACTTTAAATTGACGGAATAATAAATAAAATACAGAGCAATAAATCAAAATAAAATTTAATTATTTAATGGGATCTCCGATACAACAAACGTGATTTTTGTTGCCGTTTTTACTAGATAGTCTAATGTTGTATAGATAATTATAAGAACCCTTCTTGGGCGAGTCCACCGTGCACTTGACTATACAGACCAATAATAAAATGGCGTTGTATAATTAAATGGCTAGGCAGCTAATAAAATTGCTTATTGGCTACGCCTTTTCTTTGTCTTACAATTAGGTAGTTCAGATCTGTCTGAGCATACCGGCTGATTCTAAATCCCTGGGATTAATTTATTAAACACAAATCTTAAGAAAAATTAAACCGAAAAATATTAAACCTCCGATTCCAATTCAGTGATTAAGAAGTTACTCGAATTTCTATGGCAAGATTTTTTTCCCGTTTTTCTTTTGTTTTACCGATTCTAATTTCGGGATTAAATTATTTTCTAGAGAAATAAATTTAGTCGATATGCCTCTACAGATCTGGCCCTGAATGTAAAACAGATACTAAAGCCTGTATACGTAATAAATACATAATAATGTAAAAGCACCTATTCCCGGTAGTGTCCCGGTTACCGGTAATCTAACATATTTTTAAATTTTGCACTATTTTACGAATAAATTTACAATGTTTATATACAAAAAAATGTTTTTAGTTATATTTTGATCAATAATAATGGCAACAATTGCCAAAAAGTATGACAGCTTCACCACAATAAAATGTCAAAAGTTTGTACTCCAACATTTTTACATTTTGGCTGTGTGCAGTTGCTGAACGAATCAACGACATGTTCGTAATATTAACTGTGTCATACTCATATGAGAAGGAGTGTGGTAAGTTTGTTTATGTATTTAACAAGTTAAATAATTTGTCTTTCAATACAAACTTTAAATTTTAGTGTGTCTTTTAAAAAAGTGAATATTTTGGGCTTTTACATTTATTGGTACTCAAAATTCCCTACTTGACCTATAATCCGGCAAAAATTTACCGGCTATTGGTACACGCATCAGTCCAGTAATATTTATTGTACCTAAAGCCATCTTAAGACTTTATTGCAAGGGAAGAAGTTTGATTTTCGTTTGAAATACTGTATAACGTTCTTACCGGATTCAAATTAAACATAAAACAATGTGCATCAGGGTGGAGGGTCAACGTATGGTGAAAATTTTTACTATAAAACAAATTTGAATACCTCTTTCAAGTCGCATAAGGGTAAGATAATCACAAATCCATACTAATATTATGAATGCGAAAGTAACTCTGTCTGTCTGTCTGTTACGATTTCACGACTTAATTATCTTTAATGTTCTCTAAAGTACGGAGAAGGACATAGGATACCTTGCATCCAAGAAAAATTAACTGTTTCTGAGGGATCGACATTAACGCGGGCTAAGCCGCGGGAAAAAGCTAGTACATTAAAGGTAAAGGTACCAATTTCTAATTTATATCAAATACATCATGTCATGATTTGACAACTTTTTTAAGTTCATGCTTGACTACAAAAACTTAGAAAAAAATGCAAGTTAGTACGGATACCTCAGTGCGCGAATCAGACTCGCACTCCACCAGTTCTTATATTTCATTTTGTGGACGCAGTTCTCGGATTAGGTACATTAAGTATAAAATAAAATAAAGCAGGGCAGTAGTCCGACCGTCCAGACGAACATGTATAAATGCTGTTTTTGTAAGTCTTATGTTACTTATAATAGAATTCAAAATCGTGGTGTAGTTTACCGGTTTCTGGTACAATATAGTAACGGTTATTAGTACAAACTTGCCGGATACTGGTACAATCAGCCCTTTTTAGGGTTCCGTAGTAAACAAGGAACCCTTATAGTTTCGCCATGTCTGTCTGTCTGTCTGTCTGTCTGTCTGTCTGTCTGTCTGTCTGTCTGTCTGTCTGTCCGTCCGCGGTTTTACGCAGAGACTATAAGTACTAGAAAGCTGTAATTTGGTATGGGTATGTATATTAATCATGGCAAAAAAGTGGTAGAATAAAAACTTAAAAAAATTTTTTTTTTGCGTAGCTACCGTACAAGTAAAGTAGGGGAGTAATTTTTTTTTCTCTATTTACCCATCGTGTGGGATATCGTTAAATAGGTCTTTCAAAAATATTGTGAGGTTGAGAACACCATTTTTCGATTTAGGGATCTGTTTCCGAAATATTTGGTTTTAAAGTGCGAATTTTTGTTACACGTAAGTATCCCCCCCCTCTATCTGCTAAACGGTTATATATAGATACGTGAAAAAAAATACAGCAGTAGTATATATACTGAAGTTGCGCAGAGCTGAGTACTAAGTAGAAACTAAAAAGTTATAGGCATTCAACTTATAAACTGTAAAATTTCATACTATTTTCATTGTTAGATGTTTTTGGTCGTTAAACTGTAAGGTGCGAGTGTGAATAGTGTGAACTCAAAGTTGTCATTCGCAACTACGGAACCCTACACTGCGCGTGGCCCGACACGCACTTGGCCGGTTTTTTTTATTTTAATTTGTAATAACAATAAGTAATGTTTATAATTTATTTCATAAAATTATTTACGTCAAGACTACTTTAAATTACCTACAAGCACGTGTATATATCATCATTTTTAGACTAATAGTTTTAACACAAGCGACTTGCAAAGTCAGGAAAGTTCAAAACTTCACGGCTATTGGGACGTTTACCTTAGTAAGTAAATAGGTAAGAAAATTTTGTTTTTACTTCGATAAAATAATCGCTAAAATAAGATTAAACGAAAGATTAGTGTGTATCACCTGTTTGTTATGATTTACAAGGTGTCTTACAAGGGGTCATAATTTCCGTGCGTGTTCACTTATTAGGGCCATAAATATATTTCCGTGGAGGGCTCTAAATTACGAGCCAAAGAATGAACGGCAGTTTCCCGGAGCTACTGCAATGCGGTGGATCAATGACTAGTCGTTTCTTGTTCCAGGTACGGCTTCATCAGGGAGGTGCATCAGAAGTATAAAGTAAGTACTCGCACATAATGTCTCAATTTCAAAGAGTAATTTTTGGCGTCAACCATCAAGAAGTTATAGGTCTAGAATTGAAAGCAATAAGAACATTTTAATGTGTTTCTATAAACATTAAAGTCGTTTGAAGTAAGTAAATGTTTAAATAAAGGTAAATTTATAGCCATTGTTGTAAATCTAATTACTATCATAATAATAAAGTATCGTATGCTTTGACTATATTGTATACTGACTGAATGCCTAAACCGAACGATTCAATACAACTTATACTTACTATTAGCTAAATATAGTCAAAAATAATGATATATCAATATATATATTCATAATAGGTATACCAATGTGAAGAAGTGTCAAAAGGTGTGAGATGTAAATTAAATCATGATGACAGACAGGACGGGATAGGATATTTTCAGTCTGGCTATATTTTGGCTCCAATTATAAGTATTTTAGGCCAGTCAATATCAACATCAAACATTGCAAACGCGTATATAGTAGTCTTAGAATAGTCTATATCCAAGTTTACAACTTTCCTAACCTATAATAATCTAAGTAACGTAGCGCAGCGCTACCTTTTGGGGCCTCCTGGGAATAGCGCTACTAGCGCTATTCCCAGGAGGCCCCAAAAGGTAGGGTTCGAAAAAAAGTCTTTTTCGTCAAATTTCCTATCGAATTATCACAGCTAAAGCTATCTGTAGTGTACAGTTTCTGCTGAGTTAAACCTTGTCAAATAGTACCATCGTTTCCTTCTAAAGTATCGGTTAAACTAATAAACTTACAGAAAAATTGTTATGAAATAAATAATAAAAAATATGTTATTTTTTTCTTATTTTCAATCGTCTCTCTACATCGTATTTATACCTACACTATGTAAAGTGTTTTTTTTTCAACAAAAAAGAATAAAATTATGTATCGATATATAGTAGGTATGTTCTTAACAAGCATTTACTGGCTAATCTACTAGATTTATGGAAATATCATTAATACATAAGTGTTCAAAGAAAAGTTAATTACCTTTAGTTGGAACTAGCTGATGCCCGCGACTTCGTCCGCGTGGACTTTATGACTCCGGCATATTAATATACCTTAATACGAACTAAACATGCATATTAGAATACTTGTATCAGTGTTATAATATTGTATGGATTAAATATAGACTTCTTTTAGACTTTTTGAGCCACCGACACGATAAGAAGAAGACTATATAGCTAGATCCAAGTGAGCATGCGCTACTTCACCAAATTCTGAGATATGAGCAGAGTGCCCTTAACCTATCGCACATCTCCAAAGGGCCTTCAGGAGGGACAGACCTCGGCTTCAGGTGTTGCCTGCATGTTCAAGGCTTGGAGAGACAGCAAACTCTCATGTTTTGCCGTATGGGCTGAAAACTACGTTGCCAATAGGGGGACCGCTGGTCGGTCACCTGTAATATGAGCTAATCGTACTCTACGCACTCTATCCCAGTGGAGAGTATAACTCTGTAAAATTGTCGATATAAAATTTGACATGGTAATGTATCAAATGTTCTAAATCTTCCATTTTTTTATCTCTACAAAAAATACTTATCAGGCTGAACAACTTTTGCTAAAGCGTCATTTATATATTTCTTATCGTTTACCTAGACCATTATGGTTCCGCAAGAGGTGTTCCAAATCTCAGATATTTTATACTTCAACAAAAATGCTTATCAGGGTTCACAACTTTTGCTAAGGCTCCACTTTTATATTTCTTATAGTTCAGCTGGACCATTACAATGCTGCATCAGGCGTTCCATTTTTCAAAACTATTTCTACTCTATATGTTGCTCCGGTTTAATAGCTATATAGCAAAAAAAAATTCATTCAAATCCGTCCAATATTTCCAGAGATAAACGTGATCATATACTAATTAAACCTAAGATTAAAGTAAGATTCATATAGAAAATATATAAGAAAATTATTTGAACAGAATTAAATAACATATTAAAAATACCCTGTCAAATCTAGCTCACGCACGTGGTTTTATCTACGTTAGTAGAGATTCTATAACTGTAACTGATCTATTGACTAAATGTAATTCATTCCATGTTCGTTTCCAAAAAAAATATCGATTTGGCTATGCTCTTCACTTAAATATATTACATAATATACAGGAAACGACTCTACTTGTTTGCCTACCAAGCCGGGTGGTTCCCGGCAGAGTAGAATAGGACCACACCAAGTCTTTCTGTGGATGTCGTAGAAGGCGACTTAGGAAACACAACCTTACAAAACTTATAAACATTAAAGAGTTTGTGTTTCCTAAGTCGCCTTCTACGACATCCACAGGAAGACTTGGAGTGGTTCTATTCTACTCTGCCGGGAACCACCCGTCTTGCCAGCGTGGAGAGTGTAGGCCAAATTCTCTGACTGCTCTGGCGAATATATGGCTCTTGTAGTACAGAGAGGGTCTTGCTCCTGCAGTGGAGACTAAAAAAGACCTGATAATTATGTGTCAGAGCCCTGCTTGGCGACCTTTGATAGCTGCAGAGAAATATATAAAAAGTTACAAATATTGACATAAGGTTTCATGTACATATTATTAGACGTCTGTTTATTTGTAAAGTATAATATCAACAGATAAAAAAAAAATCACTCTCTATTAAGGTACCAAAATCGTCTCGCTATATAGTCTCACTCTACGTCATCATTCCAAAAGAATAGTTTCAACGTGACTATTAAGATTTTTAATCATATGCTTGAGACAAACAACTATGTACACTGCTGGTCACAAATTGTATTTTCACTATAAATGAATTTTAAATTTTTAGTTTTGCCCTTGAGCGCCCTCGAAGACAAAGACAATTTAGTTTATAAATAAATATATATACGGACAAATCACACAGATTGAGCTATAGTATATAGTTTATTTAATTTGATGGCTATGTGTAACATTTTCTAACAATTGACATTTTTTTCTCTATTTTATATAATATTTATTTAAATCTTTTTTTTTTAAATCAAATTGGTCTTATTATCATAATCTTGTACTTTTTGCATGCCCATTCTTGGTGCAACACGCTTGTGTAACCGGAATTGAATCTGACTTATCATATATTTCTACCTTGTTTGCCTGCAAATTAAATATAATATACCTAATTTAATTTTCATTAGAGTATGCAAAATTTTACATTGATTAGTTGAATATCTAAGATATTAAAGTATACTAAAGAAACTCACTACCGCATATCATACCTAATATAAGTTTGAATTATTGTAAGGACTATAACAATATATTAAAAAATCACGCACGTTTGCATTGTTCGCATTGTTCTGTGTTGATATTTACTGGCCTTATTTTAATATTTCCCCACTTCGATTATGCATGAAAAAAACAAATGCCTACCTTAGTATTGTTTAATTTGTGATAACGTAGGAGGTTTCTGTGTATTTACCTGAAAATATTCCAGATACCTTAATGTTATTGTGTATTTGAGTAATCCCAACGCTCCGCATCTGATCCGTATCGAAATAAGGAAAACTATGGAAAACAAATACCGACTATTTGGCCAGGCTTGAAGGCTTTCCCGAATCCCCCAGATATTTCCGATTATTTAATTTTATTCCCAGAAAATCTCAATCGTTCGTCCTCCTTGTTAAGTAAAGCGGAAAGTTACCGACAATTCAATTAGTTAATACGGAGCATTTAATGAACTTCTCCGCTTTTTGATAATATTATTAGAAGTTTGGTCAGTCGGAAATTTAATTACTTAATCATCTTGATTCAATCGGGAGTGAACGCAGAAGCTTTATTCATCGTAAAAAGAACAAAAATAGATTGTGAATTGATCCCGCTCATGTGTCGGAAAATCAAAATTATTAAATGGGTCCGCTACTTTATTTTTAACTAGCTCTCGCCCGCGGCTCACGTTTGTGTCGATCCCTCAGGAATAGTACTTTCCTCCGGTATAGGTAGCCTATGTCCCTCTCTATACTCCAGACAACGTGTATTCAAAATTTTTATGATGATCGGTTGAGTAGATGGGATGTGAAAACGTAACAAACATACTTATTTTCGCATTTATAATATAAGTTGGGATGGGATGACATGTTTTTTACAAATAAATACATAACTAGCCTGCCTTTTCTGTTATTTGCCGGAGAAGATGATTATTTTAGATACCTATAGGTATAAGTCTAAAGTCTAATAAACGATCGTTACATTGTAGGAGTTATAACTAATGTTTCCGTTGGCAGCACAACGCCGAGCGTCTGCTTAAGCTCATCGAGTGCGTGTACCGGTGGCTGCCGCTGGGCACCATCATCAACAACCGCGTGTTCGTGGTTCATGGCGGCATCTCCGACACCACAGACCTAGACATGATCCGCAGCCTCGAGAGAGATAAGGTACCGCGTTAGACATTAAGTACATCAGTTTCAGCTCCTTGGCATGATCAACTCTGATCGTGGTTCACGGTGCATGCGGATATTATATGCAGGCTCCAGAGTGACAAGGTATGGTGTTAAGCTCATCATGGTAGGTGTACAGTACACACATCTTGTACAATTGAACATTGCAGCCGTGTGGCTGTAATGTTCAATACAATAATGCAATACAAGCACACTTTATTGCATTAAAGAAAAAGAATATACAAAACAATAAATACCATTTAAACAAGAATTTGGTAAACAGCAGGCGGCTCGTGTTTAAAACGATCTCTTTTAAGTGGCAGTGAGAAAATAACAACTAATAACTGTTCCTGGTTAATATAATCATGGCATTGTGTGTGTGTGTCTCACTTACTTGTATATGAAACACATGGCAGTCGAGACAAAAGAGTATTCATTTGATTATTGTATCCGAGGTTGGATAAAGGTATGTTTACTAGGGGTGCTCCTGTAAGGTTTTCTCCGAAAACGTTACTCTGGATATCATACAAAGTCTCGAAACGGATGATGTACTCCTACCCTCTTCATTTGCATGCTAAACGAGTTACATTTTCATGACGTCATTTGTAAAATAGTCCTGAAATCCCAACGTTTGTTCGTGTAGGGAACATTTGAGTTAGTGGCGTAAATATGAAATGGCAAACATTATTTCTACATATTATTGTTCTCATATTATAGAAAACAGATGTCGATAATGATATAAGTTTTGGAATCCAAGATGGCGGACGCAACTTATCATGGAAAATCGACATAAGTAAGTGTCGCTATAAAGGCATTATTTTGGTTTCTTAAAAAATATTTAAAATAACTAATGTATATGTCATGAATAAAGGAGCTCATATAAATTCATTTTTTTAAATTCATGTGTACTCTTATCTTGCCAATGAATGCACTTTACTAAACAGAAAACTTATAGCGATAGATACATGTACAATTGTAATAGTATGAACTGTGTCTGTTTGTAAGTAGCATATGGCTGCTGTTTGTCCGTTTACCCTGTCTGTGTACACAACCCACTAAAATATGAGTTGTGTCGTGCGCACCCGTCTGTTTGCACTGTTTACGTCGTCTGAAGAGTGTTACAGCATTATCGGTAAAAATAGAGTACTCGCAATTTCTATTCAGTGATTATTTCACTGAATAGATAGTTCCAGTGGCTCGTTGCTTTTTATTTTTAAATCCAAGTTCGAAACTAACATGCTTATAATAATGGTTGACTTTGAATCTCTTGGCAGTATTTAAATCTCGGAATATAAATTACTAATAGAACAAAACAATGGAAGTAGGTTGTAATTTAATATTAGCATTTTATTTATCAAGAACTGCACAAACAATCGTTAGAAAAAAGATACAAATGAAAAACTATTTTGTCCTTCCGTACAAATTCAGCTAATCCGTGGGTGTCGTTTCATTGGTTTTTTGGGGTTTCTATTTTGTTGTTCAAAAGTTGCGTCCGCCATCATGGATTCCTGAACTGAAGTAATTTTTGAGATCTATACCACAAAAATCCACATAACGACCCCCATTTCGATTCTTATGCGGTCGCGTCCTACAACTTGGATTGATAACACACTTCATTTTCGAAATCTACATCTCTAGGAACCCATATAGCGACACTCATGACGATTTTTCATAAAAAGTCGCGTCCGCCATTTTCCCAAAAAAGACCATTTTTTGTATAATATTCGTACTAGTCCTAGGATAGACAAATTTGCCGATTTCGAGCTGGTATTGGGAGATATCGAGAAAATCGAGTTAGGTTTAAGTTAGGTTAAGTGCCCCATTACTTGCTAAGTACAATCAGCCTAGCCAAATACAATCGATTTATTCGATTATGACTCTACAAGAGGGAGAATCAAATGAAAAAGAAGGAGTCGAGCGCTTCGCAGCGATTCCCATTAGCTATGCACTCAGTCGTGCACTAACTACCTATACTACAATCACCTGTGCAACTAATGCAATCTAAAAAACCCTGATATAAAACGGCTTATAGTACCTATAAATTTGTAGCTTTAGTGCAAATGAGTCACTATTTGAATTTGCCTAGACAATAGACTTGAGTTTTGAAAGGAAAAACCTTAATAATAATTTAATGATGAACCCTTTTTTATTACACACATTGATATCTTTTAGGTTCACGACGGTGTAAAACGTGATAACCATTTAAAATTTAAAGTCTCTATTTCCATAACTAATACTTTTGTGGACACCTACCAGTTACAATTTAATAAACTCGAGATAGTGGTTACAAACATAAGACTAATGAATAAAATTGAAAGTGAATTTATAGAAAACTTTGCAAGAAGTTTAAGCCTGACAAATTCATTTAAAAGTTTACAGACCGAATGAAATGAGTTGTCTAAAACTATTCTCGTAATGTTTTTTATGATTTAAAACATTCTAGTGAAATAAGTTTTCATTAGTAATTTATGTTTTCAGTACGTGTCGCTTCTTCGACCTCCTGTGACCGAGAATTCAACTTCGGGGGCCGAAGTTATAGACAAGGTGGAGTGGAAGCAGGTTAGTCATTCATAATCAATCATCCAGTTCAGTTCCGGCGCCGATCAATTTCATTGGGGTTCTTGTTCGCGTTTGAAACTTTTATTCGATGTTGCTGGATTTGACGATCAATCAATAGAAGACAGAATGGTATATTCATATCGTCGAGCGTTGACCTTTGCCGTATGATTCATGGACTCTGTGTAAACTGAAGAGATATTGGAGTGTTTTAAAAACTCGCTAATAAATACTAATAATAAAGCTGTCGATATGTTTTGCTTGTTGCATAAAGATAGATGTTTTGTTGTGCATGACCGTGCATTAAATATTTGCAAGCACCATATTTGCTTGCGAATATATTTAGTGCGTAGAGCAAATTTAAAGGAACGAAAGAATACGTAAAATTACATTTTCATACATACCTACGTAGTATTTATTTATCCGTTTGCTTTGGTTAAGAGCAACGTTTATTGACTGTAATATTTCACGTAAATTACATTAACTATTCCATCAGCTCCGGTTGATTAAAGTCTGAAGCTCGTTATTCCATCAATGTTTACGCTGCAATATCCTCTACACAGTAAATTATTTACTCTGCTAAAGCTCTGCATACTTGCTTTAGGTATTTGTGCAGAGTGGCGCCGATCGAGGGTCAAATTTAGACACTTGCTTAAATCGCATGTCTATAAAAAAATATTTTGAGTGATGCGGTGTATCAATAAACGTGTGGGTGACTGTATCTACTTTAACTGACCAGCGTCAAGCGTCTAACACTATTATCTACATCTAACCGTTTCGTTCTCCAATGTAGAGTCAGATTAAACGAAATTTGGCAGATAAATAGACTGCTAGTTTGCTCGCCTCTAGTCCAAAATTCAATTTGGTATGGCCGTTACGTAAATGATAGATAGATAGATAAATAATTTATTTTGTTCAACTGACACACACATTAAACACAAAATAAATAACATTAACAAAAATCTCACTAATATTAATTTAATTTAACAATAGAACATGCAAAATGTGTGCCACAGAAGCACAAATAGGCTACAGCTCAGCACATGTTACTCGAAAAAGCAACCGCTGATTTTCAGCTGCCACCCAATTGGAATATAAAACAAAAGAAGAACAGCGAAAAAATTTAAATTAAAAACCAAAGGAACCGGATATTAAAAGAGTAAAAAGATGTAGGTGTCAACGCTAAAAGGTATTTAGTTTTTTCACCTACGAGTTTGACGGGAAGGCAGTTTACGGCCACGGCAAGCAAAGCGGTGGGTGGAATCAAGTTTTTGTTTTTCTAGCAAATGTGATTTAAAATGTTTCTTAAAAGTATATTTGGAATTAATAGATCGTAATGGTGGGGTAAATGATCCCCGATCATCCTTTATCTTTCCAATACTTGAGTTAGTCGCCGTACGAATCGTATCATCCACTTCTTTCACAGGCTGTGATACCTATTGATACCACGCTCTTGATTGATATCTGGGCCGAAAAAGATGCTTAAACTTTTTTAGGGTTCCGTAGTAAACAAGGAACCCTTATAGTTTCGCCATGTCTGTCTGTCTGTCTATCTGTCTGTCTGTCCGTCCGCGGTTTTACGCAGAGACTATAAGTACTAGAAAGCTGTAATTTGCTATGGGTATGTATATTACTCGTAATTATGCCAAAAAAGTGGTCGAAAAAAATCTTGAAAAAAATTTTTTTTAGGGTTTCTCCCATACAAGTATAGTGGGGGAGTATTTTTTTTTCTCTATCTACCCATCGTGTGAGGTATCGTTAAATAGGTCTTTAAAAAATATTGTGAGATTGAGAACACCATTTTTCGATTTAGGGATCCGTTTCCGAAATATTTGGTTTTAAAGTGCGAATTTTTGTGCGAGGTAAGTGCCCCCCCCCCCCCCCTTATCTGCTAAACGGTTATATATAGATACGTGAAAAAAAATACAGCAGTAGTATATATACTGAATTTGAAAGGAAAACTATCAGAGCTGAGTACTAAGTGCAAACTAAAAAGTTATAGGCAACCAACTTATAAAATGTACTGAAAATTGTAAAATTTCATACAATTTTCATTGTTAAATGGTACTGTGAGGTGTGAGTGTGAACAGTGTGAACTCAAAGTTGTCATTCGCAACTACGGAACCCTACACTAAGCGTGGCCCGACACGCACTTGGCCGGTTTTTCGTTTTACTGAAAACTATAAATAAATAAAGTTTCTGGAATTCGTCCGAATTTTTTTTTCTCCATGTCCATTTTTTATGTTGCTGAACTTTATTCTTTGACTCGTTAATCCAACTTCTTTCTTCAGTTTTCTGTTGGTTGCATGATTAAGTCTTTTAAGTGTTAATGGCATTGGCATCTTAGCTAAACTGCGAACAGATAGACAACCGGATACATAGACAGTCATGGCAAAACTATAAGGGTACGTTGTTTACTACGGAACCCTATAAATGATTTAGTAATGAAAATATTTTATTTCTTTTATAAAAATATAATGGTGATAAGTTTTATTTAATGTCAAAATCACCATTATATTTTCATAAAAACTTTAATTAAACTTTAGCACAGAATAAATATAAGTATAGAAAAAAACTCACTCTAACTCGCAAACAAAGCTTTATTAGTATTCTTTATAATTGTACCCAAGAGTAACGGAATGACTTTCAATTACTTAAAGAAAACAAAAATAAAACAAAAGGAGTACATTTTGTACAAGGATTTTACGGCATGAATAAATCTTATCACGTAGAAAATATCAAGCAAAAGGAACTTATTCCCTTAGCGCTGTGTAGGAGTTGAAAGTTGTTGAAAGAATAAATTCTGTGTGCTAAACAATCTGAATTGATGCTCGCTCAGCTCATAAGCTAACCCATGGAGCTCCCTCTTGGGAAGGTCGTGTACTCGTGCATTATATTTAATTTACAATTGGCCTGAGCTGACGAGTACTTATGTATATTAATTTACAGACTTAATTAGTTTTGCTTTTATTTTTCCAGACTGATAGTGCAGGTGTATCCTTCTAAACAAATAACATTATTTAAAAATACCTACTATAATTAATTAAAATCAATAAAAATCATTTAATTTTCAAACATCTAAGTACAATATATATTAGGTACTGTAATACAAATCCATAATTATCATTTTTAGTCATGTGAGCCGGAGCTTAAACTAATGCTGCCCTGTATTTCATACCGATGTAAACGACGCCGAGGGTTTCATTGAATGCACTTTCAAGATATTACAAATGTCATGATGTGTGTGTGAGGGTGTGTGCGTGTGTGTCATGATATGATATGTATGACTGATGAATAATGCAAATCTTTTAGATAAAAATCGACTTGAGCTAGAGTACTCATCCAATTGGGAAGCATAACAATATCTATTGCGATGCTCTTAGCTGTAGCTCACGGTCTTGGGTAGGTCCACAACCGCAATACGTATGGAAATGGAGTACAAGTGTTATTTCGCGCCGGGAATCGATGCCCCTCGTTTCACACGCTGACATGCTAACCACTGCGCCATGAGCCCATTCGCAGTGGTTAGGAGCCTGCTACTGTTCCAATAACTGTTTATGAGTAAATGTTGAATAGCTTTCTAGTGCGCAGATTTTCTAGTTAATCTGTCTTGCAGAAAAGTAGCGTAAGACTGAAATTATTTTTTTTATCACTCTGGCAATTCAATGTAAAGTAATTGTACAACTGTAGGTATATCCACTCGGGGGCCATTAAGGAAGTGGTAATGAAGTAAATTGTCGCCATTCATTTATTCACATATATTTTTAGAAGATTTTTTTAAATTTATTATAAATTTCGTTATTTTGGAGGACTTTTTTGATTTTAGAAGAGTCATACTAATCGCCATGTAATAATGGACTATTTTATATAAAGTTAGACGTCGAATGTTAAGTTATCGCCGCGGCGAGACGCGTAATGGTTCGTTCCGCCATTGTCTCGTACAGAGAAGTAAGTATGTTTTTCGGATCAATAAATATTATTAAAGACGAGTGGATCTATATAAAGCGTGTAAATTTACCTTAGAAATTCTCTTTAAGAGGGCCCTGGACGCGCCTGTCTCCATACAAACGGAAATAAGGAATTTTGGCAATATTTGATAATTTTGGAGTAAAATTAAGCATTCAATCAATTAATCTCATCTTTCCGTTTGTTTGGAGACATGCTCGTCTAGGGCCCCTTTTAAGGGATGACTTAGTTTTTATACTGACCTATATGAACAACGTTAACTTGCAAAAAAAAACATACTAAAGTGTTCAGCGACTCGGGATATTTACATTTATATGAATATCAAAATGAATTATAAAAAAAGGGAAATTGGTTCATATTGAATGACTCAGACCCCTATAATGGAATGTAGAGGGCAAACACGCAGTATTGATTAATATTTTGCCGTCACCACTTATTATCTTATTTTCACTCGATGCTATTCTTTCCTCTTATTTGGAGAGGCAATTGGAGCGACCATCCTTGGAGTAATACAATTCGGGCGGGTTACTCCCCGCCGCGCGTCACACGATCAAGTCGCCCCCGCCTGCGATAGCTTCACGAACTTCAATTCCCCCGAGGGTGGTTCTTCTTACAATTTGTCGCTTGCTCCAGACATTTTAAATGGTTCATCTCAACTTTTCATGTTTCTACAGAATACTACATACCTACCATTTGTAAATTATTATTCTGATTATTTTAGTAGGATATTTATATATTCGTAATGCTATTCGCCAGGGCAGTCAGAGGCTCTGGTAGTACAGAGAGGGTCGTGCTACTGCAGTGGAGACTAACAAAGACCTGAAAAAAAAATGCTATTCGTATATCTGTATCTGTCAGATCTTTTTATGTCTCCACTGCAGGAGCACGATCCTCTCTGTACTACCAAAGCTATATTAGCCAGAGCAGTCAGATTCGTATAAACTTTTATTAAATTAAGAAATAAGATATGGGGAAACAATCTACCGACAGAAACTAAGATGCAGGTTTGATTCCTGCCCGCGTGAAAATTTTTCTTATATCATATTTCTTAATATAATAAGAGATATTCTCTTGATTTTTTGACAAAGGTTAATATAAATTGATATTTGTACATCAAAATAATATACAACAAACTAATCATAATGGAATAAAGATAAGAGAAAATAAAGTAGATAACACAAAAGCATAATTTTTTTTTGAAGATTGCACCTAGGCAAATATCTATTAGAGATGCAATAATCATTTTCTATCCAAACAGTATATATTTTATATGTATTTCATATACACACTACACATACACTACAACTTACAAGTTACAGTGATAACAAAGTTTAGGTACATTCGAATCTGGAACTAACCGTAACGGGAAGCACGTAATCTGTGCCGTGATTGTGTGATGAGTCGCCGACGCCAAACAATCCCGAACATAGGATTTAATTGACTTAATTAAAAATTTAGAATTATTTTGTTCTCGATTGAATAAATGGTAGAACCGACTAGTGCGTCTCAGCATTAGAACATCGTTTACGGAGAGCTGGCGCGTCGTGGGGCGAGTGCTACGACGCGTTTCTAACATACGGCGAAGTATGAGGCTGTTTACGGCGGAGAAGAGTATTTTCGAGCGTTTGCTTGAGATATAACGTTTGCTTATGTGACACATGCTGCGGGTGATGCGGCGTTTTATACGCAAAATTTTTATTAAATACTACAAAAACCACACTTCTTGTATGGGACCTGGGAGTTTTTATCCGTGCATACATATACATCAAGTATATGCATGCACGCATAAAAACTCTTTCATTCGACTTCCCTTGTAATTTTAGGTTAGATAGTTATATAGGGTGTCTGTAACGTAATCGTTAGATAAGTGGCCGACGCGAAACCCTTTCCTGACCCAAATAAAGTACCTTAAGATCCATAAACTTTCAGAATTTGCATCAACTTGACTGCTGTAATCCTAGTTCGTTAATTTGGAAATGAAGAATTCGATTGTTCACCGAATAATTAAAAGTAACGTAGGTACGTGAACTAACTACAAAACGTAGGTACATTCATTAACAAAGGTAGTTATTTTGATTATTGAAGTTACCTATAACAATTTTCTTTAAAATCCGGAATTTAAAATTTTTATTGAAATTTGTAGGTTACTAGTAAACAATGGCGATGAAAGCTTTATTAGCATTTCAAATCTGATAACAACCGTAACGTAGGGCTCGTAATCTGTGACGTAATCGCGTGATGAATCGCCGACACCGAAACCGTTCCTGACCCGAATTAACTCACATAAGTTCGCTCAAACTTTTAGAGTTTGCATAAATTTGCCTTCTATCATCCTAGTTCATTTAAATTGGAAATAATAAATCGCACTGTTCGCGACGAATCAGTCGTCTGCACTGATAGAGCTATCTCTGCTCGAAAATAAAAACTTTACTTCCATTTAATTGAGTTTTTATGTGCTCCATCGTCGACTCCGTGTGCTATAATGACATTAGAAGTTTATTAACGTCGTTTTATGATAGTATCGTTAATGCAAGAAGCTAATATTGGTCGTCAGAAATTACGTTAGTGCGTCACGGCTTACGTTCGTGGAATTCACCTATTTTCTGTCGCCTCTCAATTGGAAATTCTTTTCTTTTCACACCCAGCTTTGACCTTGAATGGTTAAACTTATTACTTATCTGTATTCTGACCATGTTTCATTTGGTAAGTTTCTTAGCTTTGGAGTAATATGAACCTACGCAATTTTATTTTCTTGTGATTTCGTATGATAATCATAATATAATTTTTTTAAATTACTTTTTTTCTACTGTAGAGAATGCGTAGAAAAATCTTTGATTATCCTTCTACATTTGTAAGTGATAACAATCGAAAATTTAAAAATTAAAATATAATTATGTACCAAAAAAAAAATTCTTCTGTTTTTAAAACACATGATAACATTATTATTATATAATAATCCGTAACACAATTTCTTGCGTATCCGTACTAGGCAGAGCCTGTATTATTGTTACAAAAATTGAAATTACAAAATTCTGTGTGAGAATAAGTTGATTCTTACCTATACCTTATAGGACGAAATTGTATGACTATGTATCGAAATTTGTACCGAGCCAATAATATATCTTCACAGCTTCAATATGCAAAATTGTATGGCCACAGTTAATTGACTTATTGAGTAACAACTCCGCCGAATTGGCACGATTGCGGTAAACAACGAGTAGAAACAGGGCTTAATGTAGTATTGTTTAGCACGGTGTGATTTGTTACGTGACATATTCCCCACGGTGGGTTTTGGAATGTGACTTACCCCTCTCTCTGATATCCAATCTTGTTCCTGCTTGCATCTTTAGCTGGAGTGCTTCGTAGTCCAGGTTCTGCTTTCTGGCATTGTTTTTACCACGTCGTAAGATCTTCGGCATTTTTGGTTTTGTGTGACCATTGACATGCATATCATCCTTTACAACATCAAATCAAGCCAACACTTCCTTGGCTATTCTCTTTCCCTTGGGCCCGGCGGTAGGGCAATAGCCAGACGTGATGTAACTTATGTAATTTTCTGGTTTTGCAAGACGTGGCCGGACATCGTAGGCGGTTTTCTTGCAGCTTGTCTGCTATGTCACGGGCATGGAAGCTACCACGAGACATGCGGTACCTAGTTCTCACGTGGTCTTTACATTTGATGCATCCGCATCCGGTTACGTGTGTTAATGCGCATTCGCCAGCGTGATATCGTCGGCATACATGAGCAACCAAGGGGGATGCCATGTGGTGCATTTTTTATACAGTTTCACACTTCATCTAATATCGTGCTGAACAGGGGGTATAGTACCGAGCATTGATGGGCTCAAACTGTGACGGGGAAGGTTTTGATGTCAAACAGCATTTTGATTTTGTTTTTGAATTGTCATATTTTTTAAGCTTAATAACTGCTGTTCGGTATTAAGTACCTAAGGCCATACCAAATTAAAAACGAGTCTTTGTCCTTTTCACTTATATTAAATGTATTATATAAAATAATTGAATACGTTTTATAGAGAAAACTATTTATTGTAGGTATTTGATATCCTGTGGTCCGACCCACAAAGCACGAGCGGTTGCGTGGCCAACGCTCTCCGTGGCGCCGGCACGTACTTCGGCCCTGACGTCACAGCCGCTTTCCTGCAGAAGAACAAGCTGAGCTTCATCATCCGCAGCCATGAATGCAAGCCTGGCGGGTACGAGCTGCTGCACAACGGAAACGTTAGTACAATAATCATAGAGAATTTTGAAATGTGCCTGTAGGATTAATTTTTCAGCAAGATCGTAAAACACATAGGTACATTTGCCGCGTGTAAATTGACTCGAAATTTCCGTGTATATGAACAACTTTTCTTTGGGACCAAGGTTGGAAAGTCGAAAAAATTGTTGGCATTCCCATACTAATTGCCCGGGCGGCTGAACACTTTTGTATGAAAATGTCGAATGTCTTTGGAGTTCCCAACATTGATCCCATTGGAAAAGTTGTTCACATTAAGGGGCTGTGTCACCCCTTTAAGGGTATGCCGAGGGTCCATTTACACGCTGTTTATTAGAGATATCACCACATCCAAGCGTTTTTACCGGTAGCGTCCTTGGCTGTGGTGCTTCGAAGCCCGGGACAGCATCAGGTATTATGTCAGTATTCATGTTTTGACATGATTTGGTGAAAGTGTTACGGCCGGCTTCCTGCCTGATGCCAACTATCCTTGTGTATTATGTGATAGAGTATATAATACATAATCTAGAGTATAACAATGTATATTTTATGTCAACCATTGCTGGGAATTTCGGCGAATTAATGAGAGTTTCCTTTGGCGGATAATTTCTCAATATCATTCTATCCTATTATATTTTTATTCAATGTTACTGATCTTTATTTCTTTGTAGGTAATTACTATCTTCTCAGCTTCCAATTATTACGAGCTCGGGTCGAACAAAGGCGCCTACTTGAAACTATGCGGCAACTCTCTGGAGAGACAGTTTGTCCAGTACACCGCGGCTGTGTCGAGAACTCGTCGCCTTACCTTCAGACAACGCGTGGGCCTCGTAGAGTCCTCAGCCATGAGGGAACTACACAACCAAATCATCATGGCCAGGAGACCACTTGAGGCCACTTTCCGTAGCATGGATTTAGATCAAAGTGGTAAGATCCTACTTAAATATTTAGGTATTTTTATCAATAATAATATAATCACTGCTTGGTTTCAGCAGCATGTCACTAGTGTTAACAATTTTAACACTTAATCTACCATTCACACAATTTCATTATTTTACTCGTACAAAGAGTAAAAACTGCTGGTTCAAATCCTGCCCGCGTGGATTCCTTTTTCCACATTTATTCCTTAATTTAATGAAAGTGAATCTGAATAACATTGTGAATGCATAGAATTATGTACCTTTAAAAAAATCACAATTTTATCCCAATGATTTTCACCAAAATCCAAATTACTTTCTCTAAGGTGTTTAAGCTACCTGGAAATGTTGATAGGTTGGGCAAAAGCTGTGTAATCCACAGAATGTTATAGTTTTAGCACCCCTCAGTAAAAAGTACCCAGTTTCTTTCTTGTTAAAGGCAGTATACTTAGTATTCTGCCTTGTTTTCAAAAGTGAACTTCCCGGATGTAATGTGGAAGGGCCGGTGAAGTGAAAATCCGTGTTTGAAAGGCTATAGAATATGAAAGCTGTTTCAAAAGGCTTAACTGATAATATCTAACGGTGCTCGTTAAGCTAGCGATAACCTACGAGAAGCTACGAATTTACGAGCGCTTTGCGATTTTCGCAGTAAAACAGGATGAAAATAATAAATTCTTCATGCTTCCAGTCCATTTGTCATATTTGTTGTCTCTTTTCAACTGATATATTTGTTTTAGGTATGTCTGATTAATACGTAATATCTAGTGTAAAGTAATAAAGATTAAAAAAAGAGAAAAATATTTTCTGTAATTGCAAGGTTATTTATTTTATTAGTACTTACTATACTAACTGGCGTATTCATAAAAACTCTGGCGTCTCATAAAAACTTAGAAGTATTTTCCTTCCTTAACTCGAATCTAACTAACGCTAAATAAGTATTTTATTTATTATTCGAATCTAATTAACGTTGAAGAAGTATATATTTCCCGCCATATTCAACTTTTATTACATTTTCTTCTTGTCGTTATTCCCAAAGTAATATCTGAGCACTCACTTTATCTTAACATTTTCTACGCTGCAATACTTTAATTCGGTATTTGCCTAATGTTAAAATTATATCAAATTTGTTTCCAATGATACTAATTCCTATCTAAAAATACTATAAAAAACACTTTTAATTTGATATCGATTCGTTAAGTGTTCTTAAAGCTTCTTTAAAGTTGGGTGAATAGGACCATTTTTAAAAGTATGAAAATCTTAAGTTACAATTATACTGTATTTTAGTCTGCAAAATTTATAGCAACTTTTATTATGAAACCATTACCATAAACGAAATATTTCGTATAGCTACCAAACAAAGTTCTCACGCCATCCATACAAAATACAAGCTTGTGACGTAATAAATATGTAGGAATATCAGCGGCGCGTTTTCACGTCTAAAAATTTACGTCTAAAAACATGTGTATTCAAAACTTTTATAACTGAAAGAGTTTTTTGTTTAGAAATGTATTTCTGTCACTATTGTGTTTATTTTTGGCAGTTCTTTACATAGCAACATGAAAAAAATTTTAGTCAACATGCCCATTGCAGGGTACATAACGATCAGCGATTGGTGCTTGGCTATGGAGGAGACGACTCGTCTCGGGCTCCCGTGGCGGATGCTGAAGGACAAGCTGGTGCGAACAGATCCCGATACACGACGAGTTCGCTACATGGACACATTTGACTTGTCTACTAATGTAAGTATCTTACGGAATTTGTTACATTCTTTGTTTAATGAGTTAATTATTCAAATAATGTAAAAAAATACGTTAAATGTTTTGTAAAAGACAACGCTTTTCAAGGACATTTTACATTAAAAATAGTGTACAAAAGCAAATAAATAAATATTCTATTCTATTCTATACGGGTGTACCTAGCATCGTATTAATATTGACTAGTTAATATTCTTAGGGATGAACTGGCAATATTCAATATTAAGACTTTTGTTTTTTGTCTCTGGTATCCTGAAAACTGAAGGAAAAGTTAGTGTGGTACATCCTTATATGTACTCGTACATGTTACGTGGTCACTTTAAACTATATCATAAGTTACCGCATTTATTGACAGTTCATGCTTCAAACTTGCTTCTAGGTATAAATGCCTCATACTTTAGTTAGAACCTATAAAGTTAGAACCCATTAAGCTCTGAAAGTGCATTTTAAAATTAATGATAGTTTAAGCCATGAACTTTAGTCGTAGACATTAGTTTCTTTCCATGGACAAGTAGTCATGAATATAATACAATTATATACATATAGCACTATAAGTAACAACTAACTCGATATTTTTTTTTTTTTTTGCAGAAAAATGGTCGTAAGGCGGATACTACTACTGTGGTAGAGACTCTTTACAAAAACAAACGAAGTTTGGAAGCAATCTTCAAAATACTTGATAAGGATAATTCAGGTAATTTGCGTATGCGATTACAGAAGTGTAATTTGGCCACCTTGACAATTTACATCGGTACTAATGAGCTTTTGATTTGCAGGCTACATAACCTTGGAAGAGTTCTCTGAAGCTTGTCAATTGCTAGGTAAATATATGCCAAATCCGATGACCCAAGAACAATTGGTTGACATTTGCCGACTAATGGATATTAACAAGGATGGTCTAGTGGACTTGAACGAGTTCCTGGAGAGCTTTAGATTGGCCGAGAAAAGTTTGACTGAGGAGGACAACGAATTGGCCGAGATACAAGCCACTTGACAAGAGCTAGACCGCCGCCCCAGCAGGACGGCGGTCGATAAAGATGAAACCGGTGTTGAAATAGAAATCCTCAGATTGGATGACGGCAAAAAGAAGAATGACAAAAATGGTCAAGCTCATTTGATGGGGGATTGCGTCCCGAGTGTCTCCAGACAGATGGACGACATCGAACTGATCGACTGCGACGAGACGCCGCGGCGGCCGGGCCTGCTGGAGAGTGATATCTGAGCACTCACTGCCTGCTACTCAACGGATCTTAACATTTTCTACGCTGCATTACTAAACTTTCAATATATGTATAGATAACTTGAATATTAATATATATTTCTACGTGTGGAGTTACTTTATTCAGTTACATGTATTTGATGTATTTTCTACGGTTTGAAACTAAGCCTAAACTATTTATAATCGAAATTAGAATTATTATATTTCTAGGATGTGAATTATTGGTCGTATTAAAATTTTGTAGTTTTCGCTATATCTTCAAAAGATAGTCGTGATTACCTATTTAAATAAATTTTAGATGGAAATTAAATTATTGCTCCCTAACTGATCTAATGAGATTGATTATTATGTAGTTATATAAATATTTTGATATCGGAACAACTTTTAAAAATTGGTGCCAACTATATTGAACGCTTAGTAAATTGATAAATTGTACTGTACTTATTGGCCAATAAATTAACAAATGTAACTGATTTTGCCGTAAATATTTTCTATTAATTGATATCAATTAATGAACAAAAGGGAACAATGATAGAAATGGAAATTAATCTATAAATAGGTATTTTATTGGTATTTTGGTAGTGGCCATTACTTAATCTAGAATATAAAAAAAATATCGATAAAATTACTGCGTATTTGACGCATCTTCCTCTCACAACGTTACTCTATCTTAAATATTCCTCAATAAGTAATTGCATAGAATTTTGTTCCATACTTATGAATGAACGAGATTTATTATGTGTTATATGTATGACTAATAATACCTAGTGATGTCGTGACTTTTTCTATAAATGAATAATTTTATTTATGGCTATCGATCGAATGTAATATCAAAGTGTTTCTAGTCATACTATACGTATAGAAGAACGGTTTGGCATATATATCTCTTATAATCACTTATTATACATAATTAAGCATTCCAATGCCTCAGGAAAGAGTGGAATCGTTGGACTACGAATTTTATGATTATGATGCGATGACATTAGTAATTGTTATGCTTAGTTGATACATAATTTATTAGCATTTATTGATCGGATTATCAAATCGTGTATTCAAGAGGTAATTGTCACTAAATAAAAATCTTTATATATTTATGGAAACATATAAACTTTCAATACACTATTTTGCTTAAGTAAGTAGTTATATTTCAACGAAATAAGACATCTGAAGAATACTAAGATACAATGTAGTTAAATATACAATAACTATTTAAACTTTTCTAGATAACAAACATCTGAAGATAATTCGATCAATTTGCAATATATGACAAAGCATTTCTCTTTTTATACTTTTATCTTCCCATATAAGTAACTATTTTAACACCTAGCACGTAATTTTTCTCAATCTTCTTGCTACCAACTAAATATAATTCTTTAGGTACCTACCTACCGGGTTTTTAACCTCTAAATTCTCATTATTTACGAATCTATAGCCATTAAGATATACGATATTTTGAATTATTGTCCATTAAATTGTGATATTGATATGATGTATTTTTATTTTATCTTCCTGAACAAAGAACTGAATAACGTCTTTCTCAACCTAAAAGATCAAATGGGTTAAGGGTGAGATGATTTAATTTAAGAATTATGATTGGTCTAAGCACTAATAACAAAGATTATAATACTAATGTCTGGTTTAGACTGCATAACCCATGCCAAAATATTGGATAACTTACGGCCTGTTATAAGAGTAAGGTGCTCTGGTAAAGATGCTGGCTGCCACTATTCGCAGCGGCGACGCCGCTGTAGTGCAATAACGACAACCTTTTCCACCCGTCACTAGATTCTTATTCTTCTTCTTCTTCTTTGAGTGCCTCTCCATTACTGGAGGCTGGCCGTCAGCTTTCCGAACTCTTCTCTATCCATCGCCAGGCGAAACAGTTGCTCAGTTCTGGTGATACTAGATAGTGTTTGCCAAAACTTCAATTTTCTAATAATATGCTTGATAACATACTTGTGAACAAACATCGTATGAAACAAATCATACACGATAGCAGTTGGGACCACATTGGGTTATACAGGATTTTTCGATCCCTGAAGTTCATTTTACTCCTCGTTGCGTCCAGCGGGGCGGACTGTCAAAATCTTAACTATATGTCGAAGTAGTGGATGGTTTAGGGAAAGGCGTATTTTCGGGCGTTTGCTAGAGATATGACATTCAATTCTGTGAGCCAGGCGCCGTCGGTGACAGCGTAACAGAGATGGAAAATGTATACTAAGCTAATCAAGTAATTCAATACTTACCACGCACTTACCCTAAGTACGGGGTAAGTATTGAATTACTTGACCAAACTGAAATCAACCTTAGATCAATAAATGATTGAATTGTTTGTTACTTTTTTTATTTATTTTTTATAAGCTTATTATGTCCCACTGCTGGGCAAAAGCCTCTCCTTTATTTCTCCAAGTGTCTCTGTCCCTAACCTTCTCTTTCCAGTCACTCTCATAGTGGTATAATTCATCCGACCATCTTGTTCTGGGTCTTCCTCTCTTTCATTTTCGTCTGTCCGATTCCAAAAGGTAGCGATATGAGCCCATCTTTCCTGGTGCATACGGCAGACGTGACCCGCCCAGTCCCATTTTAGTTTCCCTGACTTTTTGCCAACATCTACCACGTTTGTTACTTTACGTGTACCAAATGAGAGAAACTTGGTGGGGGCTCCACGCTGAGAAAACACCACGTCGCACTCGCTGCCTGACGTGCTATGTCTCCGCACTCGCTGCCTGACGTGCTATATCTCTGCAAATGAAATAATGTAGCTCCATGAGCATTATTCATGAGGTTTAGCTTAAGGTATTAATTTTTTTGTTAGGCTGAGCGTCCAACGCCGCGTTCAACTCCGCATTCAACGCCGCGTTCAACGCCGCGTCCAGCGCGTGCTATGCCACATTGGCTAGTACACGCCACGCAGCGCACTCCGTAAACGAACCCTAACAAATAATGTGTTTATCGATCGAAACAAACAACTTTTCATACTTTATTTACCAGGCAGGGGTAGAAAGTCAGTTCAAGTGAACATTGAGTACAGGTAGGTCAAAAGGTCATCGAACGCTTGATGTTGTTAGTTAGCGCTACCTACGTAATATTTCTTTATTGGACGCGAACGTTTTTATCAACGCCTAGCCGTGCCTGGGACATGGCAGGAGCATCACCGTGTCGAGATCGTGCATCTGTACATAATATTTTTAAGGTTGACATTTTTTTTAATCTTCAGTATTTTAACATTCTTCTATTTCAATTTTAATTAATACTATTCAATAATATGACATCATTTTTTCGAATAAAATTTTTGATAATGACATTTGATTAGAACAATGCATACTCAGTCCACATATCTAACTAGTTTCTAAGGTTAACTAAAATTGTATGCCCGTGGATATTATGAGGCCTTCCATCTTACTCTTCTGTTACTTAATTCTTGAGTTATAAAAAATAAAGATCATCCATCCCATTATGCTAACATTTATTGACACCGTGTGTAGTTATGATGACATTATAATTATTCACGTGCAAGAACGTTAATAACGTGTGGTTGGTTAAAAGTGGTGAATTATCTTAACTTGGTCTTAATCTTAATCTTGAATAAAAAAAGCTATAATAATGAGTAAGTGGGACAAATTTACAGCAAAATATACGTCGTAGTAATGGATAATTGACTGATGATTGATCGAGACGATCTTAAGCTTGGACAGAAATTCTTCTTCTTCTTATGTTTTATATTATGGCTTCCACCGAAATTTCAGTGATTCTGCCAATGTCCAGTATAATGAGATACTAAGTATCGGTGTTGTACGGTAAAGTTTTTCCAAGTAGCATCAAAGATGGCGTATGTTCTTTGACGCCTCGTGGCAGCTTGGGGCGGCAAATCTATACGAGTCCATTTATCAGTCCACTTTAACTATTTAACAAATTGTTCATGAGCACGAGCATTTATAACACCAAACTACACCAATTTCATATTATAAAGTCCACTAAAATCAATTTGCAAAATTGTCTAAGGCAAACTTCAACTGTACCCCTTGACTTCCCACCACAAACTCGACAGAAATTCTTTCGTGTGTACATGTGTCCAGTTGTCTGGCTGTTCTCATCGATGCGTATTTACGATCAGTCGCATTTCTCAACTAATGCTCATATTTTTTTGTTAGCAGGTGCGATAATTACACAAATTTTTTGTCGATTCACGACGAGCTTCATTTGACGAGCTCCGTGGCGCAGCGGTCATCACGCCTGCCTGCGACACGGATGGTCCCGGGTTCGATCCCCGGTCAGGTCAAGATGGAAAACGATCTTTTTCAGATTGACCTGGGTCTTGGATGTTTATCTATATATGTATTTGTTATAAAATATAGTATCGTTGAGTTAGTATAAGGGATACTAACTCAACGATACATCACAAGTTTTTCATAAGAACTTACTTTGGGGCTAGCTCAATCTGTGTGATTTGTCCGTATATATTTATTTATTCAGTTAGTAGAAAATTTTCAGAATGGGCCGCCATTCTGAAAATATCTACCTGTGATAAGATTCACGAAGTTTACAGCTCACAGAGCTACTACTTCAATTAGTAGGTGTACTTTCGCTACTAGAAAATATCCTAACTATGTATCTACAGGGATATTCATGGGCAAAGACGGTGAGCATCCGCCTTTGCGGATTAAGTAGAATATTATAGGAAGTACTTTACCCTCCCGTTTTAAATTTTCAGTGCTATAAAATGTTTACCTTTTTGAATTTAGGAACAAAGTTGTATTTATGGAAAATATATAAGTAGCTGTAGTTTTAACTTACCAAAGAGATGAATTAAAAAAATATTAAACATGAAAATGGAATGGTCTCAATATGAAAATGATATTGATGATATTCAGATCATTGAAAAAGACTCCTAAGTTTCCTATTTTAAATTGAATGTGTTAAATTTGACTTTTTTATATGAAATGGATTTATTCTTGACCATAATCTAGCACAGAGTCTTAGATGTAGCGAGCAGCCAGAAGAAGCCTATTTGCTCTAAATTTAAAGATATTCAGCTATGCTAACAGAATAACAGACGCAGGCAATACATTTTACTCACCAGAAGAAGCGCTTAGTACGCCTGAACATCCGATAGAAGAAAGAAGAAGAAGGTATCAGCTCGTGCAGCTCTTGAGCCCACTCTTCAAAGAACATCAAAGACACACAGTCTGGTGCACTTTGCGTTTATGGCGAGTCTTTTGTAACCAATTTGTTTTCTGGCTCTGCGATATACCTAATCCTAAATCCTAAATGCAGCAAGTTGATATTGTTTGGTGAGTGACGGGATATTCCTTGCTCTGTGGGCTAAGCCATCCCAAAGGTGGCGGCAATAGTCAATGCATAACTGAACCTGCGCCTGCTTATAAAGTGTTAGTATCTGTACCGTGTGACCACTCTAAGCCTTCCCGTGGCTGTCGTAGTAGGCGACTTAGGAAACACAAGCTAAACAAAGCTTTTCAACATCAAAGTGTCCAACCCTGTCTAGCCAGCGTGGAGAATGTAAGCCAAATCCTCTGACTGCTCTGGCAAATATATGGTAGACCAGAGAGGGTCGTGCTCCTGCAGTGGAGACTAAAATGACCTGATGATGATGATGATCTGTCCTGGAGTAAAGTACCACCTAACCTTGTTTAGGATGCCCGTATTTTTCCCCGCCTACAAAAATAACTTAGTGAACTGCCATTTGGTTTTTCTAGAGTAGTATGCTATTATTAGCATACTTTATAAAGTAAAAAAATAGACAGCTAGTCAGTTTTTGGAAGTCAGTAAAACTTGAATTTCTATAATGTAGGTGAAAGGCTCTATAGAGCGTTAGACCGTCTTAATACAAAATCAAAAGTTTAACTTACTACCTCGCTAGCCTGCCTGACCTTTCCAACCCTTGTTGGGGACGAGGGTGTCTCCGAAATGCTATTATTTAAGAATTAATCCAAACAAACAGGAGCGGGATTTATGGCCACCGCAGTCGCTTGTGGCTCTAGTGGTATTAATTTGTTCATCCTATTAAGATAACCGCCTAATTTCCATTTGTAACAATCTCGACAGGCAAGCTGGAACACTCTAGAAATTTATTTTGTTAAAATCAAAGACAATATAATGCTAACTAACGTAATAGACTGCCAACCTCATAAAAATATATTGGACCATATTAAGGTGAATTGGTGGAGATTAAGTTGTTGTAAACACACGTTGAAACGATTGGTGTGCTCGCCAATAATTTGCATATATATTTTTTCGTAATGTTATAGAAAGACTCCCCAAAAATAGGCACACCAGTGAAAAGTGCGAGTTGAACTCGCGTGGAGAGCGTTATGTACAGTGTCATAGACAAATGTCACATTTGTAATCCTCACAATAAGAGGCGAGTTAACTACTAAGCGCTATCTAGTGGTGTTTTAGTGACCTATTGTCCGTTCAGGATCAAAATAGTGATGGGTTGCTAGCCGCATCGCTTATTAACGTGATTCCTTCGATTTTCGCCCAATCCCTTGACCAGCTTTTACGGGCTGCATGGGAAGAATAGCAGCGGATGTATTCTATATCTATCGTTTTCTTCCAAACCAGCATTTTTTCGACGTAGGTATCATTTTTGTCACTCATATCAGCCTAAAACTACACAAAAATATAATAAATACAAGATATTGCTATGGTTAGTTCTTGGAAAATATATTCAATGCAGCCAAACAGAAGTACAGTAATTGGAAATCTTTTATTCATAAAAACGTAGGCGCCTTTGAGTCTTCCACACTTATCGACCCGTAACGAGCAATCAACGATTTATTATGTTTTCTTATAAAATTGAATTTACGCTAAAGGAAAATACCTACCTAGGTAATTCCTTAAGATTCCATAAGAGTTTTACTTGATTTATCCTGAGCGTCAGAATATAAATAAACGATTCGAACCGTCATTATTGTAAAAAAACCGGCCAAGTGCGTGTTGGGCCACGCGCAGTATAGGGTTCCGTAGTTGCGAATGACAACTTTGAGTACACACTGTTTATACTCGCAACCCACAGTTTAACGACCAAAAACATCTAACAATGAAAACTGGGACCTACTCTAAAAAAATATTTTTTTCAAGATTTTTTTCTACCACTTTTTTGGCATGATTAAATATACATACCCACACCAAATTACAGCTTTCTAGTACTTATAGTCTCTGAGTAAAACCGCGGACGGACAGACAGACGGACAGGCAGACATGGCGAAAATATAAGGGTTCCCAGTTTACTACGGGACCCTAAAAAGGGGAAAACATCGAATTTTAACCGTCTTTATTTACTGTTTAATTGAAACACAATATATACGGACTATTCACTCACACACAGATTGAGCTAGCCCCAAAGTAAGTTCAAGACTTACTTATCCAAATAACATTAACATTGAGAACTGAAAGCTGTCATTAGGAACTACGGAATCCTACACTGCGCGTGGCCCGACACGCACTTGGCCGGTTTTTTTACAATAATGAGGCTTCGAATCGTTTATTTAGATTCTGACGACCGGGATAAATTAAGTAAACTCTCGTCAAAGAAAACCCAGGTATTTTCCTGAAGCATAAATTCAATTTTATAAGAAAACATACTAAATCGTTGATTGCTCGTTTCGGGTCGATAAGTGAGAAAGACTCAAAGGCGCCTACGTTTTTATGAATAAAACATTTCTAATTATTGTAGACTACCGATGTTAGTACTTCTGTTTCATTGCAATGGATATATTTTCCAAGAAATAACCCATCTTCAATATCTTGTATTTATTATGCTATTTGTATAGTTTTATGCTGATCCGTAGAGTGAATGCTGGTTTGGGAGAAAATAAAAGAAAATAATGTACCAGCTGCTTTTCTTCCTGCGTAAACCGTAAAAGCCGGTCAATGGATTGGGCGAAAATCTAAGGTATCACGTCAATAACCGATGTAGCTAGCAATACATCACGATTTTTCGTTTTGCACCTGAACGCCCACGGAATGTAGCTTTTGGGTTTTATGACTTTGGACTCGGTCGTCTCCGCAAGGGATACATGGGTATGTATTTCAAGAAAATGGGAATCGTATCAATAGGCGATGCGGCTACCAACCTATCATTATTTCGATACTGTTTTACCTTGACTAACTTACCCTTAAGAAGGGTAATGTTTTCTGCGCCTATATAATGTATGTATGTACGTATAGAAGTATGTCTGTTACTAGTACCCTAAACGGCTAGACCGCTAGATAAGATGTATTCAGATTTGTTTAATAACTTTAACATATGTTTTAATCCTATTATACTTAGGAAAAATATTTGCTACGACAAACGGACGGATAGACGAGGGATAAATATGGGATATTTTTTTGCTCTATGTCGCACGGACCTCTAAAAAAACCATTATTGTGTGTATTTCTTAAATTAAGTATTTACATACCTGACTGATTAAAAACATAGTAAGTATCTATAAAAGAAGTAAGATAAATTTGCCTCATTGACTTATACATCTACACACAGCCGAAACTGCTGTAACTAGAAACTTGAAATTTTGTACAGGAGTTCCTTTCATGATATAAATGAGCACTAAGAAAGGATTTCTAGAAATTCAACCCCAAAGAGGGTGAAATAGGAGGTGAAAATTTACCCGGACGAAGTCGCGTGTAAATTTCTAGTAATAAATAAAGATCGTAGCAGGCATTCGTAGCAACTACTACGACGCCGCAACGTGTGCGAAAATGATTTCAGTGATCGTAATTATTTAAATCTCACGTTGTGTGGTATTTCTAGCCCGTCATTTGCTTTATCATCAGGTCTTTCTAGTCTCCACTGCAGGAGCACAACCCTCTCTGTACTACCAGAGCCATATACTAGCCTGAGTAGTCAGAAGATTTGGCCTACACTCTCCACGCTGGCCAGACGGGTTGGAGAGGTCTCTTTGATGTTAATAAGCTTTGTTTAGCTTGTGTTTCCTTAGTCGCCTTTTACGACATCCACGGGATGACTTGGAGTGGTCCTATTCTACTCTGCCGGGAACCACACGGCAAACCCATTTGCTTTAGTTTGTGTCTATTTATCTTCATTATTCCATTATTTTAGAAATACTAATATATAAAAACCAAGGTGTGCCTTAACAATATCTTAGCAATATTTCTGAGGACATGATTTAAGAGATTTCGCCTTGCACTTCACGACCACGATGTGATTTTTAAAGTGCGGAGAAGGGCTCGTTCGTTTGCTCATGTTTTATTCTCAAGTAAAGTAACGTTCTCTCTCTGTGGCCAGGCTGTTTTTGTTATGTCGGGCTTCGTCTCATTTGGGGATGCTCGCTTGCTTTGCTCGATTGCTTCTGTTATAGTTACAAGGAACCTTACGAACTAAGTCTACCCTCGTGGTGCCGCCATTTAATTTGATTTATTTATTTATGAAGGTAAGAAAAGAAGGAACATTAGTAAACAAAAATAATGTAATTTTGTATAAAGAAAAGCTAATCATTTAAAAATTATGAAGACAACTCTGAGCTTTGAAAATGATGCCATTGTGAAGTGGAAAGTCATATTGATTCCAATCCATAGGATAGATATCTACTTTAGTACGTGCTAAGCAAGCCGACCCAAACTAATAAAATACAACTTGTTTGGTACTTGCTGATTAATTACTAGCGTACAAGGTCTGATAGTAAAATTTAGTTTCCAAATATGTTCTTTCAGTTGTTTGTAACTATGTTGCAGTGGTTCAATTCGAGCAGTTTGAAACTCTAATCGATTTAATCAACACCTGGCGACAGCCAATCCCTTTCTGTTGCGGTGAAGGTTAATTGTTAATTAATTACCTGAGTGTCAAGTAATTTACGCACCCAATTCGTGTCAGAAAGTTCGCAAAATCATCGGAGTTGTGTCACATAAATCTGATATAAAATTAAGTAATTAATTGATTCGGGTTGGTTGGAAATTTAAAATTAGACTAAACAGAAAGTTTAAAAATGAATTATTGATATCTCTTGGATTGTACATCCTCATGTTATCTCACTTACCATCAGGTGAGATGGGAGACAAATGCCTACTTCAATACATAATAAAATAAAATAAAAAACTTAATAGTTAAGTTTTCATCACATCGCAAACACCTGCTCAGAATCAATTTTATTGCTTACCTACATGCAAGCAAAGTGGGCTATAATAGGAATGCGCCTGGTTTCGATTCTGTGACGTTTTTGCGGGCCGTTATTTTTTTCTAGTTTGCATGGAAAACCAGGAAAATGACAAATCTTGCGCTTTGATTTTAAAAAGGACTTATTGTGTAGTATCTTTATTCTCTACTCTGTGACTTACTTCGTAACTCATCTAGATTATCATAAAGATCTAACTGTCATAATATGACAGCAACATGCCGTCGTTCCTGGCTCGTCAATGATAGAGGTGGGAATTACACATCCGATTTACTTCCGATCCGATAGCAGCGCCAGTGCTGCTTTTAAAAAGTATGAATCTCCTTAGATCCACATAAAAATCCAAAATTAAGCAACACTGTTATATATTATACCCAGCAATTAATTCTTTTAAACCTAAATAATCATCATCATTCCCCTGGTGCATTCCCTATTCGGGGTCGGCCCACCTGATATGTGATCGCCACTGGTTGTGATTTTGAGTCATTGCTGATGTTAGTCCTAGCGTCGTCATGTCTTTGGTGATGGTTCTGGTCCAGTTAATTGGCGGAGGACCTCTGCCTCTCTTGCCTTCATCTATATCCATGACTTATATATATTTTATATCTAAATAATATCGAATTAAAAATAATCTATCATGGGCAAATTACTTGTAGTAATTTGATATTGACTTAGATAAGATTTCCAATTCAAAGAATTAATTTCTGGGTGGCGCTATTGTTGCTTACTACATTATGGCGCCTACGATGCCTCCCACCGTAGCATCATAGATGGCTACTGACAAAGTTACAAATGAAACTCCTATTATAGGTCGGGGTTAAAGAAAGAAAAGCATAAACAAGGACGTAGGTATGTGCCAATGACATCAACTAAAATTATCATATTTTCAATTAAACATAGTGCTATCTTTTGTCATTCGAGGTAAACAAAATGAACGGTGCGTTTATTTTGTGTTATGTTGCTGAGATGCAGTGGAAGTTTAAATAGTTCGGTGGGATCAGAACAGAGGGCGCAGTTTCGATGTTTCTGTCACACTAATATAGATGGCGCTGCTGTCATGTTTAGTTGCTAAAATACGGGTTTTAGTACGCAGTGTAATAAGAAATAATTTAGAGATATTGTTATAGATGTCTATAGGTGTAACAAAACACAAAAAGTGTTTAACAAGAAAGAAAAATTAGTAACATCGAGGTAGTAAAAATGTATTCACAGCCCAGTAAACATAAAAAACATACTTACTTAGGTACTTATGACGTCCGTACAGGTAGGTAAATATATTGGATTAGTTATATGATATTATATTCCCTATTATTAATCGTTGAGGTTTCGTAATCAATAATCTTTTAAACTTACAGTTTACACCTGGTGTAAAATGTACATTTAGGTGTCCTTCATAAATAAGTACCTACCTAAACCAGTTCGCGCTTCCCGAAGGACCTTACATTATTATTTTATCAGCTTATTCTGTTGTATTGTAGGTATCTTGAACAGATCAAGCAAATAAATATAGACGTTCTTAAGTTGAACTCTTGAAAATTATAATTTAGCAGAAGTTGTTCTGATTGAGCTAAATTGTACTTACATACCTACTTGTGTAACTTGTATAATTAATGATACAATATTATGGAGTCAATTACCTATTCTGATGATGAGGTCGAAAGATGGCCAAAGGACCTCCTAAATTCAATAATATATACCTACTGGATGTTTTGTATGATCCTTTATACGATAACAAAAAGATAAACCCGCGTTACTTTTGGACTGTTTGTTTGTTTTTCCTATGTGTAAGTGGCCAACACTGGTGTCAGATTTTCCAAGCTGCCTTAAGGCATCTGACATAGCTTAACGACTGCCATCAAGGATGACAGCCGGGACCAACGGCTTAACGTGCCTTCCGAAGCACGGAGGAGCTCGAGATATTTTTATGCCACTTGCGGTCACCCATCCAAGTAGGGACTGCACCAGGGGTTGCTTAACATACGTAAGCGCTTGTTAAATTATGTAAATGTAAGACTTCTCATATTATTCATTTATAATGAAACTACTTGAGTTTTGTTAAGTTAACTACAAATTTATGAAAATATGATTCTAATTACTAAAATAAAGATAGCAGAAGAATAAAGAAACAACTTTAAACACATCACAGCTATTTATTATAAAGAACTTCAGAACTGCGAAATTATTTACACTATAATATTTAACAATATTTTATTATTAACTTTATAAAAACACAATTGAAATCTACTTAATCATAGCACCATTCATTATTGTTTAAAATTATACAATAATACTTATCTGAACGTCTGTCTTGTTCGAGTCACACCGAGAAAGTGAGCCATACATTTGCCACTCGCCCTACCTTCGTCTGTTACGTCATAATGGAAAATATCTCATGACAACGACTATATTGATTTCAAGTATAAAATACTTCTAAGAGTATAAATGTAAATTATCAATTAATGTTTGATGGAATTATCTTAATGCTTTAAGTGACATATTTGTGTACAATTAGAAATAATACATTTAGTAGTATTAAACATGAAAATGTAATTAATATAGTCAGCAAGTGACTTATTCTTATTGAACAACGTATTTATATTTTATAAACTAGGTATAATCAACATCTTTTATATATATTCCCTAACACGGCCAATCTGACACGTACTTCGTTCTCGAAGTTCGTCAAAAGAAATATAAAAATAACCAATACAATAGTTACATCAAATGACAAAACTTTGTTCTGTCCATTGTAAACAAGTTCAAAGCAACAAAAGTACAGTGTATCAATTGGATAAAACAAGAAAACAGTATATAAGTATTTGACTGCTTTAACTAATCTTAACTATTTATATTAAAATTCATCCTATTCATAAAAGTACTAAGTTCATTTGAAAGCAATAGTTACACCAAATGTTATTGATTATATATTAATATTTGCGACATATAATAAGGTTTTGTAATTGTAGGCCGCCATTTAAAAAACGAGTTCAACGCAACAAAAGTACACAGTGTATCGATAGGATTACACGAGAAAAACAGTATCTAAGTATTTGGCTGCTCTCAAGTAATCTTACCAATTTATCTTAACAAAATTCATCCTGTTAAATGACAAAAGTACAAAGTTCATTTGAAAGCAATAGTTACACTAAATGTTAAAGATTTTATATTATTAATCGCAACATATAGGATTTTGTATCACAAATATTCTAGGCCGCCATTTAAAAAAAAACATTGTTAAGTTCACCATGGTTGTACATATATGAAATGTGTTTACTTAAAACAAATCAAACTCCAAATTGTTTAAAACTAGTTATAACTTTCCAAGTAGGTACAGCAAAAGAAATTCTCAAATATTGCTGCTTCCTTCAATGAAAACTACTATGTTTAACTCCATTTGCACTATGGCAAAAAGAATATCTAATACGTTACCAAAAGGCATTAAATAAATATGTTATTTTTAAATTTCTAAAAAAATCCAGACAGTCATCCATACAAAGATTTTAAACGTACATTGTTTCATCGGTTGCTCAAAAAATGTTACTATATTGTCAAAGAACATTTAGATAAACATTGACTACTATTAATTTAAAAAAAACTTATTTTTATGTATATTCTCATTATTATTTTTTTATTTGCATGTCAGAAATGACTAATGTATGAAACTACTATATTGCACCACTATTGTTTGAACCACATTTAACGCAATAATTATCATTTCATTTCACTTAATATCATTTCATTTCACTTAATTTCATTTTAATTCATTCTATTTTATTTCGTTTCATTTCATTTCAATTTGGATAAAAAAAAACTATCATTTTATCCAGCAACAACAAAAGCAAGTATTTTCTGCTTTATTTTATTCAACAACAACAATAATTACTATATACGCAGCAGTATTAAACAACAACAAAAGTATTTGGCATTGCCGACCACAACAACGATAAGTATACTTTCTGCTTTATAGAACAACGCTCGATACTCGGTTTAATCGACAATAACAACAACAATGCAATTTTAGTCTTTGCATTGGTCTTCAAATTTCGACTTCAAATCTTCATGTTAAATATTTTATTTTCACGTACTGGGTACAAAACTGTTTATAAATATTAAAATACCGTCTTTTTTTATTGCAAAAAAAAATTACTTTTTTTTTTGCCATACAAACAATTTCTTAAGTCTGTAGCACACGGATTGCTACAAAAAATGCGAGGCCCAGCTTTTATCCTGGTGTTTTATGTTTTCATTAAAATAGCAAGACTAAGCTTTTTTTTGGAACACTTTTACTTACTAAATATCACATCACCACTAATGTAAGAAAAGTCGGGATCGTTTACATATTCTGGAGACATTTTCTATAAAATATAATTATTTTTTCACTTTTAACACCTTTATCACTTAGTAATGCAGATAACTTTAACTAAACATAATACTTTTAAAACATTCGATGCCAATTAAGTAAAAGCAATTTTGTAAATAAATATGACTATTGGATTTAATACATTCTGTACATAATATTTTTTAAGATGATATTTATTTACTCAATTTTTTTTTAAAGGTTTACCAATTGAATTTAAATATATTTTTCATTTGACATAATTAGGACAATGTATACTCAGTCCACATATCAAGTTTTTAAGGTTATAATTGTAAGTAGATGTCGATTGGAGAAAATGCGCTGTGCAGTTTGTTACCGCTTCTTCTGCACTCCGCTTTGGAAGCGGCGTTAAACTAAGCCATAAGTAAATTACTAACGTCAATAAGTTTTCTGTTGTAAATAACATATGTATAGCAAATTATAAGTGTTCTGAGCAACCTATATTAAATAAACATTTGAATTTTGAATTTTATCAAGTTCAGGGAGGGTAAGATCATTAAATTCGGAATATCGCAAAAATTTAAACGAATAAATCTCGTTTACTTGTAATTTTTTTTTATTCGGCATGGGTAGATAATTAGAAATTTGTTAAAAATTATTTCGGATACTTTATGTTGTAGACTAGTAATTTGGCAATAATCAATACAAATATTTACTCATTGCTATAAGTATAGTCTAATACTTGTAATTGAATGTTTTGAAAATACATATCGTTTAAAAAAGAAATAGTTTCTTACTCAAATACTTATTCCAGCAACTATTGTTACTACGTCACCTAGGTGGAAGTATTTATATAAATAATCAAAGCAGTACAGAATAACATAAAACAAATTGGTACTCTGTAGGTACTCAGCACAAGAAAGTCAAAATTTGTGGGAAAAATAAAATTACTCTAGGTAGTCACTGTACCTATTCGATGATATAAAATAGCGAAAAAAAAATTTTATAACATGTATTAAAATATATGTAATTTTTTGTTTTCTATTTATTTATTTCAAATAAATATTTTAATGTAGAATTGAAGAGTTAAGTATTGAACATAGCTACTTGTAGCTATCAGTATGATAGGTGTTTAGTAGCTCAAAAAAGTAACTACGCTTTGCTTGAAAATCGATTCCTTTTGTACATGGATGGATTTTAACAATTACGTTTATTCACGAAATTTTGTTTCTGGATTTTTAAGCAATATTATATATTCATATGAAAGAGACATGTTCTTTGTTATATACGGCATTAGAGATTTATAATAAATCCCAAGAGATTTTATTCTATTGCGATGGTATAAAATAGAGATAAAATTTTTTATTACTTATCTATTAAAATATATGTAATTTATTGTTTTCTATTTATTAATTTCAAATAAATATTTTAATGTAGAATTGAAGAGTTAACTATAGAACATATTTACTTGTAGCTATCAGTATGATAGGTGTTTAGTAGCTCATTTAAAAAGTAACTACGCTTCGCTTGAAAATCGATTCATTTATTCACCAAATTTTGGTGGAAAATATTGTTTCTGGATTTTTAAGCAATATTATATATTCATGTAAAAGAGACATGTTTTTTGTTATATACAGCATTAGAGATTTATAATAAATCCCGAGGGTTTTTATTATATTAGAGCCACAAAAATTGGTCAGACACCAAAATTACATACAACTCATGACTTATAAATTGATGTATAACACTTTAAATGCGAAAATTTACTAATATTTTTTATAATTATTTAGTATTGTATTAGTTTCAATTGATATTTCAAACCCACATAACAAGTTTGTAAAAAAATATCTTTCATTTCAACAAAATTAAATTTCACATTATTCTAGTTTTGACTACTTAACAATGTATCAAAGAATCACTAGCTGGAAATAATAATATCAGCTTCATATTAAATGAATTGAATTACTAGCTTACTTTATTTCTAAAAACTATAAACCTTACATTAAAATACTAAAATTCTGAGAACAACTTTAATGCTACTTAGCAATTTTGATGATTAGTAGAACACCACTAAAGCCACCATAAGTAAAATCACGTCAAAAAAAAATATATTTTTTTTGTACACTATTAGGAACCAGCTCTTCATGACTATATAATTAAAGAAACATAACTTACATGTGTATTATTTAAATATATCACAACAAATACTTAGTCAGATAAGTCTTGAAACAGTGAAACCAAAATTGGAAAATTTCTGTCCCTTGTTTACGGAAATATGTACTGCATTTTTTTTTCGCGGAAAACCTGAACATGGTGACTCATTTCTTTCACTGCTGCTCGCAAGCAACCAACTAAAGGAATTAAACGATAGCAGTATGGTTCGTTGAGATTCATTTCTATAGGAGTAACTAGATGTTATTAGGATACCACCAAAATATTACCATTTGGGCGGACAGACCTTTTCAAATTTCTCCGTGATAAAATATGACACTAAATATAACAATTAAATTGTCATCAAATAGAAAAAATACTGCTTAGTATAAATAGTACTAGTTATTTCTCTTAAAGTTGTAAATTTTCGTTTATGAAATGGCCAAACCCAGAAAAAAAAAGACTGGACACGCCACCAAACTTGAAAAAAATTAGGGAATTGTTTTACTGTAATATTAACTGCTTCGTAAAAAAAAAACATATGCATATTTTCGTGAAAAAAAAATCATTGATGTAATTGTGCTTCAAGATATGATTATCAGTGCCGCCGCCAAAAAATGCATTGAGAAAATCACTCACATTATCCGTAACCAAGTTAATCCAATCAAACCTGTATACAAGGTAAATTACCCTAGTATGACCCTTTATATCTAGTAGATATTTGTACATTAATATTAATAGATAATTGGTCATTCCATAAACCGTTCGGCCAATCTGACATAATACAATTTAATCCTGACACATTTATATATCGTTCAATTAATTTAAGCATAATCATAATTTGAAACGGTTTTTAGACTAAATTGTTTTGAATAAGTTGGTAAAAACTTAAAACTTATCTAAATAGGTGTCGGATGTTTCACTGATCGACCGTTATATGATTTTAAGACTTATAAGTAAGATTACTTTTTTAACCAAAATTTATTTTACAATATTGAACTTTTCTCAAGCATATTCTCAGTAAGAATCACAATAATCTGCAGAATACAAGACGGCCTAGTTAGTTCCTTAGAGATTTTTTTTTTCTTGTGTGGGTGGGTAGTGGTACCTTCACCGATAAAAAATTTGATGATAGCGGGTGGGTACAACGCAAAATTATACTTCTTAAAATTGTTGGCTCCCAATTCTTAAATCACGATAAAGCTGAGCCCTGATGGGCCTTACCGGCTTTGGCTGCTCTAGTTGAATCTTGCTCCATCCAAGCTCGATGCGGAGGACCTCGATGTTTGTGCACCACGCCTCGGCGCCGTTATCATTTTTGTCAGGATCGAAAACCAGCAGCACACGTCGGTACGAAATCGGTTGGACAAGGTGACTGCGCGTCTTAACTGATCTGAGAAGGAGAAAAAAAAATTAGTTAAGTCAGGTTGGAATCCCACTTCTGATGTTAGATTATGTAAATGTAAGACTTCTCATATTATTCATTTATAATGAAACTACTTGAGTTTTGTTAAGTTAACTACAAATTTATGAAAATATGATTCTAATTACTAAAATAAAGATAGCAGAAGAATAAAGAAACAACTTTAAACACATCACAGCTATTTATTATAAAGAACTTCAGAACTGCGAAATTATTTACACTATAATATTTAACAATATTTTATTATTAACTTTATAAAAACACAATTGAAATCTACTTAATCATAGCACCATTCATTATTGTTTAAAATTATACAATAATACTTATCTGAACGTCTGTCTTGTTCGAGTCACACCGAGAAAGTGAGCCATACATTTGCCACTCGCCCTACCTTCGTCTGTTACGTCATAATGGAAAATATCTCATGACAACGACTATATTGATTTCAAGTATAAAATACTTCTAAGAGTATAAATGTAAATTATCAATTAATGTTTGATGGAATTATCTTAATGCTTTAAGTGACATATTTGTGTACAATTAGAAATAATACATTTAGTAGTATTAAACATGAAAATGTAATTAATATAGTCAGCAAGTGACTTATTCTTATTGAACAACGTATTTATATTTTATAAACTAGGTATAATCAACATCTTTTATATATATTCCCTAACACGCTCATAGAGCTCACACCCACTGGACCATCGGGCTCCTCACTTTTGGACTCATTTGACATTTGCTTGAATGCATGCCATTCGGAACGTTTGTCTAAATGAGTTCATAATAAAACGTTTTAAAAGCTTGTCATTAATTACAAGCTGTTTTATAAGCTTACCAGCTGTTTTATAAGTAGATGGGATGGGAACTGTACCTATTGGTGTGTAGTTTCAAGGGTAGAGTCTATCAGGGTCAATTATTGATCCATATCGGAAGTTCTAGTTTTTAGGACGAGATCTTTCGACAAATCCAACTCGCCTGGGCAGCGTAAGGGAAGCTCTGCCCGCAGTGGCTTCTGGTCCAAAATACTTCAGTACCTAAAAGCGAAAGTCTAATTAATCAATGTGAGTTACCAGTGATGACTTACAGGTTCGAAATGTGGTCCTTTCTATTGGGTCTGATAAGAAAGCTTAAAGGGGTGGTTCAGTCCGTCAAAATAGAACTTTTACAATAGGATCAAAGCTGGCAACTCAATTTCTTTTCGATATTTTCGTACAAAAGTGTTTAGCCCCCGGACAATAAGTACCCATGGGAAGGACAAACATTTTTTCGAGTTCCCAGCAGTAGTCCCATAGGAAAATTTGTTTATATCGACGGGTTTAATCACCCCTTTAAGGGTCTAAAACGTTTATAATTTCGCCAAGGGTAAGCTATTTAAGAACTTCTCAACCCATAACAGCCCGGCAACAAAAAATTCAGTTTAATTTGTCGCTATGTTTTAACAAAACTGTTTTTCCTTTTATAAATATGTACAAAATAAAGAATATTAGTGGAACGAACGATAATAGTAGAGTATGAACTTAAACTGATTTAAAAAAATACTGCCATAGGTCGACGCCGGGCGTCGATATGAGGGGAGCGACGAAATTAGCTGAAATGCGTCCACTGAAAATTAGTATTGAACCTGACATTAAAATACATTTAAGAGTAACTATCACAATTACCACGTTGGAAAGCGACGAGCGACGAAACGAGGAAACTAAATTCATATTCGTGACACCCAACCATACTCAAGATCCCCAAAAAAGAAGCTGCCGCTAAATTAACTGCTACCTTTCCTTCACATTTGAAGGTCATTTGCGAAACATTGATTATAGTTTATTCAAGCGTTCAGACTACATTATAATTATTTGACCCATCCCCGTGAGCACATAAAAAACGGAACATTGTACAATGATTTAAATGCTTTGCGTTCACAATTTAATAGTTTACAGCTATTAGGATAATTTATAGCCGTTTAATACTGCTGAACCTGTGGAGATTTGATTATTGATGTAATATTTTTTGTGAGTCGAGACGCCACGGATCGCGTGTCGCGTGCTCCCGCGTCGTTTTTTCGGTTTCTGTTTGGGGTGCCAACAAAAAATACCATAACTGGCCAGTGACTACCGGAATATAATTTTTGACAATTTCATAAATTATACAGCCTATCAGTTAATAATGGGTAGCTACGGGCATGTTTTATTGTTGCCATGACTTCGAGTATGGGCAACAAGATTTAAGCTGCCCATTAAACTATTAAGTGCTTATTACGGAGCGAACTGTTTGCGTCTTATTAGGTAGCCAGTAATCATTTCAGTTACTATGTTTTGTATTGGTTGCACTATTGTTGAAGGATATTATTATTAAAAGTTTACAAAGCAGTCATTCCGTGACTCAACAAATCAGAAGACGAATAAAATAATTACGAGCTTACTGCTTAGGAAATCCACTATCGTAATAAAATGTAATCCTACCTATTTATGATAACCTTTTTTTTTCTTTATATAACACTTCATCGCTCTGCCATTTATGTCGTCCCTTCTCTGCAGCTTCCCTATAAACAATAAATATTTTAAAAAAGGTAATAATAAAAGTTGCGAAAACAAATAAAATGACCCCTTATGATTCCCGGAGTAGAATAGGACCACTCCAAGTCTTCTCGTGAATGTCGCGGAAGGCGACTGAAGAAATAAGCTAAGCAAAGCTTATAAAAATCAAAGGTCTCTTTGATTTTTATAAGCCGTGTTGCCAGCGTGGAGAGTATAGGCCACATCCTCTGACTGCTCTGGCTAATATATGGCTCTGGTAGTAAAGAAAGGGTCGTGCTCCTTCAGTGGAGACTAAAAATACCTGTTGTTGATGATGATAAAGTCATTAGACATAAAATATGAAATTTACGTAAATTATACGTTACCGTCCGTTGCCAAGTCCCGTATCTATGCTATTAGCTTTCGCATCAAGATCGTGGATCTATCGTTTCGCTCGCTCGCAGCAATGATACCTGACGTGGTAACGGAAGGTAACAGTATCTATGCAAATTTTGCATATCGACACTTAAACGTTTCATAATTAGGCTAGTCAATATCGACATCAAACATTGCAAACGTGCATGTAGAGACCACTAAGAATATTTTGTACCCAAGTTTGCAACTTCTTAACCCTGTGCTCCTCCTGGGGAGCCCGAAAGTATGGGACTTTATTCAGTTTTTACGAAAAATCTACCTTAATGATGCCTTTTTTTTAAGAATCTTTTTAGTATGCTTTTATGAAATAGACTGAGTTGTCTACCGTTTAGGGATAATTTGAACTCTCTGTGACTTATAGACTTATTGAGTCATAGCTTGTTAAACCATGTGAAATTTTTCTCCAACTTGGCACAATTTTGTAGTTTTGCATTCTGGGCCCGTTCCAAAAAAAAAAAGATCTTACGGAAAAGTTATAATGAAATAAAAGGTAGAAAACTTTAAAAGCTTTCAAATGAGTGTAATATTATCTCTCTAGCTTTTTTAACAGTAGAGAAACCGGCTTTCAAACATGGGCCTTTCCACCGAAGTATATTCGATATTGACTGGACTAAATCAAAAACTATCAGAAAAATCTCAACAAATTTTCATTTTCATCTGTAAATTTTATAAAATGTCGAATAGTTACGAAAATTTGATAAACTTAGCAGCTTTTACGATATATCGTGCTGTGATAGAGCTATTGTTAAACTGTCGACTTGGACATCTGTAATAATTAGACGGTCACGGAGTGGTTCCTCATGAAGTCTGCTCATGACATTTTAATGTTATTAATCAATTTCATTATTAAAATATTAAATACAAAAAAAGTTTGAGAGTGTCAACCCTGCGCCCTGCGCTGTGGTATCGGTAGAGAAATTGCGCGGTCGCGCGCGCCTCGTCTGCACCGCGAAACTTGACGCGCGCGGTTCCTGGTGCTGTCTGCTCTTTAAGCTCTTACATGACATCCACGTAATGAAGATTTCAAATTACACTGTTTTTTCGACATTCTCATACAATTTTTAGTATAAGCGTATGTATATGCCACATATGGACTAAAATATTAAATTGTAGCATGACAGCAGTATCCGTGTGGTTCCCGGTAGAGTAGAAGAGGATCACTCCAAGTATTCCCGAGGATGTCATAGAAGGTGACAAACATCAAAGATACCTCTCCAGCTTGTCTGGCCAGCATGGAGAGTGTAGGCCAAATCCTCTGATTGCTCTGGATAATTTTCTAAAATTTTCTAAAGTAGAGACTAAAAAAAAGACCTGAGGATAATGATGAACAGTGTCCAAAAATTCCATTTACAAACAAACATAGTCCAAGTAATTATGTAGCTAGAATTTTTGTAATAAAACGTCGGTCAAATAACCACTGAGTTAAACTTTTCATTATTTGGCCAATTTATGTTTCTTGATTTTTAAAACATAGGCAAATGATAAATTCCAAGAAGCAAATAACTGAAGTTAAAGAAAGGGTAGAAAATGTGAAATTCGATAATCTGTTGCGTGCTACATGGTCATTAAGTAAGTTAATCCTTAAGGTTAATATGGCCCTTGATCTTTTGCTACGTAAATATTGAGTAAGAAGTCAAAATAAATTGGGGCCGGGTCAAAGCGTTTGACTTCAGGATTTATATCTGGCTTGGATCAAATTTAATTATGTACATTAATATTAGTAAAATACACATTATGATATCACTGCTTTTTCTTACACACAGCTTTCCGAAAAGATTCCTCTTCAAGGTAATTTATACTTACGATTTTAATGCTAAACACGACGGCCCTTAGATTCTTTAAACAATCAATCGTAATCGTCTTATATGTTAAAAAAATATTTATGCTTACTATGCTGAGTTCTTGGTATATTTTAAAAATGTGTGTTTGACGTTTTAGAAACACAACTTTTAAGTTGTGGTATTACAATACCAGAAGTATTTTAAAAAAATATTTTTCTTCCTTTCAAAATTGGCAGACCATCACCACTGTTATGAATTTGTGGCAGAGTAGAGAAGTAACCATGGGACTCAATTGGCTAATATAATATAAGTATACAATAATAATTTTAAAATATGTAGAGCCCTTATTGCACAAAGCAGGGTAAAATTCAGCATTTAAAAAATGACCTTAATTTTACGAAAGAATTGAAATCTTTAGGCAATCTTTGCGTAGTAGGTAGTCGTGTGAATTAATCTTCATCTCTAATAGTCTCCTACCTAGCACTGGCATCCATCGGCGATGCGATCACGTTACCAGGCGCCCGTCGCGCCCAGGAGTGCTATTTTTGAAATGGCGCGTCACCAAAACGCAAGTCGTGGACGTCTACAAGTCACACTCGTCCTCTAAGTCACGAAATGCCATTTTGCCATATTTTTGAAACCATCGCTTGAACTGTAGTGCTGCCAACCTTCAGCTAAAAATAATTAATTTCTTCTTATTTCACGCAGATTTTTTTATAAACTTTTTAAGGCTATTAAGGATTTTTAAAATATTTATGAAGTGTAGCGTCAAATGGAACGTAAAATCATGACAGATAAACTACAAATAACTGGTAGTGCTTTGACGAAAAAGAGTTCGTCGTCTGCGGAAATGTGCGGTCTAAACCGCTCGTTGCAATCACTCGTCAACTAACGATTAAAAAATGAGGCTTTTTGGAAACATTCGCGTTAATCACTCGTTTAGTGATTCACACGTTCAAAAATAGCACCCCAGGCGCCCGTCGCGGCCAGTAGCGATGCCTGACTCAAGACTTTTTTGTCTCTCCTCTGACAGATCGAATTAAAATAAACGCTTCGATAAGGCGTCCTATAACATTATCATCCTGTATTTGGTTACGTGAGCAAGAGACGGCAGTGGGAACGCGGTAGGTGGGAGCGATCCTTATGATGATCTATTTTTTGTCAAATTCCAATTAGGTCGATATTTGAAGATTAATAGCTTTGATTGTTCTCTAAACTATTTGAATCTTAGGAATGAAAATGAGAGGGTATAGTTTGGTCTTTAGTTTAAAAATATTCAGAGATTAATCGAAATGAATGTTATTTAAATAACAACAAACTAGGTAAGCTACTGTTACATACTTATCGAAATTCTCCGCTTCCTACCTATCTTTTCAACCACTTTTTGTAAAATTCCGTTTTCAGCCATAAAAAACTAATTTACACAGGCTGAAAGTGGAATCACTTTCAGCCTTGTTCAAGAAATATTAGTATTTTTACGTGTAAATTAAATTGGTTTTCGGTTCTCACTGTTTTTATGAGTTTGTACCGATAAAATGCTTGTATTTTACATATTACATTTCATCCCACTAGAACATTTAGTTAAATTTAAGGATGTGTCATCAAGTCATCATCGTGTATATTTTCTTATTGTATTAGTTTTTGACATCTCTTTGCGATTTGCGTAGGTATATCTTATCATGATTAACGAGTTACGATCGCATTAACGAAAAAATATCGTAGTATAACGTAATCGACGTAAAGTAAGTAAAAATCATTGAGATATTACTGGAGAAGACACCGCAAATCCTTACTCCGTCCTGTTCAACTGTAGCCATCGCGCCACAACTCACTCAGTCGGTTGTTAGCTCTTTCACTTGTGGTACTTCCCACGATTAATAAACAAAAACTAGGTAAAATTCATAAAAAATGCCTTGTTGTGTATTGAGTTATTGCAGTACTAACTTATCGAACACTGCACAGCGTAAAGGAAAAAAATTGTCATCAGAAAGTACATTATTTTTTACAAAAAAAGTAAATATAATTACTACCCGCCATTTTGCATTATGTTGACATATTGCTATAGAAACGCGTGAGAATAGCAAATGTAGCGCTGAGGTACCGTATGATTGGACGCTTCGTTATTGTTATAGCGCTGCAGCGCTTAAATTTTAAATTGCGAGGAATGGAACAATGCCAATATATAAAGTAGCTCCTCTAGTATTATATCTCAATGGTAAAAATACAATATTTCAAAATGTGTTCACCTTTTTTTCTATTTGTTCTGAAAATACGCAGGATGTCGAAAGCTGGTATTTTCAAATGTGGTAGAATACGCAATATTATTAGATATTATTTTAAAGTGAAGGGTTTAAAACAGGGTAGGAAAGGGAAAAAGATTCTTATCTAGAGCTCATGTCTCTGTCAGTTACTAAGTACACTAGCTTTCAAAATGGTTTGGAAATTATCAGCAAAAAATCTTTAATATTGAGGCTACTATACCACGCTAATTAAGTAGGTCTACTTTATTAGATACTTCGGACAATACCTAACAGACATTACATAATATACCCCTAACGTCGTTTGTTGTTGTGTGGAGGTAACGGGGCGAGTAAAGACAATAGTCGGGTTAACACAAAGTTAGCCAAGCGTGGTCGCTACTGAATTCAACGAAAAAGGCTCACCTTTTTTCTAACCAACCGTTACCAATTGCCAGATGGCTTATTTTTTGTTTCGATAGATCCATAATAATAATTTGACACGTATACATATGCTTCATTGAAAATTCGGAATTCGGAGAATTTCTCCGGAAAAAATACGTGATAAAAACTTTGCTGAACGTGGTATTTTATTTATTATGAAATTTTACGGTCAAGCAAAATAATGTTTATATTTTGACTAGCATTTTCCTGCGGCTTCGCTCGCATATTATACGCTTTCTGCCATATAAAATTGCCGAGTTGTTTTCCAAAAATCACACGGGAACAGTATTTTCTTCCGGGATGAATGACACCCTATGACTTTCCTGTACCCATGCCTATGTGTATGCCAAATTTAAAGAAGTTTGGCTCAGTAGATAGACCGAAGACGTAACTAATAAAACAAATATACAAACTCATTTTCCTAATAATAATATAAGTTGGGATTGCGATAGTTGGGATATACAGGTTGGTATCAACAAATCACCCCCATGTAGGTACAATCCGCAATTTTTTGTAGTTTTTTATTGAAAATTTTACGCTAACTCGGTTTTTATGTTTTATTTCTTCATAGTGATAAATTTGTCACAATGACAGCTTTTGCCGAAAATATGATATGCCTAGGTAATTACTTAACTTTCCCAAAATTTAATCTTAAGTTCAAAATTACTGCTTTAAATTAATTAATAGAAAATGTTAAGTAATTGAAAATAAAATAAAAAGTAGTTACCCGCGTTTATGAAGTTATAGCTACTTACCTTGTCGTCATTAGGTATAATACAAAACGTGAAATACATGTTGAACATTGAAAATATTAAAACAAAAGCAAAGTCATCTTAATCGTACCGAATACTCAAGCGGAGGCTGAGCGATATCCACCTTATCGAGTTACCTAGGCTACTGGGCATCTTTCTCATTTATATGGAAAAACACCTTTTGGCATACGAACCGCAAGCAAATATAAGCCTTAAACTACTAAACATTCGGTGGGTTATTTGTTGTGATGATATGGTTTCATAAGACAAACGTTAGTTTCAAAATAATAGTCGCTTCGGTGATTTTATGGAAACATGATATCGTGTTGGCCTCTCACAAAAAGAATAAAGCAAAACTTGACCGAAATTGTTTTAATCTTCGGAAGCCGCACGGCATTCAGCTCATTTTATAATTACATTATATCTTGATTGCGTAATCGTGAAAGAATGATATGAACACGTTGCTATTATCTAATGTAATCAATAAGATATTGAAATGAAAGATTTAGTTTGATTGGGTAATATTTACGTTGAAGAACCTCCATTGCCTACCAATACTTGCGAGTTGTTACGGATTCTTTTTATAAGATTAGTAGTGTATATTAGAAGCGTCGGTAATTATAAATATGGATGACATTCAAATAAATTTTGAAAATCTGTCATATTGAGAACCTCCATCTTTTTTAAATTGGTCAAATATAAGTACATATTCTTAAAAAATGCGAAATAAAAATGATAGAGAACGGACATAAAATAAATAAAATGCAATAATTTAGGTATTTCAGATCTATACGCACCTATTTATTTTGCTGATGGAAATTGATGTAGTATTTGAATCACTAATAATAATTATATAGAAATTGAATGCTTTAAAAAAATCTTTACATTGATATTTTAGTACACTTTTTTTATCTCCCATGATCGCTGACGTAAAAACAGTGACGTGATACGAAGAGACACCGTACGATTTGTTTGAACTAACTTGCGCATGAAATATCGGTCGTAGTCAGCTACCGATGGTTCGCTGGTCTACCTACCGCCGCTGCCGACCACAGAAAAAACCCACTGCTCTGTTTTAACTCTCGAATTCCTTTGAGGCAAATACGTATGTGTAATCGCACGTAACGATTTATTTAATTCAGCGCGAGTAAAAACATTGTAACAAAAAATCGTGCTGCTTCTTTTTTTTGTGCTTTATCATTGAAAAAAAGATCATGATTTTTTGATAGGTGTCTTTTGCAGTGAGATTCTACCAATGTTACGGGCTCCCAAGCATTATAGCTGAGGATTCAACTAGAAAACTTTTCAATGACAGACTGTAAACAGCTGTGGCAAGAATGTGGTCAACTATGGAAAAGAAAACGAGAGGCCTAGAGAGGCCTAAAAAAACAAGACTATTTCTCACCTGCCAAAGTCAGAAAATCTTGGTACAATGAAGCTTGACTAATATTACTTGATAAATTGCCGAGTGATAGTATTCAAAAGAACACTGGGAATATCCTCACTCAAGTTTAAACACCCGATAAAGCGGTAAAGTCAAAAAATTGCGTCCGCGGCGCCTACCTGAGGTTTCCATGAAGCGCGGTTTGCGTGTCAAATACAACCGCGAACATTCACGAAGTGGACTTAAACGGGGCCCCACTAAATGAACCATAGGATACGCCGTTCATTACTGCACAAAATCACCGCTTTAAATAACCGAAACGCTACCATTTTCAAAATACAACTCTGATAAACGGTAAAAATTGCTACCGTTTTCGAACCTGATCTGTTTTTGTGAATTGCAGCTGTTAAAACCGTTATGTAAAATTATTTAAGAAAAATAATAAAATGCGAAACTTTCCTACCTCCGAGACATGACAAAGTTCACGCCAGACTGCAGCAGCAGGTGACGTAAACAAAGCTGCAATAGATTGAGAAAGGTGACATCCTTAGGGCGAAAAACGCTTGCTTTGCGATGCTTTTTTGTGCAAAGTTTTTGGAAACCACAATAAAACCGCACACTTGTTAAGCAGTGTGTCGTAGCGGGCGATTACTTAAAAACTTTTACCAAAAACCTCTTACTAAATTACACTCTCCATTCAAAGAACTTCAGCACACATGGCTTGCTTGCTTAATGATATGTAAAATGCTCACCCTAAAGTAATATATTAATTAAGTCTTGCATACCAAATATATTCAGGTACGAGTATCTTAAATTATATAGGGTGTTAAATTGTAAACGGTGAAGTTGTGTTGATAGGCATCATACACTTTTTATTAGGCTTGTAAAAGCGTCATGTCCAACAAGACCATAGGCTAATCAAATAGGAATTCAGAAACAAAATGATTTAAAATCAACCCCCAATTTTATACCGATCATAAACTTGTCACTTCTTTTCGATAATGAAGCATCATTAAAGTCTTTTGTGGTCATTTACAGCGGAACAAGCTAACAAATTACACGTTTGGATCATCTTGATAGGGCTCTAAATATATAGTCCAATTACCACATTCGTCTATTTTTTGTCCAAATGTATATACTCCTAGATCCTGATAAAGAGGTAATTTAATTTCATGATTATTGTATGTAAAGTAATTTTATCAGACATTTGCAGTTAAATTTGTAGGTTGCATCGAGAAATAAGTAGTAGTAGTAGTATTTATATTTCGATGGTTGGTTGTCTGACCATAGATCATTTAAAATTTTTGTTTTTAATACGTGGAGCAATAAAGGACTTCAGATAAAAAGGGCACTGCCAATTTACCTGGTAGGTGCCAGGTTACATAGGTTTTTTCATGGAGCAATGTTTTCCGGTAACCCACTATCCATATAAGCAATATGAGAAGTAGCGCAGTATCATGGAATTAAGGTTGATAGTTAATATTATTGAAATAGGGAGGACTAGGAACGAGAGTATGAAAAAGAAAGGAGTGACAAAGGAAATGGTAGATGACAGATCAAAATGGAGAGAACTGGCATACCTACTGTGCTGACTGCACATAAAAAAGTGGGATAAGGTAAAAGAAGAAAATGAAGTTAATATTATTGAATGCCGTAGTTTTAATGGAATTTGATAAATTCCATCTCCAACATGCACTCGTCCTCTACAAGGTTGTGTTATGCCTGTCAAGGTCTAAGCAGAGAATCATTTTCTCAGGCGTTCACGAGAAGAATTTATAATTTTATGCCCATGTCAATACGGGTTATATCTGCCGGCCCACAATGGGGCGAGCAAGTGATGCATCAATTGTGCACCGCGAGGGGCCGCCACTGTGTCCGATACCTGTCACTCGATGGGGATTGAAATCAGTTTATCGACATAAAGATATCGAATTAAAAAACAAATAGGTATATCTCCAATTTATTTTATCCAGCAAAACTTTTTTTTAAGCTGTTCAGGTTCTTCTGCAGGGTAAAAGCCTCCCCTTTCTGTTTCCTCCTTTCTCTATCTCTTGCAATTTCTCCCATTTTTATCAAAACAAGACAAGTCATCTGTTCATCTTGTTCGAGATATGCCCCTTGATCGCCTCCAGTCAATTAGTTTCCATTAGCAGTTTTATAAGCTCACACACAAAGTATGTTCTACCAAAATCTTAACTTCTTTATACTTATAAGAGTAAGTGCTATTTATAATACAAAAAGTAGGTATTTCCTTGCTGTATATTTTCTTTTAAATCGACAGGTTACGTTAAAAAATACGGGGTGTTAGAGGTTAAGATAAACTGACCTAAATAGATAAACGTTTATTTCACAAAAACTGCATCAAGTCATGATATAACTACGGGGAGGTACAAACATAACAAACATTTTTCACTTATAAACAAAGGCTTATCATCTAGACGTGTGATTATTTAATTTTATTTATAAATGAAAATTGCAATAAAAATCGATAAGTTCCTGAAAAGCACATCTCTCACTGAGTCTGTAGAATCATCCGCGATGCAATTCGGGGAAGCATGCACCGCTTACGTCAGTCCGACGCGGCGCGGCCCATGCGCGAAACACCGCCGACACCACTCGATCGTAGATAAAGACCACTTATGACATGAACCATGCTTTTATTCCAACAAATTGATTTCAAACATACCTAGAGATCGTATCAGCCCCAATCTCGGTTCGGTTTACCGTCGGAGGAACAAAGAGGCACTGATATCGTTTATAAATTGACACGTAATTTCGACCTCACCGGAGGTTGATCGATAGGACTTCAAATTCCGATATCATGTCGTGTAATGACAGCGTTCAATTTGAAGAGTTAGCTCTGCGTGCGGGATGGCAAAACTCGTAGACATCACATGCAGTCTAAAAAATAAGTAGCCCTACTTGTGTATGTTAATTAGGCACATATTTTCATTAACAAATAAAAATTATATATTATTATTATCTTTACAAGAATAGAGTGATATCTTTTAAATTCCCGACGCAAAAAGAGGAGTCTTATAAGTTTGACAGCTACGAGTATGTCTGAATGTAGCGCCATAGCTCTTACACGGGTAAATCGATTTGGATGTGTTTTTTTGTGTATGTAAGCTGAGTTTCAAGCTATGATTCACTGTCTCATTGAAATCAGCCGTTTATAAAATAGAGAGGTTGTCGTGTCGGGGGTTGCTTAAGTTTTATATTTTATACCGAATAAGCTGCCAAAATAGAGATAAAAACTTTACCTAGTTTATAAGAATAGTTCTTCACAGCTATAATTGCACTAAAATAAATATTATTAATACGTATACATTTTTTTTTAATCTTCGACTACATATGTCAAAATGTCTATAGCAACGTTAGCGTTTAACCAAAATAGTTCCAAAATGAACACGTTCGGCAATTATTACTAGACCGTGATCAAGATAACCGATTATTAATCGCCGCTAATTACTGCTGGTGTTAGTTCGACCTTTATCTGAACACCATTACTACGACTGCCGACAAAAAAACGCCACAAAAAGCGTGAAGAAAGGTACATTTTGTAACTCGGTTCCGCTGTCCGTCGTTTCACCTGTTCATTGTTTGCCTGGCGGCTGCTCCGGACAAAAGGGTTCAAATATCACAGTTTTCGGGGATAATGGCAGCCGATGCAATAAATCTTATCGGTAATAACTGCACTTGCGGAGGCTTAGATTATCGCCTTAATGTATGGTTTAAGATATGGCCAGAGATTTATTGGATTCATATCCTTTTGGTGTTACTCAAATATTGTTGATAAATACCTCTGTAATTTGTGATGTGAAAAGTTGGAGATGTTGCAGATTAAAATGCTTAAAACACACAATAGGTGTACCAGCCAATATCGACATGAGAGCCAACATTTTACACGTTTATGTAATTCTGGTTGTTTGATATGTTGTTGGTACTTAGATTAGGAGAGTAAGTATACACAAGTTCGTTACTTGGAAAATTCGCCCAAAGAGATGTTAGTCGAAGTTTTCGAAGATATGTACCTTCAAGCATTTTTCAGTTTATATATTTTTCTTTAAATTTTCTATGTTTTAGGACAATATGAGTTCCTCAGGTCAATCGTTACAAATATGCCTTTAGCCGATCAAAGATTAAAAAAAATACTAAATATAATAATTACTTGAAAAATAGATTGCATTTTCACGATGCAAGCTTGATAAATAGTATCAATTTAAGCAACCTATTGCGTATTCTGGCTTGGCATTTACCATCAACTTAGTATGAGAAGTGTCTTCAACGTTGTTTGCATAAATGCCGCCTCCCACGTGACCGCGCGAAACGGATGTAAACGTCGAAGCAGGGAGTCGCGTCGATAAATCCCGAGCTCGCCGCCGGCAAGGGTTTTGGGAGCCATCAATCATTGGGTAGAGGAGCGACGTCGCTGGAGGTTTTGTACCGTAGATTATTGGGGATATGTAGATCCTGCAATTCTTGAAAATTCTTATTAGGTATAGGCTATAAAAAAACTATAGTAAAACGATACTGCGCAAGGGTGATACGAGTATAACTTAGATAGGACATAATTATGTACTTATCTATATTATGTATCTATGTATAGACAGAACTTAGCAAAAATTTCGTGCTAACTCCTGTTTATATATATTTATGTGTTTAAATCGGGAAAATTAAAGAAGAACTTAAATGGGATTTACTTTTGACTTTTTTGATTTTGTTTTGATTTGACTGCTGTCCAAGATTGAGTAAATACCCAACACACAATAAAACACATTTATTGCGAGTAAATTGATTGGATGTTTTTGTAAGCCATCAAACTCTTTTAAAGGGATTACTTAGATGTCTTCGACATTCAAAAATCACATCTTACTATGGTGAAAATAAATAATTCATAGTATTATCCTAGTTAGCGAGCTCTTTAAAAATACCAGTATTCGATAGAGTAACCCAATTTAAAAATCAAGACCTTGATTAATTGAAGCTGAATATTTTTTTTAGTAGATATGGCTGGTGGGCTATATTTAGATATGCATATCTACGATTGAAGTTTCAAGAGAGATTGAGTTAGGAGGATGAAATATAAAAAATCTATTAGGTAAACGTCATACAAATAAAGTTCAATGGTTTGAAACTTTATTTGTCTGACGTTTTTTATTACTCTTAATATGTCACGTACTCTGTGCAATATTGTAACGAGTCCTTATTAAAAGCTAAACTGTTGCGGTGGATGTCAGACGCGGTCTTTGATACATGATAACTAGAGGCGAAGTCACATTAAATCAGGTTGCTTGCACTCGCACACATAATTCACTTAATTTCACTTACTTACTGGTAAAATTGGCGTAATACCGGCTTATTAGGACGAATAAACATCTTTCATTTCTCGTGTTTTTCATGATGCATGTTTGAGAATGAAAGAAGGCGATCTAAAACGACTTTTAGTATTAATAGTAAGTAATTCACTCAAAAACAGTTTTCTAGAAGTTAGGACCTTGTAACGTATCTTAAGATGTAAATCTGCGCCTATTTCTATAAGGTGCAAAAATGGTCTTGAATTAGACGTATATAAATTTAAATTCCAGAAATTCTTTGCAATCGAAAAAAAATATTTAATAAAATATATTTAGGAAACCTGAGCTTTATCACAGGCACGGAATATCTTCTTTGAGGTTGACTTTGAAGTTAAGCAACCGCTGTCGCTAACCCGCATTTGATGGCCTCCGTGGTGCAGTGGTTAACACGTCAGCTTGCGAAACGCCCTGGGTTTGATCCCCTGTCAGGTCATGATGGAAAACAATCTTTTTCAGATTAGCCTGGGTCTTGGATGTTTCTCTAGGTATATAAGTGTATATTATATAATATAGTGTCGTTAAGTTAGTATTCTAAAACACAAGTTTACAACTTACTGTGGAGCTAGCTTAATTTGTGTGATTTTACCTTTAAAAATTCCATAGTAATCCATAGTAACTTAACTAGTATTGTCGCCTGCCGTCCTGCCTCTTACCACTGTCGCCGCCAAACCTGTGTCCAAATTTTTTAAATTTCCATCAATGTTTCCTTTCAGAGTAAAAAACGTTTAAAACGGTTCATAAGCCCAAAGTAAGTAAAAGCTTGTACAGTACTTTACGGTACCGAGTGCTAGTATGAACTTTAGAACGACACGAGTTAGGAATTAAGCTTGACAGTAAACAGTGGTGTAATTCAGCCATACTCGTGCACTGAGGTCGAAGTATTGACAGGATAATAGTCGCTGAGCCAATCCAGCTGGATTTATATGGGTCTCGAACTATACCCGTTTGCTTTGGAACAATATTAATCGCATTATTATCGGAGAAGGCGCCTCTTGTTGCAAGTAATGATAGAATAAATCGATAGCGTCTAGGATACAAAGACGATGAATCTCTAGATTTTATAGGGTACATTGTATTTTGGTATATAGATACCTATAGTCAATCGTTATCTTAATTTATTATTTTTTTTATTAATTTTCGTTATCATTATAAACGGAAATAAAAAAAAAATCAAAAATTATTTCTTTAGGCCATGACTGAACAATTTTCCATGAATATCATTATTTCATCGTTAAGCTATGTCAGATGCCTTAAGGCAGCTTGAAAAATCTGACACCAGTGTTGGCCACTTACACATACGAAAAACAAACAAATTATTTCATGCGAATAACTATAGGTACCTATTTATTCAAGAAACGAATTGATCGACATAAAAGGAAGAAATGGCTATCTAACGGGTTAGTTGTGACTGCATCTCTGTAAGACTAGGTAGTCAATTAGACTAGATATCTGTAAGACTAAATCTCAAAATGAATACTATGCCGTTCGAACAATATTTATATCCGACTAGCTCTAAGCTTTAGTAAATATCCCAACTGATACTTTAAATGCAAAAGTGAATTAATTCTGGCTCGCACTAACTTCATATATTTTCATTCTGAAATTCTAAAAGATGCGAAAAGGAAATTTAACTACATAATCGCCATTGTAGCCGGGTGCTACAACACTAGTTGTTGCTAACAATGTTGTTCCTTTTGATGAACGAGCTCCTATTGGTACTTTTTTCTCGTATCTTATATGTAACTTCTATTTCGGTGTTATATAACGGGTGATGCTTACCGATCAAATATATTGCTAGAATCATATTTTTTTTGCTCTGCAATCGTGAAATCTTGCTGGCCAACTAGTTACTCGTATTATGCGGATTGGCTGTTTATTTCGTAAACCCATATTATTATTAGGCGTGTTTATGATTAAATTGCTGAATATATTCAAAGTTGTTTACGAAACAAGGTATGCTTAATTTTTTTTTAATTGTTAACATACAACAAGAACAACTTTTGATGCTAATCGAATTAATTAAATGTTGATTTTTGTGGCTAACTAAATTTTATTACGGCTGACCATTTAATTACTTCTCCTTCTATTTCAGATGGATCCGTGTTCGCAGGTCGGCAAGACCTTTGTGTTGGCAACTAACGATGAAGGCTCACTCATCGGGTTCAAAAGCCAACTGCTCTGTTACGAGCGCCGTGACGTCCTATTACACAAACGTCCGCTTCAATTTCTCAATCCCAACTAGATGTATTTATTGTATTTGCAAATATAATACCGGCAAATTTGAATAGGACCACTTCAAATCTTCCTGTGGATGTCGCGAATGGCGACTTAGGAAATTTAGGCAGTAAATTACCCGAAACAAATATTTATTAGTTATTAATTAGTAGCAATTTTTGCTACATTAATTGCATCGGAACGGAAAATATTGGCTTAATATCTTGGTTCATAATACAAGTCTCGAACTTACTTTGGGGCTAGCTCAATCTGTGTGATTTGTCCGTATATATTTATTTATTTATAAATCTCCGCAATAAGAGTTTGAATATAATTTTTTTTATGAAGTAGCAACTGAGCAAGCACATCATAGTTGTGATCACGACCTGCCACCCCGTGTGACAAAAGAGTTGCCGGCATTTTAAAAACAAATAGACCCGATTTTCTTTACGGGCCAAAAGGTTATCTAGTATTTCTATGAACAAGAAAAGGTAAGTAAATATATACCTACCTAATTAAGTGAAAGAAAGATGTGTGTATAAGAGTATGTCTCGTTTGGATAACTCTTAGTTTCGTAAACCTTATAAAATACACCGACAAAAATGTGGCGTTTGGTATTTTTTTCCCCTTACATTTAGTACCGTTTGGACAACCTTCAAAAGAAGGAGTATTTTTTAAATCTGCAAGATTATCAATTTTTACATAGAGTGCATGTTATAACATTTTCTAATAACACACCAATGTTACTTTGTACTTAGAACAACATACAAACACTACTTTGTATATTCCTATATAGCGCTGAATACAGCAATATAAATCATCATCATCGTAACCACAAGGCTAAGCTCATCTGCAGTAATATCATGCATTTAAATAATTAGGGAGTGTCCAAACAGTTACAGTGATAAACAGCAGCGCGGCGCGGAGTCTGCCGCGGGTGGTGTGCGCCGACAAAGCTCTAATGCCTGTAGGACAACGGCAAACACATTTAGGACCATGAACTCCTTTATTCAAGGAGTTGCACAACACATAGAGTTGATCAAATATTAGAATGGATCCTTATCCTAGTTTAATACTCTATCATTAGAGTAGAATAGGATAAGTATATCTTGAAGCATACTAAATAGTTCAGTGATAAACAGCAACGCGGTGCGGAGTCGACCGCCGGTGGTGTGCGCCGACAAAGCTCTAATGCCTGTAGGACAATGGCAAACACATTTAGGACCATAAACTCCTTTATTCAAGGAGTTACGCTACACAAAGAATTAATCAGATATTAGACTGGACTCTTTCTGCATTATAAATAAATACCTATATATGCACAAATCGCACAGATTGAGCTAGCCCCAAAGTAAGTTCGAGACTTGTGTTATGGGATACTAACTCAACGATATCATATTTTATAAAACATATACACTTATATATATCAACATCCAAGACCCAGGTCAATCTGAAAAAGATCATTTTCCATCTTGACTTGACCGGGATCAAACCCGGGGCGACCCACGTCGCAGGCAGGCGTGTTGACTGCTGCGCCACGGAGCTCGTCAAATTGTTTAAGACTCTACATTAGAGTCAAAGTTTCTATATTTTCGTGTTATTTGATGAAAATTTTAGGGATTTTCTGCGCCCTCGAAGATTTAATGCTTATAGTCAATAGAAAACACATTAAAAAACTAAAATACAGTAAACATACAATTTCTAATGAGTAAAACTGACATAATCTCATTTCTAACTTATCTAATTTACGTATTATTTTATATAGGAGGATTAAATATAGGCGAATCCAACATGCTATCTTTAGCGGACCCCGAGCTCTCAAGAAGAAGTAGGAGATGATCAAGGAATCAACGATTAGGTATTTCTATAATTTTAAAGCTCTATGGAGTGCGTTACGGCTACAAGGCCCTACACACCCTAATCGCCAGCTCGCGGCTAGGTTTCAGTCGTGCGCTGATTTCATACCCACCCGATGCGCTCGTTTCGCTGATTCAATTTATAGAAAATCGACTTTACGACCTCGTCATAACAGGTAAAATTGTATAATCCATATTCATAATTAATTACACCATGATGTATTCCAAAAATACTACTTGTGTTAAGGTACGTAAGGCTTAAATTTCTTTGTAGCGGCAGTAGGTCATAACCCATGGGCTCGTATTATAGGGAAATCAATCAAAACACTCGCCAAAACGTTGCTGAGCAAGCTTACAAATAGCACTCTTTAGCATTATCTTCTTGCTTGACCGTAATGACTTTCGTACTGCCCTTTGTTTCACAACTGGTCATTAAGAATTACTTAAGCTTTTTTGCAGCAAACATATACTCTTTTATTTATGTTGGACAAATATTCAAAAAGAACATGTCAATTGTAGTAAGTATATCTTGACGGATGGTTCAGTTGGGACCAATCCACGTCTTCCCGTGAATGTCGTAAAAGGCGACTTAGGAAACACACGTTAAACAAAGCTTCTAAACATCAAAGAGACCTCTCCAACCCGTCTGGCAAGCGTGGAGAGTGTAGGCCAAATCCTCAGACTGCTCTGGCTAATATAAGACTCTGGTAGTACAGAGAGGGCCATGCTCCTGCTTTGGAGACTAACAAAGACCTGATGATGATGATAAAATCTTAGTACTCCACCTTAAAAAAATGATTAAAACGTGACTATTTGTAAGAATGTTAATTAATTAATCTTTAGCGCAAAACCTTCTTAACGGATTTCGATAAAGTTTTAAAATATTACTTCATCATTATCTAGAAGTCCACAGCTTGACATAGGCCTCCTCCAACATTGGTTGCCATACTCACCACGTTTGGCATACGGGTTGGTGAGCGTAGTCTATTCAACTAATCTCAGTTTTGATATTGCTGCCCATCGACGTGTTTTAAGCGTTGGCAGGGCCTACCCTCCTAATGTTGGTTGCACTGGGAGAATGGGATAAAGGTATTTGGGATGCTGCTTGCTTAGATGGATTGGGGATAAGTATTAGCAGCTTGGCAGCCGAGCGCTCGTACTCGTACCTGAAGCCACATCAGCAACCACCGGAAGGCAGTTAAGGATAGTACCCCTGCCAAAGCCGATACTTACTTTGGATTTTTATGCTACACGTCAGAATAGTACATAGGCTATAAATAATGTGGTAAAAGCTTGTATCTAGGTATCAAGTATCGAAAGACTTTGACTCCTTTACTCTAACTGCTTTTATTTGGTTGAGCACAAATCTTTCATACCTACTGAATTTTAATGAGTGTAAGTCTGATGACAATACAATATTATAAAGTATTTGAACTCGTCTGATAAAGGAGTCGGATGGTGAGAAACACTTCAACTAAACAACATAAATCCATCGTATTTGGGCATAATTAATTTAACTTAGAAAGTACTTTGCAGTATAAACCTGCTCGTAACTAAAGCTTGGAATAATGCAAAAAAAAAAAATTGAAGTCATCAAATAAAATCAATATGGCAGCCGTGAACTATCAAAAAAGTCAGCCAGGTATTTTTTTTAATAATGCCACTTGTTTCTAATATCGCTCATTAAATTAAAGGAAACTTTCTTGTTGTGGTCGAATTAAAGCAAAAAGTGTACAGATCAGCGTCGTTACAGATTTATGGTGGTTTGAGAGATAAGAAGTCAACATATTCAAGGAACAATCAAAGAGCTAATTTAGAATTATCGAAGTTATCGAAGAGAATTGTTTATTTATACCTAGCATAATGTAGCAAACTAATATTTAATATCACAATAGACACTCATATTTTGTAATTCGTACATCAATGTTAATAAATTACTGCAGACCACTCCGAGCCATTTGGAACAGATATATATTACGATTGCATCCGAGTCTTAACGTGACGATTGATTAGTTGCTGGCTGTTATAATTTAGGCTCAGTGTCAGAAGACTTTGAATGCCGCTTGTTAGGCCCACTTGTTGCGCGCGCGCACTCATGAGATTATTTGCTCGATAGTATGGAGGGAGCATTCATGCGCATAGCTTATATATAGCTGGATGACTGACCATTGATATAATTTTTATCTTAATTAAGATCGTTGTGTAAGTTTAATTAGGGATAAGTATGTTTGATGACTGTGGTGATCAATTTTTTATGCGACCAAAGATGAGATGTTTTTAGGATTCAGAAAAAAACGAGACCCTATTAATAAGTATCCGTTGTTCGTCCGTCGGTCCATCCATCCATTTGTCCGTACATGCGTTCGTCTGTTACAGGGCTGTATCTATTAAGCCGTAATATGTAAAGACTTATTACAGAATGTGTAAATTTATCTATTTCCGATTTAAATGAATTTCGTTGAATTCGAATTTTAATTTATCAATTATTAATCCAATGAAGTCATTGCAATATGAATTATGAAATGAAAAGGAAAGAATGTATATAAAGTACTTGAATCACTCTTTGATAATGTGGGGTTAAAAGTTGTAGTGCTTTGTAAAAAGTTTTTTTTTTACAAAATATGGTGAAGGTTCTTCAAAATATAGTAAAGGTTCTTCGCAAAATAATAATTCTTCACCCGCAACTCATTGATTCTAGTAACATTGATATAATATTCTTTAAGAACGAGCCGTCTCCATAAAAACTTAACCAATCGAGACATTAAAATATTGCTGACCATTTATTTACATTAGCACCATTTCTTTATCAGTTTATCATTGATTGTCTTGGATTTCTTTTGATGCATTATACACACAAGTTGTGCTGATAAATAGCTGATGAGTAAATGTAAATACTATTGAGCTTTTGTTGTGAGCGCGGTGTAGCCTTCAGAACGCTGGGTATTAAAGCTTCGTTGGGAGAGCTCAATTGCTATTATTAGTTATAATTTATACGATAGGTACCAGCGTCACTTTAACGATGTCGGTACAGTCAATAAATATAATCGATATGCAATTCACTAACAATGGTTTATTCAGGATATTTCAAATCAAAATAATTCAAAGGTTATACTTTTATAATTGTTGCGTTTAATTATAATCATTTAACGTAAATGCATAATTGATAAAGCAAAGTAGTTAACCTTACTCGTACAAAGGACAGATTATACAAAATGTTCCGCGTAGTCAAATTTATAGGTATATTAAAATAATTTAAAATCAACTAATTAAGAAGTCAACCAAAAATTCCATTAAATTCCCTTTCATAAGAAGGTATAAATTATGTAAACAAATGTTCAGGGGTTCGCAACATTTGGATGAAATAAAAATAATATTGTTGATTTTTGTGTAAAAAAATAAACCACAGAGGAGATGGTTCGAAATATTTTTCCATAAAGAATGGAGGGAGTTTGCAGGTGAAGTGATTATTTGCCAACGTAAAAAATCTTTTGCCCTGCATTGAGACTCAATAGCTAATTAAAAAAAAAACAATTTATAGCAAAAACTGTTACAGAAACTTTAAAATAAATCAGTAAGACTCAATAGCTAATAAAAAAAAAACAACTTATAGCAAAAACTGCTACAGAAACTTTATTATATATCAGTAATTAACCAAATGTTTACATTCACGGAGTCGGACTCGTTCCTGTACCAAAAAACATTGAGCGACAGCGTTTTGTATCGTTAAAATATAGCCCGACTAATTAGAATTGGTCTTTAGTTTCGTATTACCCGTATAGTAATTTAAGTCAATTGTATTTGGTTAACTCATAATATTATCACTAGGTAACTTCAACTCAGTAGAAGTTTATTGATGTACTTAATTTATAGCTTCTCGTGGCGGGGAGTTTAAATGTTGGCGACGCATGTACCTAGGGGTGGCAGCGCAAAGCTAATTGTAGATGTCGCTGCGTACGTTCATTCTTAACAAAAATATAAATATCTTTATTTTTAGATTTTGATGCAATTAATTAGTGCATAAGAATAGTGACAAAACATTAAACCTTTCGTAAAAAAATGTATAAAACGCATATATGTTGCCGTATCAAAAGATTTTTAAGTATTTTGCAAACATAACCTACAATAATATTTTTTGTTATAGTAACAATAAAATATATATGCCAATTTGTGGGAAACTAGCTAGTATAAACAATTAAAGGAGTTTGTGGTGGGAAGTCAAGGGGTGCAGTTGGGGTCTACCTTGGACGATTTTACAAATTGATTTTGGTGGACTTTATAATATGAAATTGGTGTAGTTTGGTGTTATAAATGCTCGTGCTCATGGAACAATTTGTGAAATAGTAAAAGTGGACTGTTTTATGGACTCGTATAAACTTGTCACCATAACCTCCCGACCACGAGGCAACAAAGAACATACGCCATCTTTGATGCTACTTGTTACAACTTTACCGTACAACACCGATACATATAGTATCTCAATTTACTGGACATTGGCAGAATCACTGAAATCTCGGTTGAAGCCATTTTATAAAACAGAAGAAGAAGAAACAATTTAATAGTTTTTTTCACGAGATTTGGTCTGATTATGTAGAAAAATATTGATTAGTGTAAAAGTCCATACATTTGTTAATTTCATCGGAACAACCCTACTAAACTGTAACGTGACAGTTGCCATCCCCAGCTGATCGGCTCTTTTTTACTTTTACTGTCAAATCTTAATAGAGTAACATAGTGTCTGTTTTTAATACAAATATTTCGACTTTTCTTTAAGTTTATCTTTGCCTACACATCTCCCAGCGCCAACATTTAGCCTCGGTATCTTCTCGGCGTAGACTATTAAAAATCGACTTTATACAAAGTGTTCAGCCGGTGAAGCAATTATTATGAAAACGTTGTTTTTTTTTTCGAATTTTCATCATAAATCCCGTATGAAAAGTTGTTTACATTTACGCACTGAGTCCCGAGCCCCTTTTAGGATCGGACAGCTAGGGTTTTATTTAGTGTCTGTCAATCTGTAACCTTGCCATAATTTCGATAGTCCCTACACTCATCATACTCATCATCATTTCGAATAGGTGACACGGTCAGTCGACCATGCACACCCTGGTGTCAGAGTTCTTCGGAACCGCCTCTCGACCCTGATGTGGCTCCTTTAACGACTACCAGATGGCAGCCGGGACCAACGGCTTGACGTGCCTTCCGAAGCACGGAATCCTTTTTCTTATCAGACAATCAGATGATTCATGCCTGCAATGTCCTAACCAAACTGGAAACAACTTAAAAAAGTATGCTTCCCGAAGGAATCGAACTCACGACCCCCGGGTCAGTTAAAGCAAACCACTGAATCAGACTGATCATACTGAATAACTTAGGTAAAATAAATGGGTTTCCCATACAAAACTACTAATCAGCTGATTGATTTATATTTCAACCTTTTGTCTGTATTATCTATGTGCTTTCGAGAATATGGTAAGCTACCTAACAGATACACATGTATTTAATCGCAAGAAAGCTTGAATAAAGTAGCGAGTAGTCTATGACTATGATTTTTTAAATTGAAATAACTATGCTTTCTGTAAAATCCCAAGCACAACAATAGAAAACAATTAATCAGCTACACGCTAATGTTCATTGTATCACATATTTCTACGATGACAACATTATGAGATAAAAAGCAGCACCCCTTTGACCGTACGTGTCACAAATATGAATAAATCGGTCTTCATTCAGTCAGTACCACCGCTGTGCTCCTTTGTGTCCCGTTTCTATTAACTGCCACAGAAGTTCATAGTGTTTTTTACACGCGGCGGCGACATCTTTTGTTAGTAGTGAGTTCCTGTGGCTTAATACGAACACCTCCACGCTCTTTTTGGGTGTTGATCCTATTATGTAGGAGTATTTTGACACATTGCCTCCCATTGTTTATCCTTTTTCTAGTCGTAAATTATTTTTTAGTAACTCTTGTGCTGCGGTTGAAGAGGATACGATTGTGTGATTTAGGATTAACTTGATGTTATGATTTATGTGACGATTCTATTGTGTGATTTTGAAAAGTGCCTACGTCTTGTAGGCTTTTTAAATACCCTGTCGAAAATATTTTTGATGAAGAGTCGAACTCTTGGGTTAAAAATCTTTTTTTAATTCAGTTCCTTATACGAGTATTAAGGCAACAGTTACAGTTTTAGAATGAAAAAATCAAAATGATGAATTCTGATTTCGTAGTTCTAATTTATTAATTAATAATTAAACCAATGCACGATATTATTGCTCTCAAAAGAATTTGGAGAAATTAAACATTTGAACCTATAGTCGTCTTGAATTTTTAATAACATAAGTAATTGTAATTTGATTTACGAAATAAATTTGACGTTAATTGCATTGCCCGATTTACATTTGTCTAAGTATTTTTAGCACAATGGCACTGATTCTTTATTTTATACATCAGTTATATTTTTATTGTAAGCCCAAATTTAAAAAACGAAAGACAACTCCATTTAGAGTCTGGTAATAAATTTATTATTATTTTTAGCTTAACCAAATTCTCTTCATTTTGATCATCAATCCTCATGCTCTTACGTTGTTTCTCATTATCATGGGATATATGGATATGCCACTCTCGAAAATACGAAAGTACTTGTGTCAGGCTACAACAAAAGAGCGGCATCTTTTTGTGGACCGCGACGAAAGAGTGTGGTAACCAATTGGAGGACTGGTGGAGGTACAATGGAGGCACACAGTAGCGGGCTTCCGTGTCACCTACACAGCTGGTGTTATGAACACAAATAGAGCTGGCTAGAACTTAATACAAATCCACTATAATGGTGATAATATTTCTCTACCTCATAGTATTAAAGGAATACATGTATTTTAGGGGAGTCCAGTGCTGATACCATTTGAAATAAAACTTTAGACAGAAATCGGAGATATCATTTAAAATGTTGTTCATTGAAGCCCTAGGCCTAGGCCCTTTACCCTTCAATAGATTTTATAAATCAATAACTTTCGCCCACAGCTCCGCTCGCGTTAGTGTCAATCCCTCGGGGACAGTCCTTTTCTTGGGGATGAAAGGTAGTCTTCTCCGTTTTCAGAGCATGGCTTTCACCACCATGTCATACTTTTGCAAGATGTATTATAATACCAGCAGTAGCCATTTATGTGCCTTATATATATATATATAAGGCACATAAATGGCTACTGCTGGTTTCCGTAGTCGCTAAATCATTAAAAGACCTATAAAATAAAATTTGATTATTTAAGATAGGTATTAAAAAAATATTATACTTTTGACGATTTTGCTGTGTCTTCCTGAAAACAGTTTTCGTGGAAATAAAAGAAAATTCTTAAGTCTTATCTTAGGCATTCACTTATAGTCATAAGTACATACTAAAAAATATACATATAAATTGAAATAATTAAAATTAGGTATGTGGTATGTCAGATCTGACATACCACATACCTAATTTTAATTATTTCAATTTGTTTAAGTTGTCCTCATATACCAGCTGCCCGAATGAATATACAAACAATGAATGATGAATGAATATATAAACATTATTTTTATTATTTATTTACAAAAATATCCCCAAAGATATGCTCTAACACTATAGTTAAAACCGCGTTAAAGTCTCTCTTATAGCAATGATACGTACCTACAGAAAGAAAGATGGCGGCGGGCGGGAAACTACATCGTCCGCGTAAATTATGCCGTTATAGCCTATCATCATCATCATCAGGTCTTTATTAGTCTCCACTGCAGGAGCACGACCCTCTCTCTACTGCCAGAGCAGTCAGAGGATTTGGCCTACACTCTCCACGCTGGCCAGACGGGTTGGAGAGGTCTCTTTGATGTTTATTTATCTTTGTTTAGCTTGAGTTTCCTAAGTCGCCTTTTACGACATCCACGGGAAGATTTGGGGTGGTCCTATTCTTCTCTGCCGGGAACCACACGGCTTCCGGGAACCACACGGCATATAGCCTATCACCCGCAGATAAATTAGCTGTCTATAGATGAATAATTTTGGAAATCGGTCAAGTATGTTCGAAGCCTCTTCAATGCAAACATACAATCAAATCTTCCCTCTTTATAGATAATGCTAATACATAGTAAAATAATAGACCTGCACAAGTCATACATAACTATTCACATGACTTAAGCTACTAATGTAGGGAATAATTCTTAGTATTTTTCTGATTAGTTAAGTCTGTGGTCAGTGTCTTTGTTGTTCGGACACAAAGAGCTGTGGCGAGGCGCACATAGGCCACGGTAAACAATTAGCATATTTTAAAATCGTTTGAACTACACCGACATTAAAGTACTCGTATAGGTGGGTTGGGTACCTACGTTAAATTTTTTTTATGTTAGTGACAAGCACTAAGTATTGCTCGAAGTAGCTAAAGAGTTAGTGTTCAATAATAAAAAAAATACATTTCCATACAAAACTGTTCGGATGGCCAGGCAATTTATATGAAAATATTGTTTATTTTGTAGGTTTCCATCGTTCATGTCCAGAGAAATGTTTTTTTTTTTTATGATGGGCTGAGTCAGCCCTGTCAAGGGATGTCGGTTGATTAATCAATATTATTTGCAAGTCAATAAGTTATTTGTATGTCTAACGAGTACCTATTGTAGATTTAAAGAAAAAAAGTACTTTTTATTACAAAGTGTAGTTACATAGGTCAATCAATAACAATAAAGTGAATAATGACTGTTTCACCACTCTCACGTCGTAGGAGCTGACGAGCAGAGAACTTCCACGCTGGTCATCGAGAAAAAAAAGGTAGAATGTAAGTACCAGCGGCTTCTCTTCCCGCATAGATCGTAAAAGCCGATCGAGGGAATGGGCGTCAGGAATGCAGCAATGCGGCTAGCAATCCATCACTATTTTGATTCCCTTCTTGTAGGTAAGTACTTACAAACCCACCAAGATGCTAAACATGGCATTAAGGTTTTACAGACCTGGGTTCTGTCTACCCTGCAAGGGAAAAAGACGTGATAGTATGTATGTACTTACTTACCTATGTATTGTTTAAAGAAACAAAACTACTTTTTATTACTGTAGATACATAAATACTTGCCGGCTGTTTCCCACTATATGCCGTTATGTACTCGGCCCCTAATGCTCAGTCATTGGTGAGCAAGCGGCGTGCTCCGGCCCGCGCAATTAACCGTTTATTGCTTCCCTCATTGGCCGCCTCGCACAATGCCTTATTTAGAACATAGACGGTGACTATAGAAAACGGCTATGTAGTGTTTTCATTGTTGACATAGTCTGTCTGTGAAAGGAACGCACGACAAGTAATAGTTTTAACATAAAAAAATACTTTCGTACCATTTTAAGGCATTGAGTTGGAAAAACTCATGCTTTGTATATAATATGGGAACTGGGTGACAAAAATATTGGTAATATTACTTCCCCTCCGATCAGAACAAAAACTTATGGAGCTACGTATATAGAATATACTTTTTTATTTGTTTTATTAAATACGTATAAGTTTAAAAACATTTTTCTTTCTGAAGCATATGGTCTTACTCTTAGAGTATAAATATTAACTAGTCTTACTCTACGTTCTTCAATCTTTGAAATGGTTTCTTATTTGATTTTCAAATTAAACAGAAACAAATTGATAGTAATTAATTTATTGATAAGCCATGTTTTTATTGCCACATAACTTATTTTCGTCTGTGTTCTGTGCTTTCGACCAATTAAAATCGAATTACACAAACCGACACATTTTAATTTCTCCCACATATTAAAACGTATTCTCACTTTGTTTATTAAAACAATGGCTACTGGCAGTTGCGCCGTTTGGCTTATCTTCCCATCAATAAATGCCTTTCTTCGGAACGCCAAGGTACGTTATGTACAATTTTAATTCTCACGTCCGTCAAACGTAATTTGGCCTAACAGACCCCAGCGGTTCACACGCAACAAAGTGTAATAGAGTTTTGTGCGAAGGCCTTTTGATATTGGCGCCGAAACAATAACGCTGGATATTTGTAATTAGATATGTGTGGCGATTGTCACGGAGTGCTTGTGAGGATGGTAGGCAATGTGGTTTTAATTGATTTTAGGAGGCACATTACTTTACGGGAAATAAGAAAAATATAAATTAAAATAGCGATATAAAAAATCAGTAAGGTTATATATATAAGGTATTTATCTAAACCTACATGATTAACATTTTAGTTCGTAACAATTCTAGAATCTTTATTTTTAAGACATCATTGGACTTATGCTGGGGCCATCATTGCGATTACCTATTATTGCGTTAATTTATATACCTACGCTATTTGTTTTCACGTGGCATCCTATGCTCTTGTTTTGGAATAGTATGCATGGTCACTACATGTCTGTGCTGTTGGAGTGTTTCGTTTTCTTATGTTTTCTTTGCTGAAATATACTTAGATCATTAGTGTACTAGTGTCGTAGCCACTTTCCGGTATCAATAGATGAAAACTTTGCCTATTAACGGATCCTGGTTGAGGAGGAGGTATTGTTATTTACTCACAGAAAAATTCACGAGCAAATGTGATAGAGTATTTGCTAGCATTGAAATAGGAACCTGAATTTAATTTTCTGCATTATCGTAAGTTAATCATAGATTCATCAAACTATAGATCATATTCAAATAACCGATAACAAGTCAAAGTACAACCGGCGATCCAGTTAAGTACTCGCCTAAATTGATCTCTCCACCTGTCTCTACTTTTCTAATCGTATTCTTTTTACTCTAATGGAGCCCTCAAAACATTTGCCTTGGAGTTAATGTTTAAAATTCTAACAGAGCCGCGCAAGGTGTGTGTTTGAATATGATTAGCAGCTTGTCAAAAATGCGTAGGGTTAATATATTCTAATGTAATCAGTGAAGGGTTGAACACATTTTAATAAAATTAATAAGCGTGCTTTCTTTTAATTTTTATTTGAATTTAATTAGCTGTATCTCTAATGATGTTAGTAAATTCATTTTTTATCACGTAGGTATCTTTGTTATTGTATATATGATACGAGACCTACTTCGAAATTACTAGACGAATTTAAGCAAATTTGCAAAAAGTTTGGTTTATACTCTAGGAGGATGATTTGACCTATAAAAGGGGGAAGAAAATCACTATTACTAGAAGTTTATATAATATCTGTTGATTTTCAAGTATTCGATAAAAACTACGTTTTTCCTTGAAACTTTGTTTACTTATATTTACATTCAAGTAGCTACCAGCATTTGGGCCAAATGATATCAATCAACGCATCACGATTATTACACCATGATTGGAAGCTACCTTAATTTCTATAGGTGGTTTTTGTGCATTCACAAATGCTATTCAGATATAAGTATTCGTAACAGCGAATAAGAGGAATGGGATATAGTGGAGAAATTCGACGGGTATAAAGACAAAGTCGCAGGTTCAAATTCTGCCCGAGTGGAAATTTTTCCCATAAGTATCTTATTTCTTAATTTAAGAAGAATTAAGCTATCTTAGTAAATAACGCAGTGTTTTTTTTCGAAGTTGGTTGAGTGAACCTGTTTGAACCTTATTGTGATAAGTGAAATGTAATAAAAATTAATTATTGTTGTGTAAAGTAATAATGGTGAACTTGATATTTATATGTGTTACAAAAATTATTCCTACGCCAAATATTGGCAGAATGTGCATGTACCATCTATTCTGTACCACCTGATTATGACCATTTTTGAAGGAATAAATGATTTCTGATTTTGTGCTTCATTTTGTTTTCGTATCAATGTCTGGAAGTAATCAAATGCTGCCTGCTGCCTGGCCAGTATGTATCAACTCAGACGCCACACTCTGATTCGGAGTAAAGGTTGTCCTTGGTAGCTTGGAAGGTGGTATAAGGCATTAAAGGCCCGTAAGGAGGTAAAGATTTCCACCTGGACGATATAGATTCAGTGGTCCAGATTGTGCTTGTACCTTAGACTGAAGAAGACGATTAAGGCATCCATCGTGCATTCATTTACTTGTGTGCCATTTTAGCTTTGCTTGTTTTTTAAATTGACATTAAGTCTTTAGCAAAAAATTGGAAGCAGCAAGTTTAAATTGATTCTAATTATTAGAAACACATTGTAAGGAAGCAATATTTTTTTATAAACAACAATTAATTAGGTGCTTCAACTACTTTAAATTTACGGTGACTTGATATGAGATAAGCAAAAAGTGTTATCGAACAACGCGATGAAATGGCAGTTTAATTGATATCAAACAAATAATTAGCTATCTTTTACATATAGTAGGGTCATTATTGTGCGGCCGATGGTAAGTCGATGAAAGATCTCGATGTCGATAGTCGATACGATAAGTACCCCACTTAACATCTACGATGGTCGATACAGAGGGGCGCTAAATCGTCCCGGTAACAAATTAACATAACAGTTTTACAACGTTTTGCATGAATATATTGCTGACTTCAAAAATGATTTTTGAAATGATACAAATGAGGAGTTGGTTCCAATTGGCAGCTTTAGCTCGATTTTGAGGAATGTATGATCAGAAGATTTTCTATCTGCCGACCCAAGTTCATAGAGATAAACGTTTGACAATCCATGTTGTTTGAGCCACGGGGCAAGCTTTTTGTATTATTTTTGTATTTTGTTTTATTTTACTTTTATTATTATGTTTTAATACTGGTATGACACATTAGTATAACTACGAAAGCAGTGAATTTTAAGGATTAGGTATACCAGCCGTACATTCTATCAATTAAAGTTTCTATGCTACAAATAAAAAAGAAAATTATTGGATTACCATGAATTCATAAAAGCGAAATCGTGACAATACCGATGTCAAACAACAGCGAGCGCGCAATGTTCGTGTCTCGTCATCAAGATAGTCGCGCAGTCAATTGTTGCAAGTGCACTTTGTTGTAGACCAACAACGTACCTACGTGCACCTATCTGTTTATATGAACGCCCAATAAAAAATATAACAGAGGCATACTTATAGACAGATTCGGTGTAGACAACGAGCGATGTGCCGTTTTCAAAACAAATAGTAAGTACCTTTGTAATTTAGGTCAGTCATACTAAACAAGCACGCTTTATTCGTGGCTTTTAATTAAGATATTCGGCAAAGTCTGATATAGATCATAAACGTACCTACGAACATATTTATATGAACTTTAAATATAAAGAGCTAGAGAAGAATACTTATTATTCAGCTATGGCGGTGTCATGGCTTGTTCAGTGCTAACAATTAGGGAGTATTAAAAGTTAGGATTTCGAAGTTTGTGTGTGGAGTAGTTAATATTAAAACACTAGTACAACATTTTTTGATAGATTACAGTTAAGGTTTTTTATCATATGTAGATACGAAATTGACATAGTTATTTTATTCTTTAAAAAAATATTCTCTTTATTTAAATAAGAGAATATAATATATTCTCTTATTTAAATAAAGAAATAAGATATTGGAAAAAATTCCACGCGGGCTGGACTTGAACTATCAGTCTTTACTCTTTGTACGAGTAATGCCTTACCAATTAGGCCACTGCGCTTCGCGTCACGTCCTCCTATACGTCGAATTTCTTTACCATATCCCATTCCCCTTATACGCATTATTGATTGCGTCACCTAACATAACAACCCCATTTTTCTAAGTGTGGTATCTGATTTAACCCATTTTACAATGAAGTTGAAAATCAGTTAATGTGTAGGAAGCCATATAATACTTTATAGATGTTATTTTGCATTCACAATGCTATTTTGATTATACTCTTATTAAAATAAAGAAATAAGATATGGGAAGTCTTTACTCAATAACTACTCAATTCAGCAAAATAATATATATTAATATTGTATGCTTTTGTATATATAAATATAAATATTGATTATATCTTGAAATACTAAATTTTTCATAGGTATAGTTTTTTCACTTCACTGCCATAGTAAAGTACTATGTAGAATGAAGTTTCCGTACACCTACGTTTAGTTTGTTAATAGGTTATTAGTGGCATTTACTTACTTATATTAACAGTGTACATCTATCACCCTCTTTAATTTGTGTAGGTGTGTTTATACGAGGGGCAATTTTCAACTAGCGTGCTAGTGCGAGACATGCGAACAGATAGCATTCGCTATTATAATGTCATGCTCATATTTTTATGCTGTTGTCATATCGATTTTCCAAGTAACTGACATTGTAATCGACGTGTTTACTGCTCAATTGCTGCTGAATAAATAATTACCTCATCTGACTACTTACCAACATTGGTAGCCATCGAAACTTCAAGAGGAATATAATAAAATACGGATAAGTTATAAATGAGGAAGTACCTCTGTCTGTAAACTGGTAACTTACCACACATACACGACTAATTCAGAATGGAAATAATTAGAGTTACCCTTCATCTCGGAAAAAGGTTTGAGGCTAGCTCAATCCGTGTGATTTGTCTGTATATATTCCCATATAGACACAGTCCGTATATATCCCAGACGTAGGCGAAACAAACCTAGTTGTAAGTTCCCTGCGATTCAAAGGCTGTGTGTAGTAGAAGTTGTACCCACTGAGCCACAGAGGAGCCACTCGTCAACATACGGTATTATTATGAGGTTAAAGCAGCGGGTATCAGCTACTCTATTCCAAATTTTCAACGTTTAATACTGACATTAAAGATCATATCAGCTCGTACTTGCATAAAGAGACACAAAATGAATAGCTTAAGCGTCATCATATGCAAATGTTGATATCCCCCATCGTATCTAGCACATCGGGGCTCCCATCGTTCGTCTTGTTTAAAATTCGTCCCGTCGCGACTCTGATATGCAAATGCAGGCGACAGTCGAATACAAAAAGCTCGAGCTCGGTGGTAGCAAGTAAATCAATCGATCAACGCCGGATACATTCGTAGGAATACGTCTTCATTGTGTTCATTAGCGTCGGCGAGCAGACTACACCTGCCCCGCGGATATGCTCGGCATTCCGCAAAAAGACCACCATTTAAACACCCCGTTGTTTAGTGAAGGTATTCATTGTCACTAAGGAAATGAGATGAATGTCTTTGCGGGGAAGTATTGACGGTTTAAGAATCGGTGGGGTGACTTCAAACGGTTTTATTACAGCTGTTACGATGTATTGCAGAAACTTCAATGGAATAATAATGTACAGGTATAAAAAAGCTTAAGTCTAGTTACGGAAATTTTGCTTGCTATCGTAAATCAATAAGAGCCTTTATGACTTTGCTGCTGCGTACAACTCCTTGCTAACGTGGCTTCACCTCCCACCTGCTCGTGGTCTTATCGTCTGCTCGTGAAAATACCTCGGTCTTTTAGTCTGAGGCTCGGACTAAAGGCCCGTGGTATTGTTCTCGTTCTGCCAGCATGTAGTTAAGTCACTGCATACAGTACCAACGCGTAGCCCTCGTCCTTAACTTTTTTCTACTGTTACAGAAACTAGTAATCAATATTTCCATTACCGTGGTGTAAATCTAATCAAATAAACCCTCCAATTTTTTTCAATAAACAGAACGGCTATCGAGAAAGTTTTCTTCACGGCTTTTGAATTTGTGGGGCTTTAAACGGTTACGCACAAAAAACACAATGCTATTAGATGTTCACCGTTACAGCTATTATGGTATTTAAACACCCTAATTACAGATCAATCGTCGAAACCACAAAGGCTTCATCTCACATCGCCTTTTCGACTTTTGTGTCGTAAAATTCACGGTTTGGGAACGGTAGTTTAGTGGCTTTAAATTACTTCAGCATGAACAATACAGTGATTATTTAATGATCATCTTGGATGAAAAATAAGTGATCTGACAGTAATTTTTTCCTCTCTCCCTTTTCCTGATTGGGTCCTTTTCAGGGTTCCTTGCTTACGCAACAGAACCTTTTTTTTAAAAGTTTCCTGCTTTGATATTGGAAAAAAGGAAAGAAAACTTCAAGAACGAGTCTTGTAATCAAATACGCACATAATAAAACCAAAGCAACCTATTGCCAATTTCCTCTATTTTCACTAAATTAAATGCTAGGTACTTCTCGTAGACATTATCATTCGAAAGATGGTTGTTAATCAATCATGTTATAAATCATGGATAAAAGGGTTAACAAGGTTATCGTTAATAAAATATCCATACTCGTATTTATCAAAAAGTTTTGTAGTGGTATGTAAGAATGAAAGGTGCATTAATATGTCCTTTCCGTTTCATGGCTCTTTCTCAATATTTTATTACAATTTCGTTTTTTTCTGAGAATGAAACACACGTCTTTCAAACCTTTGTTGAGATTGCGATTGTGTATTATTTTCCAAATACGCGTACAACCACAAACCGCAGCGCTTCCGTAAGTCTATTTAGTGCTATTGCGGCGTGACTGTCTTCTACGAACGTTTAAGTCATTGTTATAAAACATAATAAGGATGCACAGTAAAGGACATATTTTATATTTCTTGTAATGAGGCGGCACTAGTTGTTTTTAGCGCCATATATCACGGGTACTTTGTAACAGTCACGGATAGTGTCTCAAATTGGCGAGGTCGTAAAATTTCGCTCGAAGCGACACCGCCATCGCAGTTGTTTAGAAAATAAACCTTATTAAGGCGCGTTATCGCACAGTAGGTACGTGTTCCCTATTTACGAGAACGAGTATTCGCCTTAAATCCGAGCGCTAGCGGGTAAGCCATAAACGTAGTCAACCGTCCATTTTGCCGCTATCGCGACTACAGGCTTCGGACACGCAGACCATGGAACTGGTAAAATACCAAATAGCTACAAACACCTTAGCTTGTTGTACTTTAACGTGTTTTAACGTCTTTGAAATAAAGTGCATTTTTAGAAATGGGCTCTGAATTTTCTTTAGCGGTTTGCATGACTGAAGTTCTATTAGCATAACGACCCGCGCACCCCTTAACGCAACATGCTTGGTCACGCTGCCCCCCGCCGTTGGTTGCAATTTCCACATCGGGGCTTTTCTTGAAAAGTGTTGCGTCGTATAAAAAATGGATTTAATCTTTCTAGCGCTGAATTTATTTTACAAGCTAGACAATCAATTTACAGATGTTATTTTTAGCTTTCTTTGTTTTGATAACATTTCATTGTGAAATTCCTAAGAAACCAAGTAAGAGAAAATGAACCTAGCAAGTTTTAATCAGGATGAAAACTGAAAGATAATATTATTATGTTTAGATATAATTACACAAAAGTTAGTGATATTAATTCAGAATTAAAATCCAGCTACAAGGAATAAAGTTACCCCAAACATGACGAAAATGAGGCATCGACTCATATTTTATACATTCCACATTTACGGCACCCCCGTAACATACATCAACTTCATGTCGCTAGAGTAAAACTTGCTTTTCACGTAAATCCAATTTGTGCGGCTCGTCCGAAAGGGCGACTCGTGGCTGGCTGTAATTATTCACGTGTTATGACATCTCATTTGCATATAATCGGTGAGGCAGTCCCCGATGCGTGAGGCAACGAGGCAACCGTAGGCCATTCACACGAACACCACCGCCTATCTTGATTGAAGGCGGCCTATGAAAAAGCGGCCACTAATTAAAAAATAAACTACCTAAGAATGATGGTTTGTGAATTATTCACGAAAGCCCCGGAAGAGATTTAGCTGCACGTACACGGACTACTTACGAAATGCGGATGAGTGTAATTAATGATTTAATGAACGAAAATATATCTGCAGTAAGCAATCTTTATGCAACTTTGATGCACTAACAAGATAACGGTAAACGCTACTGTTGTAACAGATCGAACAAGGTTTAAGATGCGGCATCGACTTCGTGTGGTGGTCGTGGGAATTGTGATTGTATTGTGAATTATTAAAAATTAAATTACACAACGATATTTTTCATATAATATACTTTTGTTATTGAACGGTACTTTTATATTTTTTGCATAATATAAGTTTTAATGAATATTGATTGTAGAGAAATTGAACAGTCCAGAAAATCCTTATTGGCAGAACCTAAACGATGATATACTGTAGAGAGTTTTGAAAAAAAAATCCTTTCTTTGGTAGTGGTTAGTTGTCCATCAGGAAATTATGGGATCCTGGTCTCCAAAGCATTCTAGCTAGGATACAATCAGGAGCAAGTTTAGATGAGAGAGAGACAGAATAGTCTAGTGTGACCGTAATTCAAGGCAAATGGTCAATGAGAGCAAGCATAGCACAGCAAAACATTGTCATCCTCATTGATCATTTATTCCCGTTGAAAAATGTGCCCCTATCTCAAAGAAAGGCAATACCCATCTACCGATAGTTGTATGTTTGGTAACCGTCGCTAGAGGGCAAACTGTTAGCCATGCACACAAATACTGTGAAAGAACATAACAAACAACTGAAACGAGTTAACATCTATAATGTTATTATTGAAAACTCCCGTGCCTCGTTTAATAACACAATAAGCAGTTGGCAATTGGAAAGCGGCGTGAGATTTGTGTGTGTGAGCGGGGCACAGTCGGTGTTTGCACGACCTGCATCGTTTAGCGCATATCTATGCATATCAGCGTTCCGAAACCCATTGTGCCCAGCGCAGACCGCGGAGCGAGCAAAATCGCCCCCTTTATTTGCGAAATGCGGGACCGATAGACTAAACGGCTAGGCTAATAAATTTTGTTGCTAAATATAAAAGCCCCAGATGGGTTCTTATCGAAACCTAGGCTTTGAAAAAGTACAAGCATGTTTAAAATACCCATGTATGGTATGGGTGGATCTTATACGTATAGTACGTATAAGATCCATCCATACCTATTTTTTAATCTTTTCGTAAAAATTGAATATGAAATCTCTTCATAAGAAATCTCTGTCGACTTTGTCTTATTTAACTTAATAGTTAAGTACTTAAGACTTATTAAATAGTTCGAAGTTAAAAGAGAAATCATCATGACTTTACTGTCACATCTTACCCTTGCGAGGTAGACAAAGCCCAGATTTTTAAGACCTGAAGCCAAGATATAGATACCATGGTGGTGGACGTGGAGATGGAAAAGGGAATCAAAACCGTTCGCCTATTGCCATGATTACTTAGATTTTCACCCATTCCCTCGATCGGCTTTTACGATCTGTACGGGAAGAGAAGTAGCTGGTGCGTTCTTAGTTTTTTCTTTACTCCCAAACCAGCGTGGAAGTGGGGGGTAAGTCCGGAAAAATCTTTAATATTAGATATTCGTTTTTGCCAGCAAATTTCGTCACGACCTAAATAAATCTGCTTAGCTACCACCCAATGAGTTAAATTCCATAAGGTATTTCGCAATGACCCAGAATTTTAAAATTTGGGCAGTAAGCAAGATCAGTTTGTTGTTCAAAAACAACAAACTGATCACAATGATGACACAATGATGACAATAGGATAGTTGTTACTTTGTAATTACATCAAGGTTTCTTAAAAAAAATTGTATGATACCCTAGGTGTGCGAGTCCACCTTGCGCTTAACCGAAACCGAAATTTTCGAAGCAAAGAAAAATCAAACATAATTGCAGACGCAAAACATCCTCTAGAATATCCTTTTCTGCTCACCTTACTCTAGTAAATAGATACCTACTAGTTTCAGTTTAGACACACGTCAGGAGTAACGTACCTGCGTCAGTAGAAACCGTATGTGAAATGACGATTAAGAACAGTTGTAAGTAGCCTTTGTTCGATCTAAGATAAGAGCCATTGTAGTCAGCTAACAGAAGGCCCATTCAATGATAGCTGAACATCGCTCAGCTAACGAACTTGCGAAATTTCCATGTTACTGAAACTCGTGATTATAGAGTACATTTTTATCACATTTTATATTAAGAAGTATTCGAATTTTACACAGGTAAGTACTAATAACGTGTGTAAAAGTGATCAAGCTGGAATATAGTGGAATTCCAGCCGACAGAATTCAAATCCTGTGTGACCTGGCTCGAAGAATCTCTCGAAGCAGCTCGAAGGATATTTTTAATGACAGCGCACGGGGTTGCATAACTGTTATCTTATTTAGTAAATTATTTAAAAGCCATAAGACAGGGAATGTGATAACAGGTATAAAGAGCTATAGCAACTGCTACAGTTCTTTTACTCCTAGCCTAGATCACATAACATTAAAAATATGTATATAAATCTCTACTCTACTTTTGGTGGTAATACGTAATTCCCTTAATTTGAAATGATGATGAATACTACAAGTAGTTTACTAGCAAAGTACAGATTAAAATATTTTTAATTTGATAGATTCAGAAATTAAAGAAAATGATCGGTTGTATTAGTTTCACTCAAACAAGCCTACATGCTTTTCCAATAGCAATGTAGAGTTTCTAAACTACGATTTTTGAGCGATAGCTAAAAACACTGTTACATTAACTTCTTCTTTTTTAGAGCTTATTTCGTTTTGCAACACAAACAGGTACCTAGTTGTATCACACAGACAAAAATAAGATTGGCTTATATGATAAAACGAACAAACACACTGTAAAATGTACCAGAAATTTCACAAAACGCTTCGTGTTTCATTATATTGGGTTTAATTTGGCCTATTACACCTGGCTATTGTTAGATTTTGGTTCTCACTGTTATTTAATTACCTAACCGTCTGTAATTAGCGTATTCAAAACGATAATGAGGGACTATCCATCGTCTTTTCCGAATAATTCATGTTACCTAATATTATAACGCATAATCTAGTGGCGTTACTATCAGAAATAACGTTAGAATTTCAACAATTTCACGTACATTCTCATAGTGGCTTCGAAACGTGTAATTATTGGAAACGACAATTGATTTCCGTTATTAAATTGTAATTTTGGAATTGGCGTGTTCGGTGAGCGGTTGACGACGCAATGGGGTCTTGTGTGGTCTACATAGTGGCTATTTACATACGGGGCCGGGAGCGGCAGTTGCTCGGCTTTTTTCTGTTAATGTATGTAAATGGGAAACAATTAGGCGAGTTAATACACGGGGTAGGCAGTCTAGGCAAGTGCGCCTCGCGCCCCTTCCGTCCAGACGCCATATGTTAGTGGGCGGGCGGCGCGGAGTGAGCGGGCCCCAAATTTTACAGCGTGTTTTCATTTTATCTACAATTTTTTGCACAATTATGAATAATCTTTCTCTTCTATCTGAGCGTTTTTTCCGGCAACATCCTAAGCTGTAGTGCATCAGAGTCCGGGATCCTTTATAATGACAGTACCTATTATTTTTTTCTAAATCATTGGTCCCATAGGGGAAGTTGATTTTGACGGGCTGAATCACCTCTAGCAGGGAATATCATAATTTACTATAATATATAGTACTTTGATTATATAATCAAAGACATAGTATTAAAGTAAATTATGACATTGTATAATATGATATTGTATAATTGATTTTAATGTAATAATAATAGTATAAATAATAGTATAATATGTTAAGAATAATTTCAACACAATTTTGTATTGTTAAGAAATAGGTAAATGAAATGAATTGAAAAATAAATACTCCAGGTATAAACAAAACTGGTATTTGTTATGAAAGATAGGTTGTGCTTTATGAATTATTTATCTTGATATACCTAGGCGTAGGTGTAGTTATATTAACTTATAGGACAATATGAATAAAAAAAATGTTCTGAAAATGCTTGACCGTTCCGTGTTATGAAGCTTGCACGCGTGCAATTTCATCAAAAGTATTCGAGTTATTTTTGCTCATATCCATATATAAATGAACTTTTTTAGATTGGCTTGGGTCTTGGATGTTTATCTTTATTTAAGTAGTATCTATCTAGTATATATTCTTTATTTATCAAAAACATTAATGTGAAATGAGAGCCAAGTTCAATAGTCAGTCCTGAAGTTTATTTCATCATCAAAATTTAAGTTCGATGGCTAGTTTCAACCAGCAAGCCAAATTTTCGGAATAATAATATAAGAACCAACACGCAACAGATTTAGAACTTGCGAAGGCTATAATATAATTCGTACATAAAAACTAGCCAAGTCAGACCTAAGGCTAAAATATATTATTCTAGGTGATAAGAAGAAATGATATTTTATGTTGTTATAAATAAATTTTAGGACTGACCATTGAACTTGGCTCTCATTTCTCATTTGTGTTTTTAATGGGATATCACTACTTTTTGTACATAAATTATTTATTTTTATTAAAGTTACAGGCATTGATTACACACGGTGCTGCTCGTCAGTTCTGGCACTATTATAGTATATAAGTCAAGTGTTCCTTATATAATAGATTATGTGAAAAATTATAATAAAATGATAAAAATGTACCAGTTTCCAATTTTTCCAATGTATTCACCTAATAACCTATCTAAATGCCAAATTTGAACTTTTTAGGTCATCTGAAACTGAGTTAGAGTTTTGATCTACCTATAGTTCAGTTCAGTCGGTGATAAAAATGACGATTTTTAGACGTTGATATCTAAGAAACCGTGAGAGACGTGTTTATGAAATTTTGAGCGCATATAGGTATATCTTGCAAGTTTCAATATATGAGCCAAATTTGACACGTTTATGTGAAATAGTTTTTGAGTTATGAGGGGGTCAAGGTGGCTCCAAATGGTTTGAGTAATATTACACACGGTGCTGCTCGCCAGTTCTATTACTTGAACTTGGCTCGACACGCTAACGTTTGTCTAGTTTATAAATCGATGAGTTAGTATCCTACATACAACATAAGTTCATAACTCGCCGAAGAGATAGCTCACGTTCTGTATGATTTTTCCTTATATACTTATTTAAAACATTTTAAAAACTCACATTTTTCTGTGATAACTATAGGATTTAAAACTGCTTATGTACATTATAAACTTTTGTACATCAATCTTATGTAAAATAACAAAAACACAACGACTAACCGCAACTATGTCTACTTAATATTTTACGAACTTTAATTGAAACATCCTGTAGTTCAGCATATTCGTAAAGCGTCTAATTTACGGGCACGTAACGATAATATTGGTTTTTATTCTTTTTAAATTTTTTTCGGCACATCATATTTTTCTATTTGAGCATCTCGTTTGGTATACAAAGGTATACAACGAAAATAAAAGAAAAATAGGTACTCAACGAAGTAATAAAGAGGACGAGAACTTTAGTCCTCGGCATACGAGTATGCTCGCGGTTACATCTTTGGCTGCATGTGCTTTTTCGGATCCCTAATGGTCTACTGTATATCTATCCTTAGAGGCTATTTAATATAAATCTTAGTGTATTAAGTTACCTTATCACTTTGAGATACGGCTCTCTTAATGACATAACTGGAGGGCCTCTAGCTACTGGGTATTGATGTTTCTTCTTTTTTAGATCATCGGAGTGCTGTCCGGTCTTTAATCGATATGTTATGGACCAAGTGATTAAAGTTTTAAAAGATTAAAAATGCTAGGGCATTATGAATAATGCCCAGCTTTATCGGGCCACGTGATTTTTTAATAATATTTCTCACATTGCACGGTCATTATAATATTGCTCCGTGGCCATTGGGCAATTTGATAATAAAGCAAAATTTAAAGCGGTACGGGGAAGGAAGCACGTGTATCACATAGTAATATGCGGCGGATAAATATCCAATTTTGATTAAATACTCAAAATTTATAAATATTCGTAAACAACCAACTTTACTGAGTATTTTATTTATCATAACCAGTGCTGAAAACTATTTCCATACAATGACAATTTGTTTTTGCTCTTTATTAAATTTTTAATTTTTTGTTATTTTTTGCATATGGCCTTAGGCACGTCCTGTGTTTAAACTGTTGCCCAACGATGGAAAAGGACTTACCTTTAGCTTAATGTTATACTGTACAGCTATTTCACATACTTAAGCTGTTTAACGACAGAAAGAAATGTCAAATGTGCTTTACTTCCATAATCTGTTTCTACCTTTAAATATGATAGACCATTATCATAACATAGAATAGAATAAAATTCTATTCTATGTTCTAAATTTGTCGCAATTGGGTTAGTAGCCGCGGCCACCCGCGGTGAAGAGGAACCGGGCGGAAGGCGCTTGAGGGAGATCTGGGCCACCTATCTCGCGCATGACCTTGTGAAAGACAACCTCCACAGATCTGTGCATCAACTGGTCTATCTGTGGGTGAACTCTCCCTACATCTTACAGTCGTTGTAGGGTCACGGGGGAAGAGGAGTGCAGGTGATAAGGTGCGCCGCGCCGCTCTCCCTATCATCTGCGGACTATAACTCGTGGGTCTCTGTTACCTTTTGGTTGGAGAGAGGCCAAACTTAGGTGCTATTGGGTGAGAGAAACGGGACCTGGTCACTCGACAAAGGGGCCCTTGGGTGAAAGGCGTGTTTTTGTCAAGATGCGCCCTCCCTAGCGGGTATAATTAAAGACCGATATGATTATTTCAATTGCTTTCTTAAATGCTGTCTACGCATATTTGTGCTCTTTTGGTATGAAGTGAAGACATTGGACTATAGAGTCCTAGTGAAGTGAATGGAGTTCTGCATCTGACCCACGCCGATCGTGACGAAAAGGCTGGCTGTTTTACTCGCAAAGGATATAGATTCGCAATATCCAGCTTGGAAATGAACCCAGTATTTTAGCTACTAGGACACATATTTTTGGATTCTGAAGTTTATTTTTATTTTGGTCAACAAATAAGCGTTGTTTCTTGTTATTAAATTTATCCATCACGTTTGTATTTTATTAATAATTCACTATCTTTCCCTTCAAATTATCAGGTGTACTTAAGGTAGAGTCGATAAAATTTTTAGAAAAAATCATGTCAATCCATGTATTAATTTAAAGCATCAAAGTTTTGTGCATATTTTATTTGAAAGATTATTATTATTATATGAATTACCTATGTTCTGCAGGTAAAATAAGGACGTCTTAACCAGACGACAACTTCTAGGCAGAAGTATGATTCGATCTGTCACACAGAAAATCTACTTAGTCAAGAATTAAGTTGGTGAAAATTTTATACGAAATTTGTTGTCAAAATTTATTGACAAACACCTCTAAAATGCTCATACTTTAAATAGGTACCTAATTAAAAGAGATTGCGGGTTTAATACAATCAGGTACCTGCTACAGAGAGTTTTTGACATTATGCTTCCATATAAATAAAATCCTTGACTTAGTTTTTTGTAAAACGTGAAAATTTACGATTTATTTTCTAAGCGCAAATGTTTAGGTGGACAAATATGCGCGGGGGAGGGGCCAGAGCGGCGCCGCCCCCTTCGAAGCGCACCCATTGGGCGGACTTAGCGCGCTGCGTCGATCGCCGATCGCTCGCCGTTTGGCGACAATCGTCTGCTGGGAATCAAATAAGCTGTATAACCACTTAATAGTAACTTAACAAGAAAGCAAGTTATGTTCTTATTACTACAAAAAAGAAACTTATTAGTTAACCTGCTGCTTTGCTTGATTAGACTGTAAACATTACGTTAAATAGCAGAATTAAAAACATTCACGAGTAATTTGATTTCAGTAGATTACGTTTTACGATGTTAGGTATATTATCACTTAGAATGGTATGTAAGTACCTAATGCATTTTATGGTCGAATCATCAAAAGATTGGTTTAAAAATATTCTTTTATTTCTAAATTATAAGTACCTACAAGCACTAGAGATAAAATATAACGTATAAATGTACATTTATACGTACTATTATAGTAAGTACTTACCTATTGGTAGATAAGCAAAATTAATGAAATTGTTAGTTAGCCAAAGTAAACTAACAATTTTAATACTACTTATGTGTGGAACCGAAAACCAGTTAAGAAAACAAAAGCTTCGTTGTAATTAATTTTAGTCTGATGAAAAATCAGGTCATTGAAAATTTAAACTTTTGCTATTATAAGGTTACCATGGCGGCTAAAACAAAGCGATGTATACTATATCCTGTAAGTATTAGTCATCTGATACTGTCTGCGTAGTCACCTTTGTGAAGGCTTATTTAAGTTTCACACCTAATCAAATTACTTGTGTCGGAAACAGAGGTGTAACCGGCGTAACTTCGGTAATTAAGAACGCTGATATCAAATGACAAATGAAATAAAATCACAGACAATATATGGACCAAGTCAAAATCATGAGTCTAGCTGGCCATATGCTTAGTATATTTCAGTTAAATAAAGGTTTTATCATCATAGGTGTACGAGCGTCTATACAGATTTGTTTAAAATGTTGACTCTACGTTAGAAATGGCATAAGTGTTTCGAAAAATAAATAAATTTTAATATAACCAGGACACTTTTTTTATTTAAATGCTCAGATGTAGGTATTGGAAGTTTTAAACAGCGCAGGCATATTTTACAGTGCATTTATAAATACACATAAATCAATAGGTCTATAACAAGCGTAATAAAATAAATACTACTAGAGACAATCCAAAAAATAAAGTTGAAGTTAGTTTTGGTTTTGTGTTATGTCACTGACACTAGATATAGGTATCTACTTTCATTACAGGTTGATTTTGTACGCATTGCCAGTATTTAAATCTCAGAAATAGAATCATTATTATAATAAAAAATCGGAAGACCGAAATACTTACAAATTTGATAAATCAAAATTTATATGTTTCATCAAAAACACTAATAATTATATAATAAGTAAGTGTTTTATATTATAAATAATTGCTTGTCTTTTATATTGGTGAAAACTGTAACGATAAATTTGGGTTTATGGTAAATAAATAAATAAATAATAATATAATAAACAATTCCAAATAGTGACATAATTTGTATACAATAAAACATCCATTACTCGGGTCAATGATCATTTGCCATTTTTTTGCAGTCTGTCCACTTTCATTATCGGTCCAAATACAACATAACTAAGAACTTCTTCAGAACAAATTTGTAAATAAAACCATTTGGGTGTGGTTTTCTAATTCCCTGCGTCAATATAATTTATACATTAACCTGTAAAATTGAGAATTCTTGCCTAGCTATGAGCTATGAGTGCTATGAGATTTAAGGTATTTTACCTTCCAGAAGCATTGATTCAATTACTTATTTTTTAGATATTTGACAACAATAGTTTATAAATAAATAAATATCTACAAATCTATCTTAAAATTAAAATGGAAATTGGTTTTACTCATGAGTGCATATGCCTATAGGATTATATATTTATTCCTAAACCACTTGGCATCTAAATGATTATCACAGGTACTACAAAGTTTGTCCCTTTAGTAACTTTATACATACTCGTATATGGTTCTTTTAAGGCTTTGGTCGAGCTTTTACTCTGATCATCATTGTGGATTAGAAAAAATATTTGAACCGATCAAAGTTAGGCCCAGCCATGGCATACGTTTATATTTACGTAAAATATAAACGTATGCCATACGTTTATATTTACGTAAAATATAAACGTATGCCATACATAAAAAAAATATATCGTCACAACCACACGAAATATTTCAACCAAGACACTTTTACTAAAAAAAACCTAAAAAATGTAGAGAAAAGATGACCCCAACAGAATTCAATCGCGTAGAAAAGCAACGAGTCGCCTTGAATACGAATAGATTGCTCTTTATTCTAGCAGGTAGCTGTCAGATCGAGTGTCACCTCGCGCTGGGTGGTCCCAGAACGATAGCACGAACATTTGAGCACATTATGATGGAAATGGGTGATGGCTGCGTGGACGCTGAGCCATTGTTGTAGCGAACCAAGACGAATGCAGCGCGCCGGTTGGCACAAACAGCCAAACTAACTTGAGACCTCTTTATGCGACATAGTCAACTGTTTTTCTAATTGTTGTAGCTTAATAAGGTGTTTGAAGTGCTCTTTTGGATGTCAAGTTATTGTGGATACTTTTGAAGTGCGATGTGTTGAATCCTGATTGCTTTTGTACGAGTGGGTGATTCAATTGTAGGTTTGACGCCTATACTTACCTACATGTGTTGAGTCTTACTACACAGATTATCAATAAAGGGAGCATCCCGTTTCTCTCGATTTTCTCTTATCTTAATAAACTGACCAAAATTAAATAGAATAATGCCAAGTAGTGTTTTCAAACTGGTATGTTTTTCCTTCATAAAAGCAATAGATATGTGAGGTGCCAATTAAGCTATATTTTACAACACTTTCTAGCTCTAGCTTTGCTTGCATGGATCTCATCATACATAAGATAATTTCAGCAACTTATTCAAATGAAATGATATAGAGCAGTTGTTATAACAGTCTTAGACTACTAACTTAGTTCATTGTTCTTTTATTTTGTATCACCAAGAAAACCACCATCAAGAAAACAATATCAGAATAACGTTGCTACTTACTTCAATACAAATATTATTATTTAAATACAAAAAAAAATACAAATATTTAAAAGTTATCCACGCCTTTTCTGTTCATCCTTTATTCCTTTACTTCATTATTAGTGGGAAGAAACTGGACAGTGCCTATGTACTCACAGCTCATTAATTTAATCGTTAGTCAGGTAGAGGCAGGCCGGGTATATAGCGGGCGATAGGAACATGTCCTCTGTCGGTGCGAGATAAAAGCGGCATCGGCACATAAATAAATATATTCATTAGGTGACACCCACGCGGTATCTCGCCACTAAATCCTGCGTGTCGGCCCCTGTCGCGGGAGGCGACATTGTACAAATAATATAAAAAGGACTCGTGGCGCTTTGTTTCGAGAATAGGACATTGTTGAAGTACAATTATCGTTATAAATAGTATTTGTTTTGAGGAAAATAAAATAAAGTGAAACACAGTATCCTTAATCATAACAATTAATTTAACAAATGATTGTAAGGTTTAAGTTTTAGACAGGCATGTTAAAAATATAACTTATGTAATAATTTGTGGATTTGTTAATATTTCAGTTTTACATTTGTTAATATTTTTTAATATTTTAAAATTACAATTACTTTGAACAGGTTGATTGAACCCTAAACACTCTTTGAATCAGAACGCCTAATATGATACGTAATAGCAATTAAAATTGTTAAAAAAAATATAAAAAATGTTTTGCTTATCAGAGTATTTGTATGGAGTACAAATGTTTTATTTTTTTCCAAACGATTTTGTTTTCTCTCAGACACTCTGATTACCAGATTTAAATATTGCAATGGGCTTCAGGATCAGGCGGTATTCAGTGTTCCGATTGAGATATATAATTAGTATAGTTATATATAATTAGTAAAATGATAAGTTTATCGTCATCTGAATCGTATCCCTCTTGATTATTAATACAATGATTAGGTGTGATATAGTATTTTTTTCTGTTCGTTTTCCAATCTTCCAATCCATCTAGTAAACTATGAAGAAGATAATCTTTTACTAGACTTAGACTAGAGAAACGACCGACCGACAAATATTGTAGTGAGGGTAAATATGATTAAATGTATTACAAATAAGTTTGAATTTCTATTGGGAGCTACAAATTCAAACTCAATTGACACGTGTTCTATGACATAATATCCATAAGCCAGTTTTACGGCAGCGGTCCATCCCTTATCGATATATCATAGATCAGAACTTATTATATTTGTTTGTTTTCACAACAATCACAAACAACAACATAGGTATTTTAAGTTACATTTTTAGGGTTCAGTAGCCAAAGGGCAAAAAACGGAACCCTTATAGAGTCGTCATGTTTGTCTGTCTGTATGTCAAAGCCACTTTATTTCGTAACTATTAAGACTACACATTTTTAAATAAGCAAAAAGATGTAGGTATTCTGTGAACCGTTAAACGACAATAGAATTCAACAATTAAGAACTCTCCATTACATGGAAATAAAACAAGAAAAACCTATTATACGTCCGAGGTGTTTGACAGGTCTTTTAAAATGATATTGAGTTTTCTAAAACAATTTTATCTCAAAGTTAATCGTATTAAAAATAGAAACAGTAAGTAAAATGTGTGCTCCCACCCTTCTACATAACTATTAAAATAAGAAAGTGGAAAATCTTAATGCTGTAGTTCTTAATGAAAGTATTCAACGAAAATTTGTGTAAACGAGATATATTTAGCAGTTTTTGAGACCAAGCAAATATTCATAAACCACAAATAAATATAATTTTGCCATTCCCTTACCTAAACACAATAAAAACAATGTCTTTTTTGCTGTCGAAAAATTATAGGCTAGGCGTAGGTAATCAGGACGTTAAGTGTATTCCCTAATCTATGCTTGCTACACAGCACCCTAAATGAGCGAGTCCGACTCGCACTTGGCCACTTTTTTTTTAGTTATATGAAACTACCTATATCTGTGGTTGTTTCCACTCTTATGCGGCTTTATGGAAAATCTATTTTATGTCATAAATAAGTTGATATAAGGCAACGGATATCAGTTGTTGATTCAAAATAAGAAAAGAATTATAAATTGTATTTGCAAACCATATACTATTCATATGTATTATAATGTTTACCTTAGTTTTTTTGCTCTATGTTACAAGTTAGTCTCCCGGCGCGTTGTTGTCTTTTCAAGGAAGCGTGCATCAAGATTATTTTTATCTTCCAAGTTGTATAAAAATCCTAATTGCATAATTATCAATAGGTATACTAAATGATAAACGCTGACATATAGATCAAAGCATGATAATGATTTGAATACTTATAGTATTCAAATCATTATCAGTATTTGAATAGAGGACGTTGATGTGGATCTTGCATTAAATAAGCATATTTTTTATGTAAGTATTGTCTTTATAATCCCAGCTTCCCAACTAATATTATAAATGCGAAAGTGACTTTGTTTGTTTATTTGTTTGTTTGTTACGCTTGCACGCCGTATCTACTAAACCGATCATCGTGAAATTTTGCATACACATAGTTAAGGGTACCGAGAAGGACATAGGATATATATTACGCGGGCGAAGCCGCGGGTAACAGCTATTAGGATATATAAGTTGTATTAGTAATATACCAAGATAGTGACCTATTTATACTTACTTATTATGTTTTTTAATTGCTTTTGATTTTTTCACAAAACGCAATAATAAAAAAATATACCTGTTAGAATCTCTATCACGATAGTAAATAAAAAAAAATTATGTTTTTTGAATAAACTTTTATTTAAGTAAAAGTAGAAAACGATGAGAATATTTGCCGACGGAATCTTTTATTTTGTATAGGTTTTTACTACGATAATTACGAAAGTATTTTTAATTTAGAATATACTATTTAAAAATACTTTCATTCCGTCGGATAAACTAAATCTACTAAGAGCAATCTTTCCCAAAAGTTGCATTAGGTAAACAGGTAATTTTAAACCACCTGGCAATATTTTAATAATTGAATCAGAATCCCTAAAAGATATAGGTGAAAAATTGGAAAAAAGAAATATTTTGACCATATTTCGACTTCCTTTTGACCAGCTGATTAGTGAATTTGTTTGAGAAACCAATTTGTAATTCATTTTAAACCTTTTTTTTGCAAATCTTTACTCAATTACGGATTATGATTCCGCGAGATTAAAATATTGCCGGGCTTATTATCTTTATCTTTCTTTTTCTGCTTACATACTAAGTTGAAATTGGATATTTTAACTTCAAATTAGATATATAACTAAATAACAAAATTGTCATTTGTAACTTACCTCACTGCTTTAGGAACATACCAATTTTTATGTTTTTTTCATAGCATCTTAGAAATAACAACATAAATAGCCTTTCGACTTACGTAAATTACCTAAGTATATTTTATTCAGATTCTTAGAACATGAAAACATCGACTTATTTATTAAATGAATTCCATTTTTAGCTGGATTTTATTCTAAAGATTTAATTTTAGAAATAGTTTCAATAAGAAATTTAAATTTATTTATTTATTTTTTATATTATACCGATTCTATGCTTCGTTCGGTGAGTGAGAGAGCCGGAGGCCCATCCCTCCCTCCCCCTCTGGGGAGGGAAAAATAAAGGCCAGCAACGCTCCTGTAACACCCCTGGAGTTGCAGTTGTCCATGGGCAGCGGTGATCACTTACCATCAGGTGACCCGCTTGCTCGTTTGCCGTCCTATGACATAAAAAAAAAAAAAAAAAAAAAAAAAAAAAATGCAGAAAATCACTACTTACATACACTTACAAATTCAGAATCAAAAGAGCTATAAACGGAAAACCACAAATCCAGATTGAAGTAAATTAAAGAGTTGCCAACAAAATGTTTTACGATCAAAAGAATGGGCTACTGAGGCAGCTATTTTTACGCCATGTGCATTGTGCATATCGCAAGACCTTCCGGTAATTTCACTGCAATTATAAATAAAAGCTGCTGTGATACCGCCGTATAATAGTTTTCGATCAAAAGATGTGAATTTATGTACTTTGTGCCTCTGCAATTTATAAACCACTTTGCTGCTGGTAATGGGTCGCAATTCCAGATTTAATTTCTTTTGATTAATGCTATTTTGCTGTTAATTATCTCGCCATATGTCATGCGGTGCTTTTTCATATTCTTTTCAAGTCTAAAGAGAATGAGATATTAGTATGATGTTTCCATGCATATAGCGTCCAGTTTGACTCATTCTCACATGCAACAAATGCTTTATAGTATAATTTAATATTAATTTTAAAAGTCACTCATTCTAATCAGGCAGGCACTCATGTTATTTTAATCAGGCAGGACAAAAACACATCGATTTTGAATAATATGTTTTAATAAAGCTCTTGATATTTTAAAATTATTTATGACAATATTTTCTACTCGGTTCATGTGATCAAAAATTTAAATTACCTATACCAAATACACTCACTAGACTAATAACAGGAAAGGGTAATAAACACGAAAACGTGAGGAAAATTGGAAGTCTGCCGCAATTCAAATTAACAAATGTATTTTTTTCCACCATGTTTATTCGCCATCGGCGAGTTCTCACCGAGTAAATTAATAATTGAATCGTACAAACTGAAAATGAAGTCTTCAGTGCGAGCAGCAAAGTTTATAATAATGAGTTTACTCTTCGAGTTAATTAGAATGGAACGCGCACGATACACTGCCCATTAGAATGGATGCTAAGCATGGTCAACTAGAACCGCATTTAATTAACAACTTAGACAATTTACTGCTCTTCTCTCTAAAACATAAGCGGCTCTACGCCAGAAAGAAAGAGAAGGATATATATTAACACCTTCGTTGCGAAGAAATGTTAAAAGATCACCTGTGCTCACTACCGTAATTCTACCAGTCGGTAGAGCACCTGTCCCTTTCGTGCGGTTCAAGCTCAGGCTGAACCGAACGAGTGCGAGTAGGAGTAGTTACATGAATGATGGCATCGAAAAGGTCCTTTGAGCCCAGTAAGCAAAACACGAAAATGAACCTTACTGATTAGATCATAGAAACCATAACTTAAAAGAGTGATCGCGATCGAATTTTTAAATCTAAGAATGGGACGGAAGGCTGCAATGGAATCGAGCGTTGCTTTAATTTTGACGCGTTTAGAAATCGAATTAAGGATGTTAGAGTGAGAGGTGCATGGAGGCTCTATTCAGTGGCAGTAGTTTTTTGTTATTGTTTGGCAGTGGAGATTTTTTCCGAGGCGTGCGAATGGGAGTAGGCGCGCGAGTGGGCGCGCCGCTACGCCAAGCGCGCTCTTCAGTGTTCTGGCTGAGCTTCAAGCGAGCGCGTGCGAGCCCAGTGCTGATCGCATAGGTGCTTCATAACTTAAAAAGGAAACAAGCCTGAGCAGGACTAAATATCTAGACATTTTATGAGATATTTGTGAGCTGTTATTTAGTGAACTTTTGGTTGGTGCCGCATGCTCTCGTTGGAAGAAGTCGGCAGTTGGAAGGTGGCCCGACCATGTTGATATCGGCGGGCAGCGGCCCCACGCCCGAGTTCTCCCCTGCCTCGTGCTGCGCCCCCTGGAAAATGGAGCCGGCGCCGCCTGCGCCTGCAGCAATCTCGCAGACTCTCAACCTTTCGCCCAACGGTAAGTGTCAGGTTTATTTCCCATATATTTTAGTTAAGTAGGCAAAAATAAATTACTTACTGAACTTCACTGTTAAAACTACAAGTATTAATGCCCAGGTAACATCTAAGTAAATTTATTATTTTTTTTACTAGACAGATATTTACATAATGCAGTCATAATAAATACGTGTGTAGAATAACCAAGATGTATGAAGAACCAAGGATTTGAATTATCATCAATATGTAATTCAGAATAATTTAAGTAGTTCTAATTTGCTATTTTATTGAAATTGAAGGAAGATAATTACTTACTTGAAATTATTTTAATATGTATCAACATAATTATTATTGACATGACACTATAAGTTTTTGCATGTTAAAAAGGTACTTATTTGTAATATAAATTGTAGGGAAAAGTATTAAAAAAAAGTTATCAAATTAAAAAATAGCTTCAATTTGCATTGCAGCTTTAATTCTATTATTTGTTATTCAAATTTCTTTCATTTGAACGTGATCCCGTTCACATATGTTCTTCAGCGCATCCCTAGGTATACGTTACTGCTCTGTTTGTATGGTATCTAATTAGAATAATTTTCAACAGGCTTGTGCGACTTGATTTCAAAAATCTTTCAACGTGCCTGTACTCCATATAATATTTTTTTACTTAGTAGAAGTGGAAATAATACATATACCTATAATATGTTAATAAAATACTCTCTGATCAATATGAACAACTTTTTCTATGGGACTAAGCAGAAAACTTGTAAAAAGAAAATATATCATTTGCATGAATCCCGGCTGCTAGCCGGCCCGGCTAGCTCAACACTTTTGTATGGGAATATCAATTCTTTTTTTTTTATTTCCAGTATCACATAGAAAAAAAAATATCATATTGACGGACTGGATTGCCCCTTAAGGGATCGGACAGGGTTTTATTAACAAATTGTATAGGTATCGACGGGAAAATAATGTATGGACGATCAGAAAATAAAAATAATATTAATAATTTAACAAATAACATTTAAAATAAATATTATACAAAATTTATATTTATTAGTATGTCAAGCAATGCTACTTTCAAATAAATTATACCGATATACACCAACAGACATTTTTCATTCTATCATCTTAATATTAGTTGAAAAAACTATCTAAAGTGTTAATTTATTTTCAGTTGTACGATTCATATAATGTTTTTCAACAACAGTATCTATTAAATTAAGTAATGAATTCCGGTAATAAACTTACTAGAATTTATAGCGCAATTTAAAATGTTATTGTAATGAATTAAACCGTACAAAATATAAAATTAAAATTTCGAAGCATGCGAACTGATTTTGAAGAGAAAAAGGTAAGTTTAGTCGCTTGTTAAATCAGTAGATAGGTATATGTGTATCTAATAATGGGTAACTTATACACCAGAATGAAAGAGATATATGTATGTATATCTCTTCGCTCCTTCATTCCAGAAGCAGTGGAGGTAGTATTCCTACATATCTCAATATTTATACACATAAATATTGAGATATGTAGGAAATTAAAATTAGAAACCGTTTATGTTCATTCATTAATAATATTAGAAAAATATAATTAAGTAGGCAATATACTGAAAATATACGGGAAAATGAAAAAAAAATATTTGGAAAAATGTTTTATTGTTATTTGATTTTATTCTGAGTATATTTTATTCATCTAGCTGAAAAAGACTGTTGAGGGCCCACACTAGGCACACTAGCGACGCGAGTAATTTTATTCCTAATACTTTACAATAGAAAAAAAATCAAGAATGTAAATCATATAAGCCTTAGTAAATAATCTGAAGTATTTCTGGAATCATGTTTTAATATTATGTAATTCAGTCATTAAGAGAACTACTGATTACCGCCTAAAACGGCCGTTTTTGGCGGTAATCAATAATTGTAACATTAAGTTCGGTTAAAATTGGATGGAAAATTTCATTTAGAAGTATGCAATTGTTTAAATAGTAATAATGCTGCGCAACAAAGTTCTCACATCACCCATAGAAAAATCATAAGTGAGCTGAAGAGTGTTGTCTGTTGATAGTAGTAAGCGAGGCCCGATGGCCTAGTGGGCGTGAGCGTTGTCAGCGCTTCTGCATGTTAAGCAACCCCGGCCGCAGTCCCCACTTGGATGGGTGACCGCAAGTGGCATAAAAATATTTCGAGCTCTTCCGTGCTTCCGAAGGCACGTTAAGCCGTTGGTCCCGGCTGTGATCATTGTTGGCAGTCGTTAAGCTATGTCAGATGCCTTTGGGCAGCTTGAAAAATCTGACACCAGTGTTGGCCACTTACTCACACGAAAAACAAAACAAGCGAGGCCGAGAAGAAAAAATTGTGCCTGCAATTTTTTTACTTACCAGCAAACTTTTTACTTTATACCTATCTAAAGCAATAACTACCTTTTACATTATACCTATTTAAAAAGTTTTCGGGATATCAAGGAAATTTTCAGTGATATTCCTATTCGTACTCAACTGACCCACCTAGAAGGAGGGTAATGATTGTATATCTGCTCCAGTGTTTCCTCCCCCTAAGTAGTAGCATTTATTTTTGGCATTTGCTTGGGGCACATACCTCTGGTTAGTTGGCAAATCCATACAATTGGCGCAGTTTTTGGGTTGGGCCCAAAACGAATGGCCTACGTGGATTTGAATACGATGGTCCAACTTGTAATAGGGCCAATTTACGTACCTACTATCGTTGTCATTTCGTCGGGCCAATTGCAATAAGTTGGTTGGACTCTGAAGGGCCATTGGCTGCTGATAAAATATGGGGCCTCTTTGAGCAATTTTAACAGTTCAACTCGACCATACCACCTTCCAGGATGTGACTGGTCTACCTCAAGTGCCAATCACCCTGTGAAGTGCAGTGCACCCCTGACTAGCGTACTATCGCATCGACTAGGTGCACTGACAATTGTTAAAATTCCGACTCGAAGTATATAGCCAAAAGTAAAAAAAAAATATAGCGCGTTCTAACATACGCCTTACGCCATCCATTGACTAAATTAATAATTATACATTACTAGATGTTACCCGCGGCTCCGCCCGCATTATCTATAGTCTATGTCCTTCTCAGTACCCTAACCTATATGTATGCAATATTTCATGATGATCGGTTCAGTAAAGCGTAGCAAACAAATAAACAAACTCACTTTCGCATTTATAATATTAGTTAGGATTAGGATTAATACAACAGCTTTGCCGGGTAGTTCCCGGCAAAGAAGAGTAGGACCACTACAAGTTTTTCCGTAAATATAGTAAAAGGCAACTTATGAAACACAAGCTAAAGAAAGCTCTGATTGCTCTGGCTAAAATGGTAGTACAAAGAGGGTTGTGCTCCAGCAGTAGAGATTATAAAAGACCTGATGATGATGATGATGTTGAAACCAGCTTTCGTTGGACAGACTCGAGATGATATCTAATGTAGGTAGGCAAAAGGTAATACAAAGTACATTACTCACTCGCAGTTATTTTTTTATTCAGTGTACTATACAAACCTACGCAATATTACGTTAGTATTATATTAACTGTCTTTCGAAGGTCTTTCCCAACAAAAATCACCCAACGGTAGGAGGAGCACTAATAGGCCCGATGAAGGATTTTATAAGTTGGCCCGATGTTATAACCATAACTTAAATCCCTACAAGAATAACCCAACGGTAGGAGTAGCACTAACAGGCCCAATGAAGGATTTTATTTGTTGGCCGGATGTTGTTAAATAACTTAAATCCCTACAAAAATCACCCCACAGTAGCAATAGTAGTAGGAGACCCGTTGTTGGCTACCCGTTGGGTAAGTAGTGCATGTTTATGACAGTGGGCCTATTTTAAGTGATGGAGGTTGGCGGAGTAACTAACCATCTGCCAATACGTTCCCAACTGTTGGCCTATGGAAGCCAACGGAATATGCTACTAGGGCCTGTAGCCTAAACGGCTTGACTGAAATATGAGGTGCCATTAAAACAGAATTCTTCCTCGGAGTGACATATACTGTGTATGTATGTGTGCATATACGTGTAACATTAGAAAAAAAAAACATTTAAAATTGCCGTCAGGTTTTTTTTTTTAATTATGCTAAATATTTGCATATTCAGTACTACCTATCTAATGCCTATCGTAAGTATCGGCGGGTCAAACTTATCAAAACATTAATTCAGCTTGCTCTATTTCTCTAATTACATCCTCTAAGATCGTTATAATATTTGCTAAATTATTCTTTCTTTCCAGTTATAGTTCAATAAATAATGATTGCTTCTCATACGTCGTACAAAATTTCAATATTTTAACCAATTAGTTACCTACCGAATACTGTTTCAAAAGATCTAGAATATCAATTTAAAAAAGAAGATAATATAATATCATAAAAATAAAAAATTAAGAAAGAGCATCACATATGTGTAATCATTCATATTTATATCATGAAAACAAAACGGCCAAGTGAGTGACGGGACTAGCGTACGTAGGTAAAGTTCCGCTGCACTTCATTTTAAAAGTTGGTCGACTACAACTCTTTGATTTGTGAACCTTACTTAGCTATGATAGATTTCCTTTTAACTTTGTTATATATGATACTACCCTCATTTTATTTACTTATGCATAAATTACTATTTAGCTTGCGGATGACAATTGATCCAACATAAATTAGCACTCTAAAGCTGAATTCTCCTCCTCAGGACAAAAAATCCTCAGGCCTCCGTTTGTGATAATGGAGTCCGGAGTCGAAAAATGGTGTTCAGACACCGGCAATATATTTGAAAGACCCACAACAAGGGACTGAATATAAAATATTTTTTATTACATACTCTATATTTATGGGAGGAACCCTAAAAAATGTTTTCGATATTTTTTTTCACCATTTTGTCGGCGTGACTAATAGATATAATATACTTATGCCAAATAATAGCGTTCTAGTAACTACTTATAGTCTCTGAGCTAAACCGCGAACAAACAGATAGACAGATACGGGCAGACGGAAATCGCGAAAATCTGCGAAATATGCGAGTCTAACTCACACTCCAAGGGTTACATACATTTTTGTTGGTCTTAAAATATCATCCAATAAGTCCAAAATACCCAAAGGTTGAATTCCCTTGCAAAATGTACAAATTTTGCGACTTTCTTTGACAGTCGTATCTTGTTGTAGCGTTGAGTTAAAAGTTTGATTTTTTCACAGTTTGAACAGTTTTTAATTCAACATATAAATAATTATTTAGTATCTGACAAAAAGGGTCTTGACAGATGCATATGTGATCCTATAAATTATGAGGTATGGAACCCTTAAAGGCATTACATACGAGACTCATATTGATTGATATGGATATCATTTATCTTTACTGTAGGTGCCGCTAAGATGCATAAATCTAAAAGCATGGAAAATCTTAAAATTAGTTTATGGAAATAAGATAATTTCAGTTGCAAAAACCATATCCAATGAAATTGTTGTTATTAATCTTCTTTGCACCTAACAAAAATCGCGATGTCCCAAATGTATTTCAGACCGAACAAATTAATTATTTGCAATTGTTTACGATTTAGGTCTAAGAAATCTCAAAATCTGCCGCAAATTTGACATAACGCTGCTACCATCAAAGAACGAAAAACAACAGCTTCGTACGACAGCGTGCGCAATATATTGCTGATCGCACAAAATTTGCTGGAAATTTTCACCAAAACTAAAATGACGTTATAAAGCGGAATGATTTCAGAAGTTCCATGGTCAGGGCTGTCATCCTCCCTTAACGTAGAAAGTAGTAACTCAGGGTGTCATACCTGCAATCGAAGGTATGACACCCTGAGTTGCTTCTTTCTCCATCTGAACCGATCCGAACATTCGAGCAAGTTGCATCCCAAATACCTTTATTTCTGTCCCCCTAATCCAACAAACTCCTACCCTTTCCTTCGTTGGGTAGCAACATTAGAACTGATTAGCCAAACAAACACCTTCTTCAACCCGTTTGTCAAGCGTGGCGAAATTTTTGGGCACGGCCTTTGTCCAGCTGTGGACTTCTTGTGGCTTACATAATGATGATGATAAGAATGATAAGAATTCTAATCAGTTGACGCATGAGACACATATTCATTGTACATTTGTCATCGTTACCGCTGCCGGAATGAGTGCGTATATATCATAATCATCATCTTCAAACTGGAAAAATAACGCAATGTGCTGGACATTGCGTTATTTTTCCAGTTTGAAGTAATTACCTAATCGCAGAAAAAAGTGACTAATAAAAAAGAAGCAGAATTATATAATCCAATACCAAAAGTCTATGTATATTACTATCCATGAAATGATTGACATTACTACGGGCCGGGATGTATGAGCGAAAATCGCCAAATGACGAAAAGATATTCTTTGCTAGCTAATATCGACACAAGACTTAGATATGAGTTTTCTTATAAGCTTTAAATAAGTCAACATATGTATTAGTATGTATGTAAGTCAAATTGAATATTCAGGATGAGTTAAGCGAAAGTCGCTACCCTTAATGACATGCTCTGTGTTGCTTGCCAATTAAATGCTAAAAGTAATTACCCAATTGCTAAAAAAGTACCATTAAAAAAAATTGTAGCAGATATTTCATATGTAAGAAGCCAAAAAAGACAGCGAATGAGAATCATATCCATGGCATGGATTTTGTTTGTACTCGCTACAGCTCTGCCAGAGTGAGTGAGTAAAAGTAGCGCGGATTGAACTAAGAGTAACTACGTCATTGCAAAAAAAGTTAAACAACAAAAAATAAATTTGAAGCAGAATTATTTAAATCTAAGAAGCCAAAAAAAATCAACGTATGAGACACATATCCATGACATATTTGTCATCGCTACAGCTGCCGGGATGAGTTAGCGAAAATCGCCAGCCCATACGACATACTCCGCATTGTATTGCCGATCGAACTAATTAATCGGTAGATCGGCGGCTAGATAGTCCGGTAGCGTTTCCGGCGAAGGTTGCTCAATATTCACCAGACGGTTTAATGATACATCGTTTGAAACTTTTTGATTGACGATAGCAAACAATTGGATGAACAGGATTGGCTGATATGTATAAGATAGGGTTAATAAGTACCCGTACAGTTTTTAATATTTAAATGTTATTTCTATTTTTTGACCATGTTAAAATTTATATACTCTGGATGTTTGTCGCTTTGCACTTTTAAAAAAGGGTTTTGCACTTTGTGAAATAGTTCATTTTGAAATTGAAATCATACCTACTATGTATTTCTCATTAATTCAAACCATTTCAGATGTTGAAGTGTGTGCGACAAATGAAGACAGCATAAAAACATTGCATATGTGTTGAAACGATATTATTGTTATAAAGTAACCATGCTTGGCTTGAACGGACATGAGTCTAATGTCTAAAGACACTATTTACTTTGTATGTCTGTTGCACCAAAAGAGTCATTTGTCAGTTAATGATGTCGTCACCCGTCACTCCCACGCAATTCTATCAATCATAGCGGCAAATAACAATGCTTGCATATCCGTCAGTTACACGCTGTAACATAAAAACTTTGCATTTGATTACATATGGAGTGGCTACTGAATTATAGTTTTCTATAAATCGCTCTTCAATCTCGCTCGCATCAAATGCGAGTCAAAATCGTACTTGAAAGATTCCGTACCACCATACTTAACAACAAAAAAAAATTTGTTCATTTTGTTTTTATTTAATTTTGCAATGATGCCTTCGAAAGACCAGCGTCGTGGTTTTCACCACGACAGTATGCTGAGAAGGGGCCATTTTGATATAGTCACAAATTTCCAATTCTATTTTTTATAATTGTTGTTTATTGTGTTTATGATTAATATATCACAATAATTCTTTATATTGTATGAGGCTCCCCTTAATTTTTTTACTTTATATGTTCAGCTGCCATAGCCATTATTTACGATTCCAGTTTTTACTGTGAACGGCCCTGCTCACCAACTTTATTCTTTCCAGATATGTCAGCTACTTCTTGTTTACTTTAATCAAATTAATCAAATTAAAATTTTCATCAGTCAACATGATTTCAGATTAATTATGTCAAAAGTCCCTATTTTGAAAGGTTAACAACTGCATTTTCTATAGAAGCTCTTTACGTATTCTTCTTCTTTCTTCTTCTTTCGAGTCGTAGATGGCTAGTTTTATATTTGCCTTGACCAATAACTTGCAACTGCGACTGCCCGGTCATTTGCCTCATTAAGGTCTATTTGAGTGCTGGAAGCTGGACATTCAGGGCACACCAATAGGTGGTCCATTGACTGGGCAGCGCCATAGTTGTAGTTGCTATTGCTGGAAAAACCCCACCTGACTCGGTTTTCCTGGCATCTGCCGACACAAGCGCGAAGTCTGTTTAAAGACCTCCAAACTGGCCAGAGCAGATTGCCTCCCGGTGGTAGTTTTTCAGCAGATGGAATCTGGGACGGTAATGGTGGATATTTACTTATCCACTGCTCCATTCGGGCTTTAGGGGCTTTTGTTGGGTTGATGTTGGGTTCTCTCAAGAAACTATTACGACTCTTGAGTCTCGAGGGTGAGGGGCTTGACCATATAGCAAGTGTAGCACGTATTTAAGACTAATGATTATCCAAATTACAGAAATTTCTGACATGAGCTTGGTTACATACGAAAAATGTGAGATGTCTTTTAAGGCCAAAATTTTAGAAATATTCAATACTGAGTACAATACTGTAAAAAAATAATAGCATTGTATTATTTTTGTTTTTAAACAATAGGAATCTTGTAATTAACCGAATGTTTATTTAAAACAACAAAAACAGTTTAGTTTACTCTGACTCACAAGCATTTAAAGCAACATTTTCATTGAGTCGGTATAATGTGTTTCACGTCAACTTTACATCGTGGCAAGTTTGATCAGGTGTGTTAATAAATCTAATTAACATTTAAATGGTGATCACGCATAATAATCAGCTGGCTTTGTAAACTGAGGCGATGCTCCTTAATTAGTAGACAATAGCAACAATGTATTAATGAGCCGTAAAGTCGGCTAAAACATTCATACACAGTGTTAATGAATAAACTGAGAAAACACTTGTTCACTCAATGGGAGACGTGTGACGCAAGCGGTGAATACCAATGCGCACCAGGGAATGAAAATAGCATACCTCCATTTCATTATTCTACTTTTTTGTGTTTTACCGTCTCCTTTACTATAATAGACACAAACAGACCGACACTCGTTCGTCGTAAGTACCAAAGTGTTTTGGTTGTAAAGTTTTCTTATTTTTGTTGATAGATATGCTTAACTTATCTTAAATTTTCGGAATAAGAATAGATTTATCCCAGAAACTTATTAATGGGAATTTTATTAAAGCTGATCGTTAACAAATTTGTTGATGGTAGGATAAGAACATCATTTTCACTGAGTCTGTATATGTGATTCATTTTAAAAACAAAAGTACTTAACAAAGCTTTTCAAACACATCATTAATAAAATCTTAACAAAAAGCTCTAATTTCCATACTGGTCAGCTCTGCCAGAAAAATATGCCTGATGTTGTTTGAAAGCCTGTTAAAAAGTATGCAATCTGAAATCATCATTTGTACATTAAGCTGTACATGCAATTTCATTTACAAAATACTATATGTTGTGATCTAGCCCCACATGTTATAAAGTACTTTTTCTGTAAAGGATTGTTAAAACTAAAGAATAATTTATATTGATTTATGTATCAAAAGCTCACTTCCGCTGGTGCGCCGCTCGGACTATTAAATCTTGCCAATCGGCCCATTGAATATGCAGCGGAGTTGTTAAAAAGAGGGCTTGAGGACACAATCGACGAGTAGTAAAACCAGCTTTGGTACTCACATTGTCATTTGTAAGCATCCTTTGAATCCTGTCAAGGTCACGCTTGCAGTATTATGTATAAAAGGCATATTACTTGGGTAGACACAAAGTACCTACAACATACAAGTAATATTTGATAAAAATCGTCTATGGACTGTTAATTACTTAAAATATTTTAGGTATAATGAACTTGAGGTCTTGACGAGCTCCGTGGCGCAGCGGTCAACACGCCTGCCTGCGACACGGAAGGTCCCGGGTTCGATCCCCGGTCAGGTCAAGATGGAAAATGATCTTTTTCAGATTGACCTGGGTCTTGGATGTTTATCTATATAAGTATCTATTATAAAATATAGTATCGTTGAGTTAGTATCCCATAACACAAGTCTCGAACTTACTTTGGGGCTAGCTCAATCTGTGTGATTTGTCCGTATATATTTATTTATTTATTTACATACCTTTACTAAAAGAGCCCATTCGGCGTCTCTACAATTTATTTGTAGGCGGCATATTCCTCCTTTTGGGATTCGCTGCAGTCAGAAAAGAATACCTAATAATAGAGTTTCATACGACATTTACTTGATTAAAAAAAACACGGCCATTCTACCGAAAAAATTATAGCAAATGTCATTTAGAACAAGGCAAAAATTATAACAATTCCTTCCTGTTCATATTTTATCTATACTTATTTGATGCGGAATCGGCATAGCAATCATCGATTTTTCCCTAACAGTCGTGATTTCTTTTGGTATCTATTCCTTTCTTAAACCTGCTTTTCTTTATAGATCATCTATATATATTTGAACATACTTTTTTTTGGACTTTCATGTAAAAGATGCGCTTATTTGGCTCTAACTGGACTTTGTTTACCGTTATTTAATAGATCTGATTACCCAAACTAGTACAATATTGTGAGCGCATCGATCTCCTTCTAAAATATGGCCCTTGGGCAGCTATTTTTGTCTAATCATCGTCATCATTATCATCGGGTCTTTTTAGTCTCCACTGCAGGAACACGACCCTCTCTATACTATGAGAGCTACATTATTAGCCAGAGCAGTAGGTACATTTTTGTCTAATGATTCATCTTAATTATAAGCAAAAAAATTGTAAGATGCCATCATGTATTGAGATCTTAATTGGTAAACGAGAGTCAAAATTGATTAAATTCTTATTAAATTAGGAAACAAGATGTGGGAAAAATCCTGCGCCTTAGTATTTATACGACTACACCTTACCAATTCAATCGTAGGATCGACGTGTAGACGTCAAATAGACCATATCTGTACGCATAAGGGCTTGCGTCACCACCTCACATTACTACCTTACCATTACATGAATGAAGAACATGAGCAGAATATTCTTCTTGATTCGTCCAGGTTTACGAACATGATGTTCTCTTAGCCCTCCGTCCATCTGGGTAGACCCAGGTGGACGGAGAGGTGGGTAAACAAAGAAACCCACCATCTCAAACATGTAATTACTGGGGGTTTTTATCGAACAAATTAGCTGCACCTTCCTCTAGTTAGTGACAACCTTGCTCCCTGCATATCAGTTTCACCTGTAAAAACAGTTTCGCGATGATAATAACGCCTCATATATAACACTTTAATTGGCTTTATTATGTACATACAAGATCGTTCAATGCTTCAAAACAAAAAAAAAAGAATGAATATTTAATTTGCAATTTCAACCATTTTTTTTACGGTTTGGCATTGGATTTTATTGACGAGTTAGAACTCTTATATAAATATTTTGGATTGTTTTTTTGAGGACTTCAAAAAAAGGATAATGTCAATTTGGACCGTATTATTATATAATATTGTTAAAATGTCATGGTTATCTAACAAGGTTTACTTGTAAAACACCAACAAACTCGCAGGATTAAATAGCTCGATTTTAATATGAGGCCACTGCTGAAATTCTGAAAAAAGAACGACGTTTCACATACTAGGTAAACTTGACTTTACCTATAGTACAGTACCGTGCAGAAAAAACTGAAATGTAATGATTGAAAAATTATTGCACTAAGTTTATGTAGGAACTTATTATTCGCGAATGGTTCTGTTCTGATAGCAGCATCTTTAAAAGTCATATGGAAGGCCGTCATCCACTGGAACCTTCCCACCAGCTTCGTGTATCTTACTAAAGTCCTCAATAGATAAAAGTGAACAGTGGTCTGTGTAGTCTGTAAGATGGACCATACTCTGATACTCCCTAGGGAGCAACCAGGGTCTGTTGCAAATTTCCACCTGTACCTACTTTAGTTCAGCATACCTTCATTTCATCATCCTATTAGTTTAGGTATTAATAAGCTATATGCAAACTTGTAAAGAATATAAAGTTTGATTGGATCCGACTTGTTTAATTTATCGCCTTCGGCCGTGTATGATACCAGAGTTTGGTAACCATCTTAATAAAAAAATAGTACTTAAATAAAAAATATTAAAAGTTGTGATTACATGTATATAGGTATACACTTTAAATAAACTTTAATGATTATTTATAATCAACATTTAATTTGATTTTTTATTATTTCCTCTGAAATTTTCCATTTATGTGATAAGATTATTTGCAATTAAGTAAGTGCGCATTATGTGAAAACAAACACAGATACTATTTACTTAAACTAAATAAGTATTAATAAAATAATAATATATTAACTATTAAACGAAAGGAAATTATTGAGATTCTAACTTTCGTCCTTGCCTTCTCTTGTGACAAATCCGTTAGGGCCATACTTTTCTTTTTCTAGATGAACGATGCCTCTTTTTATATGTAAAATTTTCGTCATTGTGTTCAAAACAAAATTAACGAATTTGCATTTTGAAATATATTTAAGGTCGGTATTTGTAAAATAATAGGAATAGAACTCAATAAGTTAACATTTTGCACATAACTGTTCCACGTTAGTACGTATAGAGCTTGCGCATTAATTTGATTTTAACACCAGCATCAGATTGTGCCCACTGGCAATAACAGAGTGAACATATTAGTGGGATGCGGGACTATTTGATTTTATTGGAAATCCGAGCTGGCTGCAGCGCCAAGGTTACAAAGTAGCGAGATGTGTGCGTACGCGCATCAACCCAATCGATTAAATTTTAATCGTTCGAGATCGAGACGGTTTAAATTCTGCTGCAAAATGATCACAAACTATGTCCTGACTCATGTTGTAAATGCGAATGTGAGTTTGTGTATTTGTTATGCTTTAACCACTGTACTATACATAAAATTTTGCTTATGCATTGTCACTGATATTGAAAAGAACAAAGGTACCTTTTATAAACGAAAATGTCTTGTTCCTGAAAGAAGTCCTTTAATGCGAGTGATGTGGGGAACGAAACTGAGTTTTGCTATAAAAACTAATCTACTAGTGCGTAGTAATTGGCCAATCTATACGACCAAACCTACCTTCTGCTTTTTACATTGACCTATGAGCAACTGGCACCACATAGCGTTATCAACCCGGAAGGTTGCCGGCATTGGAATGTCAGAAACAAATATAAATATATTTCACTACCTGTTACCCGTGGCTTCGCCCGCGTTATATATAGCCTATGTCCTTCTCAGTATCCTAACCTATGTGTATGCAAAATTTCATGATGATCGGTTCAGTAGATAGTGCGTGAAAGCGTAACAAACAAACAAACAACACATTACATTCAAAGACGCTTACTTTACTTTACCTAACAAACAAACAAACTTACTTTCGCATTTATAATATTAGTTAGGATTAGGATTTGAATTGCAGCAGTTGCATAGTAAAGAAGAAATCACAAAGTCAAAAGCTATTTAGCAATATAGAGTGTTTAAGATGCGGGCAATCTCTTCCAGGTAACTCCAATCAATTAATTATTTGATCAAGTTTGTATCAAAAATAAAATGTAAATATATTATGTTAATAAAATCCTGTGCGATTCCCAAAGGGGTGACTCAGCCATTCATTATAAAAATCGAAAATAAAAAAATCAACATTTTCATACAGATTGCCGGCCAGCTGAAATCTTTTGGAGGGAAATTTTTTTTTTTTAATTTGCAGTATTTGTTCCATAGTCCATCTAAATCCTAAATCCTCCATAATATATTGAAGCGGAGTGAAGCAGAAACATTTGCTCGCACTTCGCACTCGTTCAGTTAATAATTCAACGAGGTTTGTATAAACCTACTATTTATCATATTGAAATTACCTTAAAAGATACAAATCCTGTAACCCATCTAAATTATTACTATTATTCTACCTACTATTCAATTATTCATTATACATTTCGGATGCTGGAAAACTTAGTGAGATAATTTGTCTAAGAAACTTGGTTTTTTTCGAAGTATGCTGGTTTTCGATACAGTTGGCGATAATTAGACGATAAATCTTAATATTTTTTTGTTATAAAGGAAATAACGAAGTAAAGCAATAAGAGTAATTTAATTAAAATAAGGAAGTAAATTAAGTAGTTATTTATAAGAAGCATGAAACTGGGCGGGACACCTGGCTAGGAGGAACGATGGTAGGTGGAGTAAGGCTTTAACCGAGTGGTATCCCAGAAATGGTAAACGTAGTGTTGGACGTCCGGTAGCGAGGTGGGCCGACGACATAAAACAGATTTCAGGAAAGAACTGGATTGCGAAGGCTAGGGATAGCCCTAGCCTTCGCAATCCAGTTCTTTCCTGAAATCTGTATAAGCCTCCCTTTGTCTGCGCCATCCTTCTCTATGGAAGGATGGCGCAGACAAAGGGAGGCTTATACCCAGCAGTGGGTTATGGAAAGCTGATGATGATGATGATATAAAAAGCATGAGGTAGAAGTTCCTAAGTAATCAGAATAAACTACTTTGTAAGTATTTGCCAAAGCACCTAAGTATTTACTTATTTCTTTGAGTTTCCCTATCTAATTGTATAGTTAATTGATCAATTGTAATCTACCGTTTATTTTTTTACAATTAAGATAACCGTAGCTTGTTCAATGACACGTCCTAAGGCTCGCTTCCAAAGACGGCAAGCGGCGTTAACTACTTAACGAGGCTCAACTCTGGGCACGCAAAGGTCGGATGAATACATTAACTGCGGGTACCACCATGCTGTGCTAAGGGTGCTCCTACACTGTATTCTATGGTGCGCATACTGCCGTTATAAAATGTAACCAAATTTTATCACAATGCTATGCTAAGGGTGCTCTTATGCTGTATTCTATGGTGCTCCCATACTGTCGTTATAAAATGTTGCCAAATTTAACCAGTATGCCGTGCTAAGGGTGCTCTTACACTGTATTCTATGGTGCGCATACTGCCGTTATAAAATGGTATGGAACCAAATATTAGTTAACATTTTGTTAGCAAACATTTGATCACAATGATAAAAAAATGTTATCATGTTGGTAATGTTAATAAACATCTTCTTAAAAATTGTTATTCTTAATATGTTTTCTACTAATATCCTAGCTTCTTCTCGGTATCATATTGTAGAACACATACTTAATTAACACATACATATTACTTAATATATAATAACATTTTTATTCAATTAAATAACAAATTATGCTTCTATTTTGAAATATATACTAATGTAATACGTTAAGAAAGAGTAATAGTTGCGTTGGACACAAGCATTATTTTCTTGATAGGCAGTCCTCACAATTAATGTTTGTAAACACAATTCGTTTATTTACGAAATTTTTATTTTAATTTTAAAATTATTTTCTACAAATAATCACATAATTTTTGAATGGATACCATAGCATCTAAAAGTTTTTGACATGAAGATGATTATTTATTAATTTTCTAAAGAATAAATTTGTTAACTAACACTTTACACAACTAAAAATATACATATAATAAAGACTAAAAAATAAACTAAACTAAAACTATAGTAACCTAGAAAATAGATACTAATAAAAACTACTAAATTATATAAAAAAATATTTTAATTGTATCTTTATTCTTAATTACAGTGAATTTTCCATTGCCTTCTTCAAGTGTTTCTAAATATTTAAAAACTTTTGAGTAAAACTCACCAACGAATTTGAGAAGTGTGCTTAATTAATTTCTTAAGTATGTAATTATATAACTATTATATTAATAAATAACATTGTGAATCAGGTCACTAAAATAATATGCAAATAATATGTCCATGTACATCAATTTGCTTAAAGTTTCCGATGTAGGTATAGGAAAATTTCGCAAGACTTACAGACAAAACATTGGATAACATTTTGAAATGCTTAAACATGTTTGCATGGATTTAATAAGAGATACCTATTGTAAATAAAAATGATTTTGCTCTCTTAGCTCTTATGTCGCTCTCAACTAATGAATACCCTAATTGATCACTTGATTTAACTTATTAGTCTATTATTTTCAACCATAAAATGAATCATCTATCATTCGAGAAACTCGTAGAAAAAGAAAGAGTATTTTTTCTCTAGGAGTCTGTCATCGTAAAAATGCTAAAGATGTGTTTTATTTAACAAAATATTGTAATAAATTTCAGACATGAAATCATTCGAACAAAATATATCAAAGAATGACGTGTCAGTCAAGATGTCAAAAGATTCTTGTAGGTAATGTAAGCAAAAGATAAGATCTGGTAAGATTTTACCGCTCAATTTAAGCCGGAAGCTCAAACCGCAATTTTAATACAGAAGCGACTAACCCAGTACTTTGTTCGACGCACATCCATAATTCATGTATATTGAGGTCAATCAAAATACAGAATAACATAATTTTTTGCCGGCAAAAGGGTATAGACGTTCACTTGTATTGAAATTTACACGATAGGCAGTAATTTTACGCCGTATGGCGGCTTTAATAGCGCCAAGATTCTCCAACGGGCGATATACTTTTTGCATAACAGTCTCACATTTAGCCTTCTATATTACTGCATCTCTCTCCATATTGGTTTGCATTTAAACGACATTTTTGCAGGTGTACTGTATAACTTCATACTTGCGATTTTAGTCGAAGGGAACCAAACACTGAAAAAGTATTGCAAATAAAATAGTAAAACTCACGAAAAGTATCTACGTATTCTGTCATTTATCATTACCAAGAGTCAATTTTAACAAAAATGTTACACTAGAAATAAAATGGAATCTAAAACAGCAAATGAGCTAATTAAATAATCAGACTTACGAGTCCATATCATAAAACGTTAACAAATAGTTGAAAAAGAAGCCATTAATGCTTAGAAGTGTCGGCCAATAAATAAGAAAGACGACCGTGCGCCGGAGTCAACGCCAGTCAATACATTCTAATCAGTGATTTATTGCGACTAATCCTCAGCTGAGCACAAATAAGCTATCTTGTCGACTTAATGTTGTATCAGGCCAGGCGTGAAACTCCCGCGCAACACTAAGTGGTCCTTCCAGTTTCCACTCGAAATATTTTAATAAGGCCTCACTGCTCACGCACCCAAATAAAAACACACACACGCACTCACCGACACGAACGATCATCTTTAAAACTTCGACTTTTTCCATTCCAATTTATTTATAATAGTAGCGACACTAAGAATCTACATTTTTGCTCTAAACGGTGTTAATTTATTGACCGTGGGCAGATAATATCACTTTTTTTCTCCCATTATTAAAGCGATTACACGAGAAATTATACGTCGAAGTCCAGTCCTGAGTGCCCGATCAAATGATTCTTCGTAAGGAATATGTGTTTTAATATATTCGGCGTAAGATAGAAAATTGAATGTAAGACAAATAAAGCTCAATAATACCTTCGTTGACGAAATCGCCTTATTGACTCGCCAATAAAAAGTGTTAAGTTATGGACAAGTTATGCCACTTGCATTAATTTCGATGCTTAACCTGATAAACAAATTATGGTATATTAAGTTAATAGCTTAATTTATAATTGAATGTGTTGCGATGTATACATAAGTAAGCATTGTTACGACCCGCCTTTACCATATCTGGTTGGTGTTAGCGACAAATTGCTTTCATATCAGTAGATACGTCGACGGATTCTCGGAATCTTTATTTAAGGCTGAAAATGTTAATACATTTATTTCCAATACAAAGTCGCACCGAGTTTTGTCGCTACATAATTTTATTTGCTGATATTTTCCACTACTTACAGTATAAACTGTATTTTTCCTTTGATATGAAATTTAAATTGAAAGTGCGGAATTCTTTTTATTACAAGGCTTCCTAGTTACTTACCTAAGTCTATCATCATGTCATAGGGGCAGTTTGTATTGCTTCTCTTGAATAGTCAAACGCGGGTCTAGCTTGTAATAAAGGCACCAGTGCCTTTGTCGCAATCTAATGATATAACTAGCTAATGAGTGAGCACCGATTGCCCGTAGCTCTGTAATACAGTCAAAGAATGTTTCGCCGGGGGCAGTGGCATTACAGAAACAGAGTAAAAACTTATCGCTGGTCCAACAAGGTCATAATGAAGTCGCGTCAAACGACGACTCTAATTTGTTGATCCATTGATGGCTTAATTTGGACCCAGTTTTTTGATTAAGGTTTTATGATCTTGAATCCGGAGAAAATCATCAAAATTCAAAGCGGGTCAACGTAATAATATGAAGATCTTCGTTAAAAATTTCGTTCATTGACATATTTTTATACTTATACTTTAATTTGAGTGGTTCATGGTAATGAAGGATTTTATCTTTAATTGGGTTTCGCTCTTTGAAAATACTAATTGGTTCTTAAAAATACCCTTCATCAGTTCAAAAGTTTGAATATTATCGGTAAATTTTACCCGTATCTGTGAATTTGTAATTAAGTTTCATTTACTAGCTGTTTCCGATGATAGAAAATATCATGAGAAATCATACAACTTAATTTTTACTTCACTAATGTGTAAGCTAAAAGACCAAAAGATACATGAAATTGTTCTTTGTTTTGGTCCACCATTAAGCTACGTAAAACGCTCTTTTGAGCTTGAAGGATCTGCTTAGTATAGTACCAGAATGGAAGGTGTGTTATACATACAAAATTTGTAAACATATAAACCTTTGCATTTTCCATATTATGTAGTAGGACAGCTTTCACCTACTCACGTCAATGTCAATCCCACAGGAACCTTAAATTTATTCTGTATTAAATGTAGTTCATGTTTTGATCCAAGCTCCAACTTAGCCGTGTGCAAAATTCCATCCAAATCGTTTTTGAGTGATTAAGTAACAAACTTATGATGAGAATTAATAAAAGTATCGAGACTATAGGTACATTTAAAATATTTTATATCGAATAACTACTCTTGCATGTTTCAGCCAACCAAGTTGAATATAGTAACATTGTAAATGGCACGTGTTCCATTACCATAATCGATGACAGTTGATGAGAATATTACTTTTTTCGCGACTGGTTAGATGATTTGGCCTACACTCTCCACGCTGGCCATACGGGTAGGTGAGGTCTCTTTGATGTTTATAAGGTTTGTTTAGCTTGTGTTTCCTTAGTCGCCTTCTACGACATCCACGGGAAGACTTGGTCCTATTCTACTCTGCCAGGAACCACACGGCTTTAATGGTATAAATATGTTTTACTTTTCAGTGCCGGTGTCCCCGTCGTCGTCCGGGGGCGGCGCTGGTGGCGGCAGCGGCACCCCTCTTTACCCCGGCGCGGCGTCCCACCCACTCTCGTCCCTGCTCTCGCAGCAGAGGCTGCTGGAGCTGTCGCGGTTTGGTCTGAGGCACTACGACATCGCTCATCACGTGCTGTCTCAGCAAGGTGCTGTTACCAAACTGCTTGGTAAGCAAGAAGTATCTAGTGTCATGGTCATCTTAGAGTTTGAACTAGAGAAGTTGTACCAAGTTTTCTGTGTCGCCAAAGTTGAAGACAAAGATGAAGCTGTCGAATTAAAATTTAGAATAGAAAATGAACTTTTAAAACCAACGGTTTTAATCACATATTTATCACGCCGATAAGTTTAACCTATTAAGAAGGTCATGTTCATGATACCTAAAGAAACCAATTGTTAAGTCAGTTAATTAGTTAATCTCGTGTAACTTTTAACTGTAACATTAACTACGTTGCCATTGAATAAAAATAAAAAAGATACTTGTCATATGAAACTATCAAAGTAAAGTACTTATGCAAAAAGTACTTTAAGTAATTATCATCATAGAAAACTTGGAATCATAGTGATTGGTTTAGAGATATAAATAGAAAACAAATAAGGGACCATTTACACGGAGACTTTAATAGCTTAGTTAATATAACGATTTACCGAAACAATGCATGGCTCGGCTATATGCTGGGTTAAAATCAAACACTTAAAATAATCTATAAAGTAGTGCATTCGCGCTTCTTAGTAGTTTTTAGTATTTCTTTGTTTTTAATGGAAGCTCAACAAATTTTCTTAATAAAGTATGTGGTATGTCTTTCCAGCTGTTTTCCTCTACAGGTCGCATTTCTTAACCGATTTTCATGATTTTTCTAAGCAGGTTTAAAGATTACAAATAATCGCCGATTCAGTTTTTAAGAAAAATGTGAATACCTAATTGCAAACGAGGATAGTGTCGCTAAAACCTTTGTGTGGTTGCGGTTATTATAAAATGGAAATAAAATATTTTTTTCCTATTTTTATATTTATCATCATCGGCAGAATAGCTAAGGTGGTAATAGAACAATCATCACAGATATCGTATTTGGACATTGATCTCAGACAGTTACATCGTATTTAGAAATCTTGAGTTCGATTTAGGCGAAAGTATAGAATTTTATTAGATAGAAAAAAATCATAGAATTGTATCATCTTCTCACGAGATGTTCTGAGTATTTTAAAACGTCTCTTATGTATTTGTTTTATAGTAAGTGATGAACATTTGTTCAATTTTAAGCTACATAATTAATACAAAAACAGACTTGCAAGTTCTACAGCTTCCAGAGCCATTAGTGATAAATGAAAACAAATTTCCATAAAAATAATGTATGTCGATAGGTTTTGCCCCTTTTGGGACAGTCACCGTATATCCCTGGCCTAACTCTTCCCATTAAACCGACTTTTTCAGAGCAGTGTACTTACGTGGGAAAAAAAATCGATTGCAAACATTTTAAGGGTTCCGTACGCAAAGGGTGCAAATGGACCATATCTTTTAGCCTCAGATTTAAATCTTTTTTGAGCTGTATCTTTTAGAATGTTATTCGTAACTTTAAATTTTCACTACAATGTGTCTGTTTGTTGCTACATAATAGAATTTTTGGATGCGTACCTATTGCCGTAACAAGAAATAACTGATATTGCCATTTTAGTTAGTATTGTACGATGAACAGAACCTGTTCCGAATCCGGGTCGAACGTGGACGGTTTTTATTAAATACCTAGTATTTAAGATTAAATTTACGTTGAGTAACTTCTTTTTCCAACTAATAGATCTTTCTAAATAAAAATCTAATTTCCTTAATATTCTGATTTGTACTTACTCTCTCGCATCTGAGTACTTTCTCGAAAGCAGCTACTGCAATTTAGTTGTCTATCTAAGCAAATAAACCTAACTACTTATGATTTCGATAAATTTGTCTTTTTTTAAATAATCGCCTTGTAATTTTCTTTCTCTTTCTCGTAATAAACTCATACTAAAAAGAGGACAAGTGTGAGTCGGATTCGTCCATGTAGGATCCATATACTAGCAAGCATAGATTAGAACATCCACTATTTACGTACCGATCACCTACACCTATGTTTTTCATAGTGTGTGATTTATTGTCCAAGCTATGTTTGCAGTTTATGTAAATGAGCTATATCTCAAGAGCTGCTAAATATTGTCGTATCTCGCTCAAACCAATTTTTGACAAATCGTTTGACATACGGACGGACAAATATGACGAAAGTATATATAAACGGGCCCTTCGGCTACCGAACTCTAAAAAGGGTCAAATATGTTCTCATGACCCTGAACGTAAAGAATACCATATAAAGTCTCTCCAGCGGTGTCGCATCGACCATCGGTAAATCGAAGTGTTGAAGTGTTTATACCGCAACGCTACCATGTCAGTCCGAATACAAGAGCAGAGTACACAGGCTATTCCACTGCAGGGAGAGGTTAGGCAGGGAGACGTCATTTCTCCGAAACTGTTTACCGCTGCTTTGGAAGATGCCTTCAAGTTCCTGGAATGGAAAGGACTAGGCATTAACATCAATGGCGAGTATATCACTCACCTTCGATTTGCCTCGTCTTCGATCGTGGTGGAATCGCTGGAGGGCCTAAGTACCATGCTCAATGGCCTCAATGAGGTTTCCCAACAGGTAGGCCTTAAGATGAATATGGATAAAACAAAGATTATGTCGAATATCCATGTTGCGCCAATATCGGTTTTTGTTGGGAACTCTATCCTTGAAGTTGTTGAGCAATATGTCTACCAGGGTCAGTTAATCCAGGTTGGAATTCCAGCTTCAAGGATGAGGTCTTTCGACGAATCGAAGCTCAAGGTCGCTCAAAGAGCTATGGAGAGGGCTGAGCTAGGTGTGTCTCTGCGAGATCGAATCAGAAACGAGGAGATCCGTAGAAGAACAAAGGTCACCGACATAGCTCAGCGGATTAGCTCTTTGAAGAGGCAGTGGGCAGGGCACATAGCGCGAAGAACCGATAGCCGATGGAGCAGAAAGGTTTTCGAATGGCCACCATGTACCGGCAAGCGCAGAGTTGGACTCCCACGGACCAGGTGGTCGGACGATCTGACCAAGGTCGCAGGAAAACGCTGGATGCAGGCCGCTTCCAATCGGTCATTTTGGAAAACTCTAGGAGAGGCCTATGTCCAGCAGAGGACTTCCTGTGGCTGAAATGATGATGATGATGAATGATATACTTAGGTATATAAAAATCCAAGACCCAAGTCAATCTGAAAAATATCGTTTTCCATCATGACCTGAGCTATGAATATTCCTAATATTAAAAAATTATACTTAACTTTTAGTTTCGTTTAAGTATTTGAACCTGATGGGTTTACTTAACCTCAAATAAATTAATAAAAAGGTTCCCACTACAAATGCGATCAATTTCCGAAGATGTGAAAATTACACACACATTATTTTTATTACCTTGACTTCAAATGACCGAATTACCCATATTGTTGTCCAGATGATATACCGTTCCAGGGCATAATTACCTTGCTGTAATCATTGCCAAGCACAAGTTGATTGAAGAAAAATAAGCTTTATTCTGTACTGTTATAGTATGAGTTTGAGTAGAAACTAAGAATTAGAAAAGTTAGAAATGCTCGAGGGAAGATAATTGATAAAGTGAACTTCTGCCTACAGTGCCTACTGGTTATCATTTACTCTGTAATTAGCGCATGAATTATTTACAGAAAACTTGCTGGCTGCGTACTCTTGAGTGTTGTATTGATTTATACACGCCTTACTACTGCCTGGAACTAAGTTATTTTCTGTAATTACATACTTAGAATTATCAATATGGCTACCACGTACGTAACTTGCGCAGTTGACCTGAAAATACGAAAATTTCTCCGATATCAATATTTTTGACGGATAATTATTATTGCTTCATATTAATTTATAGTCGTGGGAGGTTTAAAGAAGTGTCCGTTACATGTTGTTCGAATGTATATGTACGGTATATAGAATGGATGTGCCATAATATCTACTTTAGTTATGTTGGATAAATGGTAAAATTTGTTTGTTCTTATCAAAAAATATGCTTATTACTATGTTTGGCTTGTATACGTTTCAGTTTTATAGAAATGTCTTAACTTGTCATTGCCGGTCATAATTTCTTCGCCGAAAATAAAGTAATAAACTAAGTTAGGATGTAATCATTCTAATGCGCTTATTAGCGGTGATAAATAAGCCACATTGAGATTTCCTCCGCACAAAAAGAATACACCGCCGATTATCGGACGTATAAATTATATGAAAGCATATATTGACAACTGGGCAATTTGTCGAAAGCGACTCGAGCACGGTTGGTATTTAACTCCGCGCTAATAACACGGTCAGAGCAGAAATCTCAATCGCTATTAATCAATGATAAGGCATCATCGGAGCCTGCCGCGACGAAAGCTGCTATTGACGAAAGCTTAGATCCTAATCGATTCATAAAACTTGCAGCGTGTTAATTATAAGCCACTGCAATGCGCTGGATGCGCCTGCGCCGCCGCCGCCGCGAGCATTTGCTCTCGAACCATCCTGATGTGAGAACTATCTTACAATCGGCGATTCTTCACAACCACAACCCTTTATTTCACTGTTTCCTTAACAATTATCAGGGCCGTGTTTATATGCGAACAGTATTTAATTAAGTTTTTGCAATGAATAAAACCACAATGGTTTACGAAATGCAAAATACGCTTCCTTTCACAATCTTTCGCTTACTACACGAAAGACAAATTGACAAAGCCTTGCAACTAGTGAGTAATATTGCGGAGCTATCACATCGGTAGGGAGTTGTTTAAGTGCCTAGTAATTTGTATGTCCGTTCGTGAGGACAAACAATGTAGTTGGAGATAATTAGTGCCTTAATATTACAGTTTGTTTTAACCGAAGCGTGAGTTGACTGCGACGGCGGCGGACACTTGGTTGTATAGAGGCATTTCGTGAATTAGATCTGTGTGCTGTGTTATTAGGACACATGCTCACTTTGTGTTTGCTCAGAACTCGTGAACGGACGATTTCAAAAGCACTGATGCGTTCATCTGACCGTCCTATATAATTTTACGCCGTTTGAACGCAAATTTTACTAAGAGTTGTAAGTTTACCTTCTTTCGTATCTGGTTTAAATTACTGGTTATTGAATATGAATGAGTACATTTAAAATAATTCTAAAGTATTAATGACGGCTATATAATCAAATTAGATTAATGAATGTTGAGTACAATTCAATCTATATAGGTAATATATTCGACCATCTCCGTTGTTTGTTAAGAGTTTTATTTGTTTATTTTTTTAATAAACCCCAAGATATAGTGCAAGTAAGATTAGATTAATCTCCAGATTAACATTTTCATCAGCTTTTTGTATCAAGCCATACAAGTATGTAATCATTATTGTGGTAAGCTGCGCTAATAATTACAACATGGGTAGCGCAGCCGTGTTGTGCCCTAATACAGATCATACAATAATCTGAGTGGTAAATTTATGTTTACTACAAGTAAGCATAAGTTTAAATAATAAAATATTTACATCGTATTTCGTCATTCAAGAAATCTCTTTTTTTAGTAGGTACATTACATGATATAGGTACATACGTCCGAATACTCAGAAGTGTTTTATTAAAAAACGCTTTCAAGCCTCGTAGAGTCACTTAGAGACAGCATGATTTAAGAATTTAATTTAAGAAGGTTCTGAGTAATTGGGTAAGTAAATATAGTTATAGATTGATTACTGGTTAGGAAAACTGCAGAAATGCTCTAAAGTTAACCTATTTTAACGAACGTGATTAGAAAACGAGTGACAGAAATACAGAGCGAACATAGTGTCAATCAATTTTCGCCCGTGGTGATTTCGTAACGTCACATGTACGTTCCCACGGAAGCCTACTGCGTTCCGCCCAGGGCCGTCATGTCCCGCCACTTACGTGTTTACCATAGGTACACCTTAGCTCAAATGTTATTATCTAGCCTAAACAATTTCCAAGCTGACGGCATGGAAATGGGCACGCATAAATAACTTGCCATGGTCAAGTTTGAGTATTAAATTGTCGGTTAGTCGCTGATGGATAAATTACTTTTGTCTTCTTAGTTATGGCATGTTCGTGCTCTGTGTATGGAAAAACTAAATCTGTTATTTCATATTTTGTACTGGACGAATAATATATGTATTTAATGAAGCTATCATGCAAGTTAATGAAGTTGTTACAGTCATGTTACTTTATTTATTTTTTGAAATAACTTCTGTGTCGGAACTTGGAGAGAAGTATTCAAATATAACTATTATAATAGCCTACAAAACAACTGAAATCAGACAGTGAGTAATTCCATATTAAAGCCGTCATTTTATTTGGATATTACCTAAATTTGTAGAGGGTAATGATACCTACTCAAGAAGATTGTCCGCGGATCGCCGCGGCGAGTAATGAAGCCGTATTTAGGCTTTGGTCCTATAATCAAAATTGAATTACCACGGTTGACATTCTTGCTTCACCACCGACTTTTTCTTTTTCTGCTCCAGTTCTCGTAGGCTAATTTGAATTTTTAATGGTTCTTAGTATTGATGGAATGTTATTTTTAGATTAGTCGAGTAGTCCGTCCCACAGATCTAATAAATTACGTGCGGTAATGATACGGCAGGTGACGTTATTATGCTTTTACTTTGCTAGTACACGGCTTCCGTGATAATTTAATGCCTTTAATAAAATATCAAGTAAACGGCAACAATTTTGTTAGACATAACCCAGGATAGAGTTATTAAAGCATTTCATTTTAATTTGCCTTGTGGCGTTCTGACTGCAGTTATTGCAGACACAAGTCGCTTTGGTTACGAATGATTTAGTATTACTATAATACTTGATTATTCTATGACAAAATCCGATTGGGTACCTTTTATTAATGAAAATTATTTTGAGCACTAGACTGCATTGATTCTCGGCATATCTTTAATGCCATCGCTAAAATTACGTTACATTATATAATTTTCAGAATTTTGTTCTTGATGGTGGCGTATTTTCCGTTACCTATCCTCTTCCATTCACATAACATATCAAGCCTACTTGGAAAATGCAAATTTTCCAGTGTTTATCTAGTTCTAGTAAATTTTCTGAAAACTCGTTGTATAGTACTTACAAGGAGAATTTTAATTTTATCATTTAGAAAATAAAGAGAACTTGTCTTTTTCTTTTGTTAACATATATAGTCACTAACTGCTTTGCTGACGAGTTCTTTTTTGTTATCGAGTTCACCGCTTCTAATTGCTTCTGTGGGTGTAACCGCGAACCAGCTCGCATTTTCCATCAAACCTATCAATCATTAGATCAAGTATCATTAACGCTTGCATTAAACCGAGCCATCCAGGCCCAAGCCGCTAAAGATTCTGATCTATTAGGTGAGTGACGCGGCACTCTTCGGCGCCGGTTAGCGCCAGCCAATAAAAGCCCACTTTAATACAAATTTAATTAACTGAATCTGAACCATTCTGTGTCGTTTACAAAGATCTTGTCCTTTGTAGAAGCACCGTGTAATGACTTTTAAGAGTTCATAAATGGTGTTTGTGAGGAAATTTATTAACTGACGATTTGGGTGCGTATTGTGCCCCTTTATTAACTCTCACTGCTACTACCGTGTTGGCATGATTAATGATGTGTACTGCCTTCTACATCTTTGGGTTATTTGATTATTAAGTGCATATGTCATTGATATATTAAGTGGGTGCTTGGGTATTCAGTCTTTCGTAACATGTTCGCTACTTCCTCCTGTTTCGTTATATCTTGGGCTTGGATAGAACATCTGAAAAGTTATCTTCATACCTCGTAGTTTTTACTTTCCATCAATTCATTTTCTAATGTTTGTCAGCCTTGTTTAATTTAGAGGTTAATACAACGACAATCAATTTATTCAATAATTAACTAAAGTTCATCTGATGGACCTCTGCATAGTACTCCCTAGGAAAAGTTTTTCCATGCACTTTTAATAAATCTCATTTCTACTCATAAAATAATGCATGTAAGAAAACACACCAAAAGGTCTTGTGAAACTTATATCTCTCTCTGTCGCTACCTCATAACAAACAAAAGTGACAATATAAAAAGTTCATTACTTAATGTCAAACTTTGATTATATAGTCTCGTCAAAATAAATACTGAATTTATACCTTTTCTAAATATTCACTCAAATTAAGTATGCGCGAATAATGATTGCAATGATCAACAATATTATTCAGCGTCTTAGTAAATTACATCAATTAGTCTGAACCATAATATAGACTCGAGACCTTTGATAAGAGAAGTGATGGCGGCACTTAAACTTTACTTTTACGGCTAATATGCCAAGTGAGCTCAAAATTCAATTTTACCGACATCTTGATTGCCCGATAATTTTTATTTCTCTTGAGGTAACAGTGTAAATTTATTAAGACTTTGAGATGTTTGGACGTATATTATTAAGAGCTTTTTATATTTTATTTTTAATATAATTACACGAAGCAATCCTTATGTTTCATAGTGTAGCATTATTGATTATTAATTTTTTATTTTCTCAGTTAGAAGAAGTAAGAAAATATGCATGTAGGTATATATGCAGATATTATACACGCATTTTGGGCTAACCAACTGCATGAATGGGTTAAATGTTAAGAGTTATATAAAAAAATAACTTTTCTTACGTTAGAAAGTAAAAATAATGAATTAATCCTGTCACATGAAGAAAAATGCTAGGTGGGTGTATGCACATTTGTTCTATCTTTATATGCGGCTTTTACATAATATTGCAACATCAAAACATTCTAAAAATATTAAGAGTAGTTTTGCCGCCCATGCAATTGAAACTCATTTGCGTAACTTGCGTGCAAGATGTGAAAATATCACAATTTTTTTGCAGTAAGCATTACGTTGTGTGCAATTGTTTCTTAGCGCAAGAGCGCGCCGGGAGCACGCGCAGGAGTTTCACGCAAATAATATACATTTAGCAACAATTTCAGCCTCACACGATCCACCTCTGCCTAGGCAACTGCAGTAATTGGCTGCGGTCATGCGATTACGTTCCTAGTCGATTTAATTATCGCAAAATGATCAGTGTGCCGGCCTCCTGCAATTTACTTATCAATCAAAAGCGACTCGGTTATTGGCGTTCCGAGGCCACCAATATGGATTTTCCACCGCTTCAGCAAAACATAGTGTACAGTGAAAGGCGCTGTTAGATAGAAGACGAATTTCGAGCACGTACGTAAACGCCGTCGGCCTGTAACGGTTGACATATACCGTAAAATTGTTAGTAATTATCTTCATTCTGGGAAAATAGTTTAACAAGATCTTTTATTTTTTATATTGCGACATTGTCATTGAAAGAGTCCGTTAAACTATTTCAGATAATTGTATCTTTGCAGTTTCAATCTATTAGCGAAAGTGAAAAAAAAATACAAACATATAAGTGGTACTTAAGTGGAAGAAAGAAAATATAATTTTATAAATTAACATACTGTGGATACTAATCACGTTCTAAATCTTTATTAAAATAATTATACATAAGGTTGTTTGCTTCTTACAGTTTCATATCACGCGACCATATTTAAAAGCTTTTAAAAATGAGTCTCCTAAATTAAAAGCCGGAGACATTATTAAATAACAATATTTGTAATAAATCTTGCCTATTACGGTATCAAAAGTCGCGCAGTGTAAACTTGGAGCATTACTTTTTGCTGGTCCTGACCATGTTGGGAGCTGAGCTTTAGTTTTATCAAGACATAAAGACCCTTATGAATTTACCGAGGATGGCGTTGATAAAAATGTGAATATAATGTGATGAATAATTCAGCGTGTTATCGGTATGGAGGCCGCGGGGTGCGGTAAAAACGCAACGCGGCCGACGCAAGCTGGAATGGCGCGCTCATGCGTTTTTACCTAATTGTCTTGGTGCTTGCACCCATCACTTATCTAACTGATTTAGGAACTGTGGAATTTAATGTTTTTACCATTATTGCCTGGGTTCATGAAGCAGCGATGTCGCTTGAATGACAATTAACAAATCCACTATTTAGGCTCCCTATCTATGCTTGCCATCTGCTCAAAATTCGAAATTAAGAATTCTGAAATGTCAAGAATGGTGTTCTCTGTCGCCTTCGTTGTTAATATAAAAAGCAAAGTTAGTATTGTAATGTATGGCGAATCTTTGTTTACTATCTTGAATTATATTGCTTTAATAAAACTTGGTTTTTGTTTCGTTTCATTAATATTTGTTCATAAAATCATTAATTTATAGTCATTTTCATAAGGGCTTTGTGTTAGGTGTTTTTATGACGCTTACGAATGTAAAGAGAATAAAATAAATTAAAATTCATGTCTCGCGCCGAGAGTTTCATTAAGCCGGTGTATCTGTAATTAATACTAATTTAAAGCTTTCATTGTTATATCTGCTGCTGCGTTCGATTATCAATTTTTTGCTAGACGCAACCACCTTCCTTTTAAATGCTCGTACAAGTTTAGTATTGTCGCTGCACAAAAGTAATGTAGGCTTTTGAGCATTGAGTCAAGGGGTTTACGACACAGAATGGCTGTTCGTTTGAAGGAATGGTTCCCGACAAGCAGTTAGCGTAGCCTCACGTTTGGCGCTCAATGGGACTGCTCCAATCGCGTCGTGTCGCTATTGTTGGCATTTTTATTTGAGCCTCTAATGTGGTTATAATTGTCTTTCATCGTTTCCGCAAACATTGATAGTGAATGAACTGTTGAAAGAAATTTATTATTTCCGTTGAATCAATTAGTTATTGATTGTTTGTTTTCATTGAGTAAATCTTAATAAAGAAGATAAAAATAAGGATAAATCACACAGAATGAGCTAGCCCCAAAGTGAGTTCAGGAAATATGTTTATGTAATGTATGTATTTTATAACAAATGCATTTATAAATAATCATCCAAGACCCTGGTCAAACTGAAGACGATGTTTGTTGATCTTGACCTGACTGGGGATCGAACCGGTAAAATATTCAGGTTTCCACACAGGCGGCAGCCTCCGGTGTGACAGTCTGGATATTTATAATTTTTTATTTTAGTGATTGTTACACATTTACACAAAATTTACATTTAATAAGGGCGTTTTTTACATTATTTATACACATCACCTTTCGAACACTTTACAAAGTTCATGTTCACAGGTACAATAAAATAACATTAAATAATATTTACTTAAGATAAAATTTACCTCGGCCTTATTTTATATCCATAAAAAACACAAAATCACTGCAATTAAAATATGGTCTTCTCATATATTTGTTTTAATTTAGTGACTTTTGCAAGTTTCATTGCAACATTGTAACAAAAATACAATATGATGAAATAATCAGGCATTCATTAATTATAAGTATTATCAAAATTCGTCATAGGGCTGTATCTTTTGAATCGCAATCGGTAGACACTAGAAATGTTACCATGTAATGACAACAAATATAAAACAAAATAATATTGTACGAAATATGAAGATGACTTAGTTAAACGATTACCAACATTTTTTACTGAGACGTCAAACTCCAGAATTGGATAACCTTACAAGAGACATGGAAGAGGTTTCATGCGTTGCGTAGATTCTTATACATTGGGTATCCAAAGAAGAAATGTGTTTTATGTAGCGTTTTTGTAGTTTTAAAGATTTTATGGAACCCTTAGTTTGTGTGAATGCGACACGCACTTGGCTAGTTTAATTAAATGTTGTAAACTTTAACCAGAGGACCTCATATAAATTCCAAGGAGAAATATGAGACTTACTGCTTTTTAAAAATAATTTGTTTTATACTTAGTTATAATCCAATATTTTATGCAAATCCCCAAAAATAACCATTTAATTTATTACAGGTACTCTGCGGCCACCTGGGCTAATCGGCGGAAGCAAGCCCAAAGTAGCGACGCCAGCAGTGGTGTCCAAGATAGAGCAATACAAGAGGGAGAACCCGACGATATTCGCGTGGGAGATCCGTGAGCGACTCATCTCGGAAGGTAAACAAATCAAACAATTATCTCTCATTCACTTACGTTGTATAGGAAGCCTTCTTATCCATAGAACATGAATGCCGAGGGGCTCACGACTACGCGTGTAGTCTTTAGTTTAGCACTTGTATAGGAAATGGAAAATTATGTACTTACGGACACTTTTCCGTGCTTTTCCTGAGCATTTGATTTGTTAATAACTGGATGTAGATTGAGATACGTTTATTAATTAAAATACAGTTTCACGGGACCAAATAGGCAATTTACTTGTGATTGTGTCTTTAAACTTATCACCTTTCCTTTGCAGTCAAGAACTCTTCCGTTGTGATTTGTGCTTGCACTCTTTACATAAAATACATAGCTATAGTAGGATATATTGTAAGAAGTGTATCGTGTGTATACTGTATAGGTTATGATACATGGCACACATGATGTACATATGCGAATGCGCAAATCTTAAAAGTAAATCCTGGTGACATTAGCTCTATGATTGTCAGTGCACAAAGGTGAATTTAGTCCTTACAGTCATAAAATTCATACTTTTAATTACTATTTTGTCATATTTCCTGAATTAAAGAAATTCTCTGCAATGTACAAAATCAAGCTGAGATTTTTAAATGTTTTTATTTAAAGTAGGTATCATTTACATCACGGGCAAAGTAAGCGCAAAGGGCAAGGGCAAGATGTTTTTAAAAGGCGTAATTTTTGTTTCTAATCTAGGTGGATGGTGTTTAGTTATTGGTTAGTTCATAATGATTTTTTTCTTCAACCGAGATTTTTAAGTTTCCATTAAATGTTACAACATGTTTTTACTCTTGTTTGGTTATTTAGAACGAAAAAATGCAGAGAAATGTATTATTATCTCAGACCATCTTCCGCCACTGCTGAGTATAGCTGAGCCCTCTCTGAGTGTGTATTTGTCATTTTCTTAAAATTTTTAAACGTCTCTTAAGTATTTGTTATAACGTGCATGATTAACATCTATTAATTTTAAGCTGCTAGTAAACATTTAGCAAGTATTATGTTAGGTCCATTTTACAGCGGGGATATGGCCACAGAATTAAATATGGGTTCGCGCGAGTATAATGTGATATCATAGGCATTATGAGGCATCGTGGGCGCGCCGCGTAATACCGGTGTGCGACTCGCGTTACAGAGCCTTGCGTGCTTGCAGCGCGGAGCCTGTTCGGGACGCGTCTAAAAATATAACAAATCTAGAGCAAAATATTTGCTACTGGCAAAGTGGCGACGCTTATCGAACCTTATCGAACATCATCAATAGAATGCCTGTTGCCATTTGATCAAAGGAGTACGAAAACTTCTTACTCAGCATTAGATAAAACTTTGGATTAGATCTGGTGTCATCAAAGTTATTTTTATCCACTGCACATATTTAAAATTGGCAGGAGCTGGGTCCGAGCAGACGAAGATAGATCTCGATGGCGTGCAATTCCCCAATTGCAATTCCCCAATCTATCTTCGAGGCCTATGTCCAGAAGTAGACGAGTGTAGACTAATGATGTTGATGATACTTAAAAGCTCGGCTCATCTTGGTGTTATTGTGAGGAAATAAATTTACACTATGAATACTTTTGGCAGAAATAATTAAATGTTTTGCCATGCGCCTTATTTCGCATGTAGTTAACATCGGTAGAGGTAGATTCATGTTTGCTTCTTGCCATTTTGAACTTATTTTCATACTGACCACTGTACCTACCTTGTACTTGCTACCACCAATTGATGATTAGAAGGTGCTGGACGTTGACAATGCCTATCAGCAATAATTGTATGAATTTCCTCTCTTAAAGCAAACAAAAATATGATGTATATAGAGAACTACATTTTCGTAGTAGTCAAAATATAGAATTAAAAAAAAAAGTGTGATATACACAATCATAGAAAGGCATTGCGCAACTACATATTGATAAGACGTGATAAGATGTAGGATGTAATCGACTTCATTGGCATCCTCCAAAATATTTACATATAAAAATATTTCTAGCGTCAAAACTAAATTGTTGATTGTAAGTCGGCCTAAAATCACATATTTTGCCTACTAATAATATTTACAAGGATGCCATGAATTCAAAAACACCCAGTATATGAGGGCATAAGAAATATGATGATACAATGCAGCGGTTTCATTACGATAGCTGTGGTTGAGTGACGTGACGTTTACAATTAGTCAGTTATTAAATGGTAATGCAGTATTTACTACTAATATGCAGCGGTAATTCATTGATATAGTGCGAGGGACGTATTCATTTCATAGTACCACCCAAAGGCCGGGTGGTGATGCGTTAAGGGGTAGCGCAAATTGAATTGAAATAACACAGACAGCTCTGACTTGAGGTTGCCTTAAAACCTTTTGACTATAAATAACCCAAAAGATTAATGCGACCTACCAATTAGTAACACAAATATTGCTAGTCATATCTACAATATAAACGCACGGTTAGATTAAAGAATGGAGACTATGTTTTAGTTAAGTTGCATATAATTGGCTGCGACTGTGGCGGCTATAAAATGTCATTTAAGTAAAAAAAAAATGGTTCTCTATTAACTCGAATCTACGTAAAATATATAAATTATTAATTTCAATTTTATTTATTTGTACCTGACATGGAATCAACCGAAAATCTATTTCATGTTTTTATTACCTCCATTTAGAGGGCGGTAAATTCATATGCCCGGGGCGCTTTATCTTAAAATACAACAGTGTAGGTTGAGTTTAATACATTTTCATGATATCCGTTTATAAATATTTCCGATTGTGCTACTTGATTTGTATTCGCAGCAGATAAAGCTGGAGTTTTTACTCATCATACGTGATAGGATCTCTTATATTGCAACAATAATGACATCACATCGCTTCACATAGTAAAAACTAATTTCAAATTCAGGAACCCTTTAAGAGCTTTAAAGAGCCGCTTTTGGGGATTTTGAAAATTCTAGTCTGTGATATTTCTTATCATGAGCTCAGATTGTGACAAAAATTTATGTATTTGTTTTAAAGTTTTCAAATAACTTTCGATTATGCGATGAGAATTTAAATGCAACCCTGTATTTTACTTACGCTTTCGAAGAAATATTACTTTATTTTGATATTTACTGAAATCGATTTATAGAGTAATTTGCGGACAAAATAAAAGCACAAGAAAGTTAAAAAGTTCGATAATACGATATAAAGCAATGCTAATATACTTTGCTTTCACGAAAGAGGTATTTAATTTAATACCCAAAAAAATGCCTAGTCCAAATAACTAGCGTAAAATCGTAGCGTAGCGTCACTGATTACCTAACAAACGTGCCATAAGGTCAACAGCTAATAGGTGAGCACTTCGCTTAGTCAGTAACTTATATCCAATTAACGGATTTGACTTATTGAGTACTGAACATTGGGTATTTCGTGTCGAATACGTTTTGGGGGTCAATAGGTAAAGCCCTTGAAGTGCGACCACGAATATGGTCTAATAGTTTTTTGTAAATGGCCGCCTGGCTTACGCGACAGCGGATACTGTAACTTGAGAAGATTATTGGATTTTGGGGCTATGTGTATCTAGTTTAGGCAGCTTCTATTGTATATTATGTAGGCTGTTGGAGTATGGTAAAGTTCATTATTGAATATGCTCAAAAAGAGTACGTATAAACAGATCTTTTGTTTGAAAAATACGCAAAGAGAACCATGTGTACGATACATTTGATGACAAATTCACCTATGTAAGAGCAAACTTAATGATTATTAAAAAAACTATATGAAGTTATCATTTAATAATATTTTATTCAAGTAGCTTTTGCATTTCGCCTCGCTGCTTTATACTCTACTCTACATAAAATATTTCAGAAACTTGGAGGAATTTTGGATTATACTTTACTTACTAGGTTTCAATTTATTTAATTTTTACGATTGAACTTTAAATAAATAGTTTTCTGTGACACACATAAATCTCATGGTAAGATACTTACACGCGCGTTCTTATTTGGGATTTAAAGTCTTATTTAAGCTAGCGTGTACAACCCTATCTCATCGTTGCTTCTCATCAGGCAATATAGGAGGGTCGAACGCATTCAAGTGATTCATTAAAAAAAGAAATATCTCATCTTACGACTACTTATCCCGGGGAAAAAATGTAAAGCTTATTCCTCTATACTGTTTCAAATGTGAGCGAGAGAGTTATATACTCGTATGTATAGAGAAAAAAGAAATGGAAAATAGGCGGGGTAGGGATAACAGGTTTCGCTATAATTGCATGCACATAATTTTTCAATTTATGTTACTTCATCTTATAAAAATATTCAGATTATATTTTTCCCACTTATCTTAAATTATTTTATTCGAAATTTAAAAAAAAAAAAGTTTCATACGCTCGAAAATGTCAAGATGAACTTTTTTTTTGTTAATTATAGCAGTAAGTTAAAAATCTGATAACAAACTGATAAAGTAAAAACAATGACGCTTGTCCACTTTCAAACGGCTAAGTCTTTTGTGAAGTGATGCATTACAGATGCTACCACGACACACATACAAAGATAACGGAAAGCATGATGGGCGTCTTAGCTCTGAGGCCAACGAGCCAATTGCGATAATTGCAGCAACGACACCTCTCGTGCCCATGCGTGACGTTAAATATCTACGATGCATTCAAAAAACGACTTAAATACATATCCATTTCGATATCATTTTCGCACCTAATTTATTTTCTTTAAGGTTGAAAACTGATTGCATCGCTGCATTTTTATCCCGAGCATCAGTTTTGCCTTTCGTGTTTTCTCTAGCGAGTAGTGCAGATCGGTAGGGTGCGTGCGATCGTCTGTGAAACAGGTTTCGCTTAGGACCACTTCTGGTTTACGATATCATTGGGACCGGATTAGAGACGATAACATTCTTGATGGGAAACACTGTGCTAAACTGAGTTGTTAAATTGGTTCACTGTCATTAAATCCACAGGGGGCGCTATCATCTCAAACTGCATGCTCGGTAAACAACTTATAAATATTTTATACAGTCATAGGGATTTTATTACATATTTTGAAAGCATATTTAAACTAGTTATACATTTTCATTTAAAAGCAGGTCATAAAAATGTGTCTTGGTACATAATAATAATCTAAAATAAATACTAAATAATATCAGTTTATAATAATTTTTTATAACTATTTGCAATGGTCTGACAATACAACCCAAAAGGTTGACATTATTGTACTGTAAATGATCGTATTCACCTTTCAATTGGCTACTTGACTAAAAATTTTTTCGTGTCGCTATGTTTCAGTGACAGAAATTCATTTCTAAACAAAAAACTTTTTCAGATATAGAAGTTTTAAAGACACATATTTTTAGACGATAGTTTTCAGACGTGAAAACACACTGCTGAAATGCCTACATATTTGTGACGTCACAACTTTGTATTTTGTATGGGCGGCGTGAGAACTTTGTTTGGCAGCTATACGAAATATAACGTTTGTGGTAATGGTTTCATAATAAAAGTTGCTTTAAATTTAGCGGACTACAATACAGTATAATTGTAATTTAAGATTTTCATACTTTAAAAAATGGTCCTATTCACCCATCTTTAAAGAAGCTTTAAGAACACTTAACGAATCGATATCAAATTAAAAGTGATCTTTATAGTGTTTTTAGATAGAAATTAGTATCATTAGAAACAAATTTAATATAATCTTAACATTAGGCAAATACCGAATTCAAGGGGTTCGACTATAAGTTCATTTGTTGAGTTATGTCTATATTAGAGTTTGTATAGTTTTAAAGGTCTCAACCCTAATTAATATCAAAGCTGACAGTTGATTACCTTGTAACCTGCCTTTGTAGTCAATATTGATAAAATTTATGCAAATATGCTTATATGAATTATTAAGTGATTCATAAGAGAGATGCAAGTGATTTCATGAAAATAACAATAAACTTCGACGCAAGCTCAGAGTCACAGCGTTGGAAATGATAAGAATGCAGTCTTACTAAGCATTAGGTAATTAAAGTTACCAAATGCAATGTCTGAAAGGTTCCTGACCTTTCAAATTTGGTTTTTAAGCCTTTAGTACCCTTAACGCCTTTCGCCTTTCACCACAGGCCCAGAGACTTAGCAACCAGTCATAGAGACCCAGCAGCAATATCTTATAAGATTGATGAAAAACAAAACCATTGCCTAGGTATTTCCATTTGTACAATACCGCTATCTAGGCATCCGTCGCTGGTGTAAACTGTTTGCAGATAGGCGGGTTGGTACATCACGTTAAAATATCAAAGTTCCGTTAATAAGTATGATCTTTCAGCCAGGTCTAAACTTTAAGATTTAGGTGTCTTTCGAAATTATTGTATGAATTTTCATGCTGCCTTAAGGGGGCACACTAGGCACAGAAGCGACGCCAATCATTTTATTCCTAATACTTTACAAATAGAAAGAAATTCAAGAATGTAAATTATATAGGCACTAGTAAATAACCTGAAGTATTTTTGGAACCATGTTTAATATTATCAGAATCAGTGAGAATTATGAGAATCAGATTACCGCCAAAAACGGACGTTTTTGCCGGTAATCACGTTTTCTCTTAATGACTGATTCTCATAATATTAAAACATGATTCCAAAAATTCTTCAAGTTATTTACTAAGGCTTTTATGATATACATTCTTGAATTTCTTTCTATTTGTAAAGTATTAGCCACGCTACCGGCAAAATTCACTTTTGCTAGTAGCATGAATGGGCCGGCTCGACCGGGGAAGTACCACACTCTCACAGAAAATCGACGTTCGAGTAGTAGCTTTACCGCTTCTATGCTTCGATCGGTGAGTGAGAGAGCTGGAGGCCTATCCCTCCCCTCCCCCTCTGGGGAGAGAAAAATAAAGGCTGGTAACGCTCCTGTAACACCCCTGGAGTTGTAGTTGTCCATGGGCAGCGGTGATCATTTACCACCAGGTAATAAAAAAAATAAATTTTACTTATTTTTATTTCATGACTATGTTTGGTGATACAAAAATTAATAGTGATGCTGTGCATAATTTTTTTTCTTAGTAATCTATATGTATTAAACAAAGTTTTATTTCTTTATATTTAATAAAATACACATATAGAATTTTATATTATATAGATAGTATCTTCTTAAATCATTCAAAACTAGCTAGCTAGCTTTTTTAAACTCAGTCATACGGCATAGATGTAAACTCATGCCGACTGTAAGATTGATTTAACAGTTTTTTAAAACTGATTTTAAGTTTGAGTTAGGTACTACGTATGTGACCTCAAGCAAGTAACAAGTGTAATTAATATCTCGGCTACTGCAACATAAAATACGATTGGCATACAGGTTCGAAATAAATAAAATTGTTGCAAAAATGTTAATTTGTAGTAATCGCGTAATAATTTTCGAAAAGTGGCAAAGTATGTTAAATACTAAGAACGTGACTACCGGCTGACTGTGTGCGAGCTTCCATGAGCGAAGGGTCGAACAATTGCTCAGTGAATGCTTTATTTTTATGTTTTTTTGCCCTTATCTCCGTGGTCGGCTGACATTATCGTCATTTGTTGAAATGTGTTTAAAATAATTGCTCCAGCGCGGCGCTCGCCCATGCCTGTTGTATGCAAAAATTGCACGCGATCCCGGTCGGTCGTTTTGCGTAAATGCTCACATATTTGTTGTAAATGCAGTAATATTTAAATAAATTCTGTGTATTCCGAACGTTGAAGTATTTCAAATTTACAGTTGGTCGCCTTTTCTACCGTTCAAGGCAATATTTGAATGGCCTCGTTCAATTTGGACAGAGGAATTCCTGAATGTAACTGGGATGTAGTTATGATTGATTCCATTAGACTCGACTATGGTTTCGGTGTATCAAAGCGTGTTGACCGGACTGGACCGCCTGCTGACAAGGGAGCATCCAATGACTGAGATACTCTATAGAAAGTACTAGAAGTGGCAAGAGATATTAATATTGTAGGTTCAAAATTAAAGGGTATTTTTTGTATCGTTTTGTATTTTTACTACCAAAAAACGGTGTTTTAACTCGTGAAGTTTTTTATCTACATAGTAACTAGTATTATTTGGTAACAACTAATGGCATAAGTTACACTATAAAATTCTAATCAATATAGAAATTGTTAAGTATATCTGTTTTAATGAGTTTAAATGATAGTTTAATGATATTTGATATGCCTAGCCATTAATCGAAATTAGAATGTTAAGGCGCTAACTTAAATGTTGTTTCTCAGCTTTATAAAATGTATTGATTTTAGGACAGTTTTCGGCTTGCTTCGCTGGCTCTCATTAAGTCCCGAATTATATTGAATATTTAGTTTTCCTGTTGCTCCAATGATCTACTAAATGCATTGCAATGCACACAAAATGTTTTTTTCCATTCGTTTAAGCAAGGTATTTGATGATTCTAAGTTCTTTTTTATTAATTTACTTATTATTTATAAACCAATTGAAATGCATTAAATTACGAAACTAACAAGACTAATGATGAGTGCGGTGTATAATACTGGACAATCTACGATTATTTCATTTATAGTGATATTAGGTTTTTATTTTTCTTAATCTAAAGATATTGCCTTAATTAGGCTCTTTTTAAAAAGGCTGTCTTGGTCATTACCTCATAAGTGAGTTTAGGTTTTCCTAAGGCAGCATTGTGTTGTTACTTTTGACCAAAATATATGCTTACATGATAACAAGGAACAACAAATACAATATTGTAATAAGTTCGAACTCTTCCTGCTGTGTGGGAGAAAAGAATAAACGTAGAATGTAGTGACATGCAATAAACACAAATTTGTTAATTATGTCCAATATAAATCTATGTACATATTATGTCAAATTTTTAATGGAATTAATATACTGAATACACAACATTTTAATTATTTGTCATATTTAATGAGAATTTTGTAAATATTCTTGTACACTGTAGAAACATTTATAAACAAGCCAGTTGTATAGTTGCCGCTGAAATTTAGACTTTGGCAAGAGTTTTATTTGTTTTGGCAATTTATTATACAGTTTCACAGCCATTGGGTAGCAACTTACACTATACAAAGTTGTATTCATAATTAGGATTACTAGTTTTTCCGGAAAGCGTCTGTTATATTTACTAGGTACGTCATCTTGTCGAATAAACACAACACCCATCAACATGCTAAACGTGGCCTTTCGGCCTTATGTCCTTAGGCTCTACTGTGTGTGTATATATACAGGCTGATTTAGAAACTATAAACTATATTAAAATCTCGGAATCTTTGTATGGAAGGTCTAAAATTTTTACAATTTATTCCTTACTAGTTTTTGCCCGCAATTTCTTCCGCGTGAAATTTGGTAATTTCTCGCATCTTTCCTACCGTTCAGGGGTTAAAATTTTGAAAGTGCCTGAAACACTCGTTTACTCATTTATTGATAGTATAGTTGAACTTATCTTGTTTCCCCATACAAACTTTCAAGCCCTTTTTCACTACCTTAGGTATTGAATTTTCAACCCTAGGACACTTAATTGTTTATCTTTAATCGTTAACCTAAGCACAAAGTTTCAGGTTTCTAGCTCTTAAAATGACGGATTTCCATACAAAATTGTAACCCCTTTTTCACCCGCTTAGGGGGAAAATTTTCAAAAATCCTTTCTTAGCAGGTGGCTTAGTCATTGCAATTATCTGTAGGTATGCCAAATTCGTTCTGTAGTTTCGGCTGTGCGTTGATAGATAAGTCAGTCAGGTTTGCCTTTTATATATTCAGAGATTTTTCTTACAATTCTGTATTTTGTTAAGGATTCTGATCCCATGATTACAATATAGTTCATAGGTTCAAAATCAGCCTGTATAATAAGCTGGAATATTTTCTGTAGTTCCTCATAATTGTGATACGTTAAATACATATAATATCGAAGTTCCAATTGAACAAAAAGGAAATATGTATTGCTGAGACAGCCGCTTCTATAGAATTGTATTCTTTGACTGGCACGCTCGCGCTTCATAAGTAATAGGATTTTAATGAAATTTATAACAAAATGAGCGCGCACACAATGCCTAGCCTTTGATGCCGACACGTGCCCGATTCTCCGCTGGGCATTGAAACTGACCAAATTGATTAAATTTCATAAAGAACTATAGTTATCGGCGTCACACTTTCCATTCATTTTTTGTGCCACAATCTCGGTTGCAAGAAATATTATAATAGATGTTATTATAAGCCGTCATAATATTGCTAATAGAACTTTAGTTTTTAAAGTTACATTCCAAATTATACATAGTATGTTTAAATCTTTGTGATATGGTGGTTCGGCTTCTTAAGTGGAAGCTATGAGTTTGAACATTGCTAGTGCCAAGTGGCATTGCTTAATCCCTCTTTTGTTGCTTAACTTCCGACTTCAAAGTTAAAAAAGAATATTTTGCGAGTTAATAAATGTAAAAATATAATAGGAAACAAAAATAATGTAATGAATGAATTTAGAATAAAATTAATTCTTTTTGGTTGAATTTTGAAATAAAACTAAATAGGCTTAAAACGCTCTACTTCAGAAGTCTGCAATAAATAGCGATCAAGATACAGTTGATTTTTTTTTATCTCAGTCCAAAAAACCAGAGTATCTATTATTTGACTTCAAATAAATATTAAATAGTCTAACTAGGACGTAAAATTGAAGTGAAAAACAATTTTGGGCCACAAAATATAAGGTGTTAACATGGAAAATAGCGTAATCTACAACAATATCAAATTACTTAGTGCTAGTAATTTTTTATGCAACTTAATTGCGTTTTTGATACAAGTTTAATCAAGTAGCAGTTTTTTGTTAGAATTAATCAGCACAAACATGAGAGCGTTGGATTGTCGACGATAGGTTTCGGGGGCGGTTATCAAAACACTGCGGCTCATCGGAGCCAGCTAAATTTTAATAAGGTGCCCACTACCGCCTTTGTTAGCTATGACGTGGCAATTTCGGACAATAGCTTGCGCAACTTATCGACTAAATCGATATCGGTTTACGAGGCGTTACGGGCGGCTCTAGCTACTGACCACGTTTTGATTAATTGCATTCTTCGAGCTCCGCGGTACTACGAGTAGTGTTGGGCCGATATTGACTGGCGCCGATTAATTAGCGAAACCGATGACGTGTAACTTTCCAAAAGGTGCTAATGATTATTGTCAGAAAAAATGTTTTAGAATCATATTTGTAAACGTGCTATGATCCGATTTTAAATTTTTTCTTTTTTTATAATTAGTAGAATCTTATTATTGCTCGCTAAGAAAAAATCCAACAGGTAGTTTCTAAAAATAAACTACATGACCATGTTTCTATTTAAGTTTTTTGACATTTACTAACAAGATCTGCCGTTCATCGAAGTTGTATGGCTGGAATAAATCAAATCGATCTCCACACAGCTTCCAATAAACCGATACATTTATTGATTTGTTACAGCATTAAATTGGTTCCCAGCAGTGCGTCGCACCAACACTGTTGCGCGTTGGAGGGTCACGGTCATGATTTTGGGACTCGTCTTTAGTCGCTTTAAATCGGTTCTATATGCCGTACAGTAGAACTTGTTGTGGGCAGTTTTTGTCCCCATTGTCACCTTATCGATGTAACGTGCTCGGTAAAAAATAACAGTTAATGTAAGTATACGGAACAGTGATTACTTTCATAGTGCCGATACTGGTACGCTATGGATTTTCGGCTGATTAATTGGAAGAGAAATTCATGCGAAACTAGACCGTTCTCTGCCCTTTAAGATCAGCAGCAAAAAGTTAATGCGAGAGCGAGATTGGCCATCGCGGGTAGCCTCGTTTTTCCGAGCATGGCTATTTATTACGCGCTGGCATACCTTTTGTTACTTTACCTATTCATTGCTAATTGAAATGGGTAGAAAAGCGGGTGCGCGGAGTAGGCGTTTAGCGCAACGGTTGCGCCTCGGCCCCCCGTCGGCTCGGGCACCTTTTTACTCGCAGCACGCTGCGGGTGCCGGCTGATTGCCTCCGATCTCATCGTTTTATGTTCCCCATAAAGCCAACAATAATTCATTTAGACGACGTGACGCCACTCACTCGTTAACTGGTTCCAGTCGTACGCGGCGACGTGATTTTGGTACGCCTGTGATGCTGTTCCTGTGACTGAAGTACCCACACTATGTGAAGGTCTTCACAAGATTTAACTATTTTTCAAACTTTAATGCGTTAATTTGAGTAATGTTCAGTTGGATCTTTGTGAACATTTATATTTAATAATTTAGATATAAATAGACAAAGACAAAATAGATATGGGAAAAGGCCTGAAGAAGAAGAATAAATATTTAAGAATTTAGACTCAAACAGAATTGGATTTTAAATTAAATTATTCACCCAACGTTCAAATCTAGTTGAAAAACAAAGTATATTTATCACTTCTTAAACACGTTACTTAACTATTGTGATAAGTTGTGTTCTTTAAACTCTTGTTAATTGGCAGTCAGCAGCCATTTTAGGAATACCAGAAAACATGATAATTTAGATGATCAAGGCTTTCAAAGGTCATTGTCACCAGTTTTAACATATTACCGAAACGGACTAGGTTGCAAATGACTACTCGCTTAGTCCACCAATAAAATGCCGAAGCTCGCACCTTAACGAGCGACCAAAACTAATTAGTGCGACCAGATCCGGTCCGGCATCCGTTCGATCGACAAGACAAACCGAATCGAAGAACCGGTATAAGTAAAACAAACAAACTAATTCATTCCGAACCATTAGGCACGAGATCCGACTGTTAATGTCTCAATTTAGAAACGAGCGTAAATCTTCAAAGGCGTGACAATTACTGTTACTTTCCGGCAATACAAACAAAAAGGTTTTCCGTCAATTATCGATAAATTAACCAGATTAAGCAACGGCGACGGCGCCGGAGAGCCTTATCTTCGGAGACATGCTACGCTTTTAGGCAGGTACCAACATAACGTCACGCACTGACGTTAACGATTTTTATATCAATTTGCTTTTTATTAGGAGGCATATGAGAATTTTCGGTTCTAGAAGCTTATCTAAGATGCGTTTCTGAAGTATCTTTAATCCTATTAAAGCTGTGATGTAAGCCTTTATAACCTAACCAAGTCATATAAAAAAACAATTAAGTGTATGGGTTGTACGCAACGTTTTCTGTGCTTCCTCAACAATTCTATGAAAGTGATTGTTTAATCAAGAATTTGCCAAAATGTTAAAAATATTCTGAATTATTAAAAAAAAAAGAAAAAGCAGACGTTAAAGCACGAAAGTTCCATACTATTAATACAACATTAGAATATAAAGCAAAAAAACGGCAAAAATCACGACTGCTGTATGATTGTACCCTTTAGATTTATTTAATTATGATTTAATTATTTATTTTTGAATTAAAACTAAATATTCCGTGACCGTTATTAAAAACGGCATAAAAATCACGTTTGTTGTATCAGAAATCTTGCCACTATCACAAAAAAATACTAGAAACAGAATAAAATGACTATTTAAGGGGGCACACTAGGCACAGTAGCGACGCCAATCATTTTATCCCTAATACTTTACAAATAGAAAGAAATTCAAGAATGTAATTTGGCGGTAATCTGATACTCATAATTCTTACTGATTCTGATAATATTAAACATGATTCCAAAAATACTTTAGGTTATTTATTAGTGCTTATATGATTTATATTCTTGAATTTCTTTCTATTTGTAAAGTATTAGGAATAAAATGATTGGCGTAGCTACTGTGCCTAGTGTGCCTAAAAGGGGCCCGGCGTATTTTTTGTTATAGGTAATGGCAAGAGAAATACATCATCTGTGAAAATTTCAACTATTTAACTATCACGGTTTATGAGATACAGCTGTTTTTTTTTCCCTTTGGGTACGGAAACCTAGAACAAAATTTGACGGACTTTATAAAAATTATATTTGACAAAATCTGTTTTTCTCGGTAGATCAGTACTTGTATCTTGTACGATACTTGACCATTTGAGTTTTTTTTTGTAGTACGAGTATAAAGTTTAATAGACACTATCCTAGTCTACTCGAACAACTTTTCCCCTGCTCATCCTAAAGATTTTTTCGGTTGCGTCTGCAGCTGTGATGCGTCGGATTTCAGGGATTCCTTTATGACTTAGAGGAAGTTTTTCAAACCGGCTACATGCCTGAAACCCATTTTCCTCATCAACAGGTCTTTGTTAGTCTCCACTGCTGGAGCACGACCCTCTCTGTACTACCAGAGCCATGTATTAGGCAGGGCAGTCAGAGGATTTGGCCTACACTATAGGTTAGGTTAGGTTAGGTTTGTGTAGCTTGTCTTTCCTTAGTCGACTTCTACGACATCCACGGGGAGACTTGGAGTGGTCCTATTCTACTCTGCCGGGAACCACACGGCAACATTTTCCTCAGTTATCTTTATCTACTTGTACAACTTTGTTCCAGTTTAATTCTGTCAAGCTTTTACCATCTAAAAACATCTCTCTATTTTTTTCTCCGAAACATTGCTTCTCTCACAGAAACCCGAGGTAAACAAAAGCGTGTAACAAGTAATTGAAAATAAAAAAACTGAAGCTCAATGCCATCACAACAACTTAGGTACTTGATTATAACAAGCTCCTTCTATTGAAAACGTTCTAACCTTTTAATAGAAGCGGAGCCTATTGTGACTAATCATGATTAAACGACTTTAGACAAATTGCATGACCGTGACTAGGCATGTAGGACCGGCCCGATCCGAAATCATTAAAAGAACAATTATAGATATCGCATTCCCACCTGCAACCTGTTGCTGGATAATGATCTCTTTCTAAACAAATAGTGAAACCAACAATTGACCGTACCCTATTGATCAGTTGACGAATCGAATTATAATGCCATTAATAGTATTGATAATCAATACTATTAATGGCATTGTTTTGCCCCAATAGCTCTAAATCTAAGACACTACCGCCAACTCCTAATTGTTGTCATTGTTCCATTTCTTTCTACCGGTAGGATGAAAATTGTTGCTGAGAAGCAACTATTTTTTGCATTTTTAGATGGGGAGATGTCATGGAATAATCGCAAACTTAGGTATCTACGTTAAAAAAAAAAAACTTCGCAATTTGTGAGCATCCTGACGTTCTCATTTCTATCTGTAAGCGTATTATTAGAACTTCGAAAAAAAAAAGACAAAAAAATAATGTTTTGCCAATTTGTTCAAGTACGACTGAAAGTGCGACTTGTTTTCATTCACTTCTCATGGAAGTAAAACAATTAACTTGCAATTTAAAACCCATTGATTTAATTGTTTTTGTTTTTCGTATGTGTAAGTGGCCAACACTGGTGTCAGATTTTTTAAGCTGCCTTAAGGCATCTGACATAGCTTAACGACTGCCATCAACGATGACAGCCGGGACCAACGGCTTAACGTGCCTTCCGAAGCACGGAGGAGCTCGAGATATTTTTATGCCACTTGCGGTCACCCATCCAAGTAGGGACTGCACCAGGGGTTGCTTAACATACGTAAGCGCTCATAGAGCTCACACCCACTGGACCATCGGGCTCCTCCATTGATTTAATATAATACACTAACGCAAACTCTTTAATTTCCTCATATTTCCCCAAAGCTCCGGTTCCCAGATAATAGTTTTTGCAGCGGTTAACAATTGAGTCAAAGCGAATTGAAAATACGACGCCAGAGAATCGAGAACTAATGCCGCTCATTGTTGATCAAAACGTTTGATAGGTAGGTACTGGTTGTTACTAAACAAAAACCAATTTAACTGTTCTGTTAAAGATCACAGGAGTTTTTTGCAGGCCGAAAGAATAGTAAGAACGAAGTAGATTAACTAGCGGAGACGCGTCACTGAGCTCTCACAAAACGATAACAGATTTTCAACGGTTTGTTTTCTTTTTACGAAACGCTGCTCCCAATATAATTAAAGATCTCGCCGGTAAGTGATGACTGGTCACCATTAGAATTATTCTCACCCGTATCAAGCTTTGACGGCGAGCCTGGCACAGAAGGCGGTTCTATCAGGCTTCGTCTCAATGCGCCGATTACGAAGCAAACAAATTGTGTGGAGGGCATCTTTTTATACTTTCGACGTGCTAACAATGAGCGGAGCCGCCAACTGATCATTACCATTATACTGTATAAGGCTTTGTGTTTTGAGTAAATTATAACAGGTCCGTTTTATTCGACGCGCCGGCTTGACGTTCGCCCGAGCTTCTAACAATAGGGCTTCATTACCAACAGTGACCACATTAAATCTTTATAAATAATCGCGATTTGAGCACCCATCTATTATTATAATTATTGCTCAGTCGTCATATTGTTTTATACTCAAACAACTGACGGGGTGTTGTATTTTTGTACGTCAATCAGTAATTTTCTGTAACAAGGTAACAAGCGTCTCAGAAAACGTCACTGTGACAGAAATACGTAAAGAGCATTCATTATGCAATTAAATTGAATTATTGTTCCCGTGTATAATTGTCTACGAGGTAAGACCTAAATAACTAGCTCCAATTATTTATGACTGAGCGAAACAACTACCTACACAGTGAATGAGGTAAACTGCGTGTTCTATGACACTGATATCTGGTCCTAATCACAAATATTATAGGTAACTCAACCAGGAATCGAAATTGGGTTACAGAAGAAAATGCACTTCGGCTGTTTTAACAACCACAATTCGCAATCAGTTACGGCATAACAATTGTTTTCATATTTACTTCAAATGTATCGCTGATTGACTGCAAATGAAACTTGATGCATAATTCCTTTTTTATAGAAAAGCATTTCCAAATATTACATTTAAAAACCATTTTACTAATCCATTAATAAATAAAAAAAGATATCCAGAGTCATAACCTTTACTTTAATACCACAGAATACATAATAGTACATGTAGTAATATATTTACTATACATGTGGTTTCTTTATGTAGAAAACCCAACTCCACAGAGTACGACAATAAACTCTAACTGAAATTCAAATAAAAATATAAGATCTCTCCACTTGATTATCATCTTAACATTGCCATCTTACAATGGCATAAAATTCATTATGACATTATCTTAGGATAATAATAATATCATCATCATCATCAAGTCTTTCTAGTCTGCAGTGGACTGCAGGAGCACGACCCTCTCTGTACTACCAGAGCCATATACTAGCCTGAGTAGTCAGAGGACTCGGCCTACACTCTCCACGCTGGCCAGACGGGTTGGAGAGGTCTCTTTGATGTTAATAAGCTTTGTTTAGCTTGTGTTTCCTTAGTCGCCTTTTACGACATCCACGGAATGACTTGGAGTGGTCCTATTCTGCTCTGCCGGAAACCACACGGCCAATAATAATATAAGCTACATCAATCATATTTTTTGTGATATTACGTATTACGCTACAATTTTTTTTTATGTATATTTCATGTCAAATATGTAAATGGTTAACATTAATGTCTAAATTTTGAGTTGCTTTGATAATGGAAATGCATTTTTTTTTCAAAATGGTATACATGTGCTTGCTTTTAGAACGTCATATTTATCTTCTTTCTTTCTTTTATAATGTTTGCAAAACAGAAAACTACAAGCGTTCCCACTGGGACCACTTTGCAGCACCTGACATAGCTTAGCATCTAACTGCCCTCCATACACTGTTGACAACAATGGTCAGTGGCTTGACGTGCCTTACGAAACTCTAGGAGCTTGACATATGTATTTATTTCTTGCTAGCTTTCGCCTGCGACTCCGCTCGCGTCAATGTCGATCCCTCGGGCAAAGACAATATAATACTAACGTAATAGACTGCCCACCTCATACAAAAATATTGGACCAAATTAAGGTTGCGAAAAGCAGGTTGTCGATACTAGATGGCGGTAATCTGCGTTAGCCTTTAACATACTAAATATACGGTGTCATTTTAAAATATTATGCCTAAAATATTGTTTTGATTTTTAATAAGATATATTTTGTGAATCATGTTTTTATATTCTCATAATACGGTATATACAATGTTATTGTGTAGTTTCGAGTGGCGCCATCTATGCGAGTCTCTGAGAACAAATCGTACGATTAAGGCGTTGAGACCACATGCCTCGGGAACTGTATGTTTTTCGGGGATGAGAGGTAGCCTCTCTCCATTTCCGTAGTCCAGACAACGTGTATGCAAATAACGTGATGATCGGTTTAGAAGCTACGCCCGCCGTGTAAACGTAACAAACTAATAAATTCACTTTCGCATTTTTAATATTATATTAGTTGGGAAGTTGGGTTTGGGATTTTCATCAGTTTAAGTGTGAACCACGCCCAGGCTTAACATGCGCGATGCACAATAAGCGCTATAATACCTTCAACCGCTAGGCTATCGAACTCCTCTACTCGATACTAGGTAAATAGAATAAAACTATCGAGACCGTCCGGCAGTAGCTCGACAACGAATTCTACGACAATTACAAGCGGACAGGCTATGATTAAATTATGGCACTTACGCGAGTGTTTCCTGAAAATTACATGGGATGCTCTCCAAGGCTGTGCTGGCACGCGATGCCTCTGCACGCATTAAACGATATAATGGCGGGCGATTTTAAAACAAGACCAATGACGCATCGGTTTTAACGCATTGCTGCGCGCACAACGCGGCTGCTGGGGCATACACGTTGGCAATTAGCCAGTTATAACGTACTTGAAATAAGAGGAACTATATCAAAATCACCTTTACTAATTTATTTTGTTTGGATTGGATCAGCGTTGGAAAAGCCAGAGATCACTCCGGATATTTGACGAAAATTATACGACATACTCGTACATAGAACATTTTTGGCTTTCTTATTGGACTAGGCAATCACTTATGCTATATATATCTATTTTTTAATAAAAAAAATACTTACTTCGCTGGCTCAGCGACCCGAAGTGAATTTTGGCCTCCTACATTTTTAACAGCCTTCCCACATAAAAAAAGACATTGTTATGAAACCGTCAAAAAAATAAAAAAAAAAATAGGTAAAAAAATGTTACGTTCAAATATCAAAGTCGAATGTTATGGCCTGTATCGCCAAATTTATTCAATGCATACGTACGGCTATCAGGTTAAACTATGTATGCACATTTAAATTACTGCCTACATTAATCACGTTTTACTCAAAATTAATTTTGTTACAGGTGTATGTAGCAATGCAACAGCGCCTAGTGTGTCTTCAATCAACCGGATACTAAGAAATAGAGCTGCAGAAAGAGCTGCCGCAGAATTTGCCAGAGCGGCTGGCTATGGACTGTACGCTGCACCACCACCCTACGGGGCCTTCCCGTGGGCCGGCGGTGGCGGAGTCTGGCCACCAGGATCCTTGCCTCTACCTCCAGGGGTTTCACCTTCGTCAGGGGTACCTCACCCAGATGCAGTACAACAGGGATTTTTGTCTTCGGGACGCGGGCTTATTGGTAAGTTATATTTTTTCACTATTGGAAATAAGATCTTAAAAGACAGCTTCAGACGTAATTCATGTCCATTGTTTGATGAGAACTATAACTGTGTAATTTTCAACAGACGTCGACGGAGATGACTCAGGCTCATTAGACGGAGAACAACCAAAGTTTAGACGGAATCGTACCACCTTCAGTCCTGATCAACTAGAGGAATTAGAGAAAGAATTCGAAAAATCTCACTACCCATGTGTGTCGACGCGAGAACGGCTCGCCTCCAAAACCTCTCTGTCGGAAGCGCGCGTTCAGGTAACGACCCCAATAAAAGTTTGTAATAAATTTTATATTCATAAGCCCACAGCCAATTAATAATATTAATAATAATGACATGTCTCTGAACTAGAGACGACTTAATCAAATCAGAGCTATCATTTTCACACCCATTTACATTCATGAATATTTGTAAACGCAGAACAGAATACTAATCACGTTTATTTACCGTTACTGACAGGTTTGGTTTTCCAACAGACGAGCCAAGTGGAGACGCCACCAGCGCATGAATCTCCTCAAGCGCGGTGGAGGCTCGCCCCCGCACCGCCTCACCCACTCCCCCTCCCGATCCCGTTCGCGTTCTTTATCCCCCGCGCGCGTCCCCTACCATACCCCTCAGATGGGCGGCGAAAATAGTGCGTTTAAAGCATTGTCCCACCAAGACACGAATGCGCTGAAAGCACTTTCGCACCAAGCACAGTTCGATAGTAACGCCCTGAAGGCTTTATCGCAACAGAGTTTTGAAGGTGGAGCGTTCAAATCGCATCCGGCGCTAGAGAATAGTGCGTTCAAAGCGCTAGTACCGCATTCAGCAGCGGCGGCGCTGCTTGCGGCGCAGTCGATACAGTTAGCTCGTGGATGTGAGTCAAATTCGGATTCCGACGAAGAGATTAACGTACATGATGAGAGCGATGATGAAAGCGAAAGAATGAAAAGCAAAGCTCGCTCCCCGTCGGCGAGTCCCAGAGGTGAGCGGCGGCCGCCCGTCAGCGACTTGCCGCTACAACTCACCAAACACGACCGCTGATTTAGAGCCATTCTTATTTATTTATTTACATAAAGTATTATAATCATCATTCCTATTGAATGTCCATGTTCCGAATAATTATGTAAATTAAATCCTAGAGTGCTAATACTCCAGTTTGTTTGTAAATTAATGTAAATACGTAGATAGTTAAGTTGTTAATTAATGCGGAGAAGACGAATGACTAATAAATTTAATTATGCACAAACGGTTATGCTTTATTTATAAAATATGGCAAAAATCTATCCTCCATAATCGCCTGAGTTATTTGAAAGATATCTAAATCACTCATTTCGTACTTTAATTATGCAGGAAAGATTAATATCTCTTTTGTATATTAATGGTATTTTAATGAAGAGAAAGCATATTTTTTTAAACTCGTATGTAAATGGTACCTTATTAGTGCAACTATGATGTGAAACACCTTAGTAGGAAACCAAAGTTTTATTTTCAGCAATAAAAGCACGGTTTCAGGAAAATAAAAGTTCCTAATGCATAACTGAAGTGATATAATAAAAATGTACCTAATCAATATAAATAGTTTAATAAACATAGAGTCACCGAGTTTTTGTGTCAAGTGTATAATTTGGAACTTCAAGTTTTATTTATTTTCCAATGTATGAAAGTTTATTCAGGATAAATCTATAAACTGAATTTTAAAGTGTCAACCGTCATCCGATTTAGCTGAATTGTTGCATATTTGCTTAAGTAGTTTTAATGACAATACAATAATGTGGAATAATTAAGCTGATCTGTTGTAAAATTACTCACCGCTCAATATCCCGAGCGCTAAATACTCCATAAACAAAAACGTCTAGCAAAATTAAAGCTATATAAAAGCGCTCACAATAAAAGCATTTTCATTGAACCTACAGTGATATTTATAATTAATTTGTCGGCACAAAAAACTCGGGAGTTTTGTTTTATACGTTTGTGAGAATTTTGATCATCTCATGTTTGGAACAGTATTGGCACCTTAAGTAGCAAATTGTTGTATTAAAATAGAATCGTAATGTTATGTACATAGCCTACTGTTATAAATTCTGAGCACTGTATACTATTTATTGCTTAAACATAAGTTTATTGTAAATTATAGTGGAACGTTCGTACCTACCTATGAAAAATGTCTAATAAACATTTTGAAAATTATTCTTATCTATTTTATTTTTACCTTTAGTAAACCTATTATATGAACTAAAAATAATGAGACTCTACGTTCAATCCCAACTTTAATATAATAAATGTGAAATTAAGTTTGTTTGTTTCGCGTTCACGCTCTATATATTGAACTGATCATCATGAGAAGGACATCGACTACTTCTCATGCCAGATAAAAGTACTTTTCCGAGAGATCGACACGCGAGAGAAGCCGCGGGCGAAAGCAAGTAATATTATAAAATAAAAAAAATGATAATGCTTTGTTCGGTTTAGCAAAAACTTCGTCAAGGTACATATATCAATCGAATATTTAAAACATAAAAAGAAGTTTACTTTAGCTGTTGAATTTTTCAAGTACATTAATTTGAGTATGTTAATAACAAGACATAAAAGTTGCTTAGCAATAATAACAAGGTGATAATTAAGTAATTTTACGGCCAATTAATAATGATATGTGTATAATGCTGTGTTATACACGGCATGCCATATGGTTCCTGGCAAAGTAGAATAGGACCAATCCCAGTCTTTTCGTGAATGTCGTAGAAGGCAACTTGGAAAACATAAGCTAAACGGAGCGTATAAACATCAAAGGGACCTCTCAAACCCGTTCAGCAAACGTGGAGAGGATTTGAACTAATCCTCTGACTGCTCTGGCTAATATCTGGCTCTGGTAGTACAGAGAGGGCCATGCCCCTGCAGTGGAACTGAAAAAGACCTGATGATGATGATATGTAAAAGTCGGATAAAGTTTGTATTTGTTCTATGTTTCTTATGCGGAGTGCATAAGTAACGGTAGCAAACTGCACAGTGCATATTCTCCAAGAGTCATCAACAAAAACTACAGCCAACTACCATCACGTACCATTGATTACCATTAGGGTACCATTAAGTACCTAAGGGTAACATTAATAAACAACAACTTTGACCAACTCCACCAACACAAATGTATGACAAATAGGTGAAAGAAAAATCTTCTGCCAAGATAAACCATTTTGGCATAATAGTAGAGGGAGCGAAAAATTTTGTACTTCTTACACAGTAAACAAATTCATGTGAAAATGAAATACCAGTACTTGTTTTCGTAAAAAGTGAAACCCAGTACCCCTGTTGTACCCGAAATATAAAAATACCTACCTTGAAAAATCATAATATAACAGCGAGCTCTAGGCTCACATACATGCAAAAGAAAAAATACTTGTATGTATATATTGCTTCTCTTTCCGCGCAAATTGTAAAAGCTGATCAAGGAAATTGACTAAATCTGAGGAATAAAGTGTTCCCAGACTCTGGCTTACGAGGGTGATCACGAATCGTCTCAAAGCCGGTAGAGGCCGGTTTCCGAAAAGGCTTACAGTACCACATACAAAATTTATAAAAAAAAAACAACATTTTCATACAAAATACCCAGCCGGCTGAATACTTTTATAAGGTTTTGTTTTCAATTTCCAATACAAGTTTCAATGAAAAGTTGTTTGTATTGACCAGCTGGGTCGTACAGTTTTTATTAGCATATGTCACTCATAGGTAGAGGATTATTCTGAATAACCTGGCTTTATTTTAATGATGGAATCAGATTCCCTACTAGAATATACATATACGCAAGAAAAAAGGAAAAAAAAAACCGGCCAAGTGCGTGTCGGGCCACGCGCAGTGTAGGGTTCCGTAGTTGCGAATGACAACTTTGAGTTTACACTGTTTACACTCGCACCTCACAGTTTAACGACCAAAAACATCTAACAATGACGATTGTATGAAATTTTACATTTTCCAGTAGATTTTATAAGTTAGTTGCCTATAACTTTTTAGTTTGCACTTAGTACCCAGCTCTGATAGTTTTCCTTTCAACTTCAGTATATATACTACTGCTGTAATTTTTTTCACGTATTCATATATATCCGTTTAGCAGATAGAGGGGGGGGGGACACGTACCTCTAACAAAAATTTGCACTTTAAAAATAAAATATTTCGGATCCCTAAATCGAAAAATGGTGTTCTCAACCTCACAATATTTTTTAAAGATTTATTTAACAATACCTCACACGATGGGTAAGTAGAGAAAAAAAAATTACTCCCACACTATACTTGTATGGGAGCTACCCAAAAAAAAATTTTTTTTCAAGATTTTTTCTACCACTTTTTTGCCATGATTAATATACATACCCATACCAAATTTCAGCTTTCTAGTACTTATAGTCTCTGAGTAAAACCGCGGACGGACAGACAGACAGACAGACAGACAGACAGACATGGCGAAACTATAAGGGTTCCTAGTTTACTACGGAACCCTAAAAAAACTAGTCTATCTGTGAACATGAACACTGTAATGAGTGCGAAACGTTACGTCTATAAATTATGTAGTAAACGCGATAAACAGTTTTCAAAACATTTTTTTATAAATATAAAAAAAGAAATGTGTATAGAACTTTAATTATAGAAACTGAATCGTAAATACAATACCCAGCAGGGCTAACATGCGCGCCACGACAAAATTTTGTCGCGGCATTTTCTCGATTTGTGACGACATATCTCTATATGTCGACAGTCGGTAACATGGCAGCACACTTAAATCATGTCCTTTTGTCAAATGAAGACTTGACCACGACTTGACGACATTATGTCGACGGTCTCTAACATGCACTTCAAATTTTATCGATTTTTTACATTTGGATTCGATAAGATTGTCGTCGAATTTTTCTTCGACGACAAACGACGAGAAAATATAACACTCGAATTTGTGCCTGCAAAAATGTTCAAACTGCTCAAATGAAAGACTGAGGTATTCGTATTTTTTTTGGATACCTATAATCTATATGTTTCAGGCAAAACCCTATTTCAGGATGAACTAGTTTGGCCTAGGCCGAACTGAATTTGCATATTATTCAAACCTTTTTAAAGGCTTAAAGGGTGCATAGATACACACAATTGATTACCAAAGTTACATCATTTCTGGAATTGTGTTTTCCAGGGTGAAGATTTCGAAAATAACGTCAGTTTTGAAATCCAAGATGGCGGACGCGAATTCTCATGAAAAATTGTCATGGTTGTCATCTTGTTGGTTTTCCGTGGCGTAGATTTCGAAAATGACGTCGGTTTTGAAATCTAAAACGAACTTCACTTCGAAAACCCCATAAAACGATACACATGTCGATTTTTAATGAAAAAGTCACGTTCTTCGTTTTGGATTCCAAAACTGACGTCATTTTCAAAATCTACATCCCTAAAAACCCACATAACGATACCCATGTCGATATTTTATAAAAAGTCGTGTCCGCCATCTTGGATTTTAAAATTGACGTCATTTTCGAAATCTACACCCCAAAAAACCTATATAATGACACCCATGATAATTTGTCACAAAAAATCGCTTCCGCCATCTTGGCTTTATAACTGACGTCATTTTTGAAATCTATATCCTGAAAAACGCATATAACTACACCCATGTCAATTTTCATGAAAAGTCATGTCCGCCATCTTACAACGACATTTGATATCATAATTGTAAGATTTAACAATAGTTTCATCTTTATCTTTATTCTTGTTTAAAAAAAATCTTTTCATTATTATTTTCCGCGCCTGGGTAACCATGGTTACGCTGTAAAAAACACACTGAATATCGGTGTTGCAATTTTAAAATAAAACTTGACGTTTCGAGAAGTGATAGCCAAGTCACGACGAGATACTTCTCTTTCATGGCGCGCATGTTAGGGTATTCGACATAATTGTCGAATTCGACAAGATATGTCATGTCGTCTAAGAGATATGTCGTGGCGCGCATGTTAGCCCTGCTGAAACCAAAATGCGTCGGAAGCGGTCGCGCTATCCGCAATTAACCCTTTCACCTGCAACCAAAGCGTGTAAATCTCATGGTAATCATAATTCCCGCATCTCAACCGTATGTGGAACAATTATCCTTTTTTTCCATTGTTATTAAATAAAGTCCCATTGAGTCCTTCCCGGATATCGGCAATCATCCCGGTGAAACCGAGGTCGCTGCAAAAACGAACAAAGCCTCATTAGCGGCAGAATTATACTGGCTGTCTGGTAAATCACTTGACATAGTTTGAGTAAATTTAGTCCATAATTATTGATATTATGACATTTAATTAGGATCATGTATACTCAGTCCACATAGTTTCAAAAATTGTAAACTGTCATTGATTGGAGGAAATACAATTTGTTGCCGCCTCTTCTGTACTCCGCTATGACAGCGGCATTAAATTTGTGATAAGTAAATTACTGTCATCAATAATTTTAGATGTAGAATTATATTTATGTATTGCAATTAATAATTTTCCTAAGAAACCTACATAAAATAGACTTTTTGAATTTAAATTTGAACCGAATAACTCTCCCGAATGATCTCATCATCATTACAGCCCCAAAAGTTTACTCTAGGACATAGGCCGCACTCATAAGACGAAGGATTTCTATCATTGGGTGTTTTGCCATACTCACCATGATTGGCAAAATGGTTCATGAGCGCAGTTTGTTTTTAAGCAAGAGAAGGGTAGGAATGAGATAAAAGTGTTTAAGATGTTACTTGCTCGGAAGTAGCAGTTTAGGTGAATGATACAATTGAGTGGACCAAAAGGTAGATCTAATATTTTCGGCCTTCTCGTACATATTCTTTTTCTTCCTCACCTTTTCCCACTTTATGTGGGGTCGGTACAGCATTTCAGTTTCTTCCACTTCACTCTATCGCTGGTAATACTCACACACACTTCTTACACATGTCCTCTCTTACGCATTCCATCCACCTTTTCTTTGGTCTTCCCCTATTTCTTCGACCCCTCTAACTTTTCGACGTCTTTCTCGTACATATGATTATATAATTACTCACTTCCATGATAATGATATCACGAAATATCCACACAGGCTTTTTATATAATCAAATTGAGTCTACTCGTAGTCTGTTCTAACTGCCATAACGCAGCCTGAACTCATAATTTAATGAAAAATATAGCTTAACTAAGAAAATGTTGCTCTTTATTACGGCTGGGTGTTATAGCGAATAGCAAATGTTCGTATTATGTAGATCCGCGCCTATCATTAACAAATTGCCAATGGTGCGGAGTGTTTATGACGTTCAATGTTCCGAGAGCAACCCTATTCTGTAAAACTGTTTGCAAAAACAATATCTCAAAACTATATGTTACTAAATGAAACAATTCTCAGTTTTTATAGCCTAGAATACAATCTAGACATTTGTGTTAACTAACATTTAATTAAATAGCGAACATCCAAACATTTTATTTATGCAATTTTTATGGTGATATAAACTAAAATTAAAGTCTCACAGCATCTCCTAACTATGCTCATTATCATGTATGATTGGGTAGCAAAGCGAGCGAATAGATTTGTAAAGTTAAAACAAAGCGTTCAGAGCCATGTCTGGTAATTTATAGGGCCGTCGTAAAAATCTGGTACACGGTATATAAGAGATTTCATTTATTCAGAATAGTGCGGCGGCGATAAAGTTGTAGGGTCGTGATAGCCGCGGAGTGTGGATGCATGTACGCGCGCCGTACCAATAACAATAAATTTTGTTCGTCGTTTGACGCGCCGTTCGGACACTCGCTTCCCAGCGCCGGTCACTTAGCTAGCACTGATGAGCTTACATTTTACCTCATTTTCGCAAAGTATTTTAAGATGTGTGATGTCTGTTTGTTAATTGACCGATCGAGCGTCTAGAGCGACCGAAGCGTTCCAGTTTCATCTTGGTCTGGCGGTTCCCCTCTACAGGGCGCATTTCTCAACCATCTGTTGTTAAATTTTGCAAGCGTTCAATAGTTATATTGTTCATTTTTTCGATTCAGTATATGGAAATTTTCCAAAATCGCCTAGTTGACACAAACGACCTAAGCGCCATCGATGTTAGTGCCGCTTATGGCCTTTGTGATTTATCCATGATTATGAAACAAAACAGGAAGAATTATTTATATTTTGTCATCGTCAAGACGGATAATTTCACTGATAGCGTCACCGGGAGCACAGCTAAGGTGATTAGCTATAATCAGACCGTTTTTGAAGTCTTCGAATTCCAGTCTAAGCTGGACATGCTTGGAAGTTCCCCTAATCCAACTAACTCCTAACCTTCCCTCGTTTACAAGCTGTTTTGATCGGCAGCAGCGTCGAAACCCAGATAAGATTAATTTATTCCTCAGCTTGTGCTACCTAAGACGCCTGTCTGAGGCAGCACAAGCTGAGGCATTCCTTTGCCTATTTTATAATTCATGGTAATGTAACTTTAATGTATAAATACGGCAGTAAATGGCTATTTTATAAGCCAAACAAACTGCGCTTATCAACTCGTCTGTAAAGCGTGGTGCGGTGAGTATGGCCCCCTTTACATAAATATATACGGACAAAACACACAGATTGAGCTAGCCCCAAAGTAAGTTCGAGACTTGTGTTTTGGGATACTAACTCAACGATACTATATTTTATAATAGATACTTATATAGATATACATCCAAGACCCAGGACAGTCTGAAAAATATCACTTTCCATCTTGACCTGACCGGGGATCGAACCCGGGACCATCCGTGTCGCAGGCAGGCGTGTTGACCGCTGCACCATAGAGCTCGTCATGGATGGCTATGATGGAAATCCTTGGGGTGGCCCATGTCCAGCAGTGGACTTCTTGCGGCTGATATGACTTGTGTTATCATCATCATCATCTGGTCTTTTTAGTCTCCACTGCAGAAGCACGACCCTCTCTGTACTACCAGAGCAATATATTAGCCAGAGCAGTCAGAGAATTTGGCCTGACCTCCACGCAGACTAGACGGATTGGAGAGGTCTTTTTGACGTTTGTAAGCTTTGTTTAGCTTGTGTTTCCTAAGTCGCCTTCTAATACATCCACGGGAAGACTTAGAGTGGTCCTATTCTACTCTGCCGGGAACCACACGGCCAACAATTTTCAAAAAAAGTATTCATGATGTTTAATTTACTTCGCCCTCTCATGTTCAGGTTGTGATCTAGAAGTGAGACATCATTATTGCAATGGCGCACAACCGTAGCGTAGCTCGTTTTAAGTTTTACGAGCTGAGATGTGCATGCCCAGATCTGAATATGTAAAGCAGTAGAAAATATCCCTACTTGATAGTAAGCACTATTTTTATGTGTCAATATAGTAATCTGGCATTAGTACACGAGGACTTTCAATTGGCAATCTTTTGAAAGGATTAAATAATAAGGATAAAGGTATCAACTTGTTATAAGAGTATGTTGCCTTTAGGCAGCTTGAAAAATCTGAAACCAGTGTTGGTCACTTACACACACGAAAAATAAAACAAACAATGACTAAACATGAAATGATATATAATTATTTTTCGGATTGAATTTCAGTGATCTGAGAGTATAATTATGTTGGATGTGTCATGCTTCTCCCCCAATGCAATTCGTAAAAGACGATTTAGGAAATGGGTATTAACATGGAAATTATTATTACTCATTTTTGGTGGGCTGACAGAGGTATAACATTATATAACTTTAAGTATAATAATATTTAGAGTTTTTACATTTTTATACTGATCGACAGGCCAACCGAACACTTTTGTATGAATATTATGAATTTCTTTGCAGTCATCCTGAGGAAAAGTTGTTCATTTTGATCGGCTGAACTACCCCTTGAAGACACTCAATAGCAAGCTTTTGTTGGGACGCTAACAAAACGATGCTACCTATATATTTTATAAAATCTAATTTATATACAATATCCAAGAACACAAATTATATCGTATCCATCTTAAAATAAAAATAAAATGCTAGCCGCATCACCTTATAACTGACATTGTATTCTCATTCATTCTCTAGTATTTTTCCATTCCTCCATCGCTTTCTACCTAAGCTTTATACGGTATGCGTGGAAAAAGAAGCAGATTTAGTTATACTCTCCCATTCCAGAGTGAACTTGGTGTAGCAAGATGAATTTATATTCTATGTTTAAATCCCTTTGCTCTCGCTGATAGTATTAAAGTAACACATTGACGTCTTATTTATTTAAGGTTATTCTAAGAAAACCAGTCAATATTATTTTAAAATATAAACATTCTCTTGTGTAGGTGCTGGCAAAACAAAATTACGTAAACGTTACAACCCTATATAAAAGTAATTTCGATAAGTAACTTAATAATGAATAAACTTGATTTTTAGGGTTCCGTGACAAAATATTTGAACCACGGATTTTTTACAGACAATAAGTAAGTAAGACAATCCTAGTTACATTCAAAGTTTAGCCTAATAGCTTAGCTAATAGTTATAAACGGGAAAACAAGTGTATTTTTGTTTCGCTTTCCTTTATTTTTCTACTCCTGTACTTTTATCTGTCATTTATATGATCAAGCACACAAACATTAGAACATTCTTAATAAGTCTATACTCTATTCTCCATAACAGTACGGCACAGCCATACTATAATGTCGCTATTACGATACGGCTAGCAACCACAGACTATTAAACTTAGATTTCGTGATTGCAAAAGAAGTTTTTTTTTAAAGACTCAAGCGAACATTTATTAAAAAAGAAGGTAGACAAAAACCTTGTAAAAATAGAGAACAAGTGCTTTGAACTAAAATTGAACCCAGCGCCCTCGAGTCTCGAGCTGGTGTGTTAATCGCTGCGCCACGATGGACGTCGGTAAGCTCGCTGAAAAATAAAAATTAAAAATTGATACACAACTCTTTGCGTGTAAAGTCAACTCTAACTTGTCTTGTTTATTCAGGTCAAGCAGGCAGAGCTATAACAACCCATAACAATAAAACAAAACGTCATTTATCGGGCTGCTAAGTTACTCTTTCAAAGTTATTATTTAAATTGTTCAAGTTTTCTGATCGGCAAATATGAAAATTAATTTAAGAAGTTGGCAGACATTGCCTCACTCGCACGCTATGTTTAAATTGTCACGAGCTACCATTTTGACACCGTTTTCAAGACGTAAATTGAAATCATTAAACACGCATGCTTATACAATTAATTTTTTCGTTATTTTATTGTCAGAAGGTTATTACGCACATTACGCAGGCTGACTTTAATATTGAGAATAGGCCTCAGCATCGGTTTTGAAGAAAAAACTATAGTGTGATAAACAGCATTTTGCTAGAGACAGTTAATGACAGAGTTGTAACTTCGTGGAATAACATGACTGCGTTATTTTAAATATTGGCGTTTGCTTAGATAAGTAAATTATAATATAATCAATTCTGTAAGTAGGCATTTACAGACGGGATTATATTTTACAAAATAAGAAGGTTTTATATAGTTAATTCGGTGCATTACAAATAGTTGAATAGAGGGTAATATAGTCTCCTTTCAAATATATACTTATAAACTGGAAGCTACCAAGTTACTAATTAAAGTCTACTTAAATATTAATAGGAAGTTTACTTCACTACCTGGTGTATCTCCAGCCTAAAGTTTTATACTTACAAAGCTTACCAACCTTAAGTATCCTTGGAGTGTTGACACAAAAGGAAAAAGGAGACTAGGCAGTTTATGATAAGAAAATACTCAGTTGCTGGTCTCTATGATGGCAGCTTATGGCTGGTTGCGCCATTCCTGTCACAGAAGGAGATATGAAAAAGCTTACAGTGAGTAGAAGCTTGCCACTATCGCAGGCTGCAATTCCGCAGCTATATTTAATTCTTAAATGGCTACATGTACAAACGCGTTAGAAAATTTAAACATTTTTGTTGTGTATGGTTTTTTTTTGCCCTTCTTTGGCTCAAGTTTTTTTCTAAGCCCTTATGAGGCAGACGGAGCCTATGCTTATAAGACTTAGATCAAATATTGGTTTATGGTGGGCAAGTAGGTGAAAAACGGAATCCAAAAAAGTGATGGGTTGTTAGCCAAACGTATTGCCTGTGTCAAGATCCATAAAAGATTCACAATTCCTTGAATAACCTTTACTACCTGTGCAACATTTGAACAAATATACTTCAAGAACTACTATTTATCCATAGTCATTGTCTATTAAGAGACATAAGGGATTGGCTTAGACAGGCTTAGATATATGGGGTTGAAAAAACCAAAGTCTGCAAGATCAAAGACCACATAATAAAAAAAATTAATTTGGTATCAATAAATAAGTAGACAGCAAGCGGGATATTTTTTCTAAATCTACGGGTCTTCTCCATTTTTTTGATCAAGTGTTATATTATACTCGTACTACGATTAGCGCGTGAGAAGAAACAGCTGGCAAATGATACGATTTTTATTGTCTTTCGGGCCAGCATGGAAGAAGAACCCTTCAATAAAGTACAAAATTAAAAAGCATCACCACATAAAAGCACAATTGTGCATATTTTTAAATTTATAGTGCCAGCATTTTGGTAATTAAAAAAGAAAGATAATTTACCTTCTGACAAATTAAATACAAGCATGTTTTCACAAAATTAAGTTATAAAAGGTATCCTCGATAACTTTTTTTCACACATTTCTTAACAAAACACCAAAGCATATGACATCATTCGCACATAAAATTCACATATTATTCATATGCAAATTGAGTGAGCAATCATAACATAAATTCTTTAATATGCCCACTCCGAACAACCTTATAACGGGGGCCAATAAAATAATGTTCGGAGCATAAGAAGTGTATCGCGATTTCTTGGTTGACATTCAAAATTAGCCTTCGATACCAACTGCAGAAGCATGTTAAATATTTTCTCTTAGCGTATCTTTACTTAGGAATTTATAACCGTATTCCTCAAATATTACCTTTTGCATTTAGTTTATAAAGTTTAACTTGAATCAGAAATGATTGCATTAAACAGATTAAAATTTTAACAACCTTCGGTTTAGTGTCGGAACGGAAATGTTATTTCAGTGGGTGACTATAATAAAATCGAGATTTATCTAAATATGCGGTCAGAGCGAGATGCGTGAAACGCATAATTAAAATTTTATATTCTCAACAAATTAAAAGAGAAATTAATTTCATATTTTGACTTAATTATTGTAGTAAAGATGTCACATAGCCAATAGATTAAGCAATTAAGATTAGAAAAACGGAAACGAAAGCGAAACGGTATCTGTGGTCGTAAATCATAGTAAAAAAGATGGAGGCAGTATCATGGTTTCCCATAAAATCATGAGCAGATTGGAAATGTAAGCACATTAAGTTATCGGGGGAATTATCGGGCTGCGCTCTACAATATTTATTTGTTTCTCACTCGGTCTAAGGTGCTGTGCTGAGTGTTCTCTCCCAATTAGGTGGTTATTGACGTTTTACTGTTATCGCGTAATCTCGGATCGGTGGCCGTATTTATAGTCCGGTGAGGTAAGAGTATCATCTTCTCACGACTTTTTTATGAGAATGGTTGAAGTAACGATATATACCTATCTTAGGTTACATGCGTTTTTATCCATTCTGATAAAAGATATTATTTTAGTAATTTACTAAATTAAAGTATTAAACTGTAAACTGTATAATATTCCTTCTATCTGTAAGAAATCTATCTGTGAGAATAGGGGGTAGGCTGTAAACTGTATAATAATCTCTTCTATCTGTTAAAGAAGAGGCAGGCTGGTACGAAATAAAATTATTAAAACAAATAGATAAATGCCCAATCAAATATTAAAAGAAGTGCATCCTGTTGTCCCTGTTGCATCCTCACCTGAATTGCTTTGGTACCCGTGGTGTACTTGTTGGCATTTTTGTGATCCATTTAATGTCTTGATTGTGCAACTATTCTTTTCCATCCAAGCTTTATTCCCGGTTGTGTCTGTTGTGTAGCTGAGACGCGTCAGAGCCTGGGGTCGGCTATAATGACAGCATTCATACTATAATATGATGTGGCGAAAGTTTATTTCGGCCAGCCACCTCCCTGACGCTAATACTTCTTAGGTATCTAAAGAACCGTGTACAAATACACGTGAAAATACAGTACAAATATACTGCGTGCGTTCTAATCGCTAAACCACGGAGCCTGTCAACTATTGATGTCTCGCATTAAAAACGACGAAGTAAAGACTATGAATACGGCCCACTGATACAGTGCCTAAAGTCGACATTTATCCCAAAAAGGGAAGCTGTTAATAGAGTCATTCAACGTTACCGGCCGAATTATCTACAAAGAGAGGAGTCAGCCCGGTGTCCATCGGAAATATAAATTTATTTGTGGTTGTCGCGGTGACACGGGCGCCCGCGCCTCTATCTCGCCGCGTAATCTTGAACATTGGCGTTAAAGAATTTAAATTATACGCCGATACAAATGAACGGGCGACCCCGACTTATTTATTGCCTTAATCCAAATTATATCGACTAGCTTTTTCTCGGTATCGGGCACATTGTCACGTGATTTGTACTATTACGTCGGCACCGACGTGTTATTGGATTATTATAAGTCCGGGTTACTGCTTACGAGATTTTAACAACGCTCTATCTATCGGTAAATAACCGTTGGAACGATTTCCTTTACCTATTAGATGCTTTCTCTGAAGATAAGTTTCTCCAGATAGGCTGACAGATTTGCATTTGTAATAAAAATATCACGTAAATATTTTTTCCTTGTCTCTACGTCACGGAAACAGAAGGAATCACATAAATATCTTCGATAAATATGTATTTATTCAACGGTAATAAAACTTAAAATAAATGATCTGTTTTTTTGTGTCAATCATTTAAGATTATGCAGAATACCATATAATTTACCACCATTTTTGTCAACAGTTAGCGAAAAAGGCATTAGTTATCCTATTAACTTTTTATTAGAAGCATTTGGTGATAGATAATGTAGTATATTTGAATTTCTCATAACAATTTTTCCGAGAGGTTTTAGCGGAGAATTCGAATACATATTTTTATTAATAATAAGTAAACAGAGTCCAAAACTGTTGAGCCTCATCACTATTTTGATTCCGTTTAACACTACGTAGTAGGAAATGAAATCAAATTAAGTGATCAATCCATAACTATTTTGACCAGTCGCATTATCTATTGATTGATCCCTTACATTTTCACCTATTTCATCGGTCGGTCGGATGCGACCGGGGTCAGCGTAGGAAGTGAAACAAATGGCACATTCTACATTTTTATTTTCTTTCAGGTCTGCATGCGTCATGGCGCATAATAATATGTGCCGCTCGAGAGTAATGCGGTTTTTCGGTATAATTTCTAATGGTCAATAAATCTACGCGCATATAATAGCTTTAGACCCAGGGTGAGGAAGTCGAGGAAATCAGAGAGTGACAGCTACAGAAACTATGTGTGTAGGTATAGAGGGAAGAAGTACCTGGAGTACAGATGCATAATCAAGTCAGCAACGGTGGTAAAACTAACGAGCAAATTTACTTGAAGCAACATGTTGCTATAAAATGGGTATCAAGGATCGGAACTAGTGACAAGAGCTATTGGGTATCTTTTAGGTTTACACCCATTTAATTGATTGTAAAAGAAGCTTGTATAGGTATTTTATCTGTAATTTGATTTTCTCTCAGACCTGTAACAAGGCTACATTGAAAGGAAACCAAGTTCGTATTAAAACTTCTATAACCTGACTATCAATAAACCTGATTCATCCAATGAATGAACTAAGCGCTGTTATTCATTAGAGCTATCACCTTCGCCCTATAAATTGCAGTACGCCGGCACTAATTAAGTGCAGCAACCAATTCACGCATGCGCATCGATCGCATTCTGCCTGCAGTCATCATTCGTCTTGATGCGAGTAGCAGAGCGTCTTCCTTGAACTGCAGACTTCGGAGCTCTGAGAAAGGTACAGAATCGCGTTTACATAGAGGTAAAGATGTGATTCCGTATCTCTCTCATTTAGCTGGGAATACAGAATCACAGGTAGGAAAAACAATCAAGAAAGCGGGCTTACAAAAGAAAATAGGGATTGTATATACGTGTCAGGTGTTATGGCATTCTCTAATTATAAATATTGCTAAGTTTACCGTCAATATTTTAAATTAACTTGGTCGATATGCGCAACAGAGAAGCAGCTAGAATATTTTCAGGATTTTTAATTTGATCTCGTGCCGGCATTGAACAATAATAAACTAAATAAAAAACTAAATCTCATACCGGTCCATGCTTTCCTTTACGGTAAATTAATTTCTTCACGGTGTATCGTGTCAATTGACTATTCTTTTACCGTATCTATTAAATGCAAAAAAGTGGCAAAAAATTCGATATTCACTTATGGGCGATGTATCCTCAGAATACAGTAAGTTTACTGTGAGGATGCGTTCTATACACCAATTAGATTATAAGGTATAAAATTATATTTACACTATCCAAAACTCAGAATTCTGATCATCATAAAATTGTAATAGTTTAATTGTAGTATTCTTGTCTGCTAACCATACACACAATAACTACAATACTATTTGTGGTAAATAAAGGCCTAAAAAATATATGATCATCGTCTAATCCGTAAGCCCATCGAAACCAGGCTTGAAAGTGAGGATTCCCTCACTTAGGAAGGATAGGAGTTTTTTGGACTGGGGGAGTGGGATAAAAGAAATAAAAATAAAGATATTTGGAATGCTACTTGCTCGAATAGATTAGGGAAAGAAAAGTAGCTCAAGAGGCCGGTTGCGCTTACCCAATGCCATACCTGCAATTACCGGACAGGCAGTTAAAGATGACACACCTGACTAAGGATGATATTTAAATAATGAACCTTATAAACGGGATATAACCGTATTAAAGCAATTTTCTTTGGGGACACTTTTTAGGCTCATCGTTAAGTAGGCATCTTAATAACAGCAGTCAACAACTGACAGAAAACAACAACATAAGGCTTTATACTTCTTTTCAGTAACAAATTGCTACAAACACCTTATAAGTGCCTTATCTGCGTGTAATATAACTCTATATCGTCACGTAAATTATTGCAAGACATCTCCATTTCAAAGCTTATATGCTAATATGAGCGGCGCAATCAAGTTTATTAAGTCGATGGCTCGAGGTGGCTCTATTTATCAATGCTACGTTCGGTTCATGAATGCAACTTGATTACTCGGTCACAAAGTAATCCAAGCCAAGTTCTATTTTGGGTGCAAAAAGAATTCTCTCCCAATAATGCTTTAAGGACATTATAACCCAAGAAGTCGGGATTTTCCTGGATGACTGATATAATGTCTGCAATTTTTTGGTGCTAAACAACCTTAGACTAAGGAACATAACATTACCAAACGAAAAGCTGTTGGTCCCGGCTGTCATCATTTGTGAAAATCGTTGAGCTATGTCAGATGCGTCTAGTTAGCTTGAAAAATCTGACAACAGTGTTGGTCACTTACACACACGACAAACCAACATTACGAAACAAAAGTGGCCAAATATGAGTCGGACTCGCCCATGAAGAATTTCACAACAGCAAGTATAGATTAGCCGAAACACAACTATCAGTTTTGGCGGGCAAAACTAACTTTGTATTTCATAGCGTTTATATGAATGACAAAGTGGTATTTTTGGGTTTGTGAACCACAAAAACTACTGACCATATCACATTTTAACCAATTTTGATTGAAAGTGTTCATTAAGATTTATAGCATACCTATAATTTGTTTTAGATTATTCACTCTAAGTTACAGTTAACACATTTTATCACGTTGGAAGTGCCTATTTTTCAAACGATTGACTCTTAGAAAAGAGTACCATAGGAATTGGTACCCATTTGTTTGTGAATCTGGAAATGCCCAAGGAGCCGGCTGTAAAAACTTGCGTTAAATCATATCATAGCACAAAGGCTGTTATAACAGTGGACCCCGGACTCCAAGGCAACAAAGCTAAAGATGAAGAAAATGATGGTGATGATTTAAGCAGTACCTACTCAATATAACTTTCATCATCACTTATACCTTATAATCATCACCATTAGGTCTTTTTTTAGTCTCCACCGCAGGAGCATGACCGTCTATGTATTACCAGAGCGATATAGCCAGAGCAGTCAGAGGATTTGGCGTTCACTTTTCACGCTGGCAAGATGGGTTGGAGAGGTCTCTGATGATTATATTAAGCTTTGTTTAGCTTGTTTTTCCTGAGTCGCCTTCTACGACATCCACGGTAAGATTATGACTGGTCAGATTCTACTCTGTCGGGAACCACACGGCACCACCGGGAACCATCCGGCAAAATATAAACTTCGGTTTATTCTAATTAGTACCTAGATTGCTACTTATTTAGGTTGAACGATATTAATATTCGAGATCTTTTGTGTGGTAAAAATATATGTTGAAAATTTTCATCTACTTCTAGTACATATATTTTATTGTCATCTATTTTTCCTAAGTGTACTTTCAAGACTGGCAAAGAGCTCAATATACATTGCCACTTGAAGACAAAAACATAAAAATCACGTACGTATCAATCTCGTCAACTAGGTAAGTAAAAAGCGCGGAACCATCTTACAAGATGATTAACGATTGGTTGGTAATGTAAGCTTTACGTTACCTTGTAATATTATAGGATGAACGATAGGATTCTCGTACATATTCAACGGCTGCAAAAAATAATAACAATATGATGACAATAGTTACTTTAAAAAAAATGGCAGTACGCTACATATTTTATTGTCAATAAGTTTACTAAGCCACGACATCAAACGACAATAGTGTATTAATTAAATATAAATGTATAATTAAGCTGTTAATCCTAGCCGCTGCTTTCGTTTTTCTTCCAAAAGTTTTTTTAAGTCATTCACCTCTTTGGAAGCTGTGATGTCTACATTTATATGTGCCTTTCCGTTCTGTTTACGAGCTATTTCTTTATCCGCCATGTACGTTTGGATTGACTTTTTCACTTCTTCTAAACCTTCCTTGGCAGCCGCTTTCTCTTCTTTAATATGTTTCTTTTTTCTTTCTAACTCTTCATTAAGCCCTATTTTGAGGGCACACAATCTTTCTTGTAATTCCGCCATTGACATTTCACATAAAAGACCAAGGCCAGATGTCTCTGTCAGATCAATTATTTTGGGGACACGTGCTTTCTTAGCGATCATTGATAATATTTTTATTTCCTTTATCATTTTTATCCTGAATTCTAACTCTTCTTGTTTTTGTTTCAGTGCGTTAGATATCAATAATTCTGACTCCTGTTTGAGTTTCTCAGCAGTTTCTCGTTTTTTGATAGCAACATTATTTTTTGCCTTTAAAAGATTCAACTCTAGCATTGATAATTTTTCAACTTGTTTCCGACTTTTTTCCATTTCAAATTTCCTCCATTTTTCAATTTCTTCGTTCCACATTTCTTTTTCTTTGATAAATTCTTCATATTTCTTTTTGTTTTCATCTTTTAATTTTCTTTTGGCCAACAATGCTTCTTCATAAGTTATAAGACCTTTTAAATGTTTTTTTTCTATATCAAGTAATCTTTCTCTTTCCAATTCTTGACGATTACGTTCTTCTATCTCTTCAATTTTAGCTGTATTTCTGCAAGTTGTCATTAGAGTTTGTAGCCACTCAACTTCTTCTTCTTCTGCTAATTGAACCCGCTTACTTATTCTCTTAATAGTAGCCGCAGTTTCCTTTACCATTGGTGAATGCTTGGTACTAGCTGGTGGATGAGGTTTGGGATAAGATTTGAAGGAATATTGATTTTCCATTTCTTGTTTGATATCCGATATTTTTTGGTAATATTTTTCTGATTTATCTTGTGCATAGTGAAAATTTTTATTTTTCACAATATTCAACATATGTGAAGCTTTTTCCTTATTTTTTTCATGCATATTTTTTAACTTTTGATCAATTACACTCTTTGTCAGCATTCGCTTACCTTTTATTTTCACTGCTACAGAATTTGGAGGTGTAACTGGAATAGATTGTGCCGAAGGTTGCCGCTCTTTGCTCTTTCGGTTCAATACATTTGGATGTACTGGTATTGTTGGCGGCTTCAATTTGCGACTTTCTAGCTTTTTCACATATTCTGCATAATTATGTGCCATTTCACTAATGTACGGTTGCCAAATAAACAATGGTGAAACTATTTTATCAGTTATATAAGTAGTATCATAGCTAGTTTGTGCTACATGTGCTATATACGTCAAGACTTCATTATTACTCAAAAACTTGGTAAAAGTATTTAATAACGGCTTACTTAAATTGAAAAGACATTTGTATAATAACTGCTTGTCTTTTGGTTCAATCTGGAATGTGACAGCATGAAATATAATCATAAAATAGTCCATGTCTTCTTCCGTTAATTGCTCATTCATTTTGGTTGCTATTTCTTTTAAGAACTGACCATGCTTCTGTATTCCTAAAAAGGATTCTGCGATCCATGATACCTTTGCATCTTCTGCACATTGTGGACATTTTTCTATGTACGACTTCATGTATTCGTATGGTGATACTTCTTGTGAAGCTGCATAGTCGACGATAATATTCCGAAGCATTTTTACATTCTCAGATATAAGAAAGTAAACCATTGTATAAAGGGTTTACCACCGATTTCACAAATTTTCAGAAATGGATGGAAAACATGACATAAAATATGTACGTACCGTACTGTACAAAACGCATACTGACACAAGACCTTTGACATATCTCAAATATTATTTTACTAAGAAAATTTTTCAGCCAACACAATGTGAAGGAGGATTGTCTTAAAATGAAGCAGTTGCCAGAAACGATAGCCGTGTTGCTCGAAGCGGAAAATAGAAAAGAGCATATAGGTAAGTAATCCTATTTTGGTCTAGAACTCTCGAGTCAATGTGATTTTACACGACATAAACTTTCTTTTTAGTCTACTCATCAAAGTTTCATTTACAACAAAGCAGTTTGAAATTAAATATTGAATATAATATTGTCCATGCTCAGGGGTGATCACTTGGAAAAATAAATAGGTGATCACTTACCATCAGGTAACTCGCTTGCTCATTTTCTGTCGTATTTCACAAAAAAAAATGTATATGTCTATTTTGTAAACGTGTTTATCGGTTTAAATCATAATATATCGAGCTCCGTGGCGCAGCGGTCAGCAAGCCGGCCTGCGACACGGATGGTCCCAGGTTCAATCCCCGGTCAGGTCAAGATGAAAAAATATCTTTTTCAAATTGACCTGTGTCTTTGATGTTTATCTATATATGTATTTATCATAAAACATAGTATCGTTGAGTTAGTATCCCGTAACACAAGGCTCGAACTTATTTTGGGGCTCGCTCAAATTTGTGTGATTTGTCAGTATATATTTATTTATTATTTATTTTTATTCATTTATATATCAATTACATATTTTTGGTAATGTGGAGTGATAAAGATTTTTTTTTCTTACACTGTCCTAATTAAGTGCCTACTCATACATATAAAATTCGGACATATTATTGAATAAAAAACTATATGTTACTCATCCATCTATCCAAATCAATTGGTAAATTTAAAATGTTAAATTTTATAACTAAACAACCAATTGCTTGTCAAATTCCGATTTATAATACACCCTGTCATGTCAGGAGTCAGGGCTGTCGAGAGTATTTAATTAGGTAGCCAGTCTGTTTTCGCCGAGCCTGTCATTAATCAATCTCTTGGAAAGCCGAGCTATTATTCGTCAAATCGACACCTCGGGCGGGTCCCTCACAGGCGCAAAGTGCAAGTCACACGGGACCTCTTAAAATATAATAATCGTGTTAAACACGACCATAAAAGCCATATTCGATTAGAGGAATTTTAAATAGGTTCCAGTCTTGTTATCTCCGGGCCTTTGTGGAACGGTAAGTAGGTGCGTAATGGCTTGAGTTTTTGTTCTCGCTCTGTATAATTGCTATTGCTCGTCGACGGCATTCACTGATGAACTTATTATAGCGTTGATAGGTTATTGTACTTGGGATTTGATGAAATGAATACGATGATTTTTGAACCCCCAATTACTTATATGTTAATTGCTTTAATAATTTTATCCCGTTGTATCCTTATTAAAGTATTTCTTTATATTGGGCGTCAGGATGTTCTCCGTGGCGTATTGACAAAGTTGCCAGTCTACTTACACTGGGTTCAATTCTCGAGCGGACCTTTGACTAGCGCGAACATACTTTTACTCCATTTTTAAGGAATTTGTCAGCGGCTCTGGAGATACCCAACGAGGGTTGGCCTAGGCAGGCAGCTGGCCGTAAATACTATGCCAAATTATATTGCTGCAAGAATGCAGTCATAATAGCATGCCCTGTCACGTCGTAGCTTAGGATGCATCCGAGAAAATGCTCAGGTGAGACTGAGATAGATCAATGGGCAAAAACCTGCATGATGATTAGATTTTGAAAAATGTTACTTTATTTATATATAAGTATCTAACTGTAAAAGATTGTAAAGGATTCTTTGTCTGATATCGATATATCAAATTTGGTTAATATCGTTTGAAAACTCTATAAACATAAAGATACGTTCATTTGTCAAACATGTGTTAACAGTATTGTGTCGTAAAGGTTTAAATGCGAGCTACATGTTTTACCATTTCTGGAGTACAAATGTTTTGTCAGATAGGCTTACTATTAAACATATAATAAATTAATAACAGCAAGTAGATAACACTTGATAAAATAAAAAGACGAAATATAAGTAGGTAATGAGAATGCAAAAACTACTTCTACTACTACTTTACTACTTCTCGAGCAACAAAACTTTTAGTTTTTTATTAAATTGAGGGTTTTATATTCCTGAGGAATTTTATTGTTAATTCTTAGGGCCATACAAATAACACTGTTCTGAAACAGTACCGTTTTTGACGGATGTAGACATAGTCTGTCACTGTCCTATAATTAAAGTTTGGAAATAAAAAATAATACTTACGTTAAGTACTATAAGATAGCCTTTTAAATATATAAAAAATTTTGTAATGAAGCTATTTCCATAACAGCAATTATTAACATAGCTGCCAAACAAAGTTCTCACATCACCCATACAAAATGCTAACTCCATCAATTATTTGTTGATTTTTGTTAGCGGCGTTTACGCCGAGAGGAAAAGTTGTGACTTTCCTTACCTTATATCTTGAAGAGTTTTAAGGTTAGAAGGGCAATATTTTCATTGACATTCCTATTTTTGAGTGCTCTTTCCATAGCATGAAGGAAAACGAAAATGTGTGCAAGTTCATATTTCAACTCTCAACACTTTCCAAGTCCTAAACACTGTTCTGACATCACATCTGTAAAAAGGCTAGGTATGTGTAAAGTTGTAACAAAATATTTTCGGTTAAGTTAATAAACCTACCTGGCTGGATTTAAATAAAAATGGATCTAAAATCATTAGAAAGGTATCGTCATCATCATCAGTCAGTCTTTTTAATCGCCACTGCAGGAGCACGACCCTCTCTGTACTACTAGAGCCATATAATAGCTGGAGCACTCAAAGGATTTGGCCTACACTCTCCACGCTGGAGAGGTAAAATTCCGAAAATACCATTAGAAAGGTAACTGCAAAACAATTTTTCACCATTTCTTAACTGTATTATTGTCATTTGTATCAATTTGTACATTTTTAAAATTCGATTAACAAAAGAAAAAAGTCTAAATCAGCTGAAAATGAATTTTTGTGTTTATGGAAATACTGCGGCCTAGGTAAAAAATAATACCACAAAGTTGATTCAAGTGTTCTGTGTCTGTCGGATTCACGGATAAACTTTTTATACAAAATCCATACCATATATACACTAGTAATCCCGTTCTTTACCAAAGCTTTGCTCTGCGCCAACGCTTACTACGTGTACTGTGTCCATCTACCCTAAGGTTGACTGGAAGAGATCGCCTAAGCGATAAGTCCGCCCTTGTGCCAATTTTGTTTTTTATCATGTTTTATTTTGTGTTTCCTACTTGGTGCAATAAAGTATATTCCATTCTTTCAAAATTTATGGGTATTTTTGTTCAAGGCTCAAACTTACATATCTATTAGATTTCACGATCACACGTCTCTTTATTAATTAGTCCTGCAGGCCGATTAGCTAACTCGGTGTACAACGATTTGATTGTCACTTCGGCATCCATTTTCATATCTTAAATAAAAATAGTCATTCATACTGAATCCGTAATGAATATTGAAGTTACCATGAAAATGATGTAGTTGTCAAAAGTTAGCAAATAGGCCCGCTGGTAGGATTCGAGCCTGAGATAGTAATAGCCGTTTGAATATTAGATCATCGTATCATCATACTTATCAACTCAAAAGCCAGTTCATCGTTAAGTATGGCTATTCTCACAGTGAGATAGCGGTGGCTTATTGACTCTGTCAAAATTAATTCAACTTCGAACACAAATCAATTTCAATACAATATTGGCTGTCAAGGCGCGTCAAATTATGCCTCTAATGAACTATGGGTCTTCTTTCTCACGTCTGTAGTATTTTTAGTTGCTCATTTTGGTATTTAACGTTCACACTTTTATTTTAATACAATTATTTCTTTTGTATTTCTTTTGTAGTATTGTACTTATTGTTGCTAAAAGTATGGTGGTCATGATGAAAAAAGTAAATGAGAATCTACGGGAATATGTTACTATTTCGGGTTAGATTATTTTTAGATTTATTCACTACGTAGCCGTCAAACGTACTGCGATCAGATTGCAAACGTTCATATTAAAGTAAATGTAAAAAGTAACTGAAACCGAAGAGCATGCATGAAGAGAGTGATGAGTATAGGTACATAAAACTAGAGATATTTTCCAGGATCGTAGTAAGTGGAGACTCATAGTCTGTTTCACCCCCATGGGAAATAGACGTGATATACAATAATTATGTATTAGTATTTATTTTGTATGTTCAATCGAGGCAAAGACAATATAATACTACCATATAGACTGCCCAACTCATAAAAAAAATATTGGACCAAATTAAGGTGGCGAAAAGTAGTCGTATGTGTGGCCAAGTATGGCGGTGCAGACTACCGCCATCTAGTATCGAGTGGCTGATTTAATCTGCGTTAGCCTAAAACTTACTAAAACTGAGGTGCAATTTTAAAATAAAAAGCTAAAAATATTTTTCTTATTATTTATAAAATATATTTTGTGAATAATGTTTTTATATTCTCATAATACGGATGATACAATGTTGTGTAGCAATGAGTAGCGCCCTCTATGCAAATCTCCGAGAACAAATCGTACGATTAAGAGTCCCACGTAAAGCCGCAATCCCATACAAACGTAGTTTCGTTTTAGTTTACAACAGTTAAGCCAATCTCAACCAAATTCGTACATACGACCGGATAAGGCATATTGATGTTTATAATCAGATTTCAATTTTAAAAACAATACCTATACAAAATTACAGCGATTTGAAGTTTCGTATCGAAAACTTGTACTCGCTGTAATTTGGTATAGGTATTGTTTTTAAAATTGAAATCTGATTATAAACATCAATATGCCTTATCCGGTCGTATGTACGAATTTGGTTGAGATTGGCTTAACTGTTGTAAAACTAAAACGAAATTACGTTTGTATGGGATTGCGGCTTTACGTGGGACTCTTAAGGCGTTGGGGCCACATGATCGGGGGCAGATAAAAATGACTTCCCTTCAATTTAAAGTCTGTTTGTCCTGTCCCCAACTTACGTAAAAGAGCTTGAATTAATATGACCATATGAAAGTGACCAATTATGATCTGACGCTATCTCCGTGTTTAACTCATCATCATCAGGTCCTTTTTAGTCTCCACTGCCAGGAGCCCGACCCTGTCTATACTACCAGAGCCATATCAGTTATGGTGCTCCCACACTGTTGTTAAGCATGTTTACAAACATTTTCTAACATTCAAATAAAATAATTTTTTGTTGTAATTTTGGTTTTAAAGGTATTTGTCAAACATATTTCTAGTCAATATTAGTAGCAGTGTGGAAGCACGATCAGAGCCAGAGCAGTCAGAGGATCCAGCCTACTCTTTTCGAGCTGGCCAGCCAGGGTGGATTTTAGCTTGTGGTTCCTAAGTCGCCTTAGGTGACGTCCACGGGAAGAGTTGGAGTGCGGTCATATTCTACTCTGCCGGAAACCATACGGCAAATATATATAGCTCCGGTTTTCCGTATTCCATCAGGACCTTGCTTAATGTTAAGATTATAACTCTCATTTTCTTTAAATGCTGTAAAATTAAGTATTTAGGTACTTAAAGCTGGCATTCTATAAATAATATACACTCAGCAATCATTATGCTTTGCGCCGGACGAAAACAATTAGCAAGGTGAGATGTAAATGGCTGCGATTTTTCAGTATATTAACAGCCCCAGGGACCTTGTTTTGCAGCTGGCTTAAATACAATTCATTTTCATGCATTGTTTCATGACATTCATCTTTTAGTTATAAGGACTGGATGTTTCCAGAATAGAAAGCAAATAGAAAAAGATTTTTTGAAAATACTTAAAGACTAATTAAAAACAAAAGTTAACTTTAGAACGATATTAATTTAATTTTCTTGATTCACGAATTGCACGATGGATTATGTGCGACTCCAACAAGTAATTAGTCAAAATTCGAAAAAAGTAAAAAAAGACGCGGCGTCACAGCGACAGTGGCGCTCGCGTCAGTGTCGCTATGCTCGAATGATGTTCACTAAAATTTCATACATTTGTATTGAACAACGATCTGTCGCTCTGTCGCGGCGTCACAGACGCGGCGCCACTGACGCTATAGACGCTCGTTTCCAAAGTCCACCTTTAGAAAGGATAACCATCTAGCTGCTAAAAAAGATACTAAATTAGATTCATATGTCTAAATCTCGTTCAAAAATAAATAGAACGTATCTAATTGGGATATTTTAAAATACCTACATTTATATGTTCATTCTTGGGAGCAAACACAATTCATATCAACATAAGCGCGCACGTCACGACTTAGATGACGGTTGGTTACACAACTAAACAATAATTCTAAATCTCTTTTTGACGCTGGAGAAAACAAGTTCCATATAACAATTATTGAACTTCTACAATCACTGATCTATGTCAGATGCCTTCAGGTAGCTTGAAAAATTTGACATCTTAAAATTAGAAAATTCAATTGTTAGACTTCTGATTTTGGTGTATAGAGAAAACGTGTAAAAAATATTTATATTGTAAAATGGACAAAAATATATAATTAAAAAATATATACTTATAAACTAATTTTAGAAGTAGCTGTTAATTTTTTGGAATAAATGCAGTACTTGACATTTTAATATTTTATATTTACCTCTGTGCATAGGTACAACCCAATTTGTATATTTAAAAAATGTTAAATATTTTTGTGCTTCAAAATCATTACAATATATTGAAAGGCTCACTTCAATCACAGATAAATTGAATTGAACAAAAGTCACGATAATTTCAAGCTGAAGCGGAATTATCGAAAGAATATTAATAAGGCCCACCTAAGGAGTTCTCCCATCAATCTCTCGGGCCAGTTACAAAGGATCTTAACAAAGAATTATGGGTCTTTATGTATGGTCGCTACTATGTTGGAGAATTATTGCTTCAATTTAATGACCGCTCCGTGATTAGACATTGCCTTTCCGTCGCTCTATAACTTTATTACATAAATCTCAGGAATACGATGCAATAACTAAATATCTCAACCAATGTATGAACGTTCATTAAAAACCGATTTACTGGTAGTAAGCAGTGGAGTACCTAGTCGGAGCTTTTACTGGTAAAGTGTAAAGCGCAATAACTTGTGTGTTCCGTATTCGATAACAATGTATATATTTTTTCAAATCCCTAAATCCTAATCCCAACTAATAATATTATAAATGCGATATATACATACTTCCAATGAACCGATCGTCATAAAATTTTGCATACAACAATACTTTTATTCGGGAGAAAACTGTTCCCGAGGGATCGTCCTTTAGGCGAGCGGAGCTGCGGGCGAAAGCTAGTAAGGTAAAAATAGTTCAAGAATAAGTTGGTTAGAACGGAATTTCTTAGATCCATGAAAAACAAGGATTGTAGCCGTAAAAAGCAAAAATAAATAAGTTTACCTACATAACTAAAATGTGGTAATAACAAAGATAGTGCAAGTTCATATGAGTATAAAAATCTACAGAAAATTGAAAAAATAGGTTATTGAAAGTGCAAATTAATACAAAAAATTAGTTGAAGATGCAAATAACTCACACAGTATTGTAGCGAACATAGAATTAAAAAAAAATTCGGTAGCGCATTACAAAGTTGGCTTATTTACTTCGTGGCAACGTTTGTATCAAATGCAATCTCTGTCAAATTGTACCAATCAATTTAATTGAAAAGGTACTGCCCTGTTTTGATCGACGCACAAAGGAACAAAACCTCAAGCCTCAGGAATGCAGTAAGGTCTTAAAGACTTAATAATTTGGCCTTTAATTATTGATTTTAAATTTGCCATAATTGCATCAAAAACATGGACATGTTTTTGTAGCTGTGTTCACCTAATTGATCGGTTAGATATATAAGAATGTCATCAGATCTTACTTTTAAAAATATACACATAAAAAACAATGTAGTCATAATGGCTATCAACCAAATTAATGTTTAGAACGAGAAGATGTAAAAATTTGATGTTTCAACCTCAGCGAGATAAATTTGATGACCACAGTTGTTATTTATTTGTTTAGTAATTTATATAAGGTTAGTTACTGTTTTATTAGCTGTATTAAATCAAGCCCCAATAAGGCAGCCATTCATGTTTATTTTTACGTAGTTTCTGCTCCGTATGTCCAATAAATTATTAACTTGGTCACTTTTATCACAGGACCGTGGTAACATTTATCGAACGTTAATAGTCATATGGATTGACTCGTTTATTGTAGATATTTCTTTGTTGTTTCTTTTGATTCAAAATATTCTTCCTAACATTCTAAGTCGAAAGAAACGAGAGGTGATGAATGGAGTAGCTTTGCTTTTTAAAGGGCCTAGGGACTCTTGATATATGCAAGTTAGTCCATAGTATACTAGTGGTTGATAAAGAACCTACCTAAAAATATTTTCCTTTTTTTGTTTTTTTGTGTGTAATAATAAATATGTGAATTCATAAAATTTGTCTTCTCAATTACGTAGTATCACAGTTGGTAATAAGAGAAGGTAATAGATAAAACGTAGTTCATTTACATTAACAAAAGACTGATTTGAAAATGGACTTACTAAAAATATAATTTAAAGAGTCTTTTGTAGGTACTTATTTTACCATTCAGTTCCTACCTAATAATCTCTTAGTTCTTAGATCTCTACTTAATTAATTTTTCGTTTTACTTATTTTCATGTGTTAGTATTTAGCTAGTAAATAGAATTTAATAAAACGCTTTTTGTAAATAAATTACTTAATTAATAATTTATTTCTCTACTTAGCCATATCCACACAAAGCTAGCGCAATCGACAAAGTGTTTCGATCTCGACTCGCTCAGTTTTATTGATTGACAAGCGCAAAGTCCGATTATATTCTCGCGACTTGCCACGGGCATTATCTGCATGGGCTCTTAACCTAGGCCATTCAATCAATTTGTTTATTTTGCTCAGGCAAAATGCCTTTGCTAAATAAATCAGAGTGTTGAAGATATAATTCTAGAAATTAATCATAAATTGTCATGAAAATACTCGCGTAAAAGCTTGTAATTTTATATGTGTCTCATACATATTATTCAAATTGTTAGTCTATCTGTTTGTGTGGGTCAAATCTTGGAAGCTAAATTAGAACCAATTTTTGACTTTCGATTGAGCTGTAATTTTGTATATTTTAGTCCAATGAGATAACAATGAATTACTACGGAATCAATGAGTTTTCTTGACGATGGAATCGAGAGGAGAAGGCACTCTGAATTAGGTGTATAAAATAAACGCCGCATTTGTCTTAGATAGAATTTTACAGAAGCTGTTGTTTTGCTTGTCACGAAAAACTGCGCCTCCGTGGCGCAGTACCTACTTAAAATCTACTACCCAAGACACATAGGTTTTATGATTTCCAGCACGGGCTAATACTTGAATTCCATTTTCACAGGTATTTGCCTGCGGATCTGGGCCTAGCCAACAAGATGTGGTGTTTGGTAGGCGGCCGGTCATTCTTTCACCCACCGAAAGCCTACATATCTGCGGATAACATAGGCTATAATTTACGCAAAAGAACTCGCGGGAAAGTTGCTAGAGTACTTATAATAGCGGACTACTAGCAGCCACGAGAGTCAGTTAAGAGAGAGAGAGACGTTTGTAATAAAAATGTTTCTTTGTACTAAAATAGGAATATACTTAATTAGAATGTAGGTGTACTTTATGCATTGCTAACTGCAGTTGCATACCTTTGATATAAACAACATCTACAAGAACTTTTTATCAATTTAAATACATTTATTCGATCAAAACAGCTCATTGATCCACTAATTTATTTACAAGTTGTATCACTAATAAGACGAATTAGATTATGGTCAGTCGCCTAGTGTGGGCATAAATCTTCTCGTAAGGTTTTATTGGACCCCGAAAAAATCTCTGATCATGACGAACCATTCATGTGTAATTGGGTTCAGCGGCTTCACATAAAATATGAGTTCTTGGCTTGAGAAGGTTTTATAGACAACATAAACACTTTATTGTGTTTTTGTCTGGATCTCTTCATACACTGTTCGCATGCCTGTGCTTGTTGGCTCTGAAGAGTACTAAATATGAAATAGCGTATCGTAGTAGTCGTAAAGAATAACTTCATATCAAAACAAAATATTTTATCAAAAATGGTGCATGGTACATTAAACTATCAAGACTAGGTGTACAACATAGCCTGTAACAAAATTGAATGTCCTTTTTGAGATTAGAATTCGCAAGTTATTACAAAACATGTTTAAGAGTTTCTTTTTTTCATTTAAATGAGCATAAAACAGTGGAAAGCTGTTACGCTCCTGTTGTTACATAAAGCATAACTGCAATTCGAGGTAAAAACAAAGGTGCGAGACACAGAGAAACACCAAAATTCCTATTCAAAATTTTCCGAGCGAGTTCCACTTGAGGTGAGGCTCATTTAAGCATAAAATTACATTGTCTCCCCGACATTGTCGGGTGGCAATGAACTGCACTTTGACATAAAATTGCTTGGACGTAATAAATCCTTTTGATTGCCTTAATAAAGGATGACTTAGGACTTCGATAGGAGAGCCATCATTTTCCCTGCCTATCTTTCATAGGTCGTGATCGTTAATTAGGTCCTTTCAGATCAACATAATGATGGCTTTAGGACTATTCTTGAGATTGCAATTAAATTAATGAACATACATCTCTTGTCATATAAATCAATCAGTCTACCTGTTTATTAAGGCAGCCGTTACTAACTGATCTATCAACACACAGCTCAAACAACTTAACGAATTGCACTGAAATTTGACACGCACATAGTATTGTAAAGTAGCCATTCGCTAAGAAAGGATTTTTCAAAGATCCTACAGGACTATTTGTTACAACAAATAGTCCAAAGTTTGTATTTAACGCGATCCGTTGAAAAGCTAGTATCATGATTAAATACAAGAAAGCCTGCAAAAGCCAAACAATGAAATGTTTTCTTCGCCAAATTTTCAAATTATTGCTCTCAATGGAAACATAAAAGGAAATCGACGTATAAATTAGACGCTAACAATTGCTAACAAGGTGAAAATACTATGTGAACGTTTCTCGAAACGACTGTAGAAATTACTTGGCCATATATTATATTCGGCCGTGCCTTTGTCAATCACAAGCGGTTAAATCCATATTTTGTGGTTGAAATAATAACCCTTGTTAACCTTAACAAAGAGTAGGGAGATATGTAAATTTGTGAAAGGATCTCCACAAAAAACCAAGTTCATGCTGCGTGTAACAGGTGTGTTCCTGATTTCTAATATTTGGTAGCATTGGTTTCGTAATTACTATCTTAAATATGGCATTAAACTTACTTTTTAAAGAACTTTTACCGTGGACTGCCTGACGCAAAACTTTCATTTTTTTATTCCAAAGGACGCACGATATGTTTTTGTGTACATTATAATTTTACTTGAGCAGATGTCTCGCTGGGCCTCTATGTGCCTTTTTTAATCATTGACCCTTTAGTTTTGTCCTAGTTTATATTTATTTTGTAGCTAATTTTCTAGTTAGGAATGTATAATTATTAATTACTACTGGTTTTTTGTCTAATCACTAACTGTATTAGTTTTATAAGTGGGTATCCCTACGTGTATCCTAACCAATTGACCGAGCGCGCGCAAAGCATCTCTCTTCAGCTTGGGCAAAATGTTCTTGGTAAGTATGTCTGTACGAATTTTCCTGTCAAGAGGTCATATTCCTCATTTTGGATTTTGGTGATGTTTGGGTAAATTTGTTTTTACAGACAGAACTCAAAAATAATCGCGGTAAGTCCCGTAGTGAACATAATAGTGATTGTGACCGCGAAAGCTTAAAATCATATAAATTTGTTTTTGCCATGATACACTACTATGTATCCGCCATATTATGAAAGAGTAAAAGCAAAGTCAAGACGATCTTATTTAAAATAAAAAGTGACAGTAGTGTTGCACACTAATGCACACGTCAACAAGAAACTATTTATTTTTTGAGAAAAACAGCAGATACATTTGTTACAATTTTATATTATCATTATAAAGAAATCGTATCACAAAAGTGGCGAGTAGCCGGAGCTTCTGAAATGCGCAGCGTAGGCGCTAGCGGTTGAATTTACTGCGTTCGGCTGCATCTACGGAGTTATGCATTATGAGGCCGTTATTGGCGGGTCCATAACATAAGTAACCTAGTAGGTCAAAACTATCGAGCGATGCGAGCCCTCACTATTCTACAACAGTACAAGTTATTGTTTTTTGTGAAATCCTTTATGACATTGCTACCACATCTCAAGATTTAATTAAAATTCATTTATAGTAAAAAAATACAGCTATGTGTCTCGCTCACCCAAAATATCATTCATTCTGGCATATCATGGCATCCTGTGGGAATGTCTTAAATAGAAAAAAAAAACCTAGTTAGATCTTTTGTTGACAATTTATTCTGTCTAACTACTTTTGCATTAAACAAAAGCAAAGTAATATTTTAATATTTTGAATTGGTTTTTTCAAAGTTTCGAGAAATAAATTTAAAAAATCAAAAAAAGAAAAATAATCTTTCGTAATTTTTAACCTTAAACTAGCTTTATTGTTTGCAACCTATTCCCAAAGAGTAACATAACAGCAAACTCCGGGCGTCGATGCACTAAGGAATTAATACACTCAGTATTAATTCCTTAGTGCATCGACGCCCGAGTCGACTCGACGACGAGAGGGAGTCGACAATCTGATCCAACCAAAACAAAAACTTCTATCTATAGTCTTTTCACAAATGTCTATGGGTAAATAAAATAAAGTGAAATCAATCCTTCTTTTTCTTTAAGTAAAATCAATTGAACACAATGCAAGTAAACAAAATGCGTATCTAATGTTCAATAAATAATATTTAAAAACCAATTACACGGATTGATCTAGCCCCAAAGTAAGTAAGTATTTATGTATACTAATTTAATTGTCTGCCGTGTGGTTCCTTGCAGAGTAGAATAGAACCACTCCAAGGCTTCTCGTGGAAGTCGTAGAAGGTGCCTTAGGGAACACAAGCTAAGCAAGGCCAAAACCTCAGACTGCTCTGGCTTATATAATTATGACTCTTGTAGTACAAAGTGTGTCGTGCTCCTGCAGTGGAGACAAAAAGACATTTGATGATGATGTTGATGTATACTAATTCAACGATGCCATATTTCATAACCGACCAGGTGGTCAGACGACCTGATAAAGGTCGCAGAGAGGCGTTGGATGCAGGCCGCTTTCAACCGGTCGAATTGGAAATCCTTGGAGGAAGCTTTGTGGAAGCCTATGTCCAGCATTGGACTTCTTATAGCTAAAATAAAATATTCTTTATAATAGATACATATATAAATATACATTCTAGGATCTGAAAAAGATCATTTTCAATCTTACCTGACCGGGGATCGAACCCGGGACCCTCCGGCTCAAAGGCACTTGTGATACCACTGAGCTCTATAGCTCAGTGGTATAGAGCTCAGTGGTATCACAAGCCTGAAAGAAACAGTATCCAAAAGAATAGATAGGTTTCAAAATTGTATGAGATTTTTAGTGTGTGCGTTTTTTTTCTATTGGACCTAATTTAGTATTGATTTCGTACACAGATGCGTGAACTTATCTTTCTTTTCCTTATACTGCGACAAAACTGACTGTAGTAGAAGTCTACTGTACTCAGATTCCATATCGTATTGGATTGTCCACAATAAACATTATTTGTTCATTTCATTACAGTCATTTATGAGCTCCGATATTATTATCGATAAAATAGGTCTAGGGTTTCTAATCAATTCAAGTGAGACATAGGAAGGAAGATTAAAGTAATTTACCGTTATTTGCGATACTAACAAAGGATATATGTTTATGCTAATCACTGGTACTTGAATTGTGTGTATGATTGTTATCCATGATTGAAGGTTATGCTCATTTATTTATTGTTTTATTTTATGAAAATTGTATTATATAGTGACAGCACCCAGCAATTAATTGTTTTATTCCTATATCGTATCGAATTTATGAAATCTGTCATGTCCATTAACTAGTAAATTACTTGTAGTATTTTGGTAATATTAACTAACTTGTGAATCTTATACGTTTTTACTACCGAACACATTACATCATTACCGGAACTGGGAGCGAAAGCTCATCCTATAATTAGCTGACAATATGTACCTAACAATAAAATTGCTTTAGAAATCATGCCTTGCCTACTTTTTTTATGTTTGTTTGACCGCAAAAGAGCAGATGACCCACCTGATGGAAAGTGGTCACCGTCGCCCATGGTCATCTGCAACACCAGAAGAGGTGCTGATGCGTTGCCGACTGTTATGACGACTTTTGAAGGACCCAAAGTCATAGCACACAGGGAAAACTACCCGGGAGGGGCCTAGTATATAATTTGTAGTTAAAAAAGGACATAACTGTGTGGTAGATAATTTGGCAATTCAATTTATTTCATCATTATCATCAGGTCTCTTTCTCCACTGCAGGAGCACGACCCTCTTTAGTAGGCCCTGGTAGTACACCAGGGCCATATATTAGCAAGAGCAGTCAAAGGCTTTGGCCTACACTCTCCACGCTGGCCAAACGGGTTGGAGAGGTCCCTTTGATGTTTAGAAGCTTTGTTTAGCTTGTGTTTCCTAAGTCGCCTTTTACGACATCCACGGGCAGAATTGGAGTGGTTCTTTTCTACTCTACCGGGAACCACGCACGGCCGGTGCACTAAACTTATTTATTCTATTAGTATTAAAAAGTAGTACGTATGTCATACATCTACCTACACACAACTGGCTTGTGTAATCAGCGCCAAGTTAATCGAGGATATTAACTCCACGCGATTCCAGCCGTACTCGTAAAATATGTAAATGCTGTTGATTGCTGGTCATTGTGGGGCATTGCGTAAAGCGGCAGCCTCGCTGGGCTTCTGCCGGTAGTAAGCGGATTGCGACTAGTGGCTCTCAAAATGTAATGTTTAACAAAAATATTTTTTTTAAATACCCTACGACACAGATTTTCATGAACTATGGCTAGGAACACTCAAGATAGAATTGATGACCCAAAAAAACGTTTGGGAGCTATGATACCACAGACAGACACACACACTGACACGTTAAACTTATAACACTCCTCTCCTTTTGCGTCAGAGGTTAAAAATGAACTAGAAAAGGTTTTGAGTAAACCGACCCAGACTAAAATTGGCCGCCCCTTCAATGTCTGCACTTTAGGCTCCAATACTTCCTACTACGACTTCCTATGATAATTGGCTTCTGGGATAATTTTGCTTCTATTCGACCCATTGATGACAAGTTTGTGACTTTATGGGCGACATTATGATAAAGACTTTGTTGTCAGCAGGTTTGTGGGTAACTTGATCATTTAACATTTAAAATACATTATCCGGGGACCTATCCACGACACGATATGTGCATTTTCTGCTTTTTCCATTCAAAACAATATACTTCCTATCAACGAGTGTTACCACATGTTTCCGTCATGATTCTATTTGATATGTCTATTTGAGTGTAGAAAATTAAAAAAAAATTAAATAACAAACAAATAGCAATATAATTCATTTATACTAATATTATATAGAGGAAAGATTTGATTGTTTGTTTGTTTATTTATTTGAATTGAAAAGGATCCAAAAGTACTGGACTGATTTTCAAAATAAATTCTTTCACCTTTTGGAAGCTAATTTGAACGGGAAAATTGCTTGTCATTTATTAATCTAAAATTACGTAAAAGCTCAAAAAAAATTTGAGAGCACTTGACCTAAGATGTCGTATTTTATTTCCCAGAGACAAGATTTATATCCGCCAATGCCATTACACTAGTTGTGCACTTGTGCATGCTCCAATACGATAACTTTCCGCGTTTATTGTCAAAGTTGTTCCGAAGGCTGCAACTAATGTCATAAAATTGCAAATTTTTGTATATGAAACTGATATGACAGATTATAGAAGAGAAAGTAAATATACAATATTTGTAGAAAAACGGAGAAGTAGATAATTCATTATTATTTTTTTTAATTTAAATATAATTTAAAGTTTTAGGAGTAGTCTAGCTTTATTAAGGTAAGCTTAAAAAAGCACTCCGTAAAGCTTTACTTTCGTACTCTTAACTGTAAATAGTAGTTTATAATTTGAAGTATAGGGACAAGACAAAATTTCAAAATTTATGACATAACTCATAATCAAATCAAATTTAAAAAATATAATAGCTGAATGCCCTAGTAAATTACTTGTAGTATTTTTAATTTGATGAATTAAGAGAACGAATTATTACCTTAAACTTAGATTATAATATCTATGAAAAGTAATAAAAAAAAAAACTACAAGTAATTCACTAGGGCATTCAGCTATTAGATTTTTTAAATTTGATTTAATTAAGTGTTAAATAATTAATTGCTGGGTGGCGCTAGTGTCTCGTATCGTCTGATACCACAGAGCCTTAAATGAAAACGTCAAACCAGCTTCTTCGTCATTTCACTACACAACAATTCCTCAGATTCATCAATTGATATTTTAAAACCTATCTGAACTTGTTCATAAGCAAGCAGACAGTGACAGTTCCTAAAAAAGGTGACCTCTCCCAGGTTTTCATGTGTACGGTGTGCGGTCGTGCTCTCGGTGACGAGCGGCGATTGATCGATGATTACATCTTAATCCCGAATGTCCCGGACCTATGCACCCACTGCGCGGGACGCAGTGAACTCCCAAGTATGGAGCCTGTTACATCTTGATACTTGCAATTTATATTGCAATTATTATTTTTTAAATAATATTTACGTCAAGTTTACCCGTCGAGCCAGCGTGGTGGACAGTGTAGGCTAAATCCTCTGACTGCTCTGACTAATTAAGGCTCTGGTAGTACAGAGAGGTTCATGTTCCTGCAGTGGAGACTAAAAAATTACCGTTTTGTGATGCGAGCTCCAACAGCATAGCTTGATATCTTCACTCTTGAAAATTTCTGGCTAAAGGATGTCGTCTTTTGGCAGATTATAGTATATTGACAGACAGTCCGCAATACTTCATATATGGTGAATATTTCATGAGTGGAAGTGGCCCTTAGTAGATGCTTCCGTTCATTTTGGATATAGGTACCTGGAGAAATTAGCAATGGACTTTTGTCAGTTAAATGAATATGTGCTTCGCTAAGGTCCCGATAGCAAGCAGCAACTTGTCTCGAATATCTTAAAACTATGCTTCTGAGATAACACAGAGAGATTAAAGTAACGTTAAAATAGACTATGAAGTAGGTTTTATTGTTATTCAGGATTGTCCTCACCTTCTTGAATACGATATTTAATCTTGATTAACGATGCTGAAAAAATTTTAAACAGGTTTTAATAGTTTTCAATACTTAAAACTAATAACAACAATTGTGGAAATATTATACTTACCTAATATGATACTTATTAGTTTCATAATTTCATCAACACATAATAATAATTTATCACCGGCAAAGATCAAAACTGTTAATTCCTTAGCCAACGATATTTTAGCTGTACCAGGGCTCTACCTGTGTCATTCACCGTGTCGTTACAGGTTGCATCGCTGCACAAAAAATCCTTTCAAATGTTAATCAGCACAAACCGACAAAGCAAATTGTCACAAATAAACACTGATACATTTCAGTTTTTTGTGAAAGTGTATAAAAACTGCTCGCATCGCTAAGGGGTCAGACTGAACCAATCAATCTAAGATAAAGGTTTATTTTTTAGATTTTTTGTTCCATTTCCTTTTAATCTTCTTTACTTTGTTACCCTGGCTTTTGATTGTTATCCGTGAAACTTTAACCAAATACAAATGTTGTCTTTTCAATTTGAAATAGTTAGTAATCTTTTTCAATCAAGTTTAACAAGTTCAGCTACCTAACTAGTTTTTGTAGTATGTACCGTAGCGTTTCATTATTTCCACATTTTTTTAAATCTTCGTCCATCTTAACCAAAGATGCCAAGTCTGTGAAAATGTTTTAGTAGTATTTATATAACGTGTTTCGACATTTATGTGTATCTATTTTTTTTATTTACTTCACCAGAAAATTGTACAAATCTTTACGAATATACAAAACATCTTAGCAAATATTTAGTCACTAATTAGGCATACTAACTTTTTTGAAGGTCATGATTTTATCTTTTTATGTGCATGTTTATGTGAAAGAAAACATTATTCTAAGAAACATATGTCGGTATTACTGCGACACAATAAAGTTTTCATTCATGAACTTGAATTGTAAATTTTCTTCAAATGCTTTAAATTTCGTTGCACTTTATTTTTTTTTGAATAAGGGAGATTCTAATGAGAATAAAGAGATAATATTCATATAAAATTTTTATCACGTATGATGTGTATTATTAAGAAAAACAATATTTTTCGTATGAAAAACCTATATTAACAAGATTAAATCGGAGTTGGAAATAATTCGTCCGCGAAAGACGTCACAAAACGCGAAATTCATTTATTAAATGTCTCACTAATTCTTTTTTTTCATCTGTAACATCGATAATATATGTATACAAATGGTTTGGAGTCGATCCACATTAAATAAACCAACCTTTTAAATCGGTAGTTAGTTACAGGTATTTTAAAGTGACTAAAATCAAAAAGGGGCTTAGCAAATAATCAAAATGATACGATTATCAAATCAGAAAACAAATCAGAAATTCATGAATTCATCCAGTCGATCCTTAATCAAAGAACAAAAAGGAAGATTTGAATACGTTAGTCCAAATATTGATTTAACCCTATCAGCGACGGAAGCAGGTGCCCGCCGCACGCGCCTTCCACTCACAATCAATGAGCGTTTTCTAACTATGAAATTAAATGATAATCACGTCTTTTTTTCATATTTATATAGAGTTTAATAAGTACATTTGGATAGTAAAGGAGTCGTCAACCGTTTATAGCAAGATCAAAAGTCGTCAACCGTTTATAGTAAATTCCTTGTTTTCAAGTCGCTAGTATTCACCGTGTCAATTGACTCTTGATATTCCCTTATAGAGATGATTCAGCCCGTCGATATGAATAATTTTTCCTATGAGATCAATGCTGGGAACACAAAAAAATAATAATATGGAGAAATAAAATAAAAATTTCGAGTTCCCACTACTGGTTCCACAGGAAAAGTTATTAATATTGACGGTCGAAGACAACCCTTTAAGCTAATATTGAAGGTAAACTTACACGCTGTATATAATAGGTGATTTTGAACTGAGTTGGTATTACCGTATTACAAATTAAGAGAATACCGCCAAGTGTTTTGGTAGTCAATGCAACTTTTCGAATCAACAATTCTCTTAATTTATCAAACAAAAGTTGGTGACGCCTGGCCTAGCCCTGCCATTAGTCATTTTAACGGTTTGCCGGCACCCAGAGAGGGTTGAGCGTCATGCTCTGCGCCGATGATACGGATAGATACGGCCCGAGTGGCCCTTTTAAGGCAGATGTGTAAGGGTATAATTGGAGCGTATCAAAACATTGATGTGATGAATCTACGCCGGATTAGGTAGTGCGTGTCACGTTTGTACGGATTAGCGGGTAATTTAATTCATTTGCATCGGTGGGCATCGGTGGAAAGTGCTCTTTTATATTTGGACTAGCTGAGCCCTCGACTTCGTTTGCGTAGAAAAAATAAAGCCGATGTCAGGCTGTATTTCAGGCTCCAGACCAAAGTTTAGTTGTAAGAATAGGTATAAGTCAGGATCTCTTCACCTTGTTCTTGAAGTTTTAGGTAGACAAACTACTTACCTTATTTACATACTTAAAAATACACCCTACAAGTTTAGTCACCAGGATCTGAAAATTAACAAAACCATAACTTTAAAAATGCTGCCATATTAAGGGCACGCTGCTGTAGAAAGATACTTTCATAAATATTATTATTTTAAAATGATAAATACCAAAGACGTTCATACTGATAGCTTGCAAAATCCAAACTAAACTTACAACGCCTTTATGATCCTTCTAAGGTATGAAATTCTAAAAAAGGTATGTTACTAAGTTCTTATTTATAAAAAAAAAAAACAAGTACAGTAACTACAACATTAAATATTTCTTTCTTTAAAACTAAAAGACTTCATATAAACTTGTTTTCTCTATTTAACTCCCTAAGGTAATGAATTACTATTATCCCTTATTGTCACTAGAGGCTAATTGAATGACAGTCCTTTGTACATAGTGAGTTTTTAACTTTATTATAACCGGCACCACTACAAAGGGAACAGATGCATATGTATCCGTTACACACACACTGTTTAAACAACTTAAACGATTTGTTTGTTTAAATTAGGTACTCCTGTGGAGCCAATAAAGATAAAAAAAAAATTGTTAACCAAAATGCGAAAAGCTTCATAAACATCTCTGACCACAGTCTCTGACCTACGCTTTAAATTAAAATAATAAAAACCTCACTCAAATTTCGCCAAATTTATGCTTTTACACGTTATTATTTATTAGAATAGAATAATCTAGATTCATATTTTAATCTCTTTATAACTTTTCCATGTTAAATTAAGATTCGATTGCAACCATAAATTTCATCCTTATTTGAAAATCAAACAGATCATAAATTTTAATATTAAAACTCACGCGAGATAAATTAGCATGTAAATAGTTAATATAACCAATTAAAATATTTTAATTATAACATGTGACACAAGAAAGTTTATTTATTTCTTGCAAGAAAAATAGTTTGGTCACTTTCAGAATTTTTGCTATATTCTTGTGCACTCGAAAAGGTTTTCATTATTTAATACCGATATGTTATTTTACATATTTATTGTTCGCATTAAAATCTTGTAACAAATTTGTTGGAAGTCGTTGTAACATGAATGACCAGATATAGCGAAGGATCGAAAAGAGTGCAGCATTCAGGGGGAGGCCTTTGCCCAGCTGTGGAACACAACATCTTTAGACTAGGAAAAAAAATCTTAGGGAGTTGAATTATAACTTAAATTTTCTAATTTCCTTTTATTCCGATTAAATAACCAAACGTGTGGTCGATAGATTGTTTTCATGTGATTTTAAATTCTCTGGCAATTTTTTAGTATCGGAATCGGTATCCCTAATAGTGTAAAGTCCTGCAAGAAAAAAGTAAATAGTAAAAACCGGCCAAGTGCTTGTCGGGCCACGCGCAGTGTAGGGTTCCGTAGTTGCGAATGACAACTTTAAGTTAACACTCGCACCACACAGGTTGACGACCAAAACCATCTAGCAATAAAAATTGTATGAAATTTTACATTTTATAAGTTGGTTGTATATATAATATATATATATATATACTACTGCTGTATTTTTTTCACGTATCCATATATAACCGTTTAGCAGATAGAGGGGGCGATACTTACCTCTAACAAAAATTTGCAATTTAAAACCAAATATTTCGGAAACAAATCCCTAAATTGAAAAATGGTGGTGTCAACCTCACTATATTTTTCAAAGACCTATTTAACGATACCCAACACGATGGGTTTGTTTAGAAAAAAAAAATTACTCCCTCTTTACTTGTATGGGAGCTACCCTAAAAAACATTTTTTTCATGATTTTTATCTACCACTTTTTTAGCATGACTAATATACATACCCATACCAAATAACAGCTTTCTAGTACTTATAGTCTCTGAGTAAAACCGCGGACGGACAGACAGACAGACATTGCGAAACTATAAGGGTTCCTAGTTTATTTCGGAACCCTAAAAAGACCTCATACGAATCAGTTGGTTAATTTTTGGCATTATATTTTTTTGTTTACTTTTTACCATTTTTTCTTGCTGATGTTCATTCTTTTAAGAATTCTGATTATATATTGCAAGGAATCTCAGAATCACTTGGTAAAATTAAGCAGTTTTTCCAAAGAAAGGTTATTGTTAAGATAAAAAAAAACTTGAATAAATTACTTTGGTAAAATCACTTCCTACTTACAGTGCAACGTAAGTGCACAGTGCACAATTTTAGATTCTTTGGATCACGTTTATGCCCAGATCCATGATTACCAAATTATATTCCATCACTAAACTGTATGATAAGAACTACCTTATCTTCTCAGAAAGGCTATATAAAACTCCTTAACCCAAGCTTTAAAACCACCACCACCTATTTGCAAATCCCTATCATTCGCGGCAAATCTTAAAAAATAGGGCACTTTGTCAACCGAAGCTTTGCATATGGATCGTATGAGCCGAAGGCGACTGATGACTGCTGAGCATACATCAATTTGCCCTAATAATGTGCATTATCGTGTGACTTGAATATATTATGAATAAAAGTAAACGTCTCTTTTTTCTTCTTAATTTTTCAACTGGGCAAGAATCTACGAAGTTTTAAGTTTGGTAATAAATACAGAAAACTTTTTTCATATGTTTTCAGTAAAGGAGTAGGGACAGCTTTTGAAGGCCAAAGTACCAAATATTTTACGATACATGAGCTAGGCACACTAGCGACGCTAATAATTTTATTCCTAATATTTTAAAAATAGAAAGAAATTCGAGAATGTTAATCATAAAAGCCTTAGTAAATAACCTGAAGTATTTTTGGAATCATGTTTTAATAATAAGAAAATCAGTCATTAAAAGAATTACTGATTACCGCTAAAAACCGACGTTTTATACGGTAATCAATAGTTCTCATAATGACTGATTCACATAATATTAAAACATGATTCCGAAAATACTTCAGGTTATTGACTATTGATTTACATTCTTGAATTTCTTTTTATTTATAAAGTTCTTATTAGGAATAAAATTATTGGCGTCGCTAGTGTGCCAAGTGTGGGCCCTTAAATAAAAGTATGAATGAATACATGTTCATAGCAAAATAATTATAAACCAGCTTCCAAATTTTTTTACCTTCCATCCACCCAAACTTCATATTTTTACGTCTATATTTTATGTAAGAAACTTACACATTTACAATACATGCTTATTTAGATAAGGACTTACCTACAAATGTTGTCTAGGTAGCTCTTTAACGGTGCATCATTATTATACTAATATTTTTCAAATCATTTCAAAGTGGAAACCGTATGTACAACTACAACATATAGGTACGCAAAGGAAATTATTTACAACAATTTAACATTGTGCTGCCATCTCTTATAAAACGCTCTCATATTGCATACAAACTCAGCAAAATAACCTAGCTGCTTTGATTTTAGTGATAGTTCTCGCTCTTATTGTAAGATGGCGTTGTACTTTAAAATAAATGTGCATCGCGCTGCCATCTCTTGATTCAACTATTAACACATTTAAAATTTGCTAGCAGTCACCGAACAATTTGTTTTCTCTGAATTTAATTCACAGAATAGTTTATAGAGAGCGTAAAACTTTATTTTCATTATGTGAGTTCTAGATTTTCGTAAGAAAAAGAAAACATTTCGCTCTTTTTGCAAAAATGTTTAGATGATCAGACATTAAATCGATTTGAAATTACAAATTTGACAAACGAATTTCAATCCTAGCTTGACAGCTGGCTGTGTCTGGCTTGAACCGATTTGAATGCGTTTTTTTTATTTCACACCGGCCTGCCAGTGCCAGCATTTAGCAATGGTTTTAGGTCTATCTAGCCGTTTACATGACCGGGATTTTCGTGTCGGGGGTAGCTTACATTTTTTACTTTTATCACTTGTTACGATATAATAATGCTAGATTTATCGTAAATTTATGTAAGTTAGTAACTCTTAACTGTGATATTTTGATTTATGCTAATGAATCAAAAGTTTACAAAGCATACATACGATATTTAATATATCTTAATAAACCTACTTGTGAACAAAAACACTACCACAAAATGGGGTAGTTTCCTAGGATATGATGTGTAGGTCTTGAACAATATTTTTAATTACGTAAGCGTGTACCTAAAAAGATTGTTATGAAAAACTTTTAATTGATTATTGATTAAATGTTTGTTGGGCAAGCCCAACAAAATACATACAACATACGTATAATCACGTCTTAATCCCATGTGGGGTTGACAACAGCCCAGGGTCATAAGACCCAAAGGCCACGTTTTATGTGTTAGTGGGCGTAAAGGTGCCAAAGGTACATAAAACTGCCGAACAAGCTTCTCGTTAAAAAATTCTACATAACAAAAGCGATATGTGTGACATTTGACTGTGTGAAAGTGCTGAAATGGACTCGCCCAAAAATTGAGAATTTGTAACTTTTATATTTCTGGTACTTAATTCTTAAAATGGCACAATGATTTTCTAATGTCGCAATCTAGATCCAAGGTTTTGCTCCCTTAAGTAAAACATACACGCCTGTCGCTTCTAATATCATACTCTCCTCTCACGGGTCTGCTGGAACAGATTTCAAATGAAATAAGCAGTACCTTGGTACGTGAAATCTCTAGTTTTAAGTTTTTTCTGTATATTTTTTCTTCGTGTGCATAAACTGTTAAATAAATGAAATAAATAAATACATTTTTCTTTTTTATTTAGGCCGGGGCGTCTCTTCAAGAATGTGCTACAACTTGATTAGAATTTAGTTAAATAAATGGTAAAAATAAATATTCTGATATCTATGGTAAAAATACTGACTTTTATAGATTTTTTGAGATGTTTAGGAATGGCTTATCGAATTTCAACATAGAGTAATGTTTGTGAACTCAATAAATTAGATTAGATTTGCATGTTATTTGAGCTACAGCTTAGGATTAGTATTAAAATTTTCAACATAAGCTATTAATCAGATCAGTTTATTAGATCAGAGCATCGCACTTCTCTCGGTAAATTTTCCTGCGTTTATAGTAGGTACGAGACAAAATTTATGGCATAAAAAAAATATTATTTGTATACAATATCATGTAATGGGCAATATTAATCTTACCCTCTTTACAGTGTATAAAATGTAGTCGTTTCTGCTGTTTGTTAATTAGAATTTTTAAACTACTCAACGGATTATTTAATGCAAGTTTAGTACTTTATGATCATTCTAGTAAACAGTGATTTTCTTTGACATAAAAAACAATATTACCCTTTTTCAAACATGGATATACCTTGTCCATGAATTTCTAAAAGCAACCTCTCAATAATAATATTAAAACATATTAGAGTCATCTATTGCTATACTCGAAAGTAGTGACTGAATACATCCAAGAAAATTGATTTTAGGAGTTTAGGTTTTCAAGTGATTAAAAACAATAAATGAGATTCATTTTATTACCTACACCATGCATTGTTTTTAAAGTGAAGGATATATATTTTTTCATCTTTTTATAATTTATTTAATTTATAACTACAAGAACAAAGAAAAATATTACGACATCGTAATTTTTTTTCTTCATATATGAAGAAATAAATTTCTTCAATCAAAACCTAATAAAATCAAACTATAGTTTGATTTTATTATACTTTGTTAGTTTTGCTGGGATAATACAAAATTTCTTTTTGTTCCCTCTCTCTCTCTTTCTTTTCTAAAGTATGGTGTCATAAACATTTTTAATTGCACTACCTAATCCATCTTTATATCTACCTAGCGAAATTTATCTGATCTAATCGCCAAAATAAAAACACGTTCACTTATAACGCTCGATTAAAAATCAAAACTCAATTTATATATACATCTAAAAATAATAACCTTTATAGAAACTGCATTCAGCCCTCAATGCCCTCGGGGCTCGCTTCCAATCAGATTCTGCGGGACGATTTCCGCTGCCTTAGAATTCTGTTTAAACCGTGATCTGCAGATCTGGTGTAGGTCGATTAAACGATGTCTTGAATACCTAATAGGAGCGCAGAACGAGTAGGGAGCTCTCAATTCACTCGGTGGCGCATAAATTAACGGTGCGGGCACACAACCGCCGCAATTCCGCAAAAACTCCAATCGTAGGGGAAAGTTTGGCTATTAAGCCGTGAGGCGTGGCGTGGCCAGGTCTGCTCGTGACAGTTAGTGCCGCCACTTGTTATAATCCGTTAAACTTTCGACCCTCGTCAAGGTACGAAAATTCATGAAAACGATTCTTTCCTAGACATATTTTTAGAGTTCCGTGCCTGAAAAGGAAACCCTTAGGTCACTAAGATTCCCGACTGTCAAACTATCTGCGAAGACAATTTTTCTCAAAAAGGAGTGGACGTATCAAGGTGACACCAATATCATTTAAGATGTTTTAAGTTATGAAAAGAATCATAGGTTTTCACTTAATGCAATCGGAAGATATGGCCGTTTATGATACATGTTCCAATTGCTCAAATTCGTAAGAGAATCAAAATCAGTTTCATAGAGTGTTCTAGCAAAATTTGAGGAAATAAAATCATATCTGTATTATGTGCATATGAAGTTACATCACAAAAATCTTCACGTGCGAGGTACTCTCGTACTTGGACAGTTCTTTTTAATTTTCACTTCTCGGCTCCCGAAAGCTTTGACAGCGCGATGCGACCGAAGCAAAAGCCGGCGACGTGTTATGTACCTACTCGTAATTACGTAAGCGCATACTACGCTCATCTTAATAGAATTAATTTGCATCTCCTCTTATGTAAAACCCTCTTAACAAGTTTGCATAAAATTTCCTTGCTTAATTTTTAATCATTCCTGTTTTTGTTATTGTAGGCAGAGCGGAATGCTTTTAATGCATGCAAGTGACGCTGAGCTTTCTTTTGGTACTTAAAAGTAGCTCATTGGCCACTTTTCAAAAAGGAAATTTGTGAATTGTGGAATTTGGGTTCGATTCCTAGTTGGATATTGAAACTCATTTTCAAAAGCTTTTTGGCAAGTGTGTGCTAAAAAGTTTTTGGTTAATTGGATTAAAGCACAAAGCTCATTCAATTAGTAATCGTTATTTTATTAATTTCGTTAAATATATAAAATTAAGAAATTTTAAGATAAAATAATGTAGTAATATTAATATTATCCTACGTAATCAATTTAATAACCGATATAAGAGCCCTTCTCTTAAAGCAATCTGTGAAATTTGCTGTTAAAATATCTCGCATAATTGAAATACCTGAGAGGTAGTAATGATCGGAATTTTGTAAATAATTAATAATTATAGGAATAGATACAAGCTTTGAACAAAGTTATTTATTAAATTAGCTTTAAATTTTATACTCAATCAATTTTTAATTTTAAAACATTATTTTTCTTACCTTGTAAGTTTTTAAAAAATTTTAACTGAAATTTTCAAAAGCAAGCAATTTTTTTGTAAAAGTTAATTATTGTAAGAATATATTTGTATTACAAAATATTAAATAGGAAGTCTTTTGAATGGACAAGATAAATTTTTCGATGATGAAATTCATATGAGGAAGGGAATAAGTAATCAACGGGATCGTATTCAATTGAATGGTTCGCAGTATAGACATTATGATAATCACAGGTAGAACGAAATCACAATAGGTTCGGATATAAGAAAAGAGAATTCCCGAAGACGATAACACGGCGGGAAAAACGGTACCCGTAAACCGAGAGCAATAAAGACTGGCAACAATTTATTTATATGACGCTTCGGGGAAAACTTACCCGCGCTACGGAGGAGGTGAAATCAAGTTGATGCGTGCCGAAAACGGAATGAGAAAATGGGATGTTTCTCTATACATCGTAATCACGGCTAATCCCCGGGCGCGATACGATTGAGATGGCTATTTATTGACATCGTTACGACCGTTATTTTACCGATCACTTTTGCTTTGGTGCGGTGTTCGTTTGTGAAAAGGTTTAGGAGAGTAACGTGGTTTATCTTTTGAGTTTCGAATCGTCATTCAAATAGTTTTTAGTTTTTAGTATTTTTTTGTAAATCGTGGTGCACTATGAAATGAAATGAAATGAAATGAAATGAAATGAAATGAAATGAAATGAAATGAAATGAAATGAAATGAAATGAAATGAAATGAAATGAAATGAAATGAAATGAAATGAAATGAAATGAAATGAAATGAAATGAAATGAAATGAAATGAAATGAAATGAAATGAAATGAAATGAAATGAAATGAAATGAAATGAAATGAAATGAAATGAAATGAAATGAAATGAAATGAAATGAAATGAAATGAAATGAAATGAAATGAAATGAAATGAAATGAAATGAAATGAAATGAAATGAAATGAAATGAAATGAAATGAAATGAAATGAAATGAAATGAAATGAAATGAAATGAAATGAAATGAAATGAAATGAAATGAAATGAAATGAAATGAAATGAAATGAAATGAAATGAAATGAAATGAAATGAAATGAAATGAAATGAAATGAAATGAAATGAAATGAAATGAAATGAAATGAAATTTTATTCAAATTTGGATATCATGTATCGCTTTTTGAATGTCATATTTTTTTTTTAATTTGCAAGATCGAAAAAACTACTAGCGTTTCGGAAAGACCACTGCTGAGAAGAATACGCCGAAAGAAACTCAGTCCAGTTTTGGTCCCTACATGCCTGAAGGGCTATGCTTATACACAAGTATTTGTAACAATTTATAAAATTATATTAATTAATTATGTACATTTATTCATTAAAAATAATATTATTACTCCCATGTAGATTTATCTTTAAGGTAGTCGTTAATACAATAGTATGCCTTTTTAAGTAATTGATTTTTAATAGCAGTTTTAAACTTAACTAATGGCAGAGCTAATATTTCTGTAGGAATTTTATTATAGAAGCGTATACCGAGGCCCAAAAAAGAATTCATTGTTTTCTGTAATCGCAAAGCTGGCGTAGCTAATTTATTTTTATTTCTCATATTCCTGCTGTGGTTATCACTATTTTTCTTAATAAATGAAGATTGTGACGAACAAACATAATATTTGCAAATATGTATTGCGAGGGGAATGTCAATATATTTATCTCTTTAAACAATTCTCTAAGTGATTCTCTAGCACCTAATTTATATATAGACCTGATAGCGCGTTTTTGAAGGACGAAAATGGTATTAACTTCAGCTGAGTTACCCCACAGTAATATGGAGGAGGTGAAATCAAGTTGATGCGTGCCGAAAAAGAGTAAGAAAAAGGGATGTTTCTCTATACATCGTAATCACGGCTGATCCCCGGGCGCGATACGATTGAGATGGCTATTTATTGACATCGTTAGGATCGTTATTTTACCGATCACTTTTGCTTCGGGTAGGTGATCGTTTGTGAAAAGGTTAAGGGGAGTAACGTGGTTTATCTTTTGAGTTTCAAACCGTCATTCAAATAGTTTATTAGCATTTTTTGTAAGTCGTGGTGCACTACGGAGGAGGTGAAATCAAGTTAATGCGTGCCGAAAAGGAATGAGAAAATGGGATGTTTCTCTATACATCGTAATCACGGCTAATCCCCGGGCGCGATACGATTGAGATGGCTATTTATTGACATCGTTACGACCGTTATTTTACCGATCACTTTTGCTTTGGTGCGGTGTTCGTTTGTGAAAAGGTTTAGGGGAGTAACGTGGTTTATCTTTTGAGTTTCAAACCGTCATTCAAATAGTTTATTAGCATTTTTTGTAAGTCGTGGTGCACTACGGAGGAGGTGAAATCAAGTTAATGCGTGCCGAAAAGGAATGAGAAAATGGGATGTTTCTCTATACATCGTAATCACGGCTAATCCTCGGGCGCGATACGATTGAGATGGCTATTTATTGACATCGTTACGACCGTTATTTTACCGATCACTTTTGCTTTGGTGCGGTGATCGTTTGTGAAAAGGTTTAGGGGAGTAACGTGATTTATCTTTTGAGTTTCGAACATCATTTAAATAGTTTATTAGTATTTTTTGTAAGTCGTGGTGCACTACGGAGGAGGTGAAATCAAGTTAATGCGTGCCGAAAAGGAATGAGAAAATGGGATGTTTCTCTAAACATCGTAATCACGGCTAATCCCTGAACGCGATACGATTGAAATGGCTATTTATTGACATCGTTAAGAGCGTTATTTTACCGATCACTTTTGCTTTGGTGCGGTGATCGTTTGTGAAAAGGTTTAGGGACGTAACGTGGTTATAAATCTTATGAGTTTAGAACTGCTATTCAAATAGTTATAAAGTTTTTGTAAGTTGTGGTAAATGTATTTTGTGTTTTATATTTATTTGGCACTTAATCTATTTATAAGCATTTGGAAAATACAATTTTCTTAACCAGGCAGGCAAAAATAGACAAATTTTCTGTGAAATTTTGTATTATTGCCTACAACAAATAAATAAAGTAAGAATAGTAACGCATATAAAAAAATTACCACCAAACATAATTTGTAGGTACTCTTGAAATATGTTGAGTCTTGGTGAGAACGATTTAATTAAGAAGACATGTTAGTTAGTTCAATGTCTATCGTAATTTGAATAATATCATTATAAAAATACATCCTAGCACACACTAAGCATATTTGTACCTATTTCGTTAAATGTTACACGCGCGACCCAATTACTGCACTTTTGTTATTGCGCAAGTACTTACTTAGGTACTATTCTATACTCTTCAGAGTGGTAGGTTGATTGTTCTCATTGTTGACTATCTTTTGCCCGCGGCTGAGCCCGCGCTATACAAAAACTTTGGACCCCCGTTTCACCCCCTCAGTGGGTGAAATTTCGTGAAGCCTTTCTTAGCAAATGCCTTCATCATAGTAACTATCTGCGTGCCTTTCAGGTTGTGTTGATCAGTCAGTAACGGCTGGTATTTAAATATTCAGATGAATGTCAGCTTGGTCATGCAACCATTGACCGTTCTATGCTAAATTCCAAAATTCCAATATTTTATTAGGTCTAGATTTTTTGCAAATGGTGGCGACCCATTTTTTGCTATAGTTTTAAATAACAAAATCATTTAATGGATTATTATGAATCCTAACTCCTAACATAATATTATAAATGCGAAAGTAAGTTTGTTTGTTACGCTTTCACGTCCTATCTTCTAAACCAATCATCATGAAATTTTGCATACACATAGGTTAGGGTACTGAGAAGGACATAGAATATCACGCGGGCGAAGCCGTGGGTCACAGTTAGTAAACAATGAAAAAAAAGAGTGTAGTATGACATGGACGTACAAAAACAGACTCATTAAATTAAACTCAAAACAAAGTTGTTCAAGTAACTAAAAAGCGCTGAGCGAGAAAATTGACACTAGCAAGATATAACGGTTCAGCTTAAAAGCGTCTAAAGTCTGGAGTATACTTCATATGTACTTGCATCTTTGAACGAACAAAGCAGCTCAAATTCATATTGAATTTCAAAATATGACGCTTTTTCAATATTGCATTATTATGAAGTATCTACCCGTTTAGTATGGAGAATTAAAGTACATTTTTAATTTGAAATCTAACTTTTCTGTTTAACCATCTCCTAATACATGCTTAGGATTGGCCAGAAATTTCATATTTTGATAAAAAAGATAAAAGAACTTTGATAAAAAAAACTGAATCTTCAAATTTGTGACATCCCATGCGATTAATCAAAAGATAGATAGGATATACCTATCCTACTATTTTTTTGTAATTTTTTCCGTGTTTGTTGCTGAAACTGTAATTTTAATAGGAATCCGTAGATACCATCACAATAAAAAATTAACTTTTATAATTAACTAGCCATTTGTCCGTGACTTCGCCCGCGTAAAGTGAAAGAATTTTGAAAATCGGTTTCACAGCCTTTACAATTCAAACAAACAAGCAAAGAATCGTATCTTTCACCTATATAATATAGATTATTTACTGCTTCATGGTCAGGATTGGCACCGTTCAGATAGTCATCGATAAAGCTATGAAAGTGGCTACAATAAGCAGACGCGTTGCATTGCTTCGCCGGATTAAACACTGATTCCCTGATACGCTTCTATTCATATTAATGTTCTGTAGCGTTAAAATTCGAATTTGCGGCATAGAATATATAACGGGCAACTATATTTGTCAATATATCGTTAAACTTTAATTCTCAAGACTACTTAGTGGACATTTGTAAAGATAAATTTAATAGACAGAAGTCCGTTATTTTTTGTGTAGCTTTTTTATTTTCTGCTCTGCTCATACCTCAGAACATAGGTATGAGCAGAGCAGAAAATTACTGACTATACCAACTAATATTATAAATGCGAAAGTGAGTTTGTTTGTTTGTTACGTTTTTACGCCGTATCTACTGAACCGATCATTATGAAATTTTGCATACACGTAGGTTAGGGTACCGAGAAGGACATAGGCTATTATTACTCGGGCGAAGCCGCGGGTAATAGCTAGTCTAACTAATAAAATTGCGTTAGCAGTCTAATTATCAAATGTGAAGTTATGTTTATCAATTTTTTTAACTATATTGAAAAAAAAAATTGATCTCATTACTATGGCAGAGGAAGGAGTAAGAACCACCTAAAAGCACACCTATAACCTAGCAACTATAAGACGCTACTGAAGCCCAGCATTACAATATAATTCTATTGCAATACGGGGTCAGTGGCAATCGATATAATAATTTTCAATAATTTCACAGGTAATGATCATTATATCATATCAGTCATAGACACATGCTCAGGATTGATTCTCTGTCTTTACAGAAACTAATTTTTTCCATATAGTAGGACCATACACTGAAATTACTTATCAGACAACTATATTTATGAATACGGCGCATAAAACTTATTTTGAAAACTATCTGTATTGAGCTTTGTCTACACATTTTTTTTTTACGTTTATCATATATGCTTATAGCTACCTAATACTTATAATTCTTCTGTTCGAATTTTTGTCATATTATATCTCATCCTAAACGGCTAGACCAATTTGGATCAAATTTTGTGTGTATAATGAAATGGGTTCGTAGATGGTTTGAAAAAACAGTTGAGCCCGGTAAGTGGTGCTGCTGTCGAGATACAGGGCCACAAATTTAATGTGTTGTCGTTTGTATGTATGTGTTTTACCTAATGGTCATTGTTTAAACAGTAATTCCTGGCTTCTCTCCGACTGATATCAAATACATTCAGTTTTGCGGGATTCAATGGATTAACATAGATATGTCCGCCGATACATCCTATTATATTGCGACCAATTTCGACTATTAAATAAGCGATTGCTAGTAGTAATAACTATTTAAAACCTGAATTTGATTGTAATGTAATATAATAGGTCGGGGAGAAAGTAATTTCGTATTTTGTATGAAGATTTTATCCGTCCATACAAAAGAGGTGTAACTTTGACATCAAAATTCTCAGACACAAAACGCTTAAACCAACTTTGTGCTATTCTTACTGGGACTGCGGTATGTTCGTAAATACCAAAATTCACTTTCTGCGTATTTTGCATAATTTCTTTATTTTTTAATTTACTTTTTAAAATGTATTTTTTTTTCGTCTATCTGATACATTTTTTATAAACAAAGAAACGGTTAAAAAGTTAAGGGAAAATATTTTGTACATTTCTATATAATTCTTGAAAATTGTACCTTTCAGATGGTATCTAATTCAGCCAGATACATACAACATTACCAAAGATATTTGATTACAACTTTACACATAAAAATACGAAATTAATTTTTCCCCGACCTAATATAATACAAATATACAAGAATTATTATTAAACCTACAAAATAGCATGATTTTGATGACATTTAAGCTGAGTTTTTGTTTTTATTAAATATAGGGTCATAAAGCAATACACCAATCATGTAGTTATATAGATTTATTTAGTCCGTAATTGTTAGCCGGTGTGGTTTCCGGCAAAGTAGAATATGACCACTCCAAGTCTTTCCGTGGATGTCGTATAAGGTGACTTAGGAAACACAAGCCAAAGAAAGCTTATAAACATTAAAGAGACCTCTCCAACCCGTCTGGCCAGCGTGGAGAGTGTAGGCCAAATCCTCTGACTGCCCTGGCAAATTACGGCTCTGGTTGTACAGAGAGGGTCATGCTCCTGCAGTGGAGACTAAAAAGAACCTGATGATGATGATGATGATGTAAGGTTAACTATTTGTAGACGACTTCTGTGGCTTATAGTGAATCGCAGAATCCCAGGTTCGATCTCCTGCCAGGATCGAAAACGATCCTCATTAGATTGACCTGGGTCTTGGATATTTACCTTTATAAGACTTATTCAAAAAAGTATAATCTCGTTTAGTTAGTATCAGATGACACAAGTTCACAACTTTATACTGTGGGGCTTGTGTGGGATAACGTTCCTATTGGTAGAGGCTGTATAATTTTTACATATACCTATATTATTTTAATTTTTACATATATATTAATATACTTAATTCAGCTTGAAAAATTGCAGAGCTATTAAAGACCTGATGAAGATGATGATGATTAAAATTACTATATCCTTGAGGTTTGTATTAACTTTTAATAAGCGTTTTATCATCATTATCAACAGGTTCTTTTGAGTCTCCACTGCAGGAGCACGACCCTCTTTGTATTACCAGAGCCATATTATTATATCAGTCAGAGCAGGCAGAGGATTTGGCCTACATTCTCGACGCTGGCCAGACGGGTTGTTGAAGATGCCTCTTGGATGTTTACTAGCCTTTTTAAGCTTCTGTTTACTAATACACTTTCTACGACATAGACGGGAATATTTGGAGGGGTCCTATAGTACTTTTTTTAATCAAATACTGAATTAATGTTCTTGAGCTATTCAATGTTAAGGAGTTATTTTTCATCAGATCAGGTCGATGTTATATTGTATTGTCATGCAAGTGAGTTAATTATATCTCTATTGGCCACCGGGATTACAGATTACTCCTAAGTTAATATCGGGACATTAAAAATTAAATAAAAGCTTGTTAGATCAAACCGAAAAAGTGCGGGTTAGAATCGCAAGCGAAGGGTTTTGTACCACCATACAATTTTGATTTATTTGACGAGCTCCGTGGTGCAGCGGTCAACACGCCTGCCTGCGACACGGATGGTCCCGAGTTCGATCCCCGGTCAGTTCAAGATGGAAAATGATCTTTTTCAAATTGACTTGGGTCTTGCATGTTTATCTATATAAGTATCTATTATAAATATATAGGATCGTTGAGTTAGTATCCCATAACACAAGTCACGAACTTACTTTGGGGCTAGCTCAATCTGTGTGATTTGTCCATATAGTAAATAAGTATATATTATATATTTACTATTTATATATTTATTATTATATTTGATTAACTAACTCTCAAAACCATTTTTGTTTGAGTCTTACTTTTTATTTTATATCCATTCTTTGTTATTACAGCGGCAAAGATATATGAATGCTGTAAAAAAAACAAGTCTCTATATTACCGCAGTTTAAATGATGGACAGATACCTCTTGGATACGGAACCCCAAATGTGAAGAATGTAGAAATCGTGAAAACTTATTCGTCTTCTCAAGGTAAGTAATTAACTGAATGATCTCATTTTGTAGTAGTAGTAGTACCCTGTACTTTGCATAGCAACCCCCTAACACTGCAGTGTAGAAGCAAAGCACGCGGGAACTAACGGGCCATGAAATTAAGAATCCGTGGAACAGGCAGCTAGGCGGCAAGCCATGACGCCACCGTAAAATACCGAGGGTGTTGAAGGATAGCCTGCATGCACGACATCGACTCAGACATCAACAGTCGAATAATAATTCAAAATAAAATGCTCATTCTTGCATGCCATGCATTCTGCAATATTTGTTGTTTGTGCATAAATTGAAAATCTACACGAGTTAAAAAATCTAGAGCAATAATTAAAATAGTTTTTTTGTTTAGATTATTATTCAAGTCTGATATCTGAGTCAATATTGTGTTCTTTATCATTATCAAAATGTTTGTATCTTAACAAAACAAAAGAAGCAAAATTTAAAAACTAGATGATATGACTGCTAAGCAATTATTATATTGGAAGATAATACTTGGCCTCCGTTTGAGACTACATGAACTTGAATCCCTTCGTTTTCGTGCTATTTTATTGAATTAAAGTAGTGACACTGACGAAATTTATATTCGATATTGGATTGAGTCACATACAAAGACTAGCCAAATTTATCCAGTGGTGTACACACGTTTAATTAAATGAGCGTAATAATTCGTAGGAGACAAGGACTTGGCGCATGCGGTTACACACATTCATAATTCTGAAAATGTCTTCGTACGTGAATATAAAACGCATATTACTGATGTTCATGTCATTGTTACGTTGCTTTGTACGTTGTCAATTCCGCACCCTCTTTACTGTGTAGCGGCGGACAGCGAGCAAATAGGAACTATTTGTTTGGAACACGGCGCCGCCGCGTATCGGGTTAGCGCTGTTACGTGCGACGGATTGATCGCGGCAGTCACTCATGTGCATTTGACTATAGTTTATTAGCTCCAGCCCGTTCTGGTATAAAACTGATAGTATTCCGAAACCAGTTTTGCTGATGGATTTGCGAGCACAGCCAACTAAAAATTTGTAAATATATAAGGACATATCTCACAGCTTGAGCTAGCTAATATTCTCGCTCATCTAAAGCCTTACTAAACTGCATAAGTACATCATTTAAATTTTCAAGTGATTGGCACAAAATTTCGTAACTAACTACTAACTATTTAGGTGCCATTATATATAAAAATACCTAAACGTTAAAAAATAATTAACTGATCATCGAAAACACATTTCCTGAAGCACAGAAAAAGGTCTAGTCATAATTTAAGGAAAAAAGTATTGCTCATGATGCATCTATTCATCTATATACATTAACAAAGGCAAAGCCGCTAACTAGTAGGTATTTTAAGTATACATTTAATCATAAGCAATGGAAAAAAACTCCAGCAACCGTGTTTATTCTTATTATTGCTAAATACTTAGAATTGAACATACAATGATCATCACACACATTGCGTGATAGAGTCATTGATAAAAGGAAAAAAATGCTCAAACTTTTACATTTTGTTTACGTTTGACAATCGTGTAGCAAAGCAGTCGTGTTAAAAGTAGGAAGACAGGTACAACATGGTAAGTGAACAACACCACAAGACAACTAAGGAAAACTACATAATCGTTTCATGAATTACTTGGTACGAATCACTGCGGGACATGGGTTAATCCACAGGGTTAATCTGAAGCTTAATTTGATGTGCCAAGCTATTGCATTACTTTACTAACTCGAATTGAGTTAGGCATACTGTCGATCATTGATATGACATAAACTCATTAATTGTGTCTTTTCTTCTTACATATAGGAATTGTATGATAGTAAAAAGGCTTGATGACTATTCAAGATGCTAGATATTAGTACCAACAACCTGTAAAAAAACCGGCCAAGTGTGAGTCAAACTCGCGCAATGAGGGTTCCGTACAATATGCTTCGTGAACACACACACATTGCAAAAAATGTTTTATTCAATTGACTAGCGCCATCTAGTGGTGTTTTAGTGAACTATTTCCCTAGATGAACTTATTATTGTGAGTTTAGCACTTAATTTTTAAGTGATAGAATTCTTATTATTTTTCCTGTAATCTTCAAGGAATGAACTATATTTTGTAATTTTTTTAAAATTTTCGGCCCTGTAGGTTAGGAGATCAGGGGGGGGGAATGGTCAATTTTTGCCTTCTTTCGTGAATAAAATCAAAAGTATTGATTTTACCCGAACAAAAGAAAATATTTTTGAGATCCTCATTATGAGCCCTTTCATTTTATATATGACACAGTAAGGTTTGCAAAACTTTTTTTTTTAATTTTGTAATTGGGCCCCTCAAAATGACCCTTATTTCAAAAAAATCTTTATTTACTTTGCACATCCGTGTTTGGGTCATAGGATTACACTATCTTACCAAATTTCATCTAATTTGGTTCAGTAGATTCGGAGAAAATCGGCTGTGACAGACGGACGGACGGACAGACAGACGCTCGAGTGATCCTATAAGGGTTCCGTTTTTCAACTTTTGTACGGAACCCTAAAAATAATTCAAAATTCATATGTTTATTTCATATAGGTTGCTCAGAACACTTATTAATTGTCATACATATATTATTTACATGTGGAAATTTGTTGACGTCAGTCATTACTTACAGCTAAGTTTTACGCCGCTTCCAAAGCGGAGAGCAGAAGAAGCGGCAACAAATTGCACAGCGCATTTTCTCCAATCTGCGTCAACTAACAATTATTATTTATATTCTTAAAAACTAGATATTTGGACTAAGTATACATTGTCCTTATTAAACATTGTACTCGGCAGGTATTGGGCACATCATACGAGAAGAAAATTGATACTATTATTTGATAATATTTTCCACATTGCCTATTTTATTTCTCTGATACTTATATTTCTTTCCGTCTATTTTACCTTTCCCAGGTTACCATTTGATTTTATTGTCGATAATTCGCAATACGTATTAATATCCTCCACTCATTCATCACGTCACGAAAAGTGACGTAGCTTTTCCGATCCCTATCATGTGAATTACTGCTAACTGCCTTATTCTTTCTTTGTTAACGCGAAACCTCATTAACTTCCCCGGCCTCTTCCTACTTACACAAATATCTGGTGCTCATTGAAATGTTATATCAATATTATTATTAGCAAAAACATTATTGTTGTGTATCTCGATGATAATATTAGAAAGGTATGTATACAGTTTATTTGATAATCTTACAGATAAATTAAAAGGTATAAAATCTACTTCTTATTCTTTGGATTCTTAGCGAAAAGCAGAAGATAGGAAGCGGCTGGTAAATCTGTTTTGAGAAAAAATTACATTTTTTACTTAATATGTGATGAAGTTTACTTGTTTTATCCTGCGGCTTTATTGTTATCCTAATAAAAGGTATAAATTTATCCATATTTCTATTATACAATTTCAAAGCCTTTTTTATTTGTAACAGTAGTTACTTTGGATTCAGATCCAGTCTTATAATTTACCTTTATTATGATTGTGAAATTTCCCTAAATTTGCACCTATTAATTGAAAAAATATTCGTCTCTTGGATTACTAAAGTTCATAAGTAGGCTTCTAAATTCATAAGTACGCTTTGAAATGTTTCCATTTTTTCTTTACGAAACTTTTGCATGCAACTCTGTTAGCCAGGTACATTTGATCAAACATTAGCTCACGCTAAAAAGAGTTAAACATTGAAGGGGTAATTCGTAGATGTACCTGTCAGGGCGGACGGGCACGCAAGTCCCGAACTAGCGTCCCGCGGGAGTCGGACTCGCCACTCGCGGTCACGTATAAATTACTCGGACGGCACGAGGGGAATGGCCCTCTCTTTGTTGTCCCGAACTTACTTTCTTCTTAGGTTTAAATCCTGACTTGAATTACGACGGTCGCTAAAGATCTCGTGGACCACATAAAAAGTCACTAAAACTGCCAAATTTTAGACTGTACATTTAGGTTTTTGTTTATTTCTTCTTTTTTTGCGACTAGTCAAAATGGATTAAAGGCGTCACATGCTGCCACCAAGGATCTCGATATATTTAATGCAATTAGTAAGTTGCTATAGCCCTGTGATTCCCGACAGAGTAGAATAGGTTTCCAAGTATTTTCCCGTGGATGTCGTGGAAGGTGACTTAAGGGACATAGGCTAAACAAAGCTTGTAAACATCAAAGATACCTCTCCAACCCGACTGGCCAGCGTGGAGAGTGTAGGCCAAATTTTCTGACTGCTCGGGCTAATATAAAGCTCTGGTTGTACAGAGAGGGTCATGCTTCTGCGGTGGAGACTAAAAAAAACTGATTATAATGATGATGATATTTCAATCTAATACTAGTGGCTTTGTGCGCTGCGGACCTCGTTAACCTCATCACAGCAAAATCACATAGTCCTAAGCGCCATGGACCCCATTCTCTTTTTGCAATTTTTTCATTGTTTTATTAAATAACTATAAATAAAAAAATGGCATAAAACTAAGTAGTAAAATAAATTGGTTGCTAAGCACTAACAAAGCATACGCCCGCTGAGCCATATAGCTCCTACCTTGTTTACTATGACATACGGCATGCATGAAACGTTAGAGCTTGACCTGTGTCGCGTTTTTATCCAATACCAGTTAAATTGAATCGTCAATATTGATCAGGTATGGCTTTTAGTCGCGGAACTGGTTGTTTCATTAGTTGATTTTGACCAGTATTCAACAACTGTCTATAACAAGTTCAATTTACAGCTTTGTCAATTATTTATGATAGTGAACATGTAAGAAATTTTCATTTTATATTAATTTACACCTATATTTTATGTGCTTTTTTATGATATATATAATATGCTTCATCATCATCATCAATAGGTCTTATATGCTTAACAATATTATTTAAAAATAAGACCTCTGTAGTTCAGTCGGTGATAACCGCAAGTGCTTTTGAATATGTTTAAGTCCTGGTCAGGTTTCTTTGAAAAGCGATAATTTTTCGTTTGATCTGGGGCTTGAAAGTTTTTTTATGTATCGTCAATATAATATCGGTAATATAGTATCGCTGATTTGGTATTCTACGACGGAAATTCACAACTTACTGTAAGGCTAACTCAATCTGTGTAGTTATCTCTTTAACAAATAAAATGTTTGTTTGTTTGTTTGTTCATATATATTTATTTACCATTTAAAAGCATTGATCTGAGCTTTTGTTGTGAGCAGATCTGAATAAAAACAACCTTTCCTATGAGACCAATGCTTTGAACTCGTTTTTTTTTACTTTCCCATACTGATTGCCCAGGCGCGGACTGCTAAATAGCTTTGTATGAAAATTTCTTTTTTTTTTTATTTCTAAGCATTGGTCCCATAGGAACATAGAGCCAAACGTTTGTGTTTTGGTCTACGATCCTTTGGGATCAATTGTCAATTATCCCGTTTCTGTTCCAAAAATGAAATCTTTGCAAAACCATTATCTAGTATTGCATTTAGACCACACGTCTTCTAATGCAGTGACATGCGTTGGATGGAACCGACGCAGGACGAGCCCGAACATTGCGGCGTAATCCTGCGGTTTGTAGAGCGTCCGTGTCACTTCAAATTAGATGTTAGACTATATGATAATAATTTATTGAGGGGTACTTACTCATAAAAGCCAATAAGTATAATTGTATTAAGAGCATAATGGAATCTTTATAAAAATGAAATATTTGCAGCAAAACTTTATCTAATACTGTATTAGGCTACACGTCTTATAATGCAGTGTATGCGTTGGATGAAACCAACGCAGGACGAGCCCGGACATTGCGGCGTAATCCTGCGGTTTGTACAGCGTCCGTGTCATTTCAAATTAGATGTTAGACTATATGATAACAATTTATTGAGGGGTACTTACTTATAAAGGCCAATAAGTATAATTGTAGGAATCTTTATAAAAATTAAATATTTGCAGCAAAACTTTATTTTATACTGTATTAGATTACACGTCTTCTAATGCAGTGACATGCGTTGGATGAAACCGACGCAAGACGAGCCCGAACATTGCGGCGTAATCCTGCGGTTTGTAGAGCGTCGGTGTCACCTCAAATTACATGTTAGACTATATTTCTCTTGGTTTTGGGCCGATTTGAGCCTTGAATTATACAATTTCAACAGTATAGAAGATACAACCTACAGAGAATAATAACAACATAAACTAATCATCATTAATTCAATAACACTAATATAAACTTACTAGAAAGAATCGTTGATATGCTACATTTTGTCGTAAAATTATAACATTTTTGTATATTATTTATTGTGTGTTTTTATGCATTCATAATGCTATCTTATTACTTTTCACGTGACGCACGCAAGCAATAATGCGTATAAGAGAAATGGGATATGGTGGAGAAATTCGAGTGTAAGATATGAAACGCCTTAGCCTAATTGGTAAGGCGTTTGACATACAAAATCTGAACGTAATGAAATCTTTATGAAAATAAAATCTTAGCAGCGAAACATTATCTAGTGAGTATTGCATTTAGGTCACACGTCTTCTAATTCAGTGACATGCGTTGGACGGAACCGACGCAGTACGAGCCCAAATATTGCGGCAAAATCCTGCGGTTTGTAGAGCGTCCGTGTCACCTCAAATTACATGTTACACCATATGATTATACCAATTTATTCAGGGGTACTAAGTCATAAAGGCCAAAAAGTACAATTATGATAAGAGCATAATGAAATCTTTATAAAAATAAAATCTTAGCAGCAAAACATTATCTTGTATTGTATTTAGACCACACGTCTTCTAATGCAGTGACATGCGTTGGATGGAACCGACGCAGGACAAGCCCGAACATTGCGGCGTAATTCTGCGGTTTGTACAGCGTCCGTGTCCCCTCAAATTACATGTTAGACTATATTTCTCTTGACTTCGGACTGATCTGGGCCTTGAATTACATGATTTCTACAGTAACTTTAACGAGGTCAATTGCGGCCTGAATACGAGGTATATACCTATACATAGTATCCTTTACGGGGTAGACAGAGCCCAAGGTCATAAAATCAGAAATCCACGTTTAGCGTGTTAGGGTGGAAAGCAGAATCAAAGTAGTGATGGGTGGCTAGCCGCATCGCCTATTAACGTGATTTCTTAGCCAAATCCCTTGATCAGCTTTCACTGTCTGCGCGGGAAGAAAAGGAGCTGCTAAATACTAACTTTTTTACCTTTTTTCCCTAACCAAAAATCAACATATATGTAAACGTAGAAACTGGCCTATTAGAATCTTTGATAGGTACGCTACTTTTTATCGTAAAATTATGTCAATTTTTTGAGTGCAACTCAGAAACGCTAATGAGTTGAGTTGTGTTTCGAAGCTAATAGGTAAGTATATCTAGATTTCAATAAAATTAAGCTAAGGAACATCTGCCTTCGGTATATTGTAACATAGTGTTTCACGCCGAGTGTTCACGACGGGAGAGGAACCGAACCTCACAAGATGAGCGATGGTGTCGTGACTCATCTGCTCGCAAATTAACTGCTCTGATGAATGCGCCGAGATACATAACCAGCTCCCAAAGACCTTTTACAATTCAACCATTTCCCCCTCAAGGATCTGTTTAGGTTATTTCAGCGGGCTAGGGGAGAGGTCTTCGGCTATTGGTTAGTGATACATAGGCGCGGTGAGGGTACAGTTGATGTATCGCTTTCATAACGTCCACGGTTAATTAGTGTCAAATTGCAACGCTAATGTTTTTTCGTGCCCTCCTCGCTTCTGACTCGGGTTTTCACAAGTACAAATGTTTAGGTTTATCTTGAATTGCTTTTGGTAAATTAAGAAATATTAGTTTTATAGTTCGTATAAAATTCTAAAGTGTACGGAGTAAATAAAGCCAATGATTCTAAGATTAAAAGGTCAGACAGGATTATTTTTTCAAAGTTGTAAAATACATTAATATTTTTTTTTAAATTGCTTTTTAGTTAAAAAACATCCTGCTTCCATAATTTCATGAGAATTGGTTGAGTAAGCGACCTGTAGGTCAGCCAGACAGTCATAACAAGATTTTTTTTTATTCCCCTTGAAATGTCATAATTACAGCTAGACCTAGCGCAATACTATGTTCTTCGTTGTCTGAGCCAGAAAATTGTTGAAGTCAATAATAGCAGAAGTGCATATCTTAATCACATAGGTAACATAACCTAGTGAGTTCCAGCTACTAATTATAAAAAAAAGTAATAATCATCAACTGAACTCGTATTATGTAGATTCAATAAATCAACATGCATTTGATATTTCTTTATTAGTTAATTAGCTACACATAATAATGCAGGAGTGTCCATTTTCAGCTATTGGATATTTCAGTACCTATTACCATCTTTTAATTAGCTGAGTAATAAAATCACCGTCCCAATAACAAAGAGCTGAAAATACCGTATGATTTTAATTATTCATTATCATTACGAGAAGTGAACATCGCCCATTAGCCTGCATGACAGTGTAATTAGCCCAATTATGCGTAAACAGTGATTCCAGTCATTATTGCTGCGCAAAATCGATGATACAGATACAGCTACAATTGACCTTTAGGCTCTTGTCAGTGTCATTTGGAAAGAAACATATAAATTGTAATATGTATTTTGTTTTTTCTATGTACAAGTGGCCAACACTGGTGTCAGATTTTTAAGCTGCCTCTAGGCATAGCTTAACGATTTCTATCAGTTGTTTTTGCCAACGGCTTAACGTATCTTCCGGAGCACGTAGGAGCTCTAGGTACTTTTATGCTACTTGCGGCCACATAATTTGTGCTATAATATGAATTTGCAAATGTTTTACAGCCAGGCCGCCTGCCTGAGCTTTTTTGGATGGCTACCCAGTACCACAGAAAAATATCTGTAAAAATGAAGTATAAGTATTCAAAATTATTTGCTACGCTGCTGATCGAACTTCTATTAGCAGATCTACTGCCATACTACACACTACGCCACGGAGGTCATCACGACACAAAGAGAATAAACACTGCAGAACACACGATAAGAAAAAAACTTTCCTAGAAATCATTGACCTCATTTTATACATATATATTATACAAATGAGGACCGGTATGCTATTACTTATTCGTATGGTATACCCCATTTTGATGATTCTATAGAACCTGGCAATATTTAAATCTCAGAATTTCTACTAGAATAAACGCCACAAGGAAAAGGTATAACAAAAAAAAAAATTAAGTAGATCTGTCATAAAAATTCACCAATCTGCTGAAAAAAAATGGAAGTCAAATTTCTATGGTAAGCCCTAAGTATTTTTTCATCTTTTTTGCTTTTTCGCTTGTACGAGTGTATTCCATTTGAGAATTCTGATTACTCTGTGTAAGTTCAGTTTTCAACCGACAAAAAAAACGGAAACGCGTACGCGCTTAATTATTTTTCAATTTGAAAGGGTATACATTAAAGCTGGTTCCATATAAATTAAAAAAAAAATCCCTCAGGGTGGGGAACCATAATTGATATGTTTTTTTACATTACAGTTATACTGGCGGTTTAATTTTTTGTTACAAAGTTTTTCTGGGAGGGTGAATGATACTGTATTTGTAAACTAAGTTTTAAACCAACAAGCCTACACGATGTTTATTGAAGGCGAACGGTGGGAAACGTGACCTTTGCCCGCAGGAGGGTTTGAATAACTTTCAGGCCGTTGTGGGATAAGGTCAAACATCTCTTTCTTATGGAACGTCTTTTTCCCTTGCGGGGTAGACAAAGACTTTTCCCGCTGATCATAAAAGCCGATTGAGTGAATGGGCGTGAGAAATCATGTCAATAGACAATGCGGCTGGCAACCCCACCGTTTTGATTCCGTTCTACACCTACAAGCCCAGCAGCATGCTAAACGAGGCCTGGAACTTCTCATTTCCGCCAAAAGTGGCCGCAGTGGTAAGTACACCGACAACAAGTTCATTAACTTAGCGTGGGGCTAGCTTAATCTGTGTTATTTATATTTATTAAAAGCACATTACCAATTGCTTTCTTAGCCGTAACTTTTCAGAATTCGGATCTGCTATTAAGATGACTCGTTAATTATGAGTGAACGAAAAAGGCATAGACGCTACTTTGAATTGCAGATGGACCTACTCGTCTTAGCTGCAGAAAGTGACTACTGGACATGGGCCTCCTCCAAGCATTTCTATAATAAGGGGGATTTTGTTATACTCACCACGCTTGGCAGACGGGTTGGAGAGCGCAGTTTGTTTGGCTTATCTCGGTTCCGATGCTGCTGTCTATCGAAAGCACTTTTTAAGTGAGGGCAGGGTAGGAGATTGTTCGACTGGTTAACGGAGATGGTGTATACTCGGATGAATACGGTAGTTGCCATAGATATCAGAATATTTACTAGTTATTTATTAAGATTATATAAAATTTGTTTCTAATGAGACTAATTTGTATCTAAAAACACTATAAAGAACACTTTTAATTTGATATCGATTCGTTAAGTGATCATAAAGCTTCTTTAAAGTTGGGTGAATAGGACCATTTTGTAAAGTATGAAAATCTTTAATTACAATTATACTGTATTTTAGTCTGCAAAATTTATAGTAAGTTTTATTATCAAACCATTACTATAAACAAAATATTTCGTATACCCGTATACCAAACAAAGTTCTCACGCCACCCATACAAAATACAAGCTTGTGACGTCATAAATATGTAGGCATTTCAGCGGCGCGTTTTCACGTCTAAAAATTTACGTCTAAAAACATGTGTATTTAAAACTTTTATAACTGAAAGAGTTTTTTGTTTAGAAATGTATTTCTGTCACTATAGCGACATGAAAAAAATTTTAGTCAACATGCCCATTGGGGATGAGAAATTAGCAGCTCGAGAGGACGGGCGCGCATATTGGATACCATACCTGCAACCACCGGACAGACAGTTGAGGATGACAGCCCTGACCTTTTTTATTTTGTCCCTGCTAAATCTGTACCCTTTTTGGCCCCATAAACGATATGCAGTGGCAGTTGACTTTTCTAAAGGCTGCGACGCAGTAAATCGAATTAAAATGGTACTCTAATAAATCAATAAGTCTTTGTAAACTTTTGAGAAACGTCAAACCTTGATTCCGCTAGGCAAATCACATAAATAGTTCTAAATTTAACAAGTCAATGAGAGCTAAGTGGGGTGCGTAGTTCTCATTTATTTCCACTAGTTGGTCCGGCGTCGGCGACCGTAACATAAATTCTGAGATAACTTAGCCAAACAAGTGGAAGTCCAAATAAGTACAGGCCTTTAGAATGCGCCCCTAGTGACACTCGTTTGTGAACTGCGATAAATAATTAAGCGGTGTGTTGTGTGGCGTGTTGTGTTGTGAGGCGTGGAAAGGCCTATGTCGATTTCATAACAAGTTTACGAGTATTGGTTTTTTGCATACTGATAATTTACTCACTTTTTAGTTCTTTGATTCGTCAAGACCTGTTATTTTACGCAGTGCTATAATGATAAAGATTTAGTGTGACAGGCGCATTTTATGTTTTTTTTCGTTCACTTCTTACTCATGCTATAAATATTTTGGCAATGTTTTCATACCTGCCTGTCTATTTCTCCTTGTTTATGGGATCTTACGCAATTAATGATTTTTCGGCTCTTAAGACTTTCAAAGAAAAGGACGGAGTGGTCTCGGCCGGAATGCACACTTGTGTTTTTCTTAGAAGTTAAGGATAAACATACCTATATACATATTTTCTAATCACGACTTCTACCTTAGACAAAACCTAGTTCCGTAAAAGGTTACGTTTGAAGTTGGTGACCATGCAGATGGTAATTTGTTACAGACATGTTAAGGACTAACACAAGCATTAAATATTTACCTTTGCCATATTCTCGAACGTACGTGTACTGATCATGCTGAACAACTTTCTCCAAAGAAAATGGGAAATCCAGTTTTTTTTAAAATATTATGACCTATGTTCTAAGGGAAAGTTGTTCAGTATGATAAGTTGAGGCACGTTCGAGAATTTGGCTGTGTTACAGATTTAGACGGTATATTATATATAATCGATATTAACTTTTAAACCAACAAGAGCCTACACAATGTTTATTGAAGGCAAACAGTGTAACCTTGCTCGGGGCTGTTTTCACCAACTTCTCGGTGTCGACTTAACAATTCGGGATTAGTTTAAATATAGTTAATATAAATATAGTAGCTTTTATTACCAATAGGGCTGTGATGTTTCAATTTTTCTAGTCCTGCTGCAAGAAGGCCATAGCTAGATATAATATTATTGTTTGGATCAGTTTTCTTCATGCAAATATTTAAAAAAAAGTAAAATACCAGCTATTTCATTTCTGGTGAACATAGAATTATTCGATACAGAGAATGGGCGAATATCACTATCAAATCGTATGACACGCGATGTTTCTAGCCAGCTCTTCTCTCCGCTATATTGGAGTATAATTAGTATAGTTTATTACAAAGCGGCTTCTATTTATTTAGGCTGTGAATACTGGCCGCTTTAAAAAAGACTTTTTGCCTACTGCCTTTGTTCTCTTACTCTTTGGCCCTGCGTTGTACTTTTTGTTTTGACCATAGCCATTCCATATGCTGGTCGAATTAAGATGGTACTCTAATAAATCAATAAGTCTTTGTAAACTTTTGAGAAACGTCAAACCTTGAGTCCGCTAGCCAAATTGTATAAATAGTTCTAAATTTAACAAGTCAATGAGAGCTAAGTGGAATGCGTAGTTCTCATTTATTTCCACTAGTTGGTCCGGCGTCGGCGACCGTAACATAAATTCTGAGATAACTTAGCCAAACAAGTGGAAGTCCAAATAAGTACAGGCCTTTAGAATGCGCCCCTAGTGACACACTCGTTTGTGAACTGCGATAAATAATTAAGCGGTGTGTTGTGTGGCGTGTTGTGTTGTGTGTGAGGCCTATGTCGATTTCTATGAAGTTTATTAATAATCATAATATTGTAATTAGTAAGAAGTGTTTGAAATTCTCGGGAAGGGCTAATGTTTTGCATCGAACTTCTTGAGACTATGATGGTGTGATTAGTTGTGGTAGAGCTACGCTACCGGCGGAAATCGCTTTTGCTAGTAGCATGATTGGGAAAAATAAAAGGCCGGCAACGCTCTTGTCACATCGCTAGTGTTGCATTAGTCCATGGGCAGCGGTGATCACTTAGGTACTATCAGGTGACCCGCTTGCTCGTTTGCCATCCTATGACATAAAAAAACAGGATGATGATACTAAATAGCACTTTGTATTCTCTGCTAATAATAATGTCATCATGCTCTTGCCTATTGACTAGATTGAAGAATTTGCGTTCATAATCACTACCAATAAACACCAAAAAGCCTTACTTTGGTTCACTTTGTAAGTAAATAGACGTTGCAGTCTCAGAATATTCTGAGGTTGCAGTAATTGCAATAAACATTGACACTTCTTCATTTTCGTTTCCTACCGTGCCTTACACCGTCTTTTTATTATTTCTCTAAAGGGCTTAACGACTAATCACTGCACAGTTACGAATAGATAGGGTCTAAAATGGACATTGGACAGGTGTGTATTTGTTAATGCTCGTAGACTAGGTATGCTTGATGTTTAGTTGTAATTGAGAAAAATATTTAAATGCGCTATCCATAAATTTGGTAATGTCAAAGCTATGCTACCTTCGATACGCTGCACTGTCTTAACTTGTAGGAAAACTTTCCTCTACATGAAAAAAAAATTGCCTACACCAAAACCAAACAATGCATCCTCAGATTAAGTTACCATTACTTGCGTATAAATTAATATTTTCTAATTTACACTTTGCAAATTTACATCCATAATTTGCGCCGCAAACCGTTAATTTATAGGAAAACTCAAATTTCCATATCCGAAGCCACGAAGTATATCTACGATGAAACACTATTTACGTAAATAAACTCATTTCGTTAAGGCAGTCTACATCGGCGCAGCTTCGTTTAAACTTTTAATCGCTTTCGAGCCGTGATAAACAAATTTTAATTAAGTTTTAATATCACCGCGTAATTGCTGAGGCGAACGGCTATCACAATATCTTTGTTTATGAATATTTAGTTTTGGTTTCCCTTACGCCGTTCGGGAATTTCGTATTTTATAAATTGTTTTTATTTTGATGGGGTAAGTAATGGTTAGGTTTAAATGTAGTGAAAGTAAATAATTTTATTTGGCTAAGTTTTTATTATATTGGTGAATTTTGTTTAAAGCTCTCTAACCACAATAAAATATAAATTATATCATTGTTATCGACTTCATTGATAGATGATTAAATCAGCCGAGTACAATGTAATACAGTATTACTTCAAAAATATAAAATTTTGTATCTCTTATTGAATTTATTCAAGCGTAACTTTACGTAAGTCAAAGTTACATACACTTTGAGTTCGAGCGCTGGCCAATAGTTTGCATGAACTAACTGGTGGTATGTATGTCTTATCATCATCATCATCATAATTTCAGGTTGGAAGCGGCCTGCATCCAGCGCCCTCCTGCGACCCTTATCAGGTCATCCGACCACCATGTCGGTGGGTGTCCAACGTTGCGCTTGCCGGTACGTGGTCACCATTCAAGAACCTTTCTGCCCCATCGGCCATCGGTTCTTCGCGCTATGTGTGTCTTAGGTCATTTGATAATTCAGCATTTTTTTACAAATTGTTTTCATTTACAAGAGATAAAGTTTTGACTTGATGTGAGTCCTTTAAATAGACCCTGATGTCCCAGCAAGCATAATAAGGTTACCACAATGAGCATACTCAGCATTAAAATGACCGAAACTTTTCTTCAATTCCAAGTTTTTGTGTCCGCTTTCCCGTCCATTTGTCCCTTGGCATATTTTTTATTTATCAACTTAGGTACTTTCTTTGTTTCCACCAGCTTATTGTTAATTTCATTGTGTTACGGTTTTACTAAAGAAGTTTTTGCTTAGAATTGGCTTCTCCGCAAATTGTTCAGTGCTCGTAAAAAGCGCTTTTGTATTTTTTGTTCCAAATATGTATGGCTGCTAAATTTTTAACAAAGGATTTGACTATCATTGATTTTTTGCCATAAATACATAAGATTTAAATAAAATTAAAATTGAAAATAAAGACTTATTTTGAAATAAAAGGCATTTTACTTAGTCTATAACAGCAAACAACTACAATTTTGTAAGTTCATAAATATGAGGTACATAATTATGGATACTGAGGTAGGAGTATACATAATTATGTGCCTCATCTTCATCTTCATTTTTCCTCTCATCTCTGGCCGTGTGGTTACGGGCAGAGTAGAATAGGACCACTCCAAGTCTTCCCGTAGATGTCATAGAAGGCGACATAGGTAACACAAGTTAAACAAAGCTTTTAAACATCAAAGAGAGCTCTCAAACTCGTCTGGCCAGCATGAAGAGTGTAGGCCAAATCCTCTGGCTAATACATGTTACAGAGTCTGTACTACCAGAGCCTCTCTGAAAGGGTCGTGCTCCTGCATTGGAGACCAAAAAAGACCTGAGTGCTTAGTGCGAGTTATTTTTACGTGTTCACCGCGTCAACGTTAACTCAGAAATGTATGCAGCTGAAAAAGCGCCCCTAGCGGTCACAATGAGAATTAAAATCTGCGAGTGCGAGCTTACAAAGTTAACTTTGATACGAGCGAGCAAGTAAGGCGATCGACAAGTGAGTGCGTCAATCCGCGTAAACGTACATTTCTCGAGTGCGAGTTGCAAGTTCGACAGTTCGGTCGGTAAACGTTCTCACGTTCGCAAAGTAAAGTTGTCACTTTGAATTTATTGGTGAGAGATGGGTGAACGGACATAAAATATGTTTTTTTTACTGTAATAACAATGATTTATAGTGTTAAACAAAAACTATGTCATTGTTAGCATATTACTTGTTCGCCTGTAAGATGTTAACTACTGTCTGACTGTCTATATCTTTTGTTATATTTCTGTAGTTTTGGTGTCAACACTTCCATCACTATTCAAAAGTGATGTTAGCGCCTCCCAATGCAATTTCCTGCCTTTATGGGTGGGTTTGCTTTGAGCTCCATGTTTTAAATAATTAAGTAACTAAAGTAATTCAATACAACACAAATCACGCTTTAATTAAATCCATAGATACACTTACTGCTCCATGTACGTAATTAACATTTCAAACGGCTGATGGCTAGTCTTCATTTTAAATAAAAAACGATACAAATAACAACAATAAAACCTCAAAAAATTCAAAACTTTATCACAACAAACAGCCAATGTAAAGCCCGCTCCACACTCTCATTGAGAAATGAATATAGCCGAGACTTGCTGAATACTGCCTCCACACTCTCGTGTTCGCCTATTCCCGTGTAGTTTTGCCGAGAGCGGGCGAGTGTGGAGCGATTTCTAATGAAATAATCCGCCTAAATGTTATATGTACTTTATACCTCATGAAAACACAGTCAATATGGCATCCTCAATTTCGCCGGCTTATTACTGGAGGCTACGGAGCTACCAACTTAAGAAATAAAAATGCTCGCTGTTCCCGGTGAATAAACGCCAATACTCGATTGCAACTCGCACTCATAGTTATTCGATGCTCTCTACTCACAGAGTTTATTCGATCAACGCGATATTGAAGTTATTCGATTTGATTTTGATGACTCGCACTAAGCACTCTGATGATAATGTAAGGTATTGGTTCCTCCCTACCTAGTACTCAATTCCTTATTGAAAATAAATTTAGACGTATTGTGGACTTGCTATGCTGTCAATTAAAAGCAAAATTTATTCCCAGTTTGCCTATTCAAAGCAAAAGAATTTAAACACTGCAGAAATTCTTATTCACCGTGACAAGTGAAATCGAGATAATACTCCCATTTTTCATCTTTGTAGGAGTGTGGACGATGCGACGTTGTTCGGAACGAATTGTACCTCGGGGCATGAATTTAATCTCGGAATCCGCATGTCAGATTCATAAGGAGCGTCACTTTCGAGGTATTTGCGTTTCACTCTTGCTTCAAGTATTGTTTGTATTGTAGTGAATGCTGGCTGGGAAAGATAAGAAAAAATATTTGTTCCTGATTTTGCCATGGGATTAATTTTGTAATATTACATATACAACGTATCATTATACAGCGTTAGGTAAACACTATTGTCCCTCAAGCCATCAAATCGGTTTGTCAGTATGTTTAACTTTTCCTATGGGACCAACGCTCGGAAGTCAAAAAATGTCTGGGCCAGCCAAACACTTTTGTTCATACAAAAGTCGTAGAGAATGTCGTTTTTTTCCAGTTCCCAGTATTGGTCCCATAGGAAAACTTGTTCATATGGACGGGCTTTACTCTTATAAGGGAATGTTGATGGTCAAGTTACACTCTGTACTTATTTAAATATACAAACATATTATCGCGTCTTTATCCAAAAATGTTTGATAAATTAGAATCAATATTTTTTGAAGGACAGCAGACATAGATATATAATCTCTATACCGTAAAGATTATGTATTTTTCGTAATTTCGAAATCCATCAATTTTTTACTGTATCATCATTATCATCATCAGGTCTTTCTAGTCTTCACTGCAGGAGCACGACCCTCTCTGTACTACCAGAGCCATATATTAGCTTGAGTAGTCAGAGGATATTTTTTCTGTATACACACATTTTATAACTCTTCAAAACGGGTACGTAGTTTCAAACATACCTGAGTACGTCCAAAAACATATTTGAAGCACTAGGAATTGCGCAGTAGGTACATAACACACTAACAAATAACCAACACAAACCATCCTTCACGTCGTCGGGATACAATGCCTTGTCACCAGGTAAGTAAGAGGTATTAAAAATCGCTGCTGCAACGGGCTGCTTATGCAATAAATCACAAGTGCATTATATAAAGCAGAGACGCTTCGTTAAAGAAAGCAAACCTTTCTCGCAGCAACCTGGATTAATTTTGTATCATGAAGGTAGTTTATCTCAGAGAATAAAACAAAGAAAATCTACTTAAATGAGTACATTTTAGCGCTAGTTTAATTACTTTAATGTCAAGAGAAGAAGCACTTCAGGATTATTTTTCACTAGTTAGCAAATCCAATTTTACGGAAATGCTTTTATCTGCATTGCTCGGAATTTAGGAAGAAGCCAGCCGTTACTTAAGTATGGCCGAGTAGAGCGACTAACAACATGAAATAAGATTAAATTTACCACACACCACTGTCCCGCAGAATTATACGAAAAAAAAAAGTCAGTGATTCTTGCATATCCTGTTAAATAATAAGACGTTGTGTTTTTCTGCATCTCCTTAGCTCTGAAATATTTAACGATATAATAAATGGCTGCGTTTCCACCAAAGCTCCAGAAAGCTCCAGAGCAGGCAAACTGGCGTGCAAAAGGAAAAGTCCACTGATATCACTTTACTTTTTTTATCTTCGCTTAGCACAGCTTCGGTGGGGGATTTTAACAATACTCCAAACAATCTCCAAATCTATAATAGCTGAAGAAGAAAACACAAATTAAAGAACTTAAATCTACTTAACTAATAAACTTGTCTTTGATGACATATTAACCACTTTGTATAGCTTTCGCCCGCGGCATCGCTCGTGTAATGTCGATACCTCGGGAACAGTACTTTATCCCGGGATATAGGGTAGCTTATGTCCTTTCTTAGGCTCTAGGATTAATCTATTTATTTAATCACAATTAAATCGGTTCAGTAGTTTTGGCGTGAAAGCGGACAGACAGACAGAGTTACTTTCGCATTTATTTAATAAATATATACCACGGACAAATCACACAGATTGAGCTAGCCCCAAAGTAAGTTCAAGAATTGTGTTATGTGAACTTATGTGATACTAACTCAGCGATACTATATTTTTATTACAAATACATATATAGATAAACATCTAAGACCCAGGTCAATCAGAAAAAAGATCATTTTTTATGTTGACCTGACCGGGGATCGAACCCGAGACCATCCGTATATTTACGTGACCATCCATGTCGCAGGCGTTGTGTGTTGACCACTGCGCCACGGAGTTCGTCGAATATTTTTAATGTTAGTATAAATTCTTTTTATAGTATCTTTAAGCGATTCTAATCTTACCTAAAATTTTAAATGCGAAAGTGAACTTGTTTATTTGTTTGTTACGATGTCACGCCCTATCTATTGAACCGATCAACGTGAAATTTTGCATACACATAGGTTAGGGTACTGAGAAGGATATAGGCATATATCTCGCGGATGGAGCCGCGGGTAACAGCTAGTGATCTTATGAGTAAAATGCAATTATCTCCCATGGTACTAAATAAAATAAAAAAATATTGAGAAATGTGTAAAATGTAATTGAATGTGGTGTAAAATTTTCGGAAAGCAAAGGTCTCGAAAAACTCTCCCGAGTAATGGAAATCGTGCCGCGACCCCCAGGGCATCGCGGATTCCCTGCACAAAAGGCCCAACAAAAAGGTCCTGCCGTCACATGAACATTGTAAAACTCGCCCCTGTACTCACGTCTCAACTAACAACCAAATTGCAACTTAAAACCTACTAGTCTAAGTCTCAATTTCGCCCCGTCCTAATTGTTTCGTAACAGTTTTTTCCAATCCGATAATGCGACCTTAGCGTCGGGATCATGGTTTACTACAAATTGTATTAGAGCAGTAGATTTAACTATTTATGCGGTCCATGGTCCTTGCGGGTCCGAACTTTATACTTCAGTTCATACGATACGAACTGTATAGGGAAGTATCTTTACGAGTGTCAATTCATTGCCGTCAACTTAGGAAGCACAAACATTGATGACAACCATCGGCCCTTTTATTTTATGGCAAAGTTTGTATGACGGCATAAAAAAAGGACTTTGTACTTACAAACATACAAATTATCACGTCTTTATCCCTTGCGGGGTAAACAGAGCCCAAGTTTATAAATCCCAAAGGCCACGTTTAGCGTGTTAGTGCGCGTTAAGGTGGAAAGCAGAATCAAAATAGTGATGGGTTGCTGGTCGCATCGCCTATAACGAGATTCCTGAGATTATCGCCCAATCCCTTGACCGGCTTTTATGGTCTGAGCGGTAAGAAAGCAGCGGGTATATTCTATGGTTCTCCTTTACTCCCAAACCAGCATGGACGATTTGTACTTTGTATGATATTTATTTTCTATTATGCTTAGTCATATGCTACGCATAATATGTTAATAACTTTTATATTATTAGTAGAATATTTAAGAAAATGTAAAAGTAAATCTGTTTTAGTGTAATAGGAATTTCTTTTTTGTTCCAAGAATATTACGGTCTTTGAATTTATAAGCTTTAGATGCTCGCCTTATAATCTAAGTTCGATGCAAATTTTATCATCCTGGCTAACTGATAAAATGCTCGTAATTTCAGCGCAGATAAGCGGCTGACAGTATTTCATAAAACCTTAGTAGATAAACTTGGAGAGAGTGAGATGAGCACGCCTCTTTTATCCGCCTGATTATACGCCGGCACGTAGATCGGATTTGCTACTGATAATATCTAAGTTAAAACTGAATATTACTATTTTTAAAGTATTTGTTTTATGCCATTGTTTTATTTCTAGTTATCTAATAAAACAATGGAAAAATTGCAAAAAGAGACTTCAGCGCCATTGGGGTCCATGGCGCTTAGGACTATATGATTATGCTGTGATGAGGTTCACGAGGCCCGCAGCGCACAAAGTCACTATGTGTTAGATTTCAAGATCATCATAATCAGATCTTTCTTAGTCTCTAGGAGTAATGATGATGATGAAACAGAGAGGGTAATGCAGGAGCATTACCCTCTTTGTTTCATCATCATCATCATTTCAGTCGGAAGAAGTCCACTGCTAGAAATAGGCCTCTCCTAAGGATTTCCAAAATGACCGGTTGGAAGCGGCCTGCATCCAGCGTTTCCCTGCGACCTTGGTCAGGTCGTCCGACCACTTGGGTGGTGGGTGATTTAGTTGCGCATTATTTTACCTGATATAGCTGTGATAAGATTCACGTGGTCCGTAGCGCACAAAGCCCCCAGTAAAAGATTTAAATATAATGAATATAAATGAAAGAGTTTTCTAAACAAAAGAATAGAAACTGAAAACCGATATATCATTTCATTTCGCTAGTCAATATACCGCGAAACGAGATATTCCATCAAAGCGCAGTGAAAACAGTGCAATGTTCCGCTGCGTTATTGAAAGTCATCAGAAAAGCAAACAAAACCCACCTTTGTATAGAACACGTCAACGTCACGTCCATTTCACGCGCTGCCATTTTATTTATTAAAATTCAAAGCCTTGCACTTCCATGTACGTGTATAGCGTTATGTTTAAAAAATATATATTTTTAACCGACTTTAAAAAAAGGAGGAGGTTCTCAATTCTGCGTAATGTTTTTTTGTATGTATGTTCCCCGAATTCTCGAAGACGCCTGGACCGATTTAAGAAATTCTTTTTTTGTTCGATAGGTAAAACTTTACAGATGGTTCCATTTAATTTTTATCGGAATGCGTGGAGCGCTTTTTAAAAATATACTCGGTATAAAAAAAAGTTTACAGGTATGCCGTTCGGATTACACTTATTTCCATGTTCTTTCTTAAGCTTATTAAAAAAAATTGATAGGGTTGAAGTCGGTTTTGGTTTTTGGTTAAAAATATCTTAAATTATTATGGAAGCATTATTTTATCTGATATATTGCTGTGATAAGGTTAACGAGGTCTGCAGCACAAAAAACCATTAGTATTAGATTTACAGATAATGAATATAGATGAAGAGTTTCCTAAACAAAAGAATAGAAACTGAAAACCGATATATCATTTCATTTCGCTAGTCAATATACCGCGAAACGAGATGTTCCATCAAAGCGCAGTGAAAACAGTGCAGTGTTCCGCTGCGTTATTGAAAGTCATTTGAAATGTAAACAAAACCCGCCTTTGTATAGAACACGTCAACGTCACGTCCATTTCACGCGCTGCCATTCTCATCATCATCATCATCAGGTCTTTCCAGTCTCCACTGCAGGAGCACGACCCTCTCTGTACTACCAGAGCCATATACTAGCCTGAGTAGTCAGAAGATTTGGCCTACACTCTCCACGCTGGCCAGACGGGTTGGAGAGGTCTCTTTGATGTTAATAAGCTTTGTTTAGCTTGTGTTTCCTTAGTCGCCTTTTACGACATCCACGGAATGACTTGGAGTGGTCTAATTCTACTCTGCCGTGAACCACACGGCATTCTATTTTATTAAAATTCAATGCTTGCGCCTTTCTGTGCATGTATGGCGTTATAATATTAATAAAAAAAACCCTTTTCGGGAGCATTTTTTATCTGATTTTTTATAGTTATTTTCCCTGTTTCGTTATTATAATATTTTATTAGCCTACTAAACAGTCAAAACATCAATCCATATAGGTATTTACTGATATTTAATTTTAGTATATATTTTAGTAAAATGATATATTCCATTAAAGTACATAAGTAAGTATCTGTTTTTCTATTCTATTTTGTATGGTCATTTGATGCTTTGTATGTGTGAGTTAATCTATTCTAACCAAGAAGCCCAAATCTTCTAACAAAACATATTTTACGTCTTTGAAAGCGTCGTTAAAAAATCTACCAAGTACGATGGGACTCACGCACCAAGGGTTCCGTACCATTATCTATACAACATTAGACTATCGAGAAAATAAGAAAAAAAAATACGTTTGTTGCATGGGAGCCCCGCTTAAATATTTTTTTATTCTGATTTTATTATTTATTATTGTTATAGCGGCAATATAAATACATAATCTGTGAAAATTTAAACTGTCTAGCTATCACGGTTCATGAAATAAAGCCTAGTTACAGACGGACATCGAAGTGTTAGTAATAGGGTCCTTTACCCTTTGGGTACGGAGCCCTAACAAATAAAAACCCGGCTTTGAATAGACCACGTTGACGTCACTTCCATTTCACGCGCTGCCATTTGATTATATTAAAATTCAAAGGCTTGCACTTGTTGTGTGCTTGTATACGTGTGTTCCGGATGTGTGCAATATAAAAATGTCGACGGAAAAGCTTTTACGGCCGGTTATTTCTGCTGGGAACCATAAGCGGACATAGAGCGGCGCGAAATAATGCTCTCTGCAATGGAATCAAATGGAACCTAGTGTAGGAAATACTATCCTGTTACCTCCTGTTACAAAACATATTTTTACACTTCTTGTAAATAATTATACATTTATACATACCATAAGTATTTACTGATAACATTTTTATCACTTGTTATTACGCTAGCCTGCGATACAAGTGGTCCCGGGTTCGATCTCCGGTCAGATCGTGATGGAAAATTATCTTCATCAAAATAGCCTGTATCTTGGATGATTATCTACATAAGTATCTTTTATAAAACTACCAGTTTGCCCTGGCTTCTCACGTGGTACATGTATTTTTTTCTCACCATAAAACCATCCTCGTACTTCAAGGAATATTCTAAAAAAAGAATTATCGGAATCGGTTCAGCTGCTCTCGAGATTTGCGCTTAGCAACACATTCAGCGATTCATTTTTATATTATAGTTCACAAATTCATATGGGGCTAGCTTAATTTGTGAGATTTTTCCCTACATATGAAGTTATTTATTAGTTATATCATGGGTTGAAAGTATCTAAGTCCAAAAGATCTGAATGCCACGTTTCGGGCAATAGAGGAACGGTGCGATAGGTATTATTTTGAGTCTACTTATTTTCTACTAAGGATTCTAATTACATTAATAAAATGTTGCCAGGTAGTTCAGAATCACCTGTAATTCTAGTAATTTTGTAATTCAGTCTTGAGGTAATTGTTGGTTGTCTATACGCCAAATTAACATTATTACATAAATAGTATATTTAAATCCCGCCAAAACCATACTACTCTCTCTCTCTCTCTCACACACACAATCTATCCTTCCTTGTCGCACCCCCACCCCCTTCGTAATGAAGATGGCTGCCTAACAAAAGTTCCGCGCGCGCGCTCATTCAAAGAAAATCAAAAATATATGGAAGAACGATAACTACAAGTGTAGGTACTCTTTTCGGTGGTGAAAGTGTCGGTGCCGAACTCCAAAAAAAAACCGCAGTGATTGAGCTAGGTCGACCAGCGCTGGAGGATTCCCTGACCACTTGCGGCCAATGTACGTTCCTTCATTTCTTGGCTCCCTCATTGTTTAAAAGGTTAATAATAGTCATATTTCTCAACCCCTGAAGTGGAACGCTGACCAAGTCCGAGCCGGATTTGCACACGAACTAATTCGATTTACTCGATCGATAGTATGATACATTAGTCCACATTTATAGTGTGAGATTCCTGGTACAAAGTCAGGAAACTTTAATGCAATCGGTGGCATCCACCGTATGTCAATATGCTTCCGTTAACATCCATTAGTGCTGTACGACTTTCAGAAAATTAAAACAATATCGAATATATTTTAAAACACATTTTATGTATTTATTTTCCAAATATAATCTCTTCACAGGTGCAAAAAGTCCACGGCTGGACATAGGCCTCCCTCAAGGATCCCCAATACAACTGGTTGGAAGCGGTCTGCCTCCAGCGTCTTCTTGCGATCTTTTTCAGGGTGATTTCTAATTATATTTTTTATGTTTTACTAAAGTAACGATGAGGTCTAGGGTGTTACACGCAAACTCAAATAATACCCTTTCACTCTTGCCTTTAAAATCTCAATTCCATTCCTTCACGGTTCGCATAATAAAGAAGTAGGTCAATCTAGAGGTGCAATGAGCAGGAATATCGACCTTATATGGATGGAATCCCTGACCACGCCGTGTCTGAATACGGAAAGAATTAAAAAGTGCAGTTCCTATAGGTACACACTCCCCGAAAAGTCAATGTTGGATATAAAACTTAACGCCCCAGTCTACTAATTATGTCCTTATTTTATCAAATGACAACATGATATTAGTATGTTATTATGTTATTTATCACTATTTCAATATTTTTATTTGGACAACAGACCTAGCCGTCGAGAAAAGCAACTTAAATTATTCATACATATTGTTAGGAACTACCAGACAATGCCGAATAACTTGTACATTGATAGTGGTATCAAAAGTTATCTTACTAACAAGAATTCATTTAAAACTGTAGTTTGTCCATTTCCAGCGCTTACTAAGTACAACCGTGCGGGATTTACAGTGTCAGTAACTTTTATGTAATGTCCGCGCCCAACGCGGTAATCCCTTTCACATTCATTAGTGCAACTGCAACTTATAATCTGCTGCCTGCGTTCTCATATTATAAGCAAACCATGTGTTGATTTGGACGACGTATTAATAAAAATAATGAACATTATTTGCAACACTATTTGTTAGTATTGTGTGGAATTTCTGTGTCGGAAATTTTTATTATATTAAGCCGCGATTGAATAGAGTAATCTCACTTATAATGTGAGTGCTATACACATTAGTGCAACTAAAACTAATTTATATATTATTTGGTCAATCAATCAATAAAATGAATAAAAACTTAAGTAAAATCTTTCCTATCAATAAATTAAAGTAGCTTTTTTAATAAAGTACATTATAAATTGAAAATGTGTTCATAAGAATGATAGTATTGCCTCGTTAAATATTAATGCTTATTCTTAGAGCAAGACATTTTACCAGTCTTCTGGTTACTATACAGCACACTGCGGTACTACAACTTATAATCTGATTACTGCGATGTCATGCATGTCATACTTTGACTATGTATGAGTTTAAAAATCGACGACTAAACATATAAGTTATTAGGACAAACGTATAAGCATTTGAGAGCATATGTTGTATTGAAACAAAAGTGTTACTAGTGATTGTAGTTTACAACTCTCATTCAAATACAGAAGCGATGCAGTAGTTCTTATCTCAATAAACACGTGAGCTCACGTTTTCAGAAATAGCTTTATTTGTTTACATTAATGACTGTAAATAAGTACAATATATTCGTTGGATGACGGGTGTCAGCAACTTTTATGCATTTATCTGCGTCCGAGCAGCGCGGTAATCCTGCCCTCATTCATTAGTGCTGCAACTTATAATCTATGGTCTGCGATGTCATAATGTGACATACTAATCCATTTGTAGTAAGTCTGAGTAAAGTGTATTGCGATGGGATTCCTGTGTCAGCAACTTTTACGTAATTATTTGCTTCCAATTAGGCAAAAAAGATGTAAACCGCACTCAAATGTCGTATATAAAAATTTGTTGGTGATGCCGCTCTCATTCATTTGCGCTGCGACTTATAATCTACGGTCTGTGATGTCACATCATATACTAATTCATCTGTAGTATTTACCGAGTAAAATGTATTGCGATGGGATTCTCAGTGTCTGCAACTTTTATGTAATTTGTTGCTTCCCATTAGGCAATATACTGAAACAATAGTGACGACTATTAATTAAATTGTATATATCTGATTCAAATACAGAAGCGATACATTAGTTCTAATTTTAATAAACAAGTGAGTTAGCTCACGTTTTTCAGAAATAGCTTTATTTGGCTGTAAATGTGTACAATGTATTCGCTGAATTACGGGTTTTAGCAACTTTTATGCATTTTTCTGTGTCCGAGCAGCGCGGTAATGCTGCCCTCATTCATTATTACTGCAACTTATAATCTACAATCTGTGATGTCTCATGATATACTTATCCATTTGTAGTATTAACCGAGTAAAATTTATTCCCGGTGTCAGCAACTTTTATTAAATTCTTTGTTTCCAATATGGCAGAAATAGGTAATCCGCACTCAAACTATTTATAAAAAAAAATGTTGTGTCAAACAAGCGCAGTGATGCCGCTTGCATTCATTAGTACTGCAACTTATCATCTACGTCTGCGATCTTACGACATACATACATACTATCAAATCTTTATCCTTTGCGGGGTAGACAGAGCCCAAGGTCATAAAACCTACAGGCCACGGTTAGCATCATAGTGGACGTAATTGTGGAAAGCGGAATCAAAATAGTGATGGGTTGCTAGCCGCATCGCCTATCATTCCTTAGATTTTCGCCCAATCACTTGACCGGCTTTAACGGTCTGCGCGGGAAGAAAAGCAGCTGGTATATTCTATGTTTTTTCATTTCTCCCAAACCAGCATGGAAGCATTGACTATATACTCTCCATGGAAGAGACGACATATACTTACTTATCCATTTGTAATACTAACTGAGTAAAATGTATCGCAACGGGATTCCCGGAGTTATGAGCTTTTATGTAATGGGTTGTGTCCAAGCATCGTGGTGATCCCCCTGGCATTCATTAGTGCTGCAACCGTTCACCGGCTGTACAATTACGTCATATACTTCACTATTTTGAAAATATTTTACTAGTTACATAAACTTGAGAGTATGAAAATTTGACGACACCCCAAAAACGTGTAATAGTTTTAGGCTTTATTCATGTCCTTTATTATTCCATCAAACCAATAAATCATCATCGGCTTTCCATAACCCACTTCCATAAACCAATAAATATATCGGGAAAAACGGGATATATGTTTTTTTGTAAGCACTTAACCGTTACCGTTAAGTTACCGACGGTACCCAGTACCGTCGGTAACACATTTAAATTAAATATCTACACACGTAAGCACAAAAGAGCCACTAATTATGGCTTAAATATTGAGAAATAAACACATAACATCTTTGCTAATTGCTAAGCCTTCGAACGCAAGTTTAATTAAATTGAAGCTCTAAAAATAATATTTGAGACATTACAACACTTGAAAACTATTGAATTTCTAAATAAAGAGCACAAATAAATAAAAGAATAGCAAAAACTTTAACTAATTTTTAATCAAGACGGACAAGTTTTCACTTACACGTCTTATCACCCAGAGAGCGCGCCGCAAAGTGCCCGCGTCTCGATTGAGCGCTAACGGACGCCATCTTTCAAAAACAACCGATAGGTAGCGTAGTTATCACCGGAATTTACAACAAATTATAGAAAATAGCTAGTAAAGCAATGTAATCGTTTTTCATTAATTATTTCTTAATTTATTAAAGCTAATTTACAAATAATAACAGTCAGCTAAGCAAACATATTGTGAAGATAAGTAAATTAACTTACTTTGACATCTCATAACCGCTGTTAGACAAAACACACGTTTTTAGGGTTCCGTAGTAAACAAGGAACCCTTATAGTTTCGCCATGTCTGTCTGTCTGTCTGTCTGTCCGTCCGCGGTTTTACGAAGAGACTATAAGTACTAGAAAGCTGTAATTTGGTATGGGTATGTATATTAATCATGGCAAAAAAGTGGTAGAATAAAATCTTGAAAAAAAATTTTTTTTAGGGTAGCTCCCATACAAGTAAAGTGAGGGAGTAATTGTTTTTTCTCTATTTACCCATCGTGTGGGGTATCGTTAAATAGGTCTTTTAAAAATATTTGAGGTTGAGAACACCATTTTTCGATTTAGGGATCCGTTTCCGAAATATTTGGTTTTAAAGTGCGAATTTTTGTTAGAGGTAAGTGTCCCCCCCCTCTATCTGCTAAACGGTTATATATAGACACGTGAAAAAAATTACAGCAGTTGTATATATACTGAAGTTGAAAGGAAAACTATCAGAGCTGAATACTAAGTACAAACTAAAAAGTTATAGCCAACCAACTTATAAACTGTAAAATTTCATTCTATTTTCATTGTTAGATGTTTTTGGTCGTTAAACTGTGATGTGCGAGTGTGAACAGTGTGAACTCAAAGTTGTCATTCCCAACTACGGAACCCTACACTGCGCGTGGCCCGACACGCACTTGGCCGGTTTTTATTAATTAAAATTAGTTTCAAACATTGATAAACAGAACTTCATTAATCATTAAACAACAATTTATGATTTTAGATAGAAGATTCTTAAATAATAAAAGTGTTTTTCTTAAATAGAATAATTAGTTAAAAATGCCTAATAATCGACGATATCTTAATGCAAATAATAATTCGTATAAACTTAATAACCTCCCAAGTGACACTAACTATAATTTAGTTTATTAAAAAAAAAACTACAGTTTTGTCGACAATCTCATTTAAATAGAAGCGGTTAATCTGATGAAGTCATTTTGTATAGTATACATATTATATAGCGTATTATGCTCAAACTGCTTTTATAATTACAACAATTGCCTACAATATTGTGAGAATTTGGTCAACCGCCGCCCCAAGCGATACATTACATGTACAAAACAAACTCCGTATATTGAGTGAGGTTTATACCAAAAGTTTGCGGCCCACGCCCTGAGGACACACATCCCACTTTGTTCTTACACAAAAGTTTAAGAAGTTGGTTAACAGATGTTCTGCGTGACTTTTGTCCCCGAGTAAGTCATGTATCCATATATCGCGTATAATACATTTTTATTTTGCTACTGTCGCGTTTTCCGTATGCGCGAGTTTGACTAACTTTTCACTGAATATGTTTGAGGTGTGTTTTATTTTGTTTAAGAAATATACATTTTAATTATTTTATAAAATATTTAATATAACTACCAGATAACATCACTTCAAGCATGCGTAGGCAAACAAATAAATTATATAATGGTTTCTGTCCGATTGGTTATCGGTTATACGAGCTCTATAAGTTCAATGAGTCCCTTTGAACTGGGTTGATAAAAGTTTTCTTTTACTTTTTTTTATATGATGTTGTTCGTCGAAAGACCGAGCCTTTATGTGAGGGTCTTCGATCACGAGGACGCAATTGAACGGAAACACGTTTCATAGGCATACGTCATCACTGAGTACACATGAAGTATGTCAAAGATACAGCCTGGATTGCCAACTTATCCAGATTTCTTGAATAATACTTAGTCGAATAGTCATGCTCTCAAAATGTCGTTTGCAGTGATTTTTTACCAATTACCTACATACATGCATCCCTTGCACATTCTGCTGCCACTGGCAACATCGACGGTCACGTAAGCCCAGTATTTTCAGCCGTGAGCCGCTTACACCATCTGTCTGCAGACATTGATCTTTAGTTCTTTGTTACTTATAGCTTATAATACTTTTGTTTCGTTTGTTTTTCGGGTGTGTAAGCGGCCATTATTGGTGTCAGATTTTTCGAGCTGCTATAGGCATCTGACGGAGTTTGTGCTGGGTAGTCAAGGGGTGCAGTTGGGGTTTGCCTTAGACGATTTTGCAAATTGATTTTAGTGGACTTTATAATATGAAATTGGTGTAGTTTGGTGTTATAAATGCTCGTGCTCATGAACAATTTGTAAAATAGTTAAAGTAGACTATATGGATTCGTATAGATTTGTCACCAGAAGCTCCCACGAGGCATCGAACATACGCCATCTTTGATGCTACTTGTTAAAACTTTACCGTACAACACCGATACTTAGTATGTCAATTTACTGGACATTGGCAAAATCACTGAAATTTCGGTGGAAGTAAAAAAAGTATAAAGCAGAAGAAGAAGAAGAAGGCAGTTGACATCTCTCTCTCTCTCTCTTTCTAATACCAGCTGGTTTCCAGTCTCATCCTCACTTGGAATATTTGGAGGCTGGGGTAAGGGACGGTAAAGGCATTTTACATACGAATAGTTTAATGACTGTTGTCTGATGATAACAGCTGGAACGCCTTGCCTTGAAGTACGGAGGAACTCGAGACATTTTAATGCCACTTTGTTCAGCCTTACCATTAATGACATATACCCTAGCAATGTTATGCTAGGGTTGCTTATTATGTACTAGCAGCCTGCGACTTTGTCCGCGTGAAAAAGTAGCCTATGTCCTTTTTCAGGTTCCAGACTGAGTACCAAATTTCATTTAAATCGGTTCAGTAGTTTTGGCGAGAAAGCGAGACAGACAGACAGAGTTACTCCGTGGCGCAGCGGTCAACACGCCAGCCTGCGACACGGGGATCCCAGGTTCGATCCCCGGTCAGGTCATGATGGAAAACGATCTTTTTCAGAATGACCTGGGTCTTGGATGTTTATCTATATAAGTATATGTCATAAAATATAGTATCGTTGAGTTAGTATCCTGCGACACAAGTTCACAACTTACTGTGGGGCTAGCTCAATTTGTGTGATATGTCCCTATATATTTATTTATTTATTTCTTTATTTATTTATAATATTCGTATGAATAAATGCTTAAAATGCGTACGTCAATAGAGCCAAAGATCTCTTCTTTAGACTACTATGCTAGCCCAAAGTTTAGTACAAAATAACTTGAAGGTTAGACGTGTTTCTCGATTTTTAATCGACTTCATTGAAGATAAAACGACAGATTCGTATAAAATATTGGCGCTTTTAATTCCATTACATAACACATAAACACGTAGTACCTAAAGTACAATCAAATGTATAAATAAAATATAATAGTAAGAATAAATTAAGGTTAACTAGATTGGAATTATTCAATAGATTGTTGACACTCGCGGCGACCTTTCATTATTTACTTTGCTACTACTTGCTCATTGTGGGTCGAATGAGCAATTTGTTTAAATATTAACGCAGCCCGTGTAAGCATATGACTGTGAATAACAAATATTTGAATAATCTTGCTTGAAATATAATATTCGCATTAAGTTTTTGTTGAAAACATGTTTGCATTTATGAAAGTGAATATTAACTAGGTAGAGTAAGTGGTCGCAAATAATAATATCCAAACATATTCGGGGACTTGTTACAATTGAAATAATAATAATAAATAAATAAATAAAAATGTTTATTAGGTAACAATATAATGTTATCATATTAAGTTTGAGTGGGCACGGGCATTATTAGCACTTTCGCATGTAAAGCAACTCCGGGCGTAGTCACCACTTGGATGGCAACTGGCATAAAAATGTCTAGAACTCCTCAGTGCTTTGAAAGGCACGTTAAGCTGTTGGTCCCGGCTGCTATCATTAATAGCAGTCGCTAAGCTATGCCTTTAGGCAGCTTGAAAAATCTGACACCAGTGTTGGCCACTTAGACACGAAAAATAAACAAAAAAATAACATCTTTAGTTACCACAATAGTATATATCAACGAGGACTCTGATGCATCAAAACTGAGGATGCAACTGGGAAATAATCAGATGATGAGCAGGACTGACGTTAATAATTTTAGGTCGACCTTTAGAGCCTATTAACCCGTTACCTACGTGAATACTTCGCATGTTATTTGTAATCTTTAAATAAATAATAATTAATATGATGATGTCTACTAATAAAAAACATTAATTCTGCTATAAGGCCTATAAGTTAGAAATAAACAGAGTTAAAATAAATTTTCATCATGTACTCAGAAAACCACACATTTGTCCGAAATTGTTGTTAATTAAGACAGATGGTCGCAAAGAAACTACATTATATACTCGTGTTCCCGTATTTGGGCTAATTTGAGAGTTAACTTATTTCAATTAAAATATTTTCCAAAAGTTTATTATACAGATGCATAATTATTATATTTCCATACTAATGTTTTGAATAATCCTAACCGTGCCTAAACGCAAACTTCACGAAACATCACCCAACGGCTAATATTAATCTCCAATATATTTTATTACAAAAAATTTAGTAAACGTTAGTTTCCCGGTGAGTCTTCATCTTGCAGCGCGCCGGAGCAGAAAATTTACTCAGCTAATCTCGCTCACATGCGGCTTGCATGAAAACGTTTACCAAAGGCTATACATATTTATTTCGTGTATGCCGTGTGGTTTCCGGCAGAGTAGAATAGGACCACTCCAAGTCTTCTAGTGGATGTCGTTGAAAGCGACTTTTGAAACACAAGCTAAACAAAGCTTATAAACACCAAAGAGACATCTTCAACCCGTCTGGTTAGCGTGAAGAGTGTAGGCGAATCCTCTGACTGGTCTAGCTAATATATGATTCTGGTAGTGCAGAGAGGCTCGAGTTTTTGCAGTAGAGACTAACAAAGACCTCATGATGATGATGATTTATTTTGTTACTATGTAGGTATTTGAGTACTGAAATTCTAGAGGTTATAAATTTATAGACGAGTTTTTTTCTAGCGGCCGCGCAAAAGCAGAAAATTTACTCCTCATCGCGCTTAGACGCACAGCTGCACAGGAATGTTTGCAAACGGCTCAAATTCAAATTCAAATTCAATCAATTCAAATCAAAGAATATAAGTGAACATTATTGTTCCTGCGTATATATCTATTGTATATATCATCGCAATACGCCGGAGCAGAATTCTGCAGTAATAGTACAGTATATAGGTACAGCCAGTTTCATTACGATTAAAAATAATTAATTAGGTTTCCTAAAATATCAATAATGTTTCATGCTATCGGTAGTGCAGAGTAATTATATTTTTCAATATCAGAATTTTAGTATTTAATAGTTTGCCGGCAAGTTTCCGTCTCATGGCGCGCCGGAGCCGAAAATTTAAATTTTATCTACATTCACACGCACTTGATTCATGGAACTTTTCCACTGGTTAATTGTTAGACAAATGTCATAACCGTATATTATATCACTCATATTGGCTTTTACTAATTCTTTAATATACTTACAAAGTTATTATTCTTAAATGATTATTATTACTAGCGTCTGACATTATTCTTAACTACGTTAACATATTTTTAATCCAGAATTTAAATGATATTAGTTTTTACAAAGTGTTTTCATAAGGTTTTCATCTTTCAGTGCACCAAAGCAGAAAATTTACTCCTAACCACGCTTACACGCATTGCTGCACGGGAACGCAATAGACCAAATTCATTACAACATATTTATCACTTAAAGCTGTATCTTATTCAGTTGGTATATAGCATATATGTTACGCAGGAATTATAGAAGATATATTTTTTTAATTATTTTTTTTACATAGTGTAAATATAAGTAAAAACATATTTCAAGTCCTAATTTTCTTTTAATATTAGTTCCACGGCGATTTTTTATCCAGGAGCGCGACGAAGCAGATAATTCACTCCTATTATTATTATTATTATATTAGTCCCGTAGTGAACATAATAGCGATTGTGACCGCGAAAGCTTAAAATCATATAATTCACTCCTACCCACGCTCACACTCACTGCTGCAATCTGATGTACGAGTATTGATTTATTATTACATATTACCGACTAACCAACTTATAATTCTTGGTTGTTTAAAATAACGCAGGAATTTATTTTATTTATTTGTCATTGTTTTATAGTTTTTTTCCATAGTGCAAATATAAATTAATACATATTTAAAGTGCTAATTTTTAATCAATATCAGTTTCACGGCGACTAATTAATTTCGCAGCGCGACGGAGCAGTTAATTCACTCCTACCCGCACTCACACGCACTGCTGCATGGAAACATCTGCCATCTGCTACGAATATAAATATTTATTTCATAGCAACAAATTATCAATTAAAGTATCCAAACTTACTATGCCTGTTTGCTCATGATTACGTAGGAATTACGTAAGTTTCTTGAATAATCATTGCTTTTAAAGCTTCTAGCATAATTTAAATATAAGGAAAAAATATACAGATAAATATATAGAGAAATATATAGATAATATACAGATTTCAAGTACAAATTTTTAGTCAACTTTAGTTTTCCGGCGACTCCTCATCTCGCGGCGCGCCGGAGCGGAAAATTCACTCCTTCCCGCGCTCACACGCGCTACACAGGAACGTCTGCTAACGTCTTCTCCACTAATTTTATTACTATTTACGTAAATTTCAATATAGTCATACTGTATTTAGTATAGTAGCAATTCGATTTTGTATATAAATAAAAAAATAACAAAGAAAATTGTGTCATTCAAATTGAAATAGTTACATGTACCTATGTTAAACAAAAAACTTTGACTTTTGTATGTTTTGGCTAGTTAGTAACATTCTTACTACAAATTTCAGATAGGTGCTGGATTCAAGGCTCTGAAACTGACTACCAAACTTACTGTGTCTACTTAAACTGCCTATTGAAATTCTTATAGTATTTATCCAAGGTTGATATTATTTTCTTTATCACGCCGCAACAGAATTGAATGGAACTTGCACTTAATACCATTAGATACGTGTTCTTTTGCAATAAACAAAGTCTATATTGTACCTTCTATAATTACAGTTACTGAACTGATTATATGAAATGCACTCAATGCATTGGAGTTAATTGAATTTAATTGCACATACGTATAAAATAATATTCATTTCTTATTAAGTGTTATAAGTTAAGGTCATCAGGATAATCTTACCTCTATGTCAAGGGTACCAACGTATGCAAGGTCAGGTCAGGTACAAGGGGTCATGTTCCTGCAGTGGAGACTAAAAAGACCTGATGATGATGAAACAAAAATTCAATCCGATAATTATAGACAATTTGACAGGACACTTTACTATTCAATGCAGATCGCCGATCAGCGTAACCGTTAATGAAACGGCAAGTAAAATGATCGTAATTACGCCAGCGTTTTTACTGCATTGTTGGCAGCCCTCGTCGCCGGAATCACCTGGCATTACCCTGCGAAATATTTTCAACAAATGGCCCCATTTGTCCGAGGACCAGACATAATAATTTCGGTAATTACATTGGCTAAAATTCATATTACGTTCCTGTATAGCTTTAAGTTTACTAAAATGAATATATACTTTCAGCGACAAATAAGTTTTGAATATTATAATTTCGGAGTGACATTTACATAGATATGTATAAAAACAAAATGGTTATAAATTAATTGAAGATTCTTCCATATACAGACATTTCATTGAAGTCTCCAATATTTTTAAAGAACCTTACAAGTGTCCTAGACGCGTACTTCACAATACAGAAGAGAAAAATAATTGCGTACTATTTGATAATATTTATTTATTCATAATTTCTTTTAAGAAACTTTTTACATATATAAATCGTTGCGCCCTTACAGCCTTAGCTTATATGGCACACTCAGGATTTCAAACTTTTCTTTACTTCAAATATCAAACTAATATTTTTTTCTATGTGAAAGTGTTCAAACTACCTCATGAGTGCAGACGGTAAGTCAACTGAGTTTAACTATAAGGCCAATCCATTCCACTACGGTTACACAAACAGATGAAGCCGTTCATTAACCGGATAAAACGTATACGTCCGCATATTTGCGTACGTTTCAAATTCCCCGCGCATTCGGATTTCGGACGCGGGCGAAATTTCACCTGCCATAGTTTATTATCTATTCAGCGGACTCGCACAAATAAAATTGTATAATGCATAAGCGAATGGCGAGTTTGATTTACGAGCGGGCTGCCCGCGCCGGCAGTCACGCGTTGAATAACTAACATAGGGCTATTCAAATGCCGTATTGCGTATCACGGCAAACTTGTCTAACTTTCCTGGCTTGCCTACCAAAGGGCTGAAATGTAGCAATGCGTAATTGCATTTCTGTGTGGATATTTTCTGGTTTATTTCGGAAAAGAGCACGAAACACACTACAGAGCCGTCAATTGGGATGTTTACTTGTCTGAAGGTCATGATTTTATCTTTTTGTGTGAAAGAAAACATTAATCTAAGAAACAAATTTCGGTGCTTACTTTTCTGTAGGTCATGATTTTATATTTTTATGTTAAATAAAAAAAATATTCTAAGAAAATATTTTCGGTACTTTTAAGGAGAGTTTGATTTACGAGCGAGCTGCCCGCGCCGGCAGTCACGCGTTGAATAACTAACATAGGGCTATTCAAATGCCGTATTGCGTATCACGGCAAACTTGTCTAACTTTCCTGGCTTGCCTATCAAATGGCTGAAATACAGCAATGCGTAATTGCATTTCTGTGTGGATATTTTCAGGTTTATTTCGGGAAATAACACGAAACAGACTACAGAGCCGTTAATTGGTCATGCTTTCTTTCCTGAAGGTCATGATTTTATCTTTTTGTGTGAAAGAAAACATTAATCTAAGAAAATAATTTCGGTACTTCTATGGCGAGTTTGATTTACGAGCGGGCTGCCCGCGCCGGCAGTCACGTGTTGAATAACTAACATAGGGCTATTCAAATGCCGTATTGCGTATCACGGCAAATTTGTCTAACTTTCCTGGCTTGCCTACCAAACGGCTGAAATGTAGCAAGGCGTAAAGCAAATTTTTTTTTTATAAAATAACACGAATCACAGTAGAGAGCCCATAATTGGGCATGCTTACTTTTATGAAGGTCATGATTTTATATTTTTGTATGAAAGAACGCTAAGTAATTAATGTCGGTATTTCTGCGATTCAATAAATTTTTCATTAATAATCTTGAATTTTGAATTTTCTCCAAGTGCCGTTATTTTCATTGCCGCTATTAATTTTTTTGGGATATTCCTGCTATTTCCTCCGCGAAAATTATAGCCTTTGTCACTTGCATGTAAATTTGCCTCCCATAGGTGAAAGGACTTTGGAAATCAGTCCAGTAGTTTCGAAGTCTATTCAATACAAACCAAAAATAACAGTCAAATCTTTTCTCGTTATAATAAAGAAAAGACGAGAGACTAGAAAACATGTTGAGGTGTATCCATCGTTAAATTTGAAACGCTTGTCGTATGGTCAAACCTTTCAGTGACCCTCACGATGCGGTTACTTAAAATTCCCGAAGGATCATGCTACATGGTTTTGCTTTCAACAGATATAAACTCTACTTAGGGCTCTTGTCGATATGAAGATGTGTTGTAAATAACTAACTATAGGTAAATATGTACCTTTTTCTCTTCTCTTTTTCATATAAAATGCTCGAAAAAGACAGAACCAAGGGATAAAGACTTAATATTATGTATGTATGGATATTAAATATATGTAAATCTCAGACTTTTACAGTTTATCAAGTAACAGACATTATATTCAAAGAAACTTTCCTAGTCATCTCACTAAACTTAACTATTGCAAGTATTTTCGATCCTTTTTTTCCGACTAGCTTTTGCCCGCGGCTCCAATCGCGTTGACATAGAATGCCAGCTTGAATGATAGCCTAGTTCCTTTTCCGTGTCTAAGACAACGCAAATTTTCACGATTACTTAAGGTTTATAAGCGTTATAAACAAAACTCATAAACAAATTCCATAAGTATCACTTTCACATTGATAATATCATTAAGAAAAAAATTGCATCAAAGCATTTCTAACAATATTTAGATCTCACCAATGAACTTAAGATTATTCAATCTAATAACGTGAAAAAATCGGCAAAGTGTGAGTCGGACTCGTGCACGCAGGGTTCGCACAATTATTTATACAACATTAGATAATCTAGTAAAAACGGCAACAAAATCACGTTTATTGTATGGGGCCCACTTAAATATTTATTTTATTTTAAATTATTTTTTTAATTAATATACTACTTTACTATTCTGTAAACATTTGAAGTATTTACCTGTTATTAATATTAAGCAAGTATATAAGAGCGCCCCCTGAAATATAAATTCCATTCTGTTTTTAGAATTTTTTTTTTCTTTCTTTCTTTTTCAATTATGGCTTCCACCGAGATTTCAGTGATTCTGCCAATGTCCAGTATAATGAGATACTAAGTATCGGTGTTGTACGGTATGTGGCATCAAAGATGGCGTATGTTCTTTGGCAGCCTCGTGGGAGATTTTGGCGACAAATCTATACGAGTCCATTTAACAGTCTACTTTAACTATTTCACAAATTTATCTCGAGCACGAGCATTTATAACACCAAACTACACCAATTTCATATTATAAAGTCCACTTAAATCAATTTGCAAAATTGTATAAGGCAAACGACAACTGAACCCCTTGACTTCCCACCAAAAACTCGTTAGAATTTCTGTAATAGCAGCAACAGAAATATTTCTTTCAACTTTCTAGCTGTCACGGTTCACGATATACAGCTTGGTTACATACAGACGGATGGACAGGAGGACATCGAAGTCTAAGTAATAGGTCCCGTTTTCATCCTTTGCGTACGGAACCCTTAGAATTCTAATAAAGCATTCCAATAAATATTCTATTAGTTAAGATAGCAAATGAACACGTATGAAATACGAGAGTCTGGGGGTTGGGTGTGGCCAGATTGTGATCTTCATAGACCTAACGGCACCTCGGCTTGCTCCATTAGCTGATTGGGCTTCTTTCTGATTCCATTAATGTGCCAATTGCTGGCGTGCTATTTGCCGACACCGCAGCATTAATAAATGTAAGTACGTATTCAGATAGAAGAAATCGTATTAAGAAAATTGATCAAGGAGATTTGCTGATTATTTAATGCCGGATACAGTTTTCTTTTTCAAAATATAAGTCGTCTATATCATTAACCTTTACTTCTTTTTCAATTTTCTTACAACAAAAGCCTTAGGTTATCCCTTTCGTCATGCTACTTTTAAAATATATTTTTTTTTAATCCTGTCGCCTAGAACATCAATTGTAAAATTTATTATGTGCAAGTATTAAGGTTTTGTTTCGTTTGTTACAAACTAAAAAAAAAAACTTTTAATTTTGTTTGTGGTCTTGCGGTCTTTCTAGTACTTACATCAAAATTTTTGGTTTAATTTATATTAAGTCATTAAAAGAATGTTATTAGTAAATTTGTTAATAGCAAATTATCACAAAACAAAAAAATAAATAAACTGTAGTTCATTATTACATATCTTCATTAAATGAGATGTATGAAAAAATCACCACATCGCCACAACGAATTGTCATCGTTTTATTTCAATTAGCAACATTGCACGAAAGAGAAAAAGTCACGCAACAGACAGCCGTAATTTGTTTTCATTTCACAAAGTTCTTGGGCGTTTATTACAAAAGTCCTTGCCGCATGTCTTGTGTGCTAAAAAAGGACCAACTCATTATCTACAAATACCTACATAATAAGAAGCAAAATAAAAAATGTCTCTATCTCTCTCATTTAACCGTGTTCTCGATCCATTCTAAACTAAACATTTCCAGCTTCGAAAAAGAAAAGTGGACAGCGGTCTTTGGAATGGACTGTGGAGTGGTGTACTTTCTCTTTCTTTCTTTTAATGAAAACTAGCAGCCCTCTCCAGTTGCACCCGGGTATGTATTAAGTATTCTTATAAACTTTCCTCGTGAATCACTCTATCTATTGGTTAAACCCACATGAAAATTCGTGCAATAGCTTTTAAGTTTATCGCGAACAGACAGATCTAATAAATACACAAACAGAGAGACATGGCGGAAGACTTTGTTTTGTAATATGTAGTGATCGTAGTGCTTCTGTTTCTCTCTCTCTCTCTCTCTCTCTCGGCAAATCCAGTTTTTTTTAAGAGGCTGCCGCGAATTTGTGAGTTTTTAATGCAGTCTTTCTGCGAAACTCTGCTGTGCCGCTCAAGTACAGGCTACGCTTTATTTCTATACAGGTCTATAAATATTCTAATATCTATGGGTCTATTGATGGATTTACAGACCTGTCCCTATAGTCTTACCGGCATTTTTGGGTCACAAATGACAAAGAAATAAATGTAAAATATTAATTTGCTGTCGCATTTCTTCATTTGATGCCATACCAATATCCTTAATTCTAAGATTACCACAGACGAAATAGTTGAGATTTTAAAGGAAATCAAGTTTTTCAATGAAAGATTAAGAAAAGAAACTTGCCTTGTTGAACAATAATAATTTATAGCTAGTATCACTAGGGAAGATTATGGATTATAACAATACGCCAGACATCCAAAACTGTACATGCTTTTATAGTAAATATGATGGAATACCAATACTCACACATACAGTACATGAACCTAGCAAACATTACATTACTTTTTGGGCAGTCAAGTAAAAATTACTTACATTAAATGCATTGCTGCAACGAATCGTCATTGTTTTATACTTTCTTACTCATATGGGCGTTTATTACAAAAGTCCTTGCGGCATGTCTTGTGTACAGAATAAAGGTCCGACATATAAAATTTGGGCAGCACATAAAAAGAGTAATGATGGGCTTGTTGGGGTATTTCGGCACACGTACTGTTCAGACCACGGACCGAGACGCACAAGTGCTTTTTACGAATTGGGCCTTCTACACTGGTCCGAAATGACTATCCAATATTTTCGTTTGGGCTTATTATATTTGTAATAAGTTTCTATAGTACCTACTTAGTTTATTTTTCTATTCAAATACAGCTAAGAACCTTAATATAGTTTCAAAGATTTTTTACACCGCACACGATTCACTGAGAGAGAGTTTTAAATTATTGATAGATTATGAGGTTCAAATCGTCTAAACGAAAAAAGTGCATCAAGCATTTTGGTACGCAATTCCAAAAGTAGCGAAGGTTTCATTTAGAAAGAACACTTGAGAAATTTGGTCCGCGGTCCAAACAGTACATGAGCCGAAACGCCCCAACATCCAAGATGGCACGTAAGTGACAAACAAAAGCACTTTAATACATTTGCTCGCAACGTCATTACACTTTATCGCTGCTTTGGCGCGACCCAAAATATATAGCTGCTATCAAAGAACGATTACACGAACTGTTCACCAGCTCATAAAAAGACGACCATTACAAAATCTGTGATGCCAAAGAAATAAATTGGTTATAAAATTTTACTGCTTTGACAATATTCGTTGAAAACGTTAGGTACGGGGACGTGTTAATTTAAAAATAAGAATACTAATGAGTCACAATTTATATTACATTTATATCAACTGTCCGTATATAACGGACAGTATACTGTATAAGTCGGTAAAATCATACAAAGTAATATCTCCTTTAGATCTGTATCTCTCTCTCTCTCTCTCTCTGTGTTTTTTATTTGAACGCATTCTTGATTGCATACTTAGTTTTGTAGTTCAGGTTATCTTTGACATTTATGTAAATTGTACAGACAAAAACCGGCCACGCGCAGTGTAGGGTTCCGTAGTTGCGAATGACAACTTTGAGTTCACACTCCCACCTCACTGTTTAACGACCAAAAACATCTAACAATGAAAATTGTAAGAAATTTTACATTTTCGAGTATATTTTATAAGTTGGTTGCCTATAACTTTTTAGTTTGTACTTAGTTTTCCGCTCTGATAGTTTTCCTTTCAACTTCAGTATATATACTACTGTTGTAATTTTTTTCACGTACCCATATATAACCGTTTAGCAGATAGAGGGGGGGGGGGACATTTACCTCTTACAAAAATTTGCACTTTAAAACCAAATAGGTATTTCGGAAACGGATCTCTAAATCGAAAAATGGTGTTCTCAACCTCACAATATTTTTCAAAGAGTTATTTAACAATACTCAATACGATAGGTTTGTGTAGAAAAAAAAATATCACTCCTCTTTGCTATTATGGGAGATAGACTAATTTTTTTTTTTCTATAAAAAAATTTGGCATTATAATTATACATACCCATACCAAATTACAGCTTTCTAATACTGATAGTCTCTGAGTAAAACCGCGGACAGGCAGACAGACAGACAGACAGACATGGCGAAACTATAAGGGTTTAGTTTACTACGGGACCCTAAAAAGCAATTGAAATGTTCCTTTAAGATTAATATAGGATAAACCAGGTACGGTTTGTAAACAGATTGCATTGTACCTACAATGCACATTTGGAAATGTAAGTTTATCTGATCAAATGGGACATAAAATAAATTTCATTTACTGCAATCAGTATAACACCGCCGGGTTTACGTATCGCCCATGAAAAAGCCCGTGAATCGTTTTATACACTTTTGCATTATTGTTTGCCGGCGTAATATAAATTTTATTGCATATATTTTCAAGGTATCGAAAGTCGGGCTTAATTGTCAATTTACGCCGTTCACGTTTATGTCTTGGCAAAAACATCTGGCCCCTTGATTGCTTACGTTTTTATGTGCACTTAGAAGCTCAAGGTACGGTACGCCTAGGTACCGGCTAAATAATGCAATCAGTACGCTCCACATTTATTGCTTTTTTGTGTTGTTTATTTAAGAACAGGAAATGTTTTTTGATTAGATTTACGTACATACATACGTACATATTATCACGTCTCTCCCTTGCGAGGTAGACAGAGTCTAATAGCATAAGACCAAAGGTCTTATTTAGCGTATAGGTTGGGTGCGCGTATAGTTGGAAAACGGAATTCAAATAGTAATGGGTTTGCCTGCCGCATTGCCTATTGCAATGATTCCTTATATTTTCGATCATTCCCGCAACCGGCTTCTATAGTCTGCATGGGAAGAGAAGCAACTGGTACATTTTTGCCTGGTTTATTTTATGTTTTCTCCCAGACCAGCCTAAAAATGTTAAGTTTATGTATGTATGAAATATAAGACCTGTGTATGCTCAATTAGTAATAGTGTCTAACAAATAATGATCTCTTAGAAGTCATAAGGGTAGCGTAAATTTATAAAGATGTCTGGATTTATGAAAATTTCCGTGTTCAAATCACAAAGACTTGGACACTTGACCAAATTAGTTACGTACTCCCTTTCATTGCACCTACTTACAAAGGCACATGCATTTTTATATAAAAATATAGTTTACATAAAAATCTTCCCAACATTTGAGATAACCCAATAAGTTATAAGCACAAACAGTTCGCGGGAGCAGATGCTAACCCGCTTTCAAAGGAAAAAAGGCAACATTGTGTTAACGATACTCCAAGGAAGATACAAATACTGTAAGAAATATTTATGGAGGTTTTTCGCAATGGAATCCCTGAGGATAGCGGGTCGCGACGCCTTGGCCCCTGAAAATAGGGGAAAACACGTTTCAAATCCCTCGCCACGCATAACTCTTAATACTGGGATTATAGAATGGCTTCTTAAGTCTTGGGTGCCAAAAGAAAGATAACAAGCAATTAGGCTGCCACGAGATAAAAATAAAACATGCTTATACTAAGCTTTATTTATTTTCACATTTAGCGGTCTTATAGCGCTGCTTTGACCCGACTTAGTCGTAACTATCTCACTGCTAAGATAAAAAGAAAAAATGCTTCAATAAAGTAAAAACGTTTGAAAATTTTCATTAAATGGCATCAACCCAGATATTCATTTGAAGGTTTTTTATCATTTTTGTATTTTGAAAATATTTTTTTTCTTTAAGGCGCTGTGGTATGAGACCCCCAGCAATTAATTCGACGAGCTCCGTGGCGCAGCGGTCAACACGCCAGCCTGCGACACGGGGGTCCCGGGTTCGATCCCCGGTCAGGTCATGATGGAAAACGATCTTTTTCAGAATGACCTGGGTCTTGGATGTTTATCTATATAAGTATATGTTATAAAATATAGTATCGTTGAGTTAGTATCCTGCGACACAAGTTCACAACTTACTGTGGGGCTAGCTCAATTTGTGTGATATGTCCGTATATATTTATTATTATTATTTATTATAGGCAACCAACTTATAAAGTGTACTTGAAAATGTAAAATTTCATACAATTTTCATTGTTAGATGTTTTTGGTCGTTACGAGTAAACTTATAAATAAGCAAAAGATATTTATTTACCTTCACTGATTCATCATCATCATCATCATCATCAGGTCTTTTGTAGTCTCCGCTGCAGGAGCACGACCCTCTCTGTACTATCAGAGCCATATACATATAAGTATAAGTCTGAGCAGTCAGAGGATTTGGCCTACACTCTCCACGCTGGCCAGACGGGTTGGAGAGGTCTCTTTGATGTTTATAAGCTTTGTATAGCTTAGGTTTCCTAAGTCGCCTTCTACGACATCCACAGGAAGATTTGGAGTGGTCCTATTCTACTCTGCCGGGAACCACACGGCACACTGATTACAAAGCCAAATAGCCCAAATTAAAAATATACAAAGTTGCAAGCCATTTTTTATAAAATATAAATTATTAACATTACCATCTATATACATATATGATTTATGTTCCTTTGTCCATAAAAATTTACATACATTTACAAAAATACATGAGACTCATAATATAAATACTCGAAATAAAGATAAATTATACTTACCACCATCCAGAATAAAAATGCTACAAAATAGTCCACATAATATGGCTATAAAACTATATAACAATTTACCTAAAGATATTATTAGTGAGAAAAAAGAATCTATATTTAGTAAAAAATTAAAAGACTTCCTAACCAATATGTGCTTTTACTCAATAGATGAATATATAAAAAATAATACAAAATAAATAAACAAATACATATACTTGCATTTAACAAGTAAATATATATTAATATGACGATTAAAAGATTAAAAATATATATAATTATTTAAATAAAAATAAGTATATCAGGCGCCGCCTATTTGCAATACCTGTAAAAGGTACTAAGTTGTAAAGTGCAATACTAGATATAAGAACTTTTTGTATACACTTAGTTGGCAAATAAATGATTATGATTATGATTACATTTATTTAAATTTATTATGTGTAGGTAAAGATACAAGTTTATTTTATGTGGTATACTTTGCCTTCTTTTAGTTATGTGTTTTCATTTATTATTAATTGACAGTTTAGTAAATACCAATCTAAAAGTATAGTTCTTCGAGTGAGTAACGTAAGGGTAGTCCCGTACTAGGCTAATATTAAAATGAGCGCGGCTCGGTACTTACCTTCGTTTTTTCGTTCACCTGGGTCCCGTAAATATTACCAGCGACCATAAAATGCATTAGTAAGTCTACCTTTGAATAATGTCGGCACCGTGTTCTTCGTGTAAGCGAAATAACGTTGTGATATGATCTCTAGTAGAACATAGGATTTAGGAGTAACACGATGAGATTATAACTGTGCTTTCTTTATTGTTACTGGCGTAAAATGTATATGCGTAGTACCGTAGGACGTAATCAATTTAAATCGAAAGCCCCAAAAGACAGCGATGACAATTATAAACTGCTTATGATCACATTGATAAATTTGTTTAGAGAAATCACATCATAACAAACATTTTCTGAGAATGTAATTTAAATAATTTTTTAAACAGTTTTTACGAGTTTGTCTGTATTGGATAAAGTGAATAGAATGCGTAACAGAGGACGACCAAAGAAAAGATTGATGGATTCTTTCCAGGAGAGTACAAAAAAGAACTAATAAAGGCTATGGTATAGAAGAGAACTCATTAAAATTGAGATAATGTGAAGAAAAGAGAATTTTCTTTGCTAGAGTTGACCTAAGCAGAGTCGCAAGAAACTTTAATGAAAATAAATAAAAAAAATAAATAAAGAAAAAATAAAAAAATTTACTACTTACCTATCATAACTTATTATTAAATACATTTTCTAGATACATGCTTATGTTAGTTCGATGAAAATATCTATAATATAAAAGTATATAGTATATATAATAGTATATAGCCTGCTCTTTTGCAGAACGCGTAACCGACATATATTTATTGACGAACTACATTTTTGTAGTTCGTCAATAAATATATGTCGGTTTCGCATTATGGGTTAAAAATTGAATTACAGCGAAAAATTAATTGTTACGTAGTAAGATGTCACTTAAAGGCCTATCCTGACACATCAGGGCCGTGCTCAGGACGTGGCAGGACTGGCAGGAGATTCACCGTGTCGAGACCGTCACATACGTTAGTAATGTGACCGGACCGTGGACCTAGGCCTTTCATCAACGCCCTTCTGTTACTTCATCCTTTAAGTAGTTTTACTAATAAAATAAATCATCTTCTCTAGTAGATGTGATGAAAATATCAATGTACTCGTGCAAATCACGGCATCGATTAGGTACTTTTGCGCACGTCACGGCTCCGTTGCCGGCACGGGCATAGACGTGTGTGATTAAATCCATAAAAAATATCTGTCCCGATATTTTTAGAGACTCCTGACGAAACATGTTCCAACCATGTCCCGATGTGATGCCTTTCGAGATAACGAATTGAACAACTAAGATATTGATAAACTTTGAGTCTAGAGTAAACAAAAGATCAAGTTGATATAGCCTTGGGCGATATCTTATTAGCGCATCTGCAAAATAGATATTACGTATGTAGGTACTTATTTATTAAAGTTCAAACAATATGCATCGAAACTGTTTCGATCGAAAATTATTAAATGAGACTAAACTCTCCAAAACATCGTTATTAAATGTGAAAAATGTTGGTATTGGGCAATTACAAGGTGGGCTGGTCAAAATGTCCCTACTCTCTCCGTGATATGGAAGACTCTCTATGAATTGTTTTACAGGCATTCAAAAGTCTGAGACATAGTGTTGATTATACCTTATGTAATGTAACCGAAACATATACTTTCTTTTTGTTTAAATTTTGATCTATTTTTCTTTTCATATAGCTATACAAATTACCTACATTAGTAGATTAAGATTATTTAGCTCCATAAAAATTTTGCCATGAAATCTCTGACACAATTCGATTTCATTGAACAATAATTAAATACATCTCAATCACATGTTTTAACAACTTTTATTTAATTGGTTTTTTATTCATCAAATACTCTCAGTGGAGTGTAGTGTACTTGGATACTTATACTTTCGCTTTAAGGTAAGTGTAAATGCTAAACCAACCACTTTGCCTAAGGGTCTGACTTGTCTGAGTATTGTTCGCATCTGTTGGATGGATCCCCCTGCTATCGAACATGCCTCATCATTGCTTCTCATCAGGCAACTGCACTCAACTGATTCATAAAAAAATAAATAAAGCGGTAACAGAAATACATTATCTGTGAAAATTTCAACTGTCTGGCTGTCGCGGTTCATGAGATGCCTGGTGACAGACAGACATACAGACGGAGGGATATTACAGTCTCAGAAATAGAATCCCGTCCTTACCTTTTGGATACGGAACCCTAAAAACAATTAATGCCTCGATTGTGTCACACCAACAACGCAGCGACACTGCGCGCTGTTTGCAAGTTAAGAGCTTTGTGATTGTTGCCACGTAACACAAACACTGATTTGTCAATAAAAGAACACAAATTGAAGTTACTCATTTAAATTATTTAACGGGTAAAAGAAAATAAGTTTTAACTGAGGCAAAAAGTCAACAAACAAAGCTGCCATAAGCCTTGAGTTTATAATGTCATAGCTAGCGACGTCGTCGCGACGCCGCGCGCTGCTTACAAGTTACTTTACGAGCCGTGTAATTGAAGTCATCGTTACAAACTCCGCTTTGTCTACGCTCTTGGTACAATAATGTATTTCGCATAGCCTTTTCTAAAGATAATTGATATATATAAGTACATATAAGCAAAGCTTTGTGTGCGCTTAGGGTATGGATACTCATTAATAACCACTATTGAAAAGATTATAAAAATATCTGCTTATACAAGTAGAAAAAGTATAGAAAAGCAACACTTTTTACATAAATTGTTATGAAAGTTAAATAATAATCAAGTACGTCCCAATCACAATAAGACTTGTCGACAGTATGTTTCGACCGTGTCGTCGTAGCGACATCGCGATGCTGCGCGCTATTTACAAGTTACTTTACGAGTCGTGTAATTGTTGTTGTCTTTACATAAACACCACTTTGTCTGTGCCTTTATAAATAACTGTTATTGAAAAGAGAATTGAAATATCTGTAAGTTCAGATACTATACGAAAGTATCACATATTTTAACATTAATTGTTATTAAAGTTACATAATAATCGAATCCACCCCAACCCCGATAAGTCTTGTCGACATTAGGTTTCGACCGTGTCGTTGTAGCGACATTGTCTCGATGCCGCGCGCTGTTTACAAGTTACTTTACGAGTCGTGTAATTGTTGTCATCTTTACATAAACACCACTTTGTCTACGCTTTTATAAATAACAGTTATTGAAAAGAGGATTTAAATATCCGTAAGTACAGAGACTATATGAAAAAAACAAATTTTAACATCCATTGTTATTAAGGTTACATAGTAATCAAGCCCATCCCAATCCCAATAAGCCTTGTTGACATTATGTTTCGTCCGTGTCGTCGTAGTGACATCGCGACGCCGCGCGCTGTTTACAAGTTACTGTACCAGTCGTGTAATTGTTGCCATCTTCACTTAAACCTCCACTTTTTCTGCTCTTAGGGAATCCTTCATAAATAAAATTTATTAAAAAGATAATTAAAATGTCTGTAAGTTCAAAGACTATACGAAAGTATCACATATTTTAACATTCATTGTTATTAAAGTTACATAATAATCAAGTCCACCCCAATACCAATAAGCCTTGTCGACATTATGTTTCGACCGTGTCGTTGTAGCGACATTGTCTCGACGCCGCGCGCTGTTCACAAGTTACTTTACGAGTCGTGTAATTGTTGCCATCGTTACAAACACCGCTTTGTCTGCGCTAAAGGAAATTCGTTTACATTATGTCTCTTAATAAGATTATCCTACTGCTGCGGCATCCTCCGTAAAACGCTTACATATAAATTAATTTATTTAAGATATCATCCACGCTGGTCTAGGAGGAAAAAAGTGCCAGTTGTCACTCTTTTTGTGAAGGTCGTAAAAACCGACCCCGGGAATGGGCAAATATCTGAAGAATCATATCAATAGGCAATACGTCTTGCAACCCATCACTAATTTGATTCTTGTTTCCACCTCCAAGCACACCAATATGCTAAACGTGGCCTTTTAGGGTTTTTCAGACCTGGGCTCTGTCTACCCCGCAAGGGAAAAAGACGTGACATTATGTATATATCTCATAAACACGGACAAATACTTTTCACGGCCAACTCAGCCCGTTAATATTAACAGCTTCACTTATGGAACCTATGCTGAGATGTAAAAATAAAATGTATTATGTACATAATTTCATGCCAGAAAAACGGAAATATCGACATTGTATTTTTGTCTGTATGACGGCCATCACGGCACAATGGTTAACACGTTAGTTTTGTAAACAAGAGGCCGTAGGTTCGATTATTAGTCCGTGCAAATACTTATACTTCATTTTCACATATTTGAGCTATTCTAGGAGACAGTCCGACAGTTAAAACTTGTTAAATTACAATATTACAATATACGAGCGCCGTGGCGCAGCGGTCAACACGCCTGCCTGCGACACGGATGGTCCCGGGTTCGATCCCCGGTCAGGTCAAGATGGAAAAAGATCTTTTTCAGATTGACCTGGGTCTTGGATGTTTATCTATACATATATGTATTTGTTATAAAGTATAGTATCGTTGAGTTAGTATCCCATAACACAAGTCTTGCTTAAGAACTTACTTTGGGGCTAGCTCAATCTGTGTGATTTGTCCGTATATATTTATTTATTTATTATTTATTTATTTATTATTCAAATAACATCATATTTTTTGGAATGCAAACGCAAAAGGCTCAGGTGACCGAGATTTATATCCTATTTCTTAAGAAACTTTAATGTTTTCCGATTTTAATTTTTTATTTTTGTTTAAATAATAGATTTATAGGTCTGCAGGTAGGTATAGCTTCAGAATAAATTACGATATTTTTCCTTAAGAGCCTTACCAAATATTCTTAGACGATACGAAATAGGAGAAGTTCTATTCTAATCCAGGATGAAAGACGAAACTTGTAGTTGCTTGAAATAGCAACTTACAAACATCCTAAACTTTCCTAGGTAAGACATATCCGATCAAGATCTCAGAGCCTGGAACTTCTAACTTAAAACTCTTCATATCAAAGTTGAGGTTGAATGGTCATTAATTAATTAAAGCGAACCCTTCGCGATGTCTCTCCGGAGATCCATTAGTTAATTAGCATCACACTGGAGCACTGAATTCGGACATTTGCTTGACACCAAAGATGTCTGTTTATCTTGTTTCGATTTAGACTATTTGATACGTTGAATTTCAATTTATAAATTTATCCTTAAAAGTTAATTCAGAAGCAATATACTTCGTTTTTCACAACATAAAATAATATGTGGTACGTTCGAAGGCATGTGTACAAAGTATGTGTAGGTAATCGATTTTATCGAAGGTTTTGCGAGGCCTATTTCTCTTTGTGCTGAAAGGCCTTAACCTAGGAACCTTGAAGATAAAAGTAAAAATTACTGCTTTTAATATTGTGTTAAATTTTAAAGAGTGTTTTTGTACTGTAGGCCGTAAAATAATAATAAGAGCTAATTTTGAAATTCATGGAAATTGTTGCATCTTGGATTCAGAATCACTAATATTAATCGTAAGAAAAAAGGTTGTACAAAAAATCTTCCCGAAAGGTAAAATAAAAAGACAGGTCTTTTTTTTACTGTTTTATTTACGTTTTTTGGATGCAACCAGAAAACGTTTAAATGATGATGAGAAATCAACAAGAAAACGAAAAAAATGAACCTCCATATAAAAATATACGAAGCTTAATGCGCTCAATTAGCCGTGTGGTTCCCGGCAGAGTAGAATAGGACCACTCCAAGTCTTCCCGTGGATGTCGTAGAAGGCGACTTAGGAAACACAAGCTAAACAAAGCTTATAAACAGCAAATAGACCTCTCCAACCCGTCTGGCCAGCGTGGAGAGTGTAGGCCATATCCTCTGACTGCTCGGGCTAATATATGGTTCTGGTAGTGCAGAGAGGGTCGTGCTCCTGCAGTGGAGACTGAAAGGGACCTGATGATGATGATGAAAAATAAATCTGCATAAGCTTTTTAATTACAATATAAAAAATAAGGTTCAATTTAGTCCATGATACACAAAAATGAAATAATTGCATTCGATAAAATTTTATACTGCCACTAATTTTCTAAGCTTCAAATTACTTTCTCGGAAGAAACACTTGCAGATAATTCCCTCTTCCACTAAGGCATTTTCTCAATCTCGTTCCATAAAATTCAAAAGGCCGTCGCATAAAAAAATATCCCAGACGAATAAAATATTATTGCGAATCAGTTCGTCAGAAAATATTGAAGAAGTTAGATTGAGGAAGTGACGACATTGTTATTATCGCCTCAATCCTTCGCTCAGAAACAATCTTTGGCATCCCCGCGCGATCCGATGCCAGCCAGTAAAATCGCGCGTCTGTTATGATTTTCTTCGAATCATACGGATCTATGTGTCTATACTAATATTATAAAGAGGAAAGATTTGATTGTTTGTTTGAATTGAACAGGCTCCAAAATTATTGGACCGATTTTCAAAATTCTTTCACCTGTAGAAAGCTTAAATATCTTCAGGGTACATAGGCTATAATGGATATAGATAGGCTAGGGCGGATGAACTCGCGGAAAAATTACTATAACATTATTTTTACACATCTTTATTCATACTGAAGTCAGATCATACACCGCGGACTTTTTCATGTAAGGCCGAAGAATTTTTAAGTAGATGAACCGGTGCTTATAGGGAAGCGTATAACCTTTGGTATAACTGTTGTGTCGCTACGCCTAATACTTGCCTTGATGATGGTCTTCGTAACAGACCGAAACTAGCCAGTAAATTTGACAAAAAAAAAACACGAATAAAGCCGAGTTTCCGGAGGAAAATTAAATTGAATTATCTCGCGTAAGTTTTAATATGATTAAGGGTTAATCAAATGCAAAATGGCAATAAAGATATTTAGGTACGTGATTTACTCAAAAATTGTGAAAACTTTGTTCATGCAGTATTGAAAAGTTACCCCAAATCACATTTAAAATAAACGTATCCAATTTGAAGTTTGGTGGATCGTAAAGTAGAAGTTATCATCACCACCATCATCATCGGGTCTACTTAAGTCTCCACTGCAGGAGCACGACCCTCTCTGTACCCAGAGCCTCAGATTACAGAACAAAAGGCCCAGAGCAATATTTTTTCCAGAGCAGTCAGAGGATTTGGCCTACACTATCCACGCTGGCTAGACGGGTTGGAGTGAAAGATTTTTATCTTTCTCTCCAACCCGTTGTAGAAAAGAGAAGTTGTAAAATACAAATTATAATTCATACAAATCTTTGACTTCCTTCCTTTTGGCTTGTAGTAACCACTCAAGGTTTTCCGGCTTAACATTATAATCATACAAACAAAAAAGCACTTTTCAAGCACAACAAAGATAAAAAGTACATTTTCCGGGACAAAACAATTGGCCGTAGTTTAAACACTGCTTACTCACAACTCAAGAGGACGGAAGCGAAAATTCAGCTTTTCACGGTGAATTTTTTGTCGTACTTATTCCTAAAACAAAGCGTAATGACCCGCACGGCACGCATTTGTTCGCGAACAATCCGAATAGGCCATTTTTCATCTCGAACAATTGAGGGCGTGCTCCGACACAATTGGCAGAGTATTTTGTCAAGCATTTGTCGTACGCCCGAGCACGACATAATAAGTGCACTCCATACACCCATTCACTAAGGAAGAGGAGAGTTCTTCGTATACGTAAACAAACGTTTTTGCTTGAAAAAGACCCATTACCTTTTCTGGATAATTTCGTACGATAGCAATGTCGTTTTCTATCGGTATCGTACGAATAAGACAAGGAAAACGTAATAAGACATGTTTTACTAGATTTTACAGCTTGCCTTGCTCTTACTCTATTATAAAAAAAAGAAATAGCTACGTGTACGTGTGATAGCGCTTTTATCTTTGCGAGACATGGCTAAATACATGGTGTTTTTTTAAACTTTTCCGTTGCGATTAGGAACTTCTAAACCAAGCACGTGACGTGACGAAGCAACAACTCAAATAATTCTTTCCCTTTCGCCTCTTAACATAGGTAGTTAATATAATATTGTTCGCTGGATAATTTTCGTTAGCACTACACATAATTGCATTCCTTCTTCAGAAATCACGGCGCTGTAATTTTCTCGAATCTAGCAACGGAAACAAAAGTAATAAACAGATGCATTTAGTATTTATTGTTTACGTTATTAATCACCTGCGAGTGGCGCTCTACGCGATGGCCGTAAAATCTCGCCCCTTATGATTTCATGGCGGCGTCGGCCTGAAGCAGAACGGAGGAATTTTTCGTTTTATTTTATGATGGCGCGCACTGTCGCGGAGAAATATTGGCTCAGCGGAATAGCTCGTAAAGAAAGCCGTTTTCTTTCCACGGGGTTACGCACCGCAACTACATCGCCGCCGTATGCTTACATTTATTATTAGTCCTTTTATAGCGCTTGGTATTTCCTACCTAATTAAGTTTAGTGTCCTATTAACTATGTCTTCGTGCAAATTGACTACGCTTTCGTGCAAATTGGTTAGCCATTTGCAGATAGGTGCCATTTATTTTATTCGGTAGTCGTTAAGTTTTCAGTGCTAAGCTTTTTAGCTTTCAGTCAGGCTTACCGGTCATTGACTCTACTTCGTTTATCGTACTCTCCATTGGGTCAGGCAAATTATTGCCTAGTATGAGTAGATATAGTAGGTTTAAGACCTAGTGTTACGTCACATCAACCTGACGGATTATTTTTAGCACTAAATTTCAACGAACAAAAGAAAATCAAAGGATTTAAAAATACCGCAATGCATGCCTAAATAAGTAAGGTAACATTTTACCCAAAAAATGGAGTTAAAAAAACTAAAACAATTTGCAGAAATTTTAAACTCTAACGACAAAACAACAGAGAAAGAAAAAGAGAAAAATTCAAACAACGAAGGGGAAAAAAGGCAGTTATTAGAAAAGTGTTATAACACACTTCTGAAGTCTATAAATAATAAACACTGATTGCTTAAATTATTACAAATTTGTCTCTATCTGAAAAACAAAAGGTATGTCTATCAAGAGCCAAAAATCCCCAGAGCATTTATCAGTCACAGTAGGAAACTGACCCTTTTTTTAGAGGAAAAAAGCTCAAAACTATTATTTATTATGTTTACAAATAGATGGAGAATAAAAGTTTTTATAGACTTATGTTTTCATATTATAGTGGTAGTTCAAAATAAGTGAATATTTATGATAACGTACGTTTTACTTTAAACGTGCAGCAACTATACGTAGTTTATCCTTATTTGAATGAATGTTAGTTACTCGTTCACTAACCTGACCGGCTGTCCACTTAACTTGAATAATGATGTGAGGAAAGGATCGGGGAGGTGAACCGGCAAAATGCAGGGTCCGCCATCAGATGCCGGCTGTCCTAATTTCGGGAAACGGACAACTTTATTTTTAAGCTGCTGAAATAAAAATCTTTCAATTTACATTAATCAAGGTGAGAGTATCTGTTTCAATATATTTTTATTAAAATATTCTAAATAACGATTTACTTACCTTATATTAATTCATAAATCTTAATTCTTTTTTACGTATACAGGAATGAATTTTAGTTACTCGTTCACTAACCTGACCGGCTATCCAATTCACTTGAATAATGATGTGAGGAAGGGATCGGGGAGGTGAACCGGCAAAATTTAGGGTCTGCCATCAGAAGCCGGCTGTCCTTATTTCGGGAAACTGACTACTTTATTTTTAAGCTGCTTGAATAAAAATCTTTTTATTTAAATTAATCAAGGTGATAGTATCTGTTATAAGTATGTAGTATGAAGTTATAAGAAGTAAGTAAAAAATATTCTAATTAATTCATAAATTTTTGTTCTTTTTGACGTATACTGGAATTAATTTTAGTTACTCGTTTACTAACCTTACCGGATGTCTACTTAACTTGAATAATGATGTGAGCAAAGGATTGGGGAAGTGAACCGGCAAAATGCAGGGTCCGCCATCAGCTGCCGGCTGTCCCGGTTTCAAGAAATGTGCTACTCAATTTTTTGTGTGCAAAAAAACACTTCTTTTCATTTACTTAAATAAAACTGAGAGTATCTATTTCAGTTTATAGTAATTAAAAAATATTTTTAAAAATAACGGATAACTTATTACATATATATCTAAGTTGTTTTTGATGTATACTGGAATGAAATTAAGTTACTCGTTCACTTACCTGACCGGCTGTCCACTTAACTTGAATAATGATGTGAGAAAAGTATCGGGGAAGTAAACAGGCAAAATGCAGGGTCCGCTATCAGACGCCGGCTGTCCCAATGTCGAGACACGTGCTACTTTATATTTAATTTTCTGAAGAAATATAATATTTCATTTACAGAAGGTGAGAGTATCTGTTTCAGTATAATTTTATTAAAAAAAGTATTTTTTTAATTGTCTGTTGGTTTAACTGACAACTATTGATTTATCTATATATCATATATCATCAAAGCCGGGGGTCAGCCTGGGGCCCGGACAGACTGTGATACAACCGAATCTCACGCGGCTAAAGATGTTGAATTTGAGGATTGAAAATCTAAATCACCATCGTCAGCTCTTTTTTTAAGTCTCGACTTCAGTAGCACGACCCTCTCTGTACTACCATAGCCAAATGTATATAAGCTAGAGCAGTCAGAGGATTTGGTCTACACTCTCCACGCTGACTAGACGGGTTGGAGTAAAAATCTAAATAAATGTTATAACTTAATATAAATATTTAAAGTTGATAACTGTAAAGTAACTACGAAAATTGTGAAATTAAATAAAACACCTTTCTGCAGGTAAAAAATAAATTCTAATTCTACACCCCTTCAAAATATTATAACTGTCTTCAATGATATCTATCCCAAATACATCTATGCAATAGGATTCCCAAATCCCGGCGCTGTCACGGTGTCTGCGAGGATTCCACAGACCATTTGCGAAAATCCAACAATGGCGTTGAATTCCTCGAGGGAGAGAACACGTACTCCCAGGATGCATCAATAGTACTCTCGTTGATGGAATAGACGATCGGGATTGTCGAATCATGAGATGATAATAGCACGTTATTAATAATATGAGTTATAAGCAATTCAGTTTCTTATGTATGATGCATAATTATCCTTAATAATTTAATACTAGTAATTTAATATAATTTTTAATTTAGTTACTTCAACTTTAGATTGGATATTAATGGTTGCTTCATTAGTAAAAATTTTGACTGATATGGTTTTTATCAGTCAAAATTTTTACTAATGAAGCAATGATGAAACCTCGAGGAATCGTTTTTTAAAATTTTTGTATTAAATCAATAAATGCAAAATGTATTCTTTGCAATTAATGAAAAAAAGTCCTATAAAAAAACAAACAAGTGAATTTCTTCCTGAATAAATGTGAAGGAAAAGTTATTTATTGCTCCGGTGGTCAGACAAAATGCGTCATTATTACCTGCAAAGAAGGCTCGCTGGCCGCCATTACCGTAATGTTTGCTTGGCGTGAACGATGACCAACGCCGACGTGATCACGTAATTAACGTTCTAATGACTATACATATGGCAGAGCAAGACTTTATTTTTCACAAATAATTTCTATAGTATCGTTTTCTATAAATAAGTACTTAAATTGATAAAAAATATTTTATTTTACGATTATGTTATGCAGTAAAATACAAACCAGATCGCGATCCATAGTAAATCGATACATATAATATAAACTCGAGCCGTAGTTTTGGCTTGTGGCAAGTTCTTTTTAAATAAAAATAAAATAAATTAAATTAAAAATAAGTTTATTTCAAAAAGAATTTTACACTTCGTGAACATGTAAACTGTTATTTGTATTGATACAATTTTTTCACTAACTCCATCAACAAGATATCGATGTGGAGTATTAGAGGTTCACAACTACATTACAATCTTATCATAGATACATACCTATTGATTGTTTGAGTTTACAAAAATGTACATGTTAGTGTTATTTACATGGAATAGAATTACCAGGATTTCCCAAACTAAGCGATGCTTGTAACATGGAAAACCAGTTTTCAATTAAGAAATTATGTATGATTTTATTTAAAAGGGAGTATTGAAAAGAATCTAGCAAAGTGTAATATTTCGATATTACAGGGGTTCTTAAACTAAGCATAAGCTTGTTTGTTAAGAAACCAGACAAAAATTATACTTTTAGTTCAATAATAAGTATACCATAATGCATGTGTTAATTTACATTCGGAAATCGGCTGCAATGTAAAGTGAAGCCTTGAAACACTCGCCAAAACCTAAAATCAAGGACCAGTGAAGATAGATTCTGTTTCCTCATAGTTAAGGCTTGACAGATATTCAGTAATTACAAATTTTGTTCGCCTCAAAGAGTCATTTCTTAAGTCAATTACCTTGACAATTCTGTAAAATATACATTTGAATGAGAAAAAAACTAAATCTTTTAGCAAAGGATGATATTATGAAAATAAATGTGGAGTTAAAGTTATTTATTGCTCTGGGGTTCAAACAAAATGCGTCATTATTACCTGCAAAGAAGGCTCACTGGCCACCATTACCATAATGTTAGCTTGGTGAGAACGATGACCGACGCCGACGTGATCACGTAATTAACGTTCTAATGAGTATACATATGGCAGAGCTTTTTGCCTACATCTTACCAAATCAGACTTTATTTTGTCACAAAGAATGTCCATAGTATCGTTTTTTGATTTTCGTAATAGTACTAACCAGATCGTAATCAATAGTAAATTAATGCATATACTCGTAATATAAACTCGAGCCAATTTTTTGGCCAACAATAACAAACTGTGGCAATTAAATTCTAAATAAATGTGGAGGAACAGCTATTTATGGCTCCAGTACTCAAACGAAATGCATCCTTATTACCTACAAAGACGGCTCTATGTTGCCATTACCACATTACATTAATGTTTGCTCGGCGTGAACTATGACCGACGCCGATGTGATCACGTACTTAACGCACTACCGCACTAATAAGTCTCTAAATGCCGCTACTTAATGTTTTCAATCTGACAAACAAAACCTTTATTGCATGCAGTTTCTTTAATCTTTTATAACTGCCTAATATAACAACAAAAAGATCCGGAAAAAAACCATCAAATTAATCATGTGCTCAAGTACGTTTAAACGAAAAACTTTATATTTTTTTTATACTTATTAACTTTATGTTAATAAATTTTTACTAAGCTACCAATTAAAATATGCGGAAGAGCGATACGCCCATTGGTGTTTAATGTTCATAAACGATTGCAAGAAATCGTAATGATTACTAGAGTAGTACTTGAAACGTAAACTCACGTTTACGAGAGCTCTTCTAGTTAATTTTCCACGGGCTTGTTTAAATGCTTGCTGCGAAGGTTGCTCAAGTACGTTTAAAACGAAAAATAAAATCTTTCTTTGTTGTTGTGATGTATTAACTTCATTTTAATAAAAATTCAAATATGTGCGAGAGCGATACGCCCAGTGGTGTTTAATGTTTATAACTGATTGCAGATAATCGTAATGTTTACTAGAGCAGGACTAGAAATATAAACTCACGTTTACGAGAGCTCTTCTAGTTAATTTTCCACCGGCTCTTTAAATGCTCGCTAGGAAGGTTGCTTTAATACGTGTAAATCGAAAAAGAAAATCGTTTTTTATTTAATAATTACTTCATTTTATATTTGTAGTATGTTAACAATTCTAATATGAGCGAGAGTGTTATGCCCAGTGGTGTTTAATGTTCGTAAACGATTGCAGGTAAACGTAATGATTACTAAAGCAGTACTAAAAACATAAACTCACGTTTACGAGAGCTCTTCTAGTTTATTTTCCACGAGCTTGTTTAAATGCTTGCTGCGAAGGTTGCTCAAGTACGTTTAAAACGAAAAACAAGATCTTTCTTTTTATGTTATTAACTTCATTTTAATAAAATTGTATTAACCTTACAATTCAAATATGCGCAAGAGCGATACGCCCAGTAGTGTTTAATGTTCGTAAACGATTGCAGGTAATCGTAATGATTACTAGAGCAGCACTAGAAACATAAACTCACGTTTATGAGAGCTCTTCTAGTTAATTTTCCACGAGCCCGTTTAAACTCTCACTGTAGAGTTACCTAGATCAAGTACATTTCATACGAAAATAAAACGTTTTCTACTTAATAAATACAAGTAAAATGAAATTTTGTTGCAGTCTAAGAAAATATTATTCCAGCATCAGCTTTTTAAACAAAAAATTCAGTAATTCTAGAAAAAGCCAATATTCAAAATGTTAATTACACCATTTCTTCTCTTAATAACTTTCGAATTCATTGCAACTCTAGTTTTAGTTCAAATATTCCTATACCTAATAGAAATACTTTATTGAAAATGGTTATAGTCATTAAATACTTATAAAATTATAACAATCCGAATAAAAACAAGCATAATTACGATATTAATGAAAATCCGATCATTTTCTTACGAATAACCTATTTCTTCTTCTGTGGTGAAACATAGAAAACAAATATTTTAAAAATATTGCAACTTAGCATTCACATTCTAAACTAAAGCACTTGATTGCATATTAACGAATCTATGTTTACTCCGAATTGATACCGATAAACTCCGTTTCACGTCGGAGGTTTATTCGTTTACGTAAACTTTGGGATTGGCTCTAACAAGGCTGGGAGAGGCGGAGAGCACGCCAGTGATTTCTACTCTTAAAATCCAATTTAAATGCATTCCTCTGTGGCGCAGGAGCCCCGATACGCTCAGGAGGCCAATTAACTTATTCATCCTTAACATTTCATTGCTCAACTTGGATACTACTTTCTTAGGTTCGACTACTTTCGAGCTGTATAACTGAGATGGATCAACAAAGTTTGCTCTTAGAAACACAGAAAGTATAGTTGGTAAAAAGGTGCATTACGTAAAGTTGTACTTTGAATCAAATAAAGCTTCTATTAAGATAGGTTAAAAAAGATTTTTTGTTTACAATTAAAGAATATATATTATATGGATTTGTGTACTTGTAAGTGTCCAACTTGAAATGTCTACAACCATATGAAGATATCACATTTATTACACCTGCGTAAATTTAAAATTAACTTTTTTTATTTAAATCAAAATTAGAAGTTCAAACCTCAAAATTTCAGTTTTAGTTTCCTGAATATATGACTTTAGTCTAATTTAGCATTTTTCAAAAGGATGCAGCCTGTAATTATCACTTAACTCAACACACTTTTGTATTAATTTGATAACTTTAATATTAAAACTAACATATTTTTAATATATAACATACATATTATTACGCTCATTTCCCATGGTGGTAGATAGAGACTATGAATCTCCACTTACTACCATTCTAACAAACCTCTTTCGCCTCATCTATATCCATCACTTTTTTCATGCATACTCGCCAGTTTCGGGAGCTCCTTATTTCTCCTTTTGCAATAACGTTTGCAATTTGGTCACGATACGTCAAACTTCTAAGAAAGTTATTGCGAATGCAGTTTGGGCATTTAGTAGATACTTAACCAATAAACAGTCTCATTATCATCGCTTTCAAGCAGGGTTTATGAAATTGATAACTTAAGTACTTATCTCAGACCAAAATGAGCCTTCAAAGTTTCAAGAAAGTCATTTAAAATGCAATTTGAGCACCCTAATAGAAACGTTCTCACTAAGAATTGTTGTAAAGTGTAATGGGTTCAGGTGAAATTAACGCAGAAAAATAGGAAAAGTTAGAACGAGTTTCCCGCCAAGGTTTTTTGCCTTCGCCAAGTAGCGCTGTGATTGTAAACTGCTGAATTTATAATGCCATTTTCGAACTCCACTTCATCGAGAAGTTTTAAATCAGTTGGTAATTTCAGTCGCAAGTAATACATTCACCTTTCATTTGGAGGCAAATTCAGTCATTTAAAAGTTATGTTCCACCGATTGCTTGAAAAGTTCGAAATTGCAGCTTATTCGGCATAGCTGCATGATTTTTAAAGTCATTTAATTTCAATTTTATTGCACGCCTCATAAGGCGGGGCCTTTGAAGTTGTGCATTACTCTAGACTTATCAAGGTCAATGCATTTTAAAAATTATATGTATATGATATAAAGGGTGAATTTGAATTCATATAATATTTATTTTGGTTTATATATTTTTAGGGTTCCGTACAAAAGTTGTAAAACGGAACCCTTATAGGATCACTCGAGCGTCTGTCTGTCCGTCCGTCCGTCTGTCACAGCCGATTTTCTCCGAATCTACTGAACCAAATTAGATGAAATTTGGTAAGATAGTGTAATTCTATGACCCAAACACGGATGTGCAAAGTAAATAAAGATTTTTTTGAAATAAGGGTCATTTTGGGGGGCCCAATTACAAAATTAAAAAAAAAAGTTTTGCAAACCTTACTGTGTCATATATCAAATGAAAGGGCTCATTATGAGGATCTCAAAAATATTTTTTTTTGTTCGGGTAAAATCAATACTTTTGATTTTATTCACGAAAGAAGGCAAAAATTGACCATTCCCCCCCCCTGATCTCCGTAACTACTGGGCCGAAAATTTTGAAAAAATTACAAAATATAGTTCATTCCCTGAAGATTACAGGAAAAATAATAAGAATTCTATCACTTGAAAATTAAGTGGTAAACTCACAATAATAAGTTCATCTAGGGAAATAGTTCACTAAAACACCACTAGATGGCGCTAGTCAATTGAATAAAACATTTTTTGCACATTGTGTGTGTGTTCACGAAGCATATTGTACGGAACCCTCATTGCGCGAGTTTGACTCACACTTGGCCGGTATTTTTTAAATAATGTTTTAAATATTTAGTCAAATTACTTCAACAATACTTAGATAGTCAATGTATATGAATTCAAACATCAAATAAACGAAGCCTTTAATTAGTTGAGGTATACACACAAACAAGAAATAATATTTTAAACTCCATTTAATTATTTCTACTAAAATTACTTTCACATCATAATCGAATCAGAAGGCTTTTGATAGTAAAATGTGAAACGGTTTATTTACCCTAATCGACTGACCCTCGAACCCTCCTCTATTGTGAAAGGGCCCATTGTAAAGAAAACTTAACCCTACTATCTGCACTTCTTTGCAATCGAATTATGAAAAAATAAACGTTGCTTTTTCGGACCCTATTTATTTGAAAAGGATGCGATGACTCAAGCAGATTTGCAAGATATCTGTACGCCTTCTGTGGATTACTTTGCAAGTCTTTTATACGAGAGAAGGCCAGTATCATCACTACTTAAGGATATTAAAATCCCTTCTATTTGTGTAAGGAGCTTGTTTCCCGCTGACGGTGGAGTGTTTATCGAATAATCCAGATAAAGAATGAATTGAGCGGGTTATACCCACTCTCCGAGGAAATTGAGTATTGATGTAGACGGTGTGGGATGTAAATTATTTACTTGAAGATTATATTTGTTTTGAAGTGTATTTTTTTGAGACTGCTTTTTCATATGAAGATATGTATTTCTGCGGGGGCTACACGTATGAGTAGGTACGACACGTTCATATATTTTTATCCTTGACGTGAGCAGGTATACATAACATCTGAACAAGTTGATCTTGATTTCTTGGCAATATTTCAATTTCAGAATCAACATCTTGATACAATACAAAATAGTGAGAAAAGATAGAAAACGAAAAGAAACAACCCATAGAAATTCGAGTAGCTTATCGGTGACTATGTAAAGGAAATCATTTTTTTTTGTTATGCTTCAGTTTGCATTAAAAGAATATAGGCAATGATAAAACTTGATGCTTTTGCAAGAAGGCCCAATGACCATTTTTAATATGCTGCTGATAACTTTACAAACTTTTCGACCAACTTCTAAAAAAGAGGAGGTTGTCTCTTCGTCAGAATCTTTTTTAAGGGTACCTTATTACTCCGTATTTATTGTACCATTTAGATATTAATTTATTGTTTGGTATGGTAAATTGTTCCCATATTTCACCAAATTCGATTTAATATTTAGCTGTAGTAAATTTTTTATTATCGATTGTAAATATTACTGACAATCATAATGTATTGAGTTTTTTTACTAGATCAGTCCACACCGACAAATAAAATGCCTTGTAACGTAGATTAAAATATACCTAAATTCTAATGTCCATGTTTATTTTCGTCCTAGTGTCCTACTTATGCTCGAGTTATCAAATTGACCTTATAAGTTGAGTAAGCTCCAGATGTAATTTAATGTTAATTACAACTTATCGATGGCACCAAATTCAGTCTGTGCAAAATATTGGGAGGCTTCAGTTGAGATCATTGAGTTTTTTGATCGTGGTCAAATTAAACTTGTTCTTACTTATTTCATATCGAACTGCGTTATTGATGTAAGTGCGTAATGTCCCTATATCAAAAATTTTAGGCATGCCTTATGAGTGTAAAATGCATAATTCTGAACGCTCCCGTATATGCCTAATCCATATAATTTTAAAAATGTTAAATTCATAATTTATTAATTAAGTGCCAAACAATAGATTTAAATGGCTTACCGTAAGTAAATCTTTTAAATAGTCATTAATTAATTAATGAAAAGATTAGTTCGTTTTAATATTAGTGTGATAGTTGTAATTCAATATTTGAATATTCGTTCAACTTTAGCGTTTTTCAAAAACTTGCAAGACTCGACAAAATAAAGATGGGACTTGGCAAAAATAATTAAACACACATATAATATTATGTCTCGATATCCGATGCTTTGAAGATACATAGGGACGCAGATTATAATTTTTAAATTTCATTCTATTTTCCAACCAACAGCTTAAGATGGCTTTTAAGTTTTGAAGGCACAAGGCTCTATCTAACCTGGGTTAGGACTTGAGTTATATAATTTTATAAGCTGTTTAAAATAATATAACTCAAGTATGTTTGTATAAAATAAAATTAATTTTATTGTTTCAGTTTTAAAGGACAACAAAATGAACAAAATAATTTTGGCTGCTTTTGTATTATCTACTTTGTTGGTGGTGGTGCAGTCGAGCCCATGTTCAAGGTGAGATATATGGGAATTGATATTAGCTATTCTCATTCATATTTTTTAAAACAAAACCGGCCAAGTGCCTTTCGGGCCACGCGCAGTGTAGGGTTCCGTAGTTGCGAATGACAACTTTGAGTTCACACTGTTCACACTCGCACCATACAGTATAACGACCAAAAACATCTAACAATGAAAATTGTATGAAATTTTACATTTTCGCGTACATTTTATAAGTTGGTTGCTCATAACTTTTTATTTTGTACTTAGTACTCAGCTCTGATAGTTTTCCTTTCAATTTCAGTATATATACTACTGCTGTAATTTTTTTTCACGTATCCATATATAACCGTTTAGCAGATAGAAGGGGGGAACACTTACCTCTAACAAAAATTTGCAAATATTTCGGAAACGGATCCCAAAATCAAAAAATGGTGGTCTCAACCTCGCAATATTTTTTAAAGACCTATTTAACAATACCCAACACGATGAGTATGTATAGAAAAAAATATTACTCTCTCTTTATTTGTATGGGAGCTCCCCTTAAAAATTTTTTTTCATAATTTTTTTTCAATCACTTTTTGGGCATGATTAATATATATACCCATACCAAATTACAGCTTTCTAGTACTTATAGTCTCTGAGTAAAACTGCAGACGGACAGACAGATATGGCAAAACTATAAGGGTTCCTAGTTTACTACGGAACCCTAAAAAAGCACTTAAAGGCGCCGAAACACAATCTTGCGTCCATGCTCAAAGGCAAAGACCTTCGTGTTTTCAGCTAAAGCAAAAATGTCCCATTTTCTGTGCATGCCTATTATAATTATATACGAAGTAGGTACCTTAGCCCACACATTTCAAAAATAAAAAAAAATATTTTTTCTTTTGGATATCGATATTTACTTTAATTTTGAATTATTTTATTACAGAAACAGTCGTTGTGGAAAATGCGACCAGGTAAAACTTTTTATTACTTATAACGTGAGAATAGAATATTTATTTAAAGCTTTTTCTATTACGCGCATTGGATGCCAAGGATTTGTAAAATTTGCAAGACTATCTAAATGTTTCGCTGGTTTACCAAACTTATTATCTACTAGCTTTCGCCTGCGGATCCACATGCATTACTGTCGATCCCTCGGGAATAGTACTCTTCTCCGGGATGAAAGGTAGCCAATGTCCTTCTCCATACTCCAGATAATGTAATGCAAAATTTTGTGATGCCGGTTCAGTAAATAGGGCGTGAAAGCGTAACAAACAAACAAATTCACTTTCGCATTTATAATATTATAATTAGGATGGGATTATTTCTTGTGATCAATCATCTGTAGCTCTATTTTTTAAATGGCGAGTTTAAATAATTTTTTATTTAAAATAATAGCTCATACGGCTCAGTACTAACTTTATTTTATACCTACATTTAGTATGTTACTTTTGATATTATCTAAATATGTAAGTATGTAACGATTTGTAAATGCATCAATGTAAACAACCTTATCAAAAGATAAATGCACTGAACTTGCAGACGATGTAGATATCAGTTTATCAATGTTTTGGATTTTTGATAAGCAACTAGAACAGATCAAGGGTTAAGGTAAAGCCAACTAATTACTTAATAGTGCAAATAGAAATAAGCCAACTATTTGCAACTATCTTCAATCAGTTGTGAAGGGCATCAAGAGCTAATATGCTAACTAAAGTTACTTGTAGGTAGATACTCGTTTCAACCCATTAGGCGTCCAAAGTTTGTATTTAATGAGAGCAAAGCCGCAGGCAAGAGGTAATTGTACTATAAAACAATATAATTTTGCATACTAGATTATTGTGTGTTTTTGTCGTGCTATATGATTAAAATTGAAATTTGATACGTTTTATACGAGAAGAACACGTTACTAGTAAAGTGGTTCATATATTTACAGAGTTCCCGCAGAGGCAACTGTGATGAATCTTCTTCCTCGTCATCGTCATCTTCATCATCATCTTCATCAGAGGAGGAAAACAAAAATAGATGTGTGAGTGTTTTTTTCCTCAATTAAGGCTGCTTTTTTTTGTTTCAATACACAAAGATTTGAATGAACAAGCCCTGTTTAAAAACAAAAATTTAACATGGCTGCCTTGGAATAAAAATTATAGCCTATATCATTCGAGAGGATGTAAAGTTTTTAACGATTCACCGAACATCATCAACATTTAGTAGTTATGCTGTAATAAAAAAACTCACATACTTACATACATTAACTCGACAAATATTATTATCTAAAAACTGACCAAGTGCGTGTCGAGCCACGCGCAGTGTAGGGTTCCGTAGTTTTGCGAATGACAACTTTGAATTCACACTGTTCACACTCGCACCTTACAGTTTAACGACCAAAAACATCTAACAATGAAAATTATATGAAATTTTACATTTTCGAGTACATTTTATAAGTTGGTTGCCCATAACTTTTTAGTTTGTACTTAGTACTCAGCTCTGATAGTTTTCCTTTCAATTTCAGTATATATACTACTGCTGTAATTTTTTTCACGTATCCATATATAGCCGTTTAGTAGATAGAGGAGGGGGGGGAGACACTTACCTCTAACAAAAATTTGCACTTTAAAACCAAATATTTTGGAAACGGATCCCTAAATCGAAAAATGGTGGTCTCAACCTCACTATATTTTTTAAAGACCTATTTAACAATATCCAACACGATGAGTTTGTATAGAAAAAAAATATTACTTCCTCTTTACTTGTAGGGGAGCTACTCTGAAATAATTTATTTTTAAGATTTTTATTTACTACTTTTTTGGCATTATTAATATTACATACCCATACCAAATTACAGCTTTCTAGTTCTTATAGTCTCTGAGTAAAACCGCGGACGGACAGACAGACAGACAGACATGGCTAAACTATAAGGGTTCCTAGTTTACTACGGAACCCTAAAAATGCGCAGAACCTTTAAACTGAGTAAAGTAGATCCGTGAATTTGGCACGAGCCAACAAGAGCCAGAACGATAGGAATTATCACTAAACTAATTTATTTTTAATTTTTTAGGATGCTTCATCATCATCATCTTCATCGTCGTCATCTTCTTCATCAGAAGAAACTGTCGTCTGCGTAAATATCAAGGTATGAAAAAAAGTTTGCATAAAAATTATTATAAGCTCATAGGCACAGTAGAATAGAACCGATCCAAGTCTTCCCGTGGATGATATAGAACGCGACTTAGGAAACACAAGCTAAACAAAGCTTGTAAACATCAAAGAGACCTCTCCAACCCATCTGGTCAGCACGGAGAGCATAGGCCAAATCCTTTGAATGCTATCGCTAATATATGGCTCTGGTTGTACAGAGAGGGTCGTACTTCCACACTGAAGATTATCAAAGACATGATGATGATCACATTCGAGCACATTGTTCCCACACTGAGCTCCATCGGATACCAGCTCAAGCAATCGAAATCTTGCGCAGCTCTTTCAGGAAAAACGATATAATCCCTGTTTTACAAAAATATACATATATAAACTCCTGGAAAGTAATTTTTCTAAACCCAATAAACACGGTGGTTGCCGCATTGATAGTCGCGTTATACTGAAATTATTCATTACTCGTATTTGACTTTATTTCAAGCTTTACTCATACAGCCTTCTATTTTACTTACTTATTCATTTAGTAAAGGTATGTTGTCAAGTTTCATGGATTTGACTTTTTTTTAACTATCCTGCTGCTGTCCCACCGTTAGGCAAAGGCATCCACCGTTTCTTTTTACTTCCGCCATATCGTCACCAATGCTTTCTAGGCCTACTACGCTTCCTGGATACATTATCCATAATGTTTGTTTTGTTGTTTTTCGTGTGTGTAAGTGGCCAACACTGGTGTCAGATTTTTCAAGCTGCCTTAAGGCATCTGACATAGCTTAACGACTGCCATCAATGATGACAGCCGGGACTAACGGCTTAACGTGCCTTCCTAAGCACGGAGGAGGTGGAGATATTTTATGCCACACCCATCCAAGTGGGGACTGCACCCGGGGTTGCCTAACATGCGTTTCCATAATAATATAAATGTATGTGTAGAAATAGTATAAATTGCAATACAACGCTACAATTTGCATCAAATCAATAATGCAAATCATATAAAAACGTTTGTCAACAGAACGGAAATGATGATGATTCCTCCTCCTCTTCTTCCTCATCTTCGTCATCATCAGAGGAAGAAAAACCAAGCAAACGCCATGTAAGTTCTCTTAATATATTAAGAAAATAAGGTATGGGAAAAAAATCCATGGAAGCAGGATTTAAACCAGCGTTATTGTCTTTGTACGACTAACGCCTTACCAATTGGGCTACCACGCTTTGATCCTACACGTCGAAATTTTTACATTTATTTGAAATGGTTAAACACAAAAACGACTGAACCGATTTTCAAATTTTTTGACCTGTAGAAAGCTTCATTGTCGTCGGTTATTGCATATTGCAGAAAAAATAGGTTTTATTGTTATTTTTAAGGGTTAATAAGGTCTCTCTGTATCTATCATTTTTTAAGGCTTTGCTTTAACGAATTATGATATTATGTATTTTTTGATTGCACACTTTCTGTTCCATTGTTTTTTTTTTTTAATTTTAGAAAGGCAACTATCTTAATAAGGAACTAAATGTAGTGTAGTAAATACAGTACCTAATAACCCACCTATTGTTTTCTTACAGCACAAAAAAGCAAAACACCTCAAGAAGTAGTTTCATCAAAATGAAGAAGCAGTACTGAAGTACAACATTTAGTCCTGACATGTGCATAATAAATAAAATTAAAATCATATAAAAAGGAACTCAAACTGGGCTATTCTTTATAGAATGATCAACAAGTGTCTTACCAGTAGTATATACCAATATTATTAATAAACATTACAGATACAAAATAAAATAAATAAGTTAAGTGTGTGGAACTTTTTATAAAACAGAGTATATTACAAACCTTACCCTTTAGGTTACAAACTTGTATGGTAAGTATGAAAAGATTTTTCTATGTACTTGTTCTATGTTCTATGCATAGATATCAGAATATTTGTATAGGTTGCAGAAGATCCATACAGATATTAACCGGATAGCGGAAGACGGCGGAATTTTAGTTAATTTTTTCTAACTCAAAGTTCTATAATATATAACTGTGTAAAATAAAGATTTTAAAATATATAAAGTATCAACAGGTTGCCCTTCAGGCATGCAATGCAAAGTGTACAAAATTAACTTTTTTCTTGATCATCATCCTTTCGTGTAGGTGACATGATTAGTCGACCATGCACACCCTGGTGTCAGAGTCCTTCGGAACCGCCTCTCAGCCTCTGACGTGGTTCCTTTTACGACTACCTTCCTTCTTTCTCGTTAACACACACACACGCACACACATCTCTTATCACACCCCTGATGTTGCAGTTGGCAAAAAGTAACGGTGATCGCTTACGATTAGATGACTGACAACATGATAACCCGCTTGCTTTGCCATCGTTTATTGTAAAAAAACATCACCTTTCTCATTACATGAATCATTTGTTAACATAAAAATTGTTTAACTGTTGTGTTTCATTTATGAACTGGGATAGGGTCAAAGATGTGCCTTACACATATAAACAAAACTTTAATTTGACATTTAGAAAGTTCCTGCTACCTGCGCTAAGAAAAGGATTACAAGTGAAATGTTTTAGTAGTATGTTACATTGCCTACACAACATTAAAAAGTAAACGTATAATCCACACTATGTTAATTAAAATGTCGTTCTAGCAGAGGCATTTTAATCACGAAATACCTGCCGCGCTTTTGGCTGTGTGACTGGCATTTTTTGTACATAGCACAAAGGATCAAAGCGCTTAATTGTGTAAAGTTTTCATGTATGTCACAGATAGTGACAATAAGCCATAGGCAACTGCCATCGGTCCCGATGCTTCGGTCGCTATTGTTAGTTTACATTAAAACTATTTAACCTACATATTCAACCTACTTAATCTTATTTGTGACCCCAAAAAATCAGCTTAGATTAAGTTACTAAAATAAGTACACCTAGACAGAGCTTGACTACATAAAACCCAAAATCCACGTTCATCGGTTAGGTGAGAAACGGAATCAAAATAGTGATAGGTTGCTAGCCAAAGCGCCTAATATTTTACTACATTTTCGCCAATTCTCTCCGACAGTTTTCAGGGTTTGCACCTAAGGTTTGCACAATAAAAGAAACAGCTAGTTCATTGTACGTGTGTAATTGCTATTCAATTTATTTATTTATTGATTCGTTGATTACAGAATATTTCAGACCAACATGCAAGGTTTAATACCAGTATTTCTAATCGTATATGGCACCATACCCGTGTTTGCTATTCCATTATAGCAAACACGGGTAAGCCGCAGAAACCGTAATTACGTAAACATCGTAACACAGTTGTTCAAAACTTGAAATTTTCATATTCCCATAACGAATGAACATATAAGGCATCTGTTTTTCTGAATACAAGAAAATCATACAAAAAACAAACTCGCTCAACAGAAAGCTATATAGGCTTGAAATAACTTATCAAATAAACATTCTTGGTATTATGAATTTATAAAGGGCTCTTGAAGTTCATCATTGTGAATTTCTCGTTAGTGAGGCCCGCAATACAGCTTCGCTTCAGCGGGTTCATTCGGCTTGAAGGAGAATGCCTAATTTACGCGGTAGGAATAACTGACCAATTGAAGAAATATTTTTATTAGAATCAGGATATAAGTTTATGGCGTTGTTGCTCCACTTCAAGCAGGAATATATAAGTATATTGGGTTCATTTAGGATTCCGTACCCAAACGATAAAAACGGGACCGTATATCACTGAGACTTCGAAGTCCGTCCGTCTTTAACCAGGCTTGTTTATCATGAATTGTGATAGCTAGATAGTTAATTATGGGTGCTAATTAAACAGGCTTCTTTTAAATAGCATTATTTGCCTCTTAAAATCTACATTGCCATCTAAATTACTAAGTCAGCCACAACTAACGAGCATCTGAATAATACTATCCTAGCCACTAGTTATTTTATTAGAAAGCCACTTTAATTACAACTCAGCATGGTGGTTATTTTTTAGCATCTAAATTAATAACATGCATTCAAGCAGTAAGCTTCTAAAATATATACTGCATCAAAAAAAGATATGAATTGGCTTCTATTTTTTTTACTTAGCACTGTAAAATATAACTCATCCCCCATTATTTAATCGGCAAAATATAGCTAAAATTGTTAGTAAATAGTAAATTATCATAATAATAAAAGTAAATTAAGAGCCGTGTGGTTCTTTTTGTATCTATGTTTGACGGTAAATGAGCCATCTGATGGAAAGTAGTCACCGTCGCCGGATATCTGTAAGGCCAGAGGAGGTGCTGATGCGTTGCAGACTCCTAAGATACCTGTAAACACGCCTTTTGAAGGACCCTAAGTCATAGTACGCTGGGAAAACCTCGGGAAGGAGCCCATTCCACAGTCCTGTTTTACGCGTCATCATCATCGTATAGATGGTAGAACACACACAGAGAGCCAACGTCTCTCCATAGACTGAGTGTGTCTTAATCGTCTCTGACTGTGGGAACGTCGATAAACGACGAACATCGGCGTGAACGGAGTCAAGACCAGACCAGATATGTTTTTTGAAAAATCTAAGTATTTGTGTACAGTAATTTCGACTATTTTTGTCTCCCCATGGCGAGATGTTGTAAAATTTTGACGCTACCACTTTCCTCTCCCCCTAAACCTCACGTGAGATTTTTTGTGCCAAATTTTGTTGGAAATTCACTTTTTTTAGGTACGCAATAATTCTGCTTGCTTGCTTGCTTTCTATAGAATATTTAGTTGGCGTTGTAAAAAAGACAAATTAGTTTATTAGAGGCTAGGTCATTTTCCCGTTGCTTAGTTATAAAATTAGAAGCTTGATCAGGTTGCCAATAAATAATTTTGTGGCTCGACTTATTTTACATGTGATTTATTTATCTTGTCGCTTTTTATAAAAAATACTAAACACTCAATAAAATGAATATTTAAGGGCGAATAAAATCGGCGAATTTTTTTTGTTGTAAGGGAGCCCCCATTACAACAACAAAAAATCGTAGATTTTTGCTCTATATTAATAACGACAACGGGTTATTTGTATATTCATTTATAAATAAATAATTTAACCCAAAATAAAGTACATATTTAAGGGGAGCTCCCATATAACGAATGTAATTTTTTGCCGTTTTTTGCTCGATGCAATTAATAGCTTAGGTCAAAAATAAATTTTGTCAAGTAAGTCAAAATTGCAAAATGCCTTTTTACACGTTTTCCCAATTATGTACCATATCACTGAATATCCTAAGTTTGTCAATATTTGACGATAAGTGATGTAAAATTTCACGGTTGTATTATATATATACCTGGGAGTTTGTGGTGGGAAGTCAAAGGATACAGTTGAAGTTTGCCTTAGACATTTTTGCAAATTGATTTTAGTGGACTTTATAATATGAAATTGGTGTAGTTTGGTGTTATAAATGCTCGTGCTCATGAACAATTTGTGAAATAGTTAAAGTGGACTGATGGATGGACTCGTATAGATTTGCCGCCAGAAGCTCCCACGAGGCAACAAAGAACATACGCCATCTTTGATGCTACTTGGAAAAACTTTGTACGGTCAAGACCACCGATACTTAGTATCTCATTATACTGGACATTGGTAGAATCACTGAAATTTCGGTGGAAGCCATAATATAAAACAGAAGAAGAAGATATATACCTGGTCCAACAGCAACAATAAAAATAACAAATGCGGTATTTTTTTTCCAGTAAGTCCGAACCACACATAACCTTATTCATAAAAGGTAGGTACATGTTCGTTGAAAGCAGGAAACGAATATAAAGTCTGTCATTTACATGTTGCATGATAATTTCATATCAGTTTGGTTGGTTTATGTTTGCCAATGTGATAAAATAGGTACGTGCTATTTCCGTATCGTCGACTAACTATACATTCGGTTTTTGTCATGATTTATTTATTACGAAGCAAGCGAATGCTTTTATTCGATTTTTTATTATTTTAGGTTTTAATATTTCAATATATTAATTTGTACTTAAAGATTACTTGATCAGCTCTTAGTTTTGCAAAATACATATATTTTATACGTTGTGATATTTTTATTATAAAGAAAACTACCTTTTTCTTTAAAATATAAGTACACTAGCTTACCCGCTTTTTTCCCGCGGCTCCACTCGCGTTAGTGTCGATCCCTCGGGAACAATACTTTTTTTTGTATGCAAAATTTCATGATGATCCGTTCAGTAGATTGGACGTGAAAGCGTAACAAATAAACAAAGTCACTTTCGAATTTATAATATTAGTTGGGATTGGGATATTAAAAAAAAAGTTGAGACGTAACAGCAGTTTCAATATTATTTATATGTCGTTTATCTACTTTATATATTTTATTTAAATAAACATTGCCTATTGCAAATCCTACAAAATGGTTATAGGAGATTTTATGCTGTCTGTCAGTATATTTATAATTCTATATTTTAAAAAAATATGACGCACAAAATATAGCTGGTCTGTGTATATTATCACGTACAAAGTACTCCCATTGGAAGTTGACTGCTGATAAACGAATCGTCAACAGTGATACGACGCTTGCTTTGAGTGTAGAATGACGTCTCTATTCACGCCTTTATTGCTTCTCGTTATTGTTAGTTACGTAGCAATTCCGAGAGCTGACGCGTCAGATCCTTTAGACGGAGTTCGTGGCATGTTAAGAAATCCTTTGAAAGTGTTCACAAGGTCGATATCTTCTTCGAAGCCCGTGAAAATAGAAATAAAAAAACCAAGTGACAATAGCTTGCACCAGGCATCACTGATTGACGTTCCTTTCAACCTGCCTCCGTGTCCGAGTGGCCAAAAAATGCTGTCCAATGGTGTTTGTAAAACGACTTGGTAAAGTGATTACGTCTTTGTAATATACCGCAAGATGGATGCGAAAATTTTTATGCTTGTGTTGATAGTCGTGTTAAGTGTTACTCAACAAGTGGTGAACTCGGACATAATTGTGATTAATATTAATGATAAGCTTCGCCAAGCACAGGCAGCTAAGGGAGACGAAACAAAAACTAGTCAAGTGATACGAGTACCAGATCTTCAATGTCCTGAAGGAACGTTTCGTTCTCGAATGGGAACTTGTAGAAAACCCTTTCACTGAAGGTAATTGTTAAACATACTTATTTATTCATGTGCAAATCTTTAATGGTAGAATTTTGATAAATTGTTTGATTGACTAAACCACGGGACCTAAACACAGTTTCTTTATAAGTTCCTATTGAAAAAGAGTCTTCGCTGACTGGTATTATATCTCGGTAAAACCTGTTTTTATATTTATTTATTGTATTTTCATACTTAACCTACTCTGCCAGTTCACTTTTTGCTACAGCGTGGTTACTTTTCATAGCTTAATATTCTAGGATGGTCGAGCTCGAAAAACTATTTCGAGCTCCTCCGGGCTTCAGAAGCCACTTTAAGCCGTTTGTCCTGGCAGTCATCACTAGTGATCGAATAATCGGATGCATATTTACCTAAAGTTATTTTTTGGCTAAGAAATTATGGAAGCGGCTTCTTAAAACATATTTTTTAAATATACATCCCGGGATTTCAGAAAATTCGGGAATGCAAAACTAATCGCATACGTAGCATGGAGACGACTTATTTAGCGTGTAGTATTATGAATTTAAAAAACCCGGGACTCTGGTATTACATAATTATTTTTATGTGTCTTTGTTTAAAGTTTATTTTAGCCTCCGATGCTAGTATGTATGTGTGTGTATGTAGGGTGTAACAGGAAAAGTAGTGTGTTAGTTAAAAAAAAACATTGCTATAAAATAATACTTTATTGCACATTTACAGGATTAAAAAAAATACATGTTGAAATAATTAAAATATACATAATTATTATATTATACATTTATGAAATATTTACCAGCCCTCTTACGGATGCTACTTACTTTCGCCGTGTTAATATAATAAAAAATTAGATTTTTTTTATAGAAATTCAAGACACCGAGTTGTTTGTCGCTATGTAGAGTGAAGAAAGAAAATTACTTATCTTGACGTTTGCAATGACAGTTTGGCAATTAACTTTATAACATTAGCCAGCACCCGATCTATAGTCGGAAAGCACTAAACGATAATTCTGAAATCGCTTGATTTTTTACGATCGATACAAAAGTCCATTCCATATTAGCAAACACCTGAACGCAAGTATCTGTATTCACCCGACTTAATTCTATAACCAAAACACTGTATTCGTCGATTCCGGAATCCCGGGATTTTTTCGATACAAAAGTGCATTCCATAACAAAAGATTCAAAGATTCAAAACGTTTATTCAGAAAATAGGCCCTTGCAGGCACTTTTTCACGTCAAATCACATTTAAAATTATCTTATTAAATATTATGCATTTACTCATTATTGTTCAAAAGCTACAGACTACTAGCATTTCGGAACCGACCACTGCAGAGAAGAAATGCCGAAAGAAACTCTTTTCAACAGTATAAGGTCGCCTACTCGCCTGAAGGGCTTTGTATGATTAATGATTATATTATATTTCTTTCTTTTTTACTTTTCTTTTTTTTTTCATCTGTTTTCATTTAACAATATTATTATACATTCATTATTTTTGGAACATGTTTATGTTTACGATCGAGTGAGCAAATCACAAAAACAACAGAACATGAAGTAGTCTCAAAGAGGCCGACCAGACCAGTCCCCACTGGCAGCACCCGTTCACGAGTTGACGTATGGGTCAGCCATCGTTAAACTCAACCATATTAGAGGGAACTCAACGACCCGACACATAACGCCACCACCAGTTTGAACATTTTAGTGAGCATGACTACTCAGCCTCTAAGACATTGTCAAAACAGAAATATGACCCTGATCTACAGTTGTCGATCGCAAACATTTACATATTTTACAATTAATAAATAGTTGATTTAGTTTAGGTTATTTATGAACAGCCAACACCTCAACTTTAGGTAAATATGCATCCGATTATTCGATCACTGGTCATCACTGTTGGCAGTCGTTAAGCTATGCTAAATGATATGCAGCTTGAAAAATCTGACACCAGTGTTGGCCTTTTACACTTCTCTTCGTCTTTAATCTAGCAAAAATTTGTTTGTAGGGTTCCGTACCCAAAGGGTAAAAAGGTAAACCTATATTCACGAGGCTTCACTTCCATCGTCCGAAAGTCTGTATCTCATGAACCATGGTAGCTAGACCGTTTAAATTTTAATAGATGATGTATTTCTGATGGCGTTGTAAAAGTCAAAAACTAAAATAGGTTAAAAAAATTAAAGGGAGCCCCTTTAATTTTTTTATATATATACAACAAACGTGATTCACTATGACCATTACATCCATCTAATCATTTTGATATAATTACATCAATATAAACACGTTTATAACATCATATCTCTATCAACCTATTTTGAATCAAATTGAATTAAAAACATGTGCAAAATCACGATGACCTCATTTAGTTTATGGAAGCAAACAATCACCAGCACCAGCTTGAATATATAATAATATGTTTCATAACATAACTGAGTTGCAATGCCCCATGATATTAGCTCTTAATTTGTCTTGTATGATTTCAAAATCAATATTCGTCCACAAAGCGTGAAATAGAAATGAAAAAGTGGCCAAGTGCGAATTGGACTCGCCCATGAAGAGTTCCGTAGAAGCACATCATTAGCCAAAATACCACTATAATTTTTCACCAGCTAAAATTACTTTGTTTTATGTAGTGGTTGTATGAATCACAAAGTTATATTTGTGGTTTATGAATGTGCTATACCTGAAAAACAGCTGACTATAAATCATTTAAAACATTTTTTAAAGTGTTTATTGAGCTCTACAGCTTATTTTTCACTCTCTTATTTTGAAACTTTGACACTCATTTTCACTATGGAAGTGCTTATCTTCCAAACGATTGACTTTGAAAAAATATGGCAACAGGAATTTCTATGGTATTACACAAAAGACTTATGTATGTATGGGGAGCCCTAAGTCTACTTTATTTTTGTATAAAAATCGTAAAGTTGTTCACAAAATACATATACCTACCAAGTTTTTACTTAGTCCTAATAGTTTCAGAATAAATTAGCCATATTCGGCTTTGTAGCCTTTAAACCCGTATACTATATGAGAAAAAAATTCTTTGATCGTATATTATATGTGTTTTAAATAAGCGCAAAACCTCTTAGGTGGTGATTGTGCTTATGAATATGAACAATTTTTACTATGGGGCTGACTCTGCAACTCGACAAAAAAAAAACAGCTATTCCATATAATATATTTTGGTCGAGTAGGAATTGACAATTTGTATAAAACAGCACATTTTTTTTGTCGAGTTGCAGAGTCGGCCCCATAGTAAAAAAAATGATATTCATAAGCACAATCACCACCTAAGAGGTTTTGCGCTTATTCATTAACACGTTGTATATCAATATTATCAATCTATGATCAGTTGGAACTAAAGTTTGATTTTTACTTTAAAACCAAAAATTATTATTTTTCAGATGGCGATCACCAATATATCAGCATATTTTCCTCAAAATAAATGGAATGATCGACATTCTCCTGGAATTTTGTATGATAACATTTTTATAATAAGTTTTGTCTGTAGCGATAAAAAGGTCAACAAGTTATCACCACTTCTTCAAGATGCTCTAAACTGACATTCAGTCAGTGCAATTAATCACACTAGAGCACAAGTGCTACAGTAATTCTTTCATTATGGAAACAAAAATTGTGTTGTTATGTTTTGTAATCGTGGGATTGTCAAACATTGTCTTTGGAGGTAAAATAATCAGTTTCCTTGAAAAAGCACACGAAAGAAATGTTGAACGATGGGAAAAGACAAAACAAGATTTTAAGGATATATTTGTAGCAACTACAACAGTAAGTCCTGACAATGTATTAAATGAAATTTCGAAAGTGTTTGCCCAAAATGCCACCGTGACTACGACGGAAAACAAAGGAAAAATCGAAAAAACGACTCTACCTACTGTAAATGTTAGATCAAAGGATACTTCATCTCATAACAGCGACGCTATTGTATTTCCTGGTGATGTGACACCAAGTACATCTACAGAAAAAGAAGGCAAAGAAAATTTTAAGGCCAATTGCGAAACAGGATATCAACGCACTACTGATGGTTTATGTATGCCAACATACTAGATCCAACTGTAAAATGATAATGTAGTTTCAACCACACCTTGATAAATTATATATAAGTTATGCCGTGACCATTATAAAAGTTTTACCTAAATTTTGTATATCAATAAAGTTTTTTTTTTTATCACTTGTGTATTACTTATAACCCCAGCTATCAACTAAAAACAGCCCATAAGATAGCAAAAAAAGGAGAAAGTATAAATTTTACGCCCATACCTGCCTGTGTAGACATATATCTGCAGCATGTAACCACGAAACAAATGGGCAATTTACAATGCTTCTTTACTTAATATGAAACTAAGTTTTTAGTTTTTCTTTTAAAAACGGAATACCCCGAGAGTTCAACAAAGAACGTAAAATATTATTTCATCAAATAATTATATTGAGGTAGAAACACATGGTACAATTTAAATTGTTTAACGTTGATCTTACCTCATAATATTTCATTCATTCATTATATCAATTAATACTTTGATTTTTAAAGCTGCCTTATGGCATGTGACGTAGCTTAACGACTGCCATCTAGTGATGACAACTGGGACTAATGACTTAACGAACCAGATAAATGTAGGTATACCTACCACTTGTGGTAACCTATCGCAGTGAACACCATGTCCGTCGTTGCTTAAAATGCGGAGGCGCTAATAATGCATCCTAGACCATCGGCCAAGTCAACGGCTAATAAAGTAAGTAGTAACTTTAGACAGGAAAAGACTAGAAGCTTATTTTATTGCCACTTTTACCAACAAATCACAAATTTGTTTGAAAAAATGGCTGCTTGATATGTTTATATGTATATATAAACATATACGATGCTCCGTGGCGCAGCGGTCAATACGCGGCCTGTGACACGGATGGTCCCGGGTTCGATTCCCGGTCAGATCAAGATGAAAAATGATCTTTTTCAGATTGACCTGGGTCTTGGATGTTTATCTATATATGTATTTGATATAAAATATAGTATCGTTGAATTAGTATCCCATAACACAAGTCTTACTTAAGAACTTACTTTGGGTCTAGCTCAATCTTTGTGATTTGTCCGTATATATTTATTTATATTATTTATTTATTTTATGCCAAATTCTCTGACTGCTCTGACTGCTCTGACTACTAAATGGCTCTGGTAGTACAGAGTTGGTCGTGCTCCTGCAGTGGAGACTGAAGAGGATCTGATGATGATGATGATAATTATCCCCTTTTAAGGATTTTTTTATATATTTATGCGGGTTTGACCAAGCGAAAATATTTTCCTATTTCCTTGCATGGATAGAGAGACATAGGTCCACTTACAACAATAAATATTATATGAATTCAAATTCACCCTTTATATCATTTGGATATATCGTGGTTCGATTCCCACGGGAAGCATACTCTATTAAGTTGTTTCCAGTTTGGTTAGGACATTGCAGGCATGAATGACCTGATTGTCTGGTAAGAAAGATGATTCCGTGCTTCGGAAGGCACGTTAAGCCGTTGGTCCCGGCTGCCATCTGGTAGTCGTTAAAGGAACCACGTCAGAGGCCGAGAGGCGATTCCGAGGAACTCTGACACCAGGGTGTGCATGGTCAACTGACCGTGTCACGAAAATGATGATGATGTTGGTTTTCCGGGTTGCATCCTCAAAATATTTTCCTATTTCCTTGCATGGATGGAGACATAGGTCCAACATGTAGAAGCCTTGTGAGAGATTTTGTTATAATTTGGGATGGAGCACTCACTGGGGCATTAAGGACACTTTAATAATGTTCTCACTGAAAATTCTCAGTTAGAACAGTATTACAACAACTAATAGAGGTACAGTGAAAAAACTACATTGGGACTATTAGGATGATATGTAGGAGAAACAACGTTTGAGAAAATATAAATAGGTATATCTGGCAAATTACACAGATTGAGTATCAAACATTTTTGAACATAAGTGATGATTTAAAATACCATAAGTACGAGTACGTACACAGACGCGTTTTACAGTCAAACACTCCAATTTGTTTGCAGAATGTTCGCATTACGCTGTGTTTCTTCAGGCGGGCCTCGATTGCGGCTCTAATGAGCAATAATGATGAAACTGTTCCCTAACTTTTACCGCCGTATAATATTTTTATACTGTACTGTATATACAGTCAGTTTGTTGCCTCAATTCGGGCCTCCTCGTCGGTTTTCAAACCTCCGTGGTCCAGTGGTTAACGCGTTTGTCTTGTTGACCCGGGGGTCGTGGGTTCGATTCCCCCGGGAAGCATACTTTGTTAAGTTGTTTCCAGTTCGGTTAGGACATTGCAGGCATGAATCACTTGATTGTCTGATAAGAAAGATGATTCCGTGCTTCGGAAGGCACGTTAAGCCGTTGGTCCTGGCTGCCATTTGGTAGTCGTTAAAGGAACCACGTCAGAGGCTGAGAGGCGATTCGGAAGAACTCTGACACCTGGGTGTGCATGGTCAGCTGACCATGTCACCTACACGAAATGATGATAATGATGTTGGTTTCCGGGTTGCATCCTCAGCTGTGCTGCATCTAAGCCCAGGCTCCGGATCTGGATACTCGTAAGAGAGGACTCCGGAGTCCACTATTCCGGACGCCATCAGGTCTTTGTTAATCTCCACTGCAAGAACCTGACCCTTTCTGTACCACCAGCGCAGACAGAGGATTTGGCCTATACTCTGTATGCTGGCCAGACGGGTTGATGAGATCTCTATAGTGCTTTGTATAGCTTGTGTTCCCTAAGTCGACTTCTACGACATCCACGGGAAGACTTGGTGTGGTCCTATTCTACTCTGCCGGGAACCACACGGCAAGAATCAATTTTAGTATATCATGCAAGTATTAAATTGGTTTGATTTGGTGTATAAGGATTGACTTGTTTATTATATATTTTTCAAGACCTTTACTGGTGGTGGGCATTTTCTACGACCAGCCCCCGTAGCATGGCACGCGCGACAACGTTTATCGACTGTCGCCATCTCGTTTTTCGCAATACTGAAGAGCGAGAAGTAGATAGTTTATCGCGCGATATAAACGGCGTCGCGGGAGCCATGCTACGGGGGCAGGTGGGCCTAGTCATCCCAGGTGAAAATAGTCCTTGAAAACATACCTTCAGATAGTCCGGGCGGGCATCCACGATACGGTAATCCGCGGTTTAGTGGTGGTTGGGGAGAAAAGTCTGTAAGTTTTGCAATTTGTTAGAAGTAAAATACTAAATATTTTGTTGGATTTCTCCAAATAAAACACTGTTAGTACCATAACCGACGGTCTGCCAGTACCCATCAGTCCAGAAATATCTGAGAAGTCAATCTCAAACTCCCAATCCAACTTTTAATAAAATATGACACATGATGCCAATGTAACACATGACTTCATAATTAAACACATAACATATATTATGTCTTGCAACTTTGATTAACCTTATTGAAGTTAATGGCCAATTAATATTGAATATAAAAACAAAAGGCGAAGATATATTTGAAGGGCATATTCATTTTATAAAACCGCACAACTTCCTTTTTTTGTGTTTATTTTTTATTTGATCATGTCCCTCAAGGCGCTTTGTCCAAAAATCCGTAGTTTATTACACGACTGTTGAAAAATAGAGTGTCTTGATTTCAAGGTACATGTATGTAAAAAAAACACATATACTCCTACATAGAATGTACGAGTATATGTTTCTTACCACAAGTTCTAAGTGACTAACTCTGTCACAACAGAGGACTCGGGTTTGATTCCCTGTCTGGTCAAGATGGTGAAAGATCTTTTTCAAATTTACTTGGGCCTAAATTGTTTATCTATACAGTGTTTATTGTAAAACACAACTAACCTTGCAGAAGTAGAACGCTAACATCATAAGTATCAACATTTGTTTTACGACTTTTGAAAATTTATTACATTATACCTTTATAAAAAAAAACAAATATTAATTTAAACATAAAACAAAACATATTGTTCATGATGATACCTGAGTGATGTACATGAGTAGGTACTCCTGTGAGGTGTTTTACAAGTAGGTAGGTAATTTCATTGAGTAACTATCTTATTGAACAAGTCTCGAACTTGTCTTTGTAATAATATTTATTTATTATAAATGCCCGCCCAAATTCAATTGATCGATCATTTAAATTATTGTCCCATCTTTAGTATACATCTGACCGGGCAGTCATGCTTTATTTTTTTTTGAATAAACTTGTTTATTTATATTTAAACTTACCCTTGAAATTCTGAAATTCCCTTGAAATGACTAAATCCATCAATTGAACAAGTTGGGGTCAATGCTGGGAACTCAAAATATAATTTGACATTCTATACAAATTGTCTGGGTAGTTAATTGCGTTAAGAGTCCCACGTAAAGCCGCAATCCCATACAAACGTAGTTTCGTTTTAGTTTTACAACAGTTAAGCCAATCTCAACCAAATTTCGTACATACGACCGGATAAGGCATATCGATGTTTATAATCAGATTTCAATTTTAAAAACAATACCTTTACAAAATAACAGCGATTTGAAGTTTCGTATCGAAAACTTGTACTCGCTGTAATTTGGTATAGGTATTGTTTTTAGAATTGAAATCTGATTATAAACATCGATATGCCTTATCCGGTCGTATGTACGAAATTTGGTTGAGATTGGCTTAACTGTTGTAAAACTTTTACGGGACTCTTAAACGTATGGATTTGTCATATTTTTATCTTTAACTTTCCTAACGGAAAGGATCTTACCAGGTCAATATAAACATATTAACCTATTTTTATGTTGGAATCAGAATCTCTAATAGAATACAGACCCGCGAGAAAAATCGATGAAAAATTAAAGAAAATGTACCTCCCATGCAAATTTGGCAATCAGTTGGTCAAATGTTTTACGGGTAGACCGATTTTTTTTAATTTTAACCTTTTTTTCATGTGTTTAATTGAACAAGGGATTCTGATTTCTGATATTGTTCAGAGTCACCTGTCTACATAATCAAGACGATTACATTAACTTGTGCCAACTCGTATTAATACAATATTTGTTTACCTCAAGGATTTAATATATTGGAAAAGTACTAGTTATTACTATTTTAAGACGTTAAAGAAACGATATTTAAAAATTTAATTAGTAAATGTCATACTACATATAACATTGAATAAATAATAAACTGTAAAACTCAACATCTAGCCCAAATAAACACTTTGACCAAATTAATTTTACATTTATTTAATTAATATGTTACATAATTGAATGAATATATTTGTAATGACGATCAGTTCTTTTTATATTATTATAAGAATGTATATAGTGACTACATTCAAATGCAGTAGGTAATAGGGAATAGCTATTCAAAAATATTAACTCTCAGGAGTAACAGGTACTACTTGAAACAATGGCGCAGTAATTGGAGTATTTTGCGTGCTACTATCACCATCTCTATTATCAAGTACAACGCCACTAGGATGTGTCAACTTGTCATTTGTAGGTGCAGTTGCCGTTCCAATTTGTGTGCCTAAGTTATTTGGTTGTTGTATCATTACTGTTTGTCCAGGCATAAAAGGTTGGCCAGGTCCATTATTTTCTGGAACACCTTGATTTTCTTCAGGACCTCTATTGGGGGGCCCACGATTGGGTGGAGGTCCTCTATTATCAGGTGGTCCCCTATTGTCTGGTGGTCCCCTGTTGTCGGGTGGTCCGCGATTAGGTGGAGGACCTCTATGATCTGGTGGTCCGCCTTGCCCGGGTGGTCCATGTCCTCTATGCCCTGGTGGTCCTCCACGATGTGGTGGTCCGCGATTTGGAGGAGGTTGCGGAGAACGTTTATCTAAACAAAATATTATAAGGGTAAGATATTATAAGTAAAAATTATATTAAACAAAAATCGCCGTGTATCCCAGGAGAGAAGAAATAGGACCAAGTCTTCCAGTGGATGTCGTAGAAGATTACGACGACGACTTAGGAAACGCAAGCTAAACAAAGCTTACGTACATCAAAGAGACCTTTCCAATCCGTCTAGCCAACGTGAAGAGTGTAGACCAAATCCTCTGACAGCTCTGGCTAATATATGGCTCTGGTAGTAAAGAAAGAATTTTATTTTAAAATGTTTGTTGATTGTTTTGTTCAAACGAAAGAAAAAAATAACATTTTTATCAATTAATATTTTTACCTTATAAATATAGTGAGACAAATCACATAGACTGAGCTAGCTCCTACAATATTCAGAAAACTATAGAAAGATGCTATATATGACTGCTGTGTAGGGGCACCTTTAGAATACTTGCCACGATAATTTTATGATAATTTGGCGATAATTTTTACGGCTGGCTGCCTGTCCAACGCCAACCCTGGGAAATTCTTGGGAATGTTTTTGGAATAAAAGTAAAAAAAAGACCCCAACCATTTCAAAATTGAGACCAGTAACCAGGACAGATACCTGTGAAACTCAATTACATTTTTTTGCCCGCACTGGATATAAAATCTGGTATTCCTCGTGCCACATGCTGGCTTGTTAACCACTGTGTCACGAAGGCTGTTATTCCGATAAATTAAATTTATATCAAATTTCATTTTCCTCAGTCGACATCCGCGTATTTTTCTTGTTTGTTTTATTTTTGAAGAAGTGCTTGTGAATTTCCATGAAATAATTATGAGACCACTTTTGCAGTACACAAAAATAAATATTAAAATCGAGTCATAATTGGCCTGGTGATCGCGTAATAAACATAGAAAAAAATGCAGCCGAATCGGGAACCTCCTTATTTTGTTTATAATCGGTTAAAACATCTCTAGAAGATGAAACATGATCCCTTAAATATTCAAGCAAAGTGAACCTAAAGAAATTGTTGTTTTCATAAAAACTCAAGCTCTCTTTTAATAACTACGTTTTCTGTAAATTATCGAATGTTTTCAAATTTAAAAGGCACCGATTATGTTCTAACTACAATATAAAAAAAAAATCATAAATTTCTTTTAGAATGGGATACTTTTATTAAAAATACAAACAGTTACATTTTCTAACTGTTTATTGTGGCTTAAATAAGCATTTACATCAAAATTAGTAGTCTTCTGGTATTACTGGCATCACTTGAAACAGAAACGGTGGATAAGTGACTGGACTTATATTTTCTGCGTTATTTGTGTTCGGTCTCATATTGGACAATGGAATGCCCCTTTGTGCAAATTTGTCCGGCATAGAACTGTAATTTCGTTCTTTAGTATCGTCATTGTATCTGATGTCAATTTTATAATCAATATCTTCAGAATCATGAGGATTATTGTATTCTGGTTCTTTGTTATGTTTTCCTTGATTCAAATTCATTGATTTGATTGGTTGATTGTGATAATTATACATTTCCTCATTTTTTCTTTGTGACGTATAATTTTCTTCTGTTTGCGGTCTACTAGTAAATTGATACTGTTGATGGTTAACATCATTACCCGAGGATGGGGGCGTTGGTCTATCATCTTGTGAATACGGAGGAGCTTGGTGACTATAGGGCGGATAGCCGTGAGGTGGAGGGTGGCCGTGAGAGTGTGGCGGTGGGGGAGGTGGATGGTCATGTCCTCCAGGTGGAGGAGGAGGGGGAGGGGGAGGTGGATAGTGATGAGGTGGAGGTGGCGGTCTCCGGTGATCATAATAACCGTATTGTTTGTCATCATAGAATGATGATCGGTCATGAGGGGATGGTGGTGGAGGATGATGGCTTCCAGGTGGTGGTGGAGGTGGATGATGATAATGAGGAGGTGGAGGGGGAGGTGGATGATGATGAGGAGGTGGAGGGGGAGGAGGATGATGAGGAGGTGGAGGAGGAGGTGGGCTTCTATGATCATAAGATCCGTATTGCCCTTCATAATAAGATCGCTCGTGAGGAGGGGGAGGTGGAGGATGATGACCATCCGGCGGAGGAGGAGGTGGATGGTGTCTTCCAGGTCTATGCTGGTCACCAAATTGCGTACCTTCGTAATATGACTGCTCATGAGGTGGAGATGGCCTTCTATAATCTTCTCTATCGTTGTAGAAACTTCCTGGTCTCGGTTCATGTGGTGGTGGTGGTGGTCCATGATGATGAGGTGGTGGTGGTGGTGGTCCATGATGATATGGTGGAGGTGGGGGTGGTGGCCTTCTGTATCCATCATTGGGCGATCTATCATAGTACCTATCGGGTGGTCTGCCGTCGTAGCGGTCAGGTGGAGGCCGCTCAGGGGGTGGTCTTCTATCATAAGATGGTATCACATCATACCGACCTTGCGATGCCTGTACATTATACGTGGAACTTCCTTCTGAATTTTCCGTATTTGGCTTGTTTTCTGTTGGCGTATTAAATATAGATTTCAAAACTTCAGACAAATTATTTTCATCAGAGACTTCTAATGTGGTTATTGAAGCTGTGTTAACTTGTTGACTAGAAGAAGGTATCCATTGTTGTTGGCCGTTGCTGTTGCTATTTTGCTGTTGGGTTGTCTGAGCCTGTTGCCACCAATTTTGCGGTGATCGTATTTCTGACAACGAGAAAAAAGGCATTGACATATTGTATTTAACTCATACAAAACAATGTCACTCCGAGGGGTCAATAGTCGAAAAAGTGGTTTATTATAACTAGAAAAACGGGTAAAATAACGAGCAAGGTTTCGCAACTTTCCATTTATCGCAAGAGAAAATGGCAATCATCATAAATTAATTAATTACACTTAACATTTAGTTATATATTATTCATTTCATTCGATTTCCCAAAAATATTAATTTATTTAAGTATTTATGCGTATTTATTATTTAATGCCAGCCATACCTATTCAAAATAATAAAACTGCAAGCTTATTAATTATCTTCACAGAACTGCTATTATTAAATTCGACTTTGGTTCAAAAGTCATTATAATATCAACAAAACCCATAATATATGTAAATAATTAATAAGAAATCAAATATATTACCTCTTGTAATCCATTTAGAAGTTGAGCAAGACACACAAACAATAATTATAGCACAAAATAATAACACAGAGCACCTAGCAACCATATTAATTGTTTAACAATTTTCGTATGCTGTCTCCGCCAGCCAATTTTACACTGATACCAGGGAAATAAACCGGAGTTCACTAATTGTCTAGAGCCGTTTACTACCATCCTCGTATGGGCAAAAAACAACCGGTTTGAAGATACGTCCGTCCACCTCATGTTGCTGACGTCATGGTCAATGCCACACGCTATATGGTAAATAATGATCATATAATAAGTATTTAGTAATTAATTACATATTTATTCAGCTATAGCTTCTCCTTTATCTATATTATAAAAAAATATACAGCAAAAACAACATGTAAGTATTTCTGTAACTGGGTACAATACATATTCAAAGATTTATTTTTAGACAGACATCTTCTATGGTCAAGGCAACAACATGCTTAACATTTGTCCGAGTTGGTAAATATTTGAATACTTATATATATTTTTAGACAGACTGTCTCCAGTAGTCAAGGCGGTTTCTTAATGACCTGGAGGTCGTGGGTTCAAATCCCACTAGAAAGCACACTTTGTGAAAGTTTTTTTCGGTCTGGTTAGGATATTGCAGGATTGAAGCACCCACCAGATGATCCAAATAGAAAGGAAGGTTACGTTAAACTGTGGGACCCGAACGCTATCGATCGCTTGTTTAAACCTATCCCAGGATTGGTTCTGGTCTATCCTTTGGGCTGTGGACGTCAGACGGCCGTCGCTATATGTAAAAAAAACCGGCCAAGTGCGTGTCGGGCCACGCGCAGTGTAGGGTTCCGTAGTTGCGAATGACAACTTTGAGTTCACACTATTCACACTCGCACCTTACAGTTTAACGACCAAAAACATCTAACAATGAAAATAGTATGAAATTTTACAGTTTATAAATTGGTTGCCTATAACTTTTTAGTTTGTACTTACTACTCAGCTCTGATAGTTTTCCTTTCAACTTCAGTATATATGCTACTGCTGTAATTTTTTTCACGTATCTATATATAACCGTTAAGCAGATAGAGGGGGGGGACACTTACCTCTAACAAAAATTCGCACTTTAAAACCAAATATTTCGGAAACGGAGCCCTTAATCAAAAAATAGTATTCTCAACCTCACAATATTTTTGAAAGACCTATTTAACGATACCCCACACAATAGGTAAATAGAGAAAAAAAAATTACTCCCTCACTTTACTTGTATGGGAGCTACCCTAAAAAAAAATTTTTTCCAAGATTTTATTCTATCACTTTTTTGCCATGATTAATATACATACCCATACCAAATTACAGCTTTCTAGTACTTATAGTCTCTGCGTAAAACCGCGGACGGACAGACAGACAGACAGACAGACAGACAGACAGACAGACAGACAGACAGACAGACATGGCGAAACTATAAGGGTTCCTTGTTTACTACGGAACCCTAAAAACCAGTCATCTCTTTCAAAGCATCTCGGATACGTAGCGGACCCAGGGCTCTGAAACGTTACCGCTGAGGTTTTAAACCGAGAATACGCTCGAATAATCAATCATAAAAGACGAGTAACAAGTTAGTCTAGTAACAGCAAAAGATGTCCAAATTAACATTAAATAATATCATGTTTCTATTGAGCTATGTCAGATACCTTAAGGCAGAATCTGACACCAGTGTGGTCAACACTTACACACACGAAAAACAACAATTGAGATGGGACAGAAATAGCTTCTGACTAATGAATGATTCTAACTAATGTCTATAGCATAAATTGATGCAATAACATTTATTGTTAGTATTTGGTCCGGCCACCTGCACCTCGTTACGTAGTTGGACTACGGTTAGATTTGACCAATATTGGATAAATTATTGACCCTCGTTGATACCCTTAAAGCTTTCTAATGCCTATTCCTTAGAAACCTGATTTGTCTGGTAAAAAAGTTATCCTATGTTCTTTAAGTACTTGAGACAACGTGTATGCAAAATTTTATGGTGATTGGTTCAGTAATTAAGCGTAAAATGACCAATGGTTAACTATACAAAGTGTAATTGATCCCCGACATTCCCTGAAAAGGGTGACTTTGACCGTCAATATGAATAACTTTTGCTTTATGACACCGGTGCTGGGAACTCATTTTTTTACTATCCCATACTAATTACCCGTGCGACAAAACACTTTTGTATGTGAAATGAGAAAATATTCACTTATGGAAGAGCACAAAGAACCTTAGTAAAATCTTTTTTTTTTACCTTTAAATAATCATCTTCAAATGTTAGCACGTTAGTAAACATTAGTCTGTTGCAGGCGCATATGTCGCAGGGAGATGTCTCAATTTGTTGACTGAATGAGATTTTAAACACTGTCAGTATAGGTAGTATTAGGTGAGTGGCTTTTATATATCACTTTGCCAAACCCCTCTGATTTTGTGCTGGACTTTAAATAGAACAGTTAAATTTACAGCTTGATGGTCTAGTTATTGTTCGAACTATTTATGTTAATGCTTGCTAATCATTACAAGGTTGGTTCATATTTGGAGTGGTGACTATAAGTGGCTCTTACATTTACGCTGTGACGTCGACTACTGCACGTACAAACGTACTATTGACTCTAATATAACTACACCGAAATACTTTTATGTCAAATAACACATTTAAATGTTCCATTTGTCAGAAGGCCGTAGCCTGACACAGGTGTCCCGATGCCTGCCACAATAAATAGCTGTTTAGCAGTGAGTGCGGCCGCGGGCGCTCACGCCGCAGGAAGGTGTCTCAATTTGTCGCCAGAATGAGATTGTCGCCGCTGTCAGTATTAGGCGAGTGGCCTTTACATTTCATTTTGCCAGAGCCCACTCAGATTTAGTGCGGAGCTTCTAACAAACATTGACGTAAAACTACTGACTTACGAGGACCTTGATAGCTTACCGAATTTACACATTATCAGCGCTAACACGAGTTGTATGTAGCTTTTGAGCACTAAATAATAGTATTAATATATTTTTAAGTAAATTAAAATTATTAAAATTATGAAATGACGTGTAAAAGTGCCTGAAAAGGCCTATTTTCTGAATAAAATCTTTGAATATTTGAACACATATTTAGCAACCCCAAGAATGGTCAAAATTTAAATTGGTTACCACAATTGGCATAAAATATATCTAGCCTTTATATTATAGATTTTATAGGGTAATAGGCGAGAGAAAATAAAAATAGATTAAATAAATACGTTAGAACGTATATTCAAAATTATAACAAGGATGGTATAACGTCTGTCTCCTAACACAGCGTAAATCGAAATGAGAAAGAGAGTGGGGATGACGATTGTATTTATACCGAGAATATTGAGGGTGGCCATAATAATAACCATCAATAATTATTAATTAATTTTTGTTATTTAAATTATAAAAATGTCAACACGCCCCCTCAAAAATTAATCACTAATTATTTACAATCATAATTTTGACTAACCAGAACATTATAACCATCCAAGTATTGCTGGGAAATCACAATATAATATGGTCCAACATTTGTTGCAAGGATTAGGGAAACCCAGTAAAACCTAATCAGACCAATAAATAAGCAAATCTTAAACTATGCACTTAAGTATAAATTATGCATTTATCAATTGATATAAACAAATAAATCAACAAAATGTAGTTACAAACATAAGTTCATCTCATCTCTGAACTGTCTAAATGCGACGACAGGTAACGGCTTGGTTAACACATCCGCTATCTGTTTACCTGTGTGGAGATACAACAATTAAATAACATTGTTTTCTACTTGTTCTCTAGAGAAGTGGTATTTTATGTCTATATGTTTAGACCTTTTATGACTCGTAGGATTGTTGGCTATACTTATACAGCCATTATTGTCTTCAAAAATAGGTATTGGATTATTAATATTTAAATGTACACTTATAATTAAAGACTTTAACCATAACGCCTCTTTCACAGCTACAAACAAAGCCATGTACTCAGCTTCGGTCGAAGAAGCTGCTACAGAAGTTTGTCTTTTAGTATTCCAAGTTATAGTACAACTGTTAAACAATTTAAACAAACAACCTGAGGTACTTTTTCTATCGTTAACAGCACTACCACCCCAATCTGAATCTACATAACCACACAAGATATCTTCAAAATGATTACACCTTTCATATTTCAGTTTTAACTCTATGGTACCTTTTAAATATCTAAGTACTCTTTTGAGACTTTGCCATAGCTCTTTATTATTTTTGTTTGTATACTTGCTCAAGATATTGACACTTACGCTTAAATCAGGGCGCGTACACAACAAAACATACATTAAGCAACCTATAAGGCTACGACAAGGCGCACTATATTCACTATCTAAATTTAGAGCTTCATAATTAGGCTTATTCTCTAAAGAAGTACTTATTGGATGACAGTCAGTCATACTGAATTTATCCAAAATAGTTTTAATATATGAACTTTGATCTACAAACATAATTTTCCTTATTAACTATACCATCTGGCACTTTCATATAAATTTCTTCCTTTAAAGTGCTATTTAAAAATGCGTTTTTTTACATCCATATGATGTACCAATAAATTAAATTGATTTGCAAAACTAATTATGAATCGAAAACTTGCTATAGGAGCAACTGGGGCAAAAGTCTCATTATAATCTGTCAAATACTCCTGACTAAAGCCTCTGGCAACTAGACGTGCCTTATATCGAGATGGATTAAAAAAAAATGATCATTTTTAATACTAAAAACCCATTTACAGTCGACTATATTCTTATTGTCAGGTTTAGCCACTAGCGTCCAAGTATTATTAGCTAAAAGTGAATCTAATTCTTCCTTAATTGCACCTTCCCAAAGAGTTCTATCGTTTCAGTTATTAATCTCATTAAAAGATGTAGGTATTACGCAATTAATTGACTGAGCACACAAAAGAACATCATCAAGTTCCTTATAAGATATTGGTGTACGACCTTTTACTTGAGCTTAGCGCTCCTCAATTGACAAGAATCATCGATATTTTGATCAAAACTACCAGTTGATTTATTACCAATGGCATTTCATATGACTCGTTTAGCTTACGAATCTTTCTACTAGAAACAGATTCATCAGATTTTAAACTATCTGATTTTTGCTCAACTGATTTAACAATATCCGATTTCGTACTAACTGATTTCATACTATCGGATTTCGTACTATCAGATTTTGTACTATCCGATTTCGTACTATCTGATTTCATACTATCAGATTTCGTACTATCAGATTTTGTACTATCCGATTTCGTACTAACTGATTTCATACTATCAGATTTCGTAGATACTATCAGCTTTAGACATATCAAATTTAGGACTGTCACAGCATTGAGGTTTTATTGACTCTGACTTAGGTGTCAGTTCAGTATTTTGGAAATGTTCGATGTCATCTCCTTCAAATCGCAACTTAGGCCTTGACTGCAGAAAATTAACCTCATCTACTATGACATCCCGAACCGTTTCATACTTTTCACGTTCTATGTTCCATACCTTATAGCCATTCGGTACATAGCCCACGAGTATACCCTTCCATGATTTTTCATTAAAACTTAGTTTTAGTGGTTTTATTATGTACGTAGACGGTAGCACCAAAAACCTTTAAATATTTAATTGCAGGCTTTTTATCATGCCACATTTCGAACGGAGTTTTATTTTGTGTCAAAACGCGGGTAGGAGTTATATTAATCAAGTAAACTGCAGTTAATACTGCATCTCCCCAGAAACATTTCGGTAATTTAGCACCACTAACCATCGCACATGCTTTTTCAGTTATTGTCCTGACCATGCGTTCGCTAACCGCATTCTACTGCGGTGTCCTAGGAATAGTTAAATGGTATGAAATCCCTCGGGACACACAGTACTCTTTCATCTCATTAGATAAATAACAGTATAAATTAACCAATTTTAAATTGAATTGTGCTTCACTTTTGGCTACAAAATCTTTAAAAGCTGAAAATACATCTGATTTATAGGCTATCAGGTACGTAACACAGTAATGGGTATATTGATCCACAAACAACACAAAGTAATTCTTGTTATTGATTGAGGTAGGAGTGATCGGCCCACACACGTCAGTATGTACAACAAATAATGGTCGTTTAATATGACTTTTATCCTTAGATATATTAAATGGCAATCGATTTTGTTTACCATTTATGTATGCTTCGCACAGTTTTTCATCAGGCGTTATTAAATCAATTAAACCAATGTCATCAATCATAGAATTCCTTTTTAAATCCAAAAACTTTTGTTTACTAATGTGTCCTAATCTCTGATGCCACAAGTCGTAATTATTTTTATTATTAATGCACAACTGAGAAACAGATCGATTAACACACACTTCTAAATCTATTCAAATTAAATTATTAATTGACTTTACCTCGCATCAGTACTGTACCGTCCTTACTGATATAAGTTCCGTGTTGATCGAAGGTGACGGTCAACCCGGCGCGCTGTATCCTCGATACGGTTGTACGGCACCTCCGGACAGAACAGTACATCCTCCAGAGTTTCTTGGATGCCAGAGTCACTAATTACTTGCAGTGTTCCACGTTTGGTGGCTGAAACAAATTCACCGTTCTTAGCTACTGAAATTCTAAAAGGTTTATGTAAAATTGTATAAGTACTGAAAATATCTTCCCTGTTAACAATGTGGTCGGAAGCTCCGGAATCCAACAGGAATGTTATTTGTTTCCTGTTTTCGCCAAATTGGTAATCACCAGCCATGAATGCAAACCCGGGGACTGGAAACCATTGCCTCCTCAGTCAATTCCACTGCTTGAACAATTCGAGGTCGTTCAGCCGGTTTCTTCGAGCTTCGCTCCAGCAGCCAAAAGTTCCGTCATCAAATCATCAAAAACCGTGAAGTGTTTGACTAGTAGAGTATCTCCTTATAGTTTCAAACCCAACAGCTTCTTTCGTGTAGCCAACTGCGTTGCTAAGCTTTTCCTTTCGTACAAGGCATCCAGGCTTCTAAATATGTCTTTTGCGGTCAGTTCTTCTTTGGCAAAACTAAGAAAGGAGTCCGACAAGTACTCGACAATAACGCTTTTAGCAATACGATTATTCTTCTGCCATACCTCGAACTGTAACACGGGTTCTTCATCGATGACCTTGATGACCTCCAATTCGGTTAATAGCGAGCGGATACGAAACTTCCAGATGCTATATTTTTCGCCGTTAAAAGGTTGGATGTTTCGCTTAGTTTTCAGGTTATCCATAACGAAAATGGTTTTGGTTAAAGTTGATTGGAGGACACGTGTGTTTTTAGAAAACAAAAGAAATGAATTTAAGGAACTACAGCACAATACTAAAGGTAGTATGGCTGGGCACATAACCTATAGATTTTATAGGGTAGTAGGCGAGAGAAAATAAAAATAGATTAAATAAATACGTTAGAACGTATATTCAAAATTATAACAAGGATGGTATAACGTCTGTCTCCTACCACAGCGTAAATCGAAATGAGAAAAAGAGTGGGGATGACGATTGTATTTATACCGAGAATATTGAGGGTGGCCATAATAATAACCATCAATAATTATTAATTAATTTTTGTTATTTAAATTATAAAAATGTCAACATATATACTGTGGAAGGCATGATAACTCGTTGTCTGCTAACAATTGTTCTAAATTTGGCATTAAATCTTATCATTGCCCTTACCAGCTTAAATAATCGGTCTCCGGTGTTAGCTTGTCGATACACAAGAAAAGTAAACTAACGTACTATTGACTCTAATATTCCCACACCAAAATACTTTTATGTCAAATAACAAGTTTAAATGTTCCATTTGGCAAAAGGTCGTACTCAGACACAGGTGTCCCGGCGCCTGCCACAATAAATAGCTGTTTAGCAGTGAGTGCGGCCGCGGGCGCTCACGCCGCAGGAAGGTGTCTCAATTTGTCGCCAGAATGAGATTGTCGCCGCTGTCAGTATTAGGCGAGTGGCCTTTACATTTCACTTTGCCAGAGCCCACTCAGATTTAGTACGGAACTTCTAACAAACATTGAAGAGTGAACAGGGATTAAATCTAACTAAGTTATATAAAAATCTTTTTGTTCGGCAAGATGCCTCGAAATTGACTACTCATTTATTACCGAGTCATGCATGTAAACAATTACGTCATAGGGTTTCCTATCTTTAGAGTAAAGTCCCTGTTTTTTTCTTACTTTTTATTTCGTTTTGTGTAGTGGCCACTTCAGAGCATAAAAATGTCTAAAAACCAACATTAATGAGATTTTGAAGAAAGATATCTCTGAAACTGTATGGCATTTTAATATACCTCCAAATATGTTTCCAGTTTCTCATCGGATTGATATTGGATTAAATTAACTCTCATAAATATTATATTAACTTTATCGAAGCCGACTCTTACAACAGGACTTTGAACAACCGTTGACTTGTAAACACGAGCAAAATCAAAATTAGCATTGATCGTTGTAGGTACTTATGTCATCCTAGTAAATATTGAATGCGCACGTAAATAGTAACGTGATTTTAATGATAACTACTTGAAAGGTATTTTACAACATTAGTTTCTTATACACATGTTGAGATGAAGAATAATATTACAATAAATGTGCTTGTATTTGTTCAATGTGATAGCTAGGGATTGGAATGTTCACTGATGATATTTTCTGTTGCCGCTAAAACAACAAATACTAATAATAGAATAAAATAAATATTTAAGGGGGACTCCCATACAACAAACGAGACATTTTGCCGTTTTTGCTCGATATTCTATTGTTGTACTTACAGATAATGGTACGGAACTCTTCGTGCTTCGTATACGAGTCCAAATCGCACTTGGCCGATTTTAGTATTTGGGCTAGAAGCGCATTAGTCTATTCATTAGTTTTTTTGTTATTCTCTCACGTTTCAATTAAATTTTGTGTAGTTACATGATTTAATAGAGGGCCACTCACATAGCCGTGCTTAAGCTAATATTATATGAAAAACGATACAAATCGAATACCTACCTATCCATATAATACAAGATTGATTCAAACCTTGTTCGCTTCTTTCAAATTTTGCAAGTGTTTATTTTTTATATCATGTATCGTATCTCATAAAGCGGAACTGTTTTTATTAGTCGAATGTTTTTGTGGTGAATTTTCTAAATTAAACAATTTGATGTGTCAATGGTTTTTACCAGACTTATATGCTTCAGACGAGGTTATTGAACATAATTGGTAGGTTTTTACAAATCAGAAGACCTCACGTGACTATTATATAATTACATTACAGACAAGCTCCGTGGCGCAGCGGTTACCATGCCAGCCTGCGACACGGGGGTCCCGGGTTCGATCCCCGGTCAGGTCATGATGGAAAACGATCTTTTTCAGATTTACCTGGGTCTTGAATGTTTATCTATATATGTATTTATTATAAAATATAGTATCGTTGAGTTAGTATCCCATGACACAAGTCTTTCTTAAGAACTTACTTTGGGGCTAGCTCAATCTGTGTGATTTGTCCGTATATATTTATTTATTTATTTTATTTACATAATGTATTTGTTAAGTGTAAAACTTTTGGAATACATATTTTTGGCTAGTAACTAAGAAATTTTAAAAGATATTAAACCTCGTTTTGTATAATATTCTAACTTGATTATAGCGAAGAAAATATAACTTGGTGAATTTTTATAACCACTAGTAATCTTAGGATTCTAAGAAATTCTAACTCAACGGACAATTGGTGCTCTAACATCTACTTGACTGTTTTTGCGATCAGAAGCGTCAGATTGCTCGTTAAAATTGCAGTAAGTAATCCAAAATCGGGAAAATCATTGAACTTTGAAATGAACGTGAAGTTCCTGACAGTCTGTGAGGATTAAGCAAAACATCTTACTTTGCTAGTTTACCTGCTTGCAAGTTGAATTGAGTAGAAGAATTGAATGAAGCAGGAGTTTAATTTTCACTGCGCGCATACACAAGCAAAACAATAAGCTGTATTATCGGAAACTGTATTTAGTTAATACTACGATACTCAGTTTAACTCTTAATTCAGTCATCATCATCAGGTCTTTCTAGTCTCCACTGCAGGAGCACGACCCTCTCTGTACTACCAGAGCCATATACTAGCCTGAGTAGTCAGAGGATTTGGCCTACACTCTCCACGCTGGCCAGACGGGTTGGAGAGGTATCTTTGATGTTAATAAGCTTTGTTTAGCTTGTGTTTCCTAAGTCGCCTTTTACGACATCCACGGGATGACTTGGAGTGGTCCTATTCTACTCTGCCGGGAACCACACGGCTAAATCTTAATCTTAATTCAGTACTTCATTTCTAATATATGGTGATTGTTTGTTAAAATAACCGTTATTGTCGTGACGAAACGACGAAAGTCAAAGTTTCCTTAGTTACATGCATCAGTAATGTAGGTGGACTTAAGGCCTATAATTTAAGATATTTTTAACAAAAAACTAAAACCGACTTCAACCTTATCAATTTGTTTTAATAAGCATAAGAATAAAATGGAAATAAGTGTAAACCGAATAATATATCCTAAATCGGTCCAGGCGTCTTCGAGAAATTGGGGAACATACATAAAAAAAGATTATGACGAATTGAGAACCTCCTCTTTTTCTTGAACTCTGTTAAAAATCGGGAAATATTTATTGGAAACCGTTATTGATTAGAAAGTATTTATACTCGTTTCATCGCTGCTTACGAGTATGTAGATCGTTTAACGTTTTTGTGGTATTGAAGATTATTACACACTCTTCGTATTGTCATTGTCCTAAGGGAAATCTTTTAAGAAAACTCTTGACTGTTAACATCAACAAGAAACAATTCCTAAAGTAGATCTTAAAGTTCTAAATAATTCCAAGCTAACGGGCAGTTTGTGCTCAGGCATCTAATTTAGTGCCTTTGCGATCAGTAGCGCTTTGATTGCAAGTTAAATTTGCAACAATCCGAATCCGGGAAAACTATCGAAGTTTAGACGAAATGAACGCGAAGTTCCTGACAGTCCACGAGGATTGGGCGAGACGTCTTCCTTTGCTAGTTTAGCTGCCGAGAGCTAGGAGTTTAATTTTCTCTGAATGGATTGTTTCTACGAAGCCAAAAATGATGATCCACTAACTTTAGTCGATTTTATTTATTTTTAATTCTATTTAAGTGAGCTTAATGCTTGGCATTATCTGCCAGCCAAACCTGTGGACCAAAAGAGAACTGAAGTGGGTGGTGCGATAAAATGCCAATAGGAAAAGATATCTTTACATGAATGTCTAATGCATCACATCCAATAGTAGTGGATTTAACGGATAAAATAACTTTTTTCACCTCATAAACAGTAACTGAAATAAAAAGACTCAGACTGGAGAAGTGGCATAGAAGTTATATTAGAAATGGTACATTATCTGGTGGTATATTCAAGTAGAAGCAGAGGAAAAACGACAATTAAAGCCATTGAGTCAAAAGGAACAGTAGGCAATTAGAGTGACTTATGCCGGAACCGAGAAAAAGTAACTTCTATTATAATATTAAAACTTACGCGAGATAAATTCATTATGAGAACACGGCTTTACTCACGTTTTATTACGTCGGATCCGCCGACTAGTTTCGGTCTGTTACGAATACCGTCATCGGGGCGAGTGAAAGGGGTGGCGACGCGACGGTTACGCTTCCCTCAAAGCACTGGCACTCGCCCCGATGATGGTCTTCGTAACAGACCGAAACTAGCCGGCGGATCCGACGTAATAAAACGTGAGTAAAGCCGTGTTCTCATAATGAAGTAACTTCTAAGTATCAGAAGAGGAAGAGTTCGAAATATTGTTGTATGTGTCATCCTGATGTGCCTATTCGGTGCAGTGGTTGCAGGTATGGCATCGAGTAAGCGCTATGCCTTCCTAAGCTGCTGGTTTCTTATCCCCAATCCTTCCGAGTAAGTAACAACCCAAATTCTATTTCACGTTCCTCTAGACTAATGAAGTCCTTCCTTTCTAATGGTTGTAAAACAGTTCCGATGGGCAGCTGCAGCGTCGGAACTAAAATAGCTAACTGTACTTATATAATCTAACTCGTCTGCTACGCATCGTGAGTGTGACGAAAATAATGATTTATCCATGATATTGATCCAAGTTTATTAGTTATCATCATCATTATCAGATCTTTTTAGTCTCCACTGCAGGAGCACGACCCTCTTTGTACTACCAGAGTTATATATTAGCCAGAGCAGTCAAGAGGATTTGGCCTACACTCTCCACGCTGGCTAGATAGGTTGGAGATGTCTCTATATTGCTTACATCTTCATTAATAATTGTATCACTCAAATGTGACTACATGACTATTTAGTGCTACAATTCTGTTATTGTGGTGAGATGTGAAAGTCAATATTTTCCTTATGTACATAAGTCAGTCACGTGGCGGGTTTGAGGTCAAAAGTCGGTTAATATCGAGAATCATTAGAAATGACTAAGCACTGACACAAAATCAATAACATAATACAAAGAATAAGAATACTTTCCCAGGGTTCAAAGGCCACTTTTAGTAGGTAATACCACAGAGGAAAAAAAAAACAACGTACAGCTAAACTTCATTGAAGTTAGTTATTTAGTTATTAGTTATTTATTTATTTTTTTCTCCATTGTTACATGTTTAAAGATTAATATTAGGCATTATTTCATTTTATTGTACAGATCGAGAGTACACTCTTAGCCCTGTACATTAAAATTAATGTTGGAGACTGGTGTCTGTTTAAGGCAAGGCCTGAGTCACAGTTCACCAGTGCTCTCACAGCTGGACACAGGTAAACTTTATCTTAAGCTATTATAGGTCTATGCTTACATGCAGGAATCACTATGAATAACAATACTATAAATTGAAACTATAAACAAACAAAGTAAGATGGATTAAGAATAGTATAACTATGTGTGTGACTATAATAATACAAAACAAATATATGCTGAGACTTCAGGAAATAAATAAGGAAAGACTTCTAGATAAGTGGATGCAACAGTTGTTCTGTTTCTTCATAATTAAGAGTAAATAAGTATGCCGAGATCGTTTTTTTACAAGAGTAGGTTAGAAGTGGCAACAAGTTGAGTTTAAAATTTAAGTTATTATATAGATATGGGCCCAAAAAGCAGAAAAATCTGTGTGCAAATTTATTAGTAAAAAGGGAAGTGATAGCTACAAGTCGATTTCTTCTAGACAGGTTAGGGTTATATGGAGTGATAGTATGTTGCTTAGTAATGACATTCATAATGTATAATTGTCGAACTGTCAAAACCTCGCAGAACTTGTACAATTCGAAGGTAGGGAAAAGAAAAGGTTTGAAGGTGCATACTTTAAGGAGAGCTCTTTGAGCTCTTTCAAGTCTTATCATTATAGATTTGGAAGCACCACCCCAGGAACCTATACAATAATTTAGAAGAGACTGTGCTAATGCAAGGTATGTCATTTTTACAGTTTTTGGGTCAGCAACTAGTCTAAGTTTTTTAAAAATATATATTAATTTTCGAATTCTACCAGCCATAAGGTTGATATGGGATCTGAAATTTAGGTTCTGATCAATTATCACACCGAGGTATTTAACAGATTCAGAGGGTTGTAGTGGAGAGCAGGAGCACTCTGCGGAGGAGTCTTTAATAATGTGTGAATGTGGGACGATTGAAAGATGTTGTAAAATATTTTTATTAGAGACGAGGTTATAAATGGAAAAATTTACAAGTTGTGTTTTTTGGTAGTTGAGAGTTAAGAGGTTGTTTTGCAGCCATTCAACAACCAAGTCCAACCCGGACTGCGCGTAGCGATATGTATCTTGCCAGTTCTTAGAGGAAAACACTAGAGCAGTATCATCTGCGTACGATATAATTTTACAGTGTGGGATGTTCATGAGGAGGAGGTCGTTCATATAGACCAGGAAAAGAGTAGGGCCTATTATACTTCCCTGAGGGACGCCATATTCAATGGGTAGTTCAGAACTGTGCTGCTTGTTTACCGAGACACATTGAAATCTATCTGTCAAATAGCTCTCGAGTAGTTTTAGTTGATTTCCCCTTATACCGATAGATTCAAGCTTCCTTAGAAGAATAGGGATAGAAACCGAATCGAACGCTCTTGTAATGTCGAGAAACAAGCCAACGCAGCTGTCTCCCTTATCAAGACTCCTGACAACAAAATCCGTCAGCTCGTGTACTGCATCGTTTGTAGATCTATTTGACCGAAAACCATGTTGGTTGGGGGAAATAATAAAATTTGCTTCTAAATACGATTTAAGGCGGGTATTAATGATTCTTTCTAAAATTTTGGATAGAGCAGAAAGAATAGATATGGGTCGATAATTATTTGGTAACTTTTGTCTCCATTTTTGTAAATGGGAATGATAACAGCTTTCTTAAAGGCAGATGGAAATATGCCAGTAGACAAGGATAAATTACAGATATGGGTGATAAGGGGAATAAGTATATTTTTATATCTTTTTAAAAATGAAGGTGAAATATTATCCCATCCAGTTGTGCAATCATCTTTTAATGAATTTACTATATCATTTACTTCTTCACACGTGGCATCCAAAAATACAAGAGAGTTAAGAAAAGATTGATTTTGTGAACTTGGGGTAGAAGGGGGTTTTGAAGTCGTAGTGGTGACGTTTGAGCTTTTAATATTTTCTGCTAGAGATTTTCCAATATTAATGAAATATGAGTTGACATTATCTAGTGACTCTTTTGGTGTAGGCATACAGTTTAATAATTCATTAGCAGGGGTGTTTTGTTTTTGTGAATTTGTGACGTTTTTTATTACTTTCCATAATGATTTAGAATTATTTCCTGCTCCTTTAATTAATGATTGTTCGTAGTTTCGCTTGACGGATTTTATAACTTTATTACAGAATGAGCGATATCTTAGATAGGTTATGCGAAAATTTTCGTTATGAGGATATTTCAAATGTTTTTTATACAGGTTGTTTCTGTTTCGTATACATCTTAATATTCCAGGTGTAATCCATGGCTTTAGAAGTCTACGACGACGGGTAAGAATAATAGTTAAAGAGTGACATGATATAAGGGATTGTAGGGACTCTATTAAAAGATTCGTTGCAATTTCGGGGTCAGTGGAATTTAGAATAGAAGAGAAGTCTGTGTTTTGAAGTGAAATACTTAGGTTAGGATAGTCCACCCGGGTAATTGGAGTATTAGGGATAGTAGGTTTATTCGCATCTAAGGTTAGAAATACAGAAAAGTGGTCAGTGATGGTAGTTTTAATAACAAACGTTTGGGAAGGGGAACATGATTTTAAAATGCAGTGGTCAAGGCAAGTATTAGAATGGGTGGGGAAAGTGTGCGTTGGTATTAGACCATGGAGGGCTAAGATGTTGAGGTAATCATCGTTATCTTCATCTGTGCGAGAAGGAACAATATCAATATTAATATCACCGACCAGAATTATATTTTTAAATCCCCGTAAGTCGGCCAGAGTGGAATTAAGTGACCTTGTGAAATTTGTATAGGAGCGAAAAGCCCAAGGACGGTATATACCCAAAATTGCTGTTTCTTTATTATATTTAATCAATAAACAACTTGCGTCTAAAATTAGAGGTTCAGAGATAGCGATATCCAGTAGTTCGGATTTGTAGTAGACAGCAACACCGTCATTTTGATTTACAGGGACTGTTGAGGTACAATAGTTATATCCCTCAAGGCTAGGTAGAAAGTGGTTTTTTTTAATCCAACATTCCGTAAACACTATTATATCTGGTTCCACTTTTAAGTTACTTATAAAAATTAGAAAATTATCAAAGTTAGCAGATACGCTGCGAATATTTTGCGTGAGAATAGTTAACGTCTTCTTATGGGAGGGCAGGTAGGTAATAACCTCTTGTGGGTCACACAAATACGACTTATGCATAGATACATTATCTATTTGATTAATTAAATCGATATTTCTATCCATTTTATATTGTGAAAGGAATGTAACCAGAGTACATTAATTAGTACAAAAGAGTATATTTATATAGAAAAATAAAAATCTAGATGAAAAATATAGACATTGATTATATTTTGTACACCGAGCACACAATATCTAGAGCTAGCCCCAAAGTAAGTTTCCTTGAATTATGGGATGCATAACTATAAACATTTATGTGCACATATGTATTGATAAATGACGTCTACATAGACACAGAAAAAATATCCCTCATTACAAATATACTCATAATAAAAATATTGGGTACATATAGGTATATAAACTATTTATAAAAATCCGAGGTCTAAGCTACAATGCAAGTTACAAGGCAATAATTCAAAATAAGTATGTTTATTATTTACCTTTTGCAATGTGTAGGTACCCATTAGAAAAATGCACTTAGTTATTATAGGCCGGTGTGCAACACGTTATAACATAGATAATATTTAGGTATATAGGTAGACGAAATAGTTCTTAACCACTAAGTAGATCTAAGTTCGGCCACTTGTTCTTCCGATGTAATGGTTATATATCTGGTGTCTTCCGCCTTCCGTAACAAAACCTTGCCGCCTGAGGTCCAGCAGTACTTGTACTGCTCTTGAGCAGCAAGTTCCCGTGCTAAGTAGTGAAGGCGGCGCGCTTTCGTTGTTAAATGTTCGGTGATGTATATGGGGAGCTTGGGAACTTCAGGCCCAAGTATACCTGAGTGAAGTCTATTCTTGCTATTTGACTTATTATATTGCCTGTAGGCAGTCAGTATCTTATTCTTTGTAATTACAGAATTTAATGATAGTAGAATAGTCTTATTTTCGGTCTTAGTTGGCAGGTGGCAGATGTCAAAAACATCCGATATCGAAATATCGACTGTTAACTCCTTTGTCACAGTTGTAGCCAACTTAAGTAGCTCGTCTTGAGAGGCGGTTTTACTGTGAGGAATATTACGCAGCTCCAGACACGCCCGGCGGGACAATCGATCAACTTCCTCAGCCTGTTGTTCTGTTTTTGCGACTCTTTCTAAGCACTCTGTGGATTTAATTTTAAAGGTCGACAACTGAGAACATAGGTCCTCGTACTTCACGGACAAGGAAAGTACAGATTTTTCTATCTCAATATTAGTTGAAATAATTTCTTTGTTCTGTCGTATTATATCTTTAATTGAAGACTTGATGTCCGTTAGGCTATTATCATTGGATTGTTTCCATTCCGAGATTGATTTTATAAATGTATCCAACTTAGTATCCTGATTTGAACCGCATTCACACCTGCGTCTTTTATTAGAGCGAAAAGTGACCTTTTCTTGGTCCGGACTATCGCTTATCTGGCTTACATCCGGAGCAGATCCAAAGACACCGCTTTGATTATTAGGTGAGCGTAGCATAGTTCGAACAATTAGTTTTATCAGATCGCAGGCCTAACTGCACGCGGGCCGACGGCAATGCACAGAATAAGCATATGATAATACTATGGCTAGTTGTGCGAGATGGCGTGAAGGGGCGTGGCCTGTGTGAGCAATGGACGCACGCGCCGATGGGTGTAGACAAAACAATGTTCAATTTACTCACTCTTCCGTATGGTCCTTTTCTATAATAAGCGTTCTCCTTACGTGCTCTGCGATACAATATACTATTAAATGATTAGTTGGTAGCAACAACAAACGCATACGCAACGCAGTAGGAACCTTGAGTGAACAGATCGTAGACCTCGTAGCACGGTAGCTATGTGAGCGAACGCAAGTGAACACGTAGCGCACGCACACAGTGATATGCTTCATACAGTCCCCACCTGTTCACCGTAGAGCGTCGTAGCCTCGTAGCAGCCGATTCGTAGCAGACCGGCAATGCGCTCACTCGCAGCGTATTGCGTTGTGGGAGCGGGAACACAATATATGGTCTTGCTTACACTTGTAGCGAATCGCGGCTTGTGGATGACGTAGCGGGCGTAGGTACGATCTTCAGATGGAATATTTTAATTTTGTTTGATGCGTTAATGAGTTCACTGAGCGAATAAATACGGATGAAATTGCCTTCCACTTATTTATAATTTTTACTTAAACAACTGGCGACACGACTGCGTTCCAACGAGTATCGGACGTGAGAAATTTGTTTTGAAGTCTATAAGGTAAGACTCGGGAAACAAACGTATTACTCTTTTATTTTTATAAACTTTGCATAGATATGCTCACACTAACTTTAATGGTAATTTTTATTGGTGTAGAATATAAATATAAATATATATGGACGAATCACACAGATTGAGCTAGCCCCAAAGTAAGTTCTTATGAAAGACTTGTGTTATGGGATACTAACTCAACGATACTATATTTTATAACAAATACATATATAGATAAACATCCAAGACCCAGGTTAATCTGAAAAAGATCGTTTTACCATCTTGACCTGACCGGGGCTCGAACCCGGGACCATCCGTGTCGCAGGCAGGCGTGATGACCGCTGCGCCACGGAGCTCGTCAACAAAGACAACAAGACAGACTTCTTCTTCTTTTTCAGCCCATTTCAGCGGACAGACTAGTAAAAATAAAATCTAGGATAGCAAAATCTTACTAGCTAGTCGCCTCTATTATTTCCTTAACGAAAAGCAACTGTCTACTTACTAAATACCTACGTATTCAAAGAAAACTAAAACCTGGGCTGTTCTTGTAAAAAAAATTAAACAGTTTCACTCAGGAAGATGTAAGTAAGTACTTAACACTCGTTTATTGGGCAGCCAAGTAAAATAAAATTAGATTCACAGAAACACACATCACCACCTCGTCTAATCACCTGAAATAGGTAGCTGACTCCAGGCTCTACAACGTTAGGGGTAAAGCTGCAACTGGGAATAATCTCGAATCATGATGATACACATGCACAAAGTCACAATTTCACAAAGACACAAATATTCTAACTATATCCTATTCCTAACTAATTTTATAAATGCGGAAGTGAGTTTGTTTGTTTGTTACGCTTTCACGCCCTATATCTACTAAACCGATCATCCTGAAATTTTCATACACATAGGTACGAGGAGCCCGATGGCCTGGTGAGTGTAAGCACTATAAACGCTTCTGCATGTTAAGCAACCCCGGGCGGAGTCTCCACTTGGATGGGTGACCGCAAGTGGCATAAAAATATCTTGAGCTCCTCCGTGCTTAGGAAGGCACGTTAAGCCGTTGGTCCCGGCTGTCATCGTTGATGGCAGTCGTTAAGCTACGTCAGATACCTTAAGGCAGTATGAAAAAATTTTACACCAGTGTTGGCCACTTAAACACACGAAAAACAAACAACAGCAGCTCTACTATACAATAATGCTAATCCTGTTCTAATTAGTCGTGATAAAATATGTAAATACATACTGGATTGTACACTTCCTAGAAATTCATAAATGGTTTTCTTAGGCGCCAATGTATTCATTTCTCCACCGCGTCTAGCGGAAACCGTTCCGTGGTTAGTATGGGAAGGTGGATATATTCTCCGGAAACCCATGTGTTATCCCGGCCGTTTGTTAAGCTACAGAATTATGTGGCGCCCTCGGGAACCCTGTGCGAGAAACACAAAACAAGTTTCACTTTTTCTTTTGGAAATCTACTTTTTGTTTACCTGAATAGGTCGGCGTCCGTTATGATATACGAGTACATATAATAAAACAGTAAAAATATTTTGTCTGTACATTTAGTTTTTAGTAGCGTACGGACAGACAGACAGATAGACAGATAGACAGACATGGTGAAAACTATAAGGGTTTCTAGTTTACTACCGAACCCTAAAAAGGATCCTAGTCTGTAAAATACAATTTAAGTAATGTCATTCCGATTGAAGTTATGATATCGGGATCTATTAGCAAAATATTTACAAAAGAAATCGGAGCAGTTAAACAAAATGATGATAGCACGCATTGGGTAAACCAGGGAAACACACGTTTATCAAACATAAACAATAGTGATATAAAGTTCGGTTGCGGCGATACCATGTCACGGAGCTCCACAAATGGCTCAATTTAGGCCTGCACTACACACAATATTTTAGCAACAGTTATTTTTACCGAGGGCGCATACCATTTTACTCCTATTATCGGTAGTGCGAATTTTGTTTTTTTACAATTTACATCCTAATGATCACTCTTCATATTTGACTGTAATTCATAATCATCGGAATTCATAATATCACAATTCATACATTTTGTTTCTACTTATATTTGTTTTCATATATTTTTTGGGTACGTTACTTAGTAACAGAAGGAAGGTAAGATTATGGTTACACATAGACCATCATACGAGCGAGCGACGACCTGGGTGCGAAAACGACTGGTTTGGATAAATGTTTCGGTAACAGAAGGTAGGTTAGATTATGGTTACACATAGACCATCATAGCAGTGAGCAAGCGAAGCGAGCGAGCGACGACCTTGGTGCAAAAGCAACTGGTTTGGACACACAACTTAGTAACAGAAAGTAGGTTAGGTTATGGTTACACATAGACCACCAAATAAATTATGAGTAAAATTATGAGTTGAAACATTTCTTAGTAATGACAGGATGAATAAAATAAATATGAAAAATTACTGTTATGAGTTCCGATATTAGTAATAAAAACTTTATGAACAAAAATATAACGAAAATTGATTATTATGAACACAAATAGGTAGTAAAAAAAAAATAATAGGAGTAAGATTATTATGTGAGGTAGCCATTTTTACCATTTGCTGTGGTTAAGGCAAAGCAAGTGAGCCATTATTGTGTAAAACATAATTTTTTACACTTGAGCAGCGTGTAAATTGACCCTCTATATTCCTTAAAAGAGGGTAACTCAGACCGTTAATAAGAACAACTTTTCTTATGTGACCAATGCTGGGAATTCGATTACATACTTCAAGACACTGATCAAATTTGACGCCATGTGGGTCTTTGAGACCCGAACACATAAATAACCCCGATATTTAGACGCGTGTACATTGTGGTGCGGACCTCAAAAGCGCGGCAATGTGGCCGCTAGGCTACTCATATCGCGAGGCTACTAAGAAGCACAGAGGGCTTGCATAAATTTTTGAAATAATATCTGCAATTCATAGAAGAGACGGCTCTGCCAGACCCACCGGGCACCTCATGCCTAAATCAATGTTATTGTATATATTATATTTTCACCACATATTTTTCATTCTTGTAACTCGATACGATAATAATAACTTAGAACAATATCACAAAAAGATTTTTTTTAAATTAAAATGTTACTAACTTGTTAACTGGAAGACTGTTTTATAGATGTAATATACAATTGTGGTTTATTACTTGTTAATGATGGGATTATTCCAGTTGCGATGATGTGCACGTGTTTTGCGATTGTTTACGCATGATGTGATACAGGTATAGGCAAACCTGGAAAAACCCAAGTGACCATACTTTTAATTTTATCTCCTTTACCTAGGTTTTCATATTAAGTCCTTCAAGGATTGGTGGGCGGCTAATAAATCATTGCCGAATCAAATTAAATCTCATGTCAATAACTTAAAAAAATTTCAAGACTTCATTCTCATAACTTATTGCCCATGTCACCCGCACATAAATTTTGCTTTCTATATGTGAAATAATTTTGAAAATCGGTTCAGTAGTTTCGAAGCCTATTCAATGCTAATAAACAATACATTTTTGCTCTTTATAATATTAATGAAGACATGCTATCATAATATCAGGGGGCTTCGACGCACCGTACGTAATGAAGAAAATGGGAAACATAGATAAAGAGGATTGATAAGTGCATATTTATATATGTTAGTCCTAATCAGTTTCGATAAGTCGAAAATAAAATCTCCAAAACAACTCACATTGAAGTCACTATTGCAGATAAATTTAGCTAGCTAGGAATTAGACAACGGTGTTTTAGCCAAACATCAAAAAAAAACTGAGCATCGTGTGTTTTTAGCCTAAAGTAAATATTCGGAACATCGGTCGGCAACAAATGGATGCGTCATCTGTCTACGTATCGCATCGCACGTCACGTCCTAAATTGCTTGCGTACAACGCTATCCTTTTAGGATGGTTAAAAATCCCGCAGGATTTTGTTGCATAGCGTAAACCATACGTAGTTATTTATGCGGAAACAATTGAATTTGCTTTTGAATTTATAGATTTTAAATATTTTTTTGTTGTCATATCTATATTTTTTTTATTGACAGGATTGAAAAGTTTCATCAAAGACCCATGTATCCTTTACGATACCCAGGTCAGATCAGATGTAAACAATTATTTATTAGGCTTCATGAATTATTTTTATCGTTTCACTGAGATTATTTTTATTATTTTGTCTTCTCGTGGATGTCGTAGAAGACAACTTAGGATACACAAGCTAAACAAAGCTCAAAAACGTCAAAAAAGCTCTCCAACCCGTCTGGCCAGCGTTTAGGGTATAGGCCAAATCCTCTGACTGCTCTGGCTAATATATGGCTCTGGTAGTACAGAGAGTGGTGGTCATGCTCTTGAAATAAAGAATAAAAAAACCGACCAAGTGCGTGTCGGGCCACTCGCAGTGTAGGGTTCCATAGTTGCGAATGACAACTTTGAGTTCACACTGTTCACACTCGCACCTCACAGTTTAACGACCAAAAACATCTAACAATGAAAATTGTATGAAATTTTACATATTCCAGTTCATTTTATAAGTTATATATATAGCCTATAACTTTTTAGTTTGCACTTAGTACTCAGCTCTGATAGTTTTTCTTTCAACTTAATATATATGCTACTGCTGTAAATTTTTCACGCATCCATATATCACGCTTCCATATATAACCGTTTAGCAGATAGAGGGGGGAGGGACACTTACCTCTAACAAAAATTTTCACTTTAAAACCTAATATTTCGGAAACGGATCCCTAAATCGAAAAATGGTGTTCTCAACCTCACAATATTTTTTAAAGACCTATTTAACAGTACCCCACACGATGGGTAAATAGAGAAAAAAAAATGACTCCCCCACCTCACTTGTATGGGATTTTTTTCAAGATTTTTTTCTACCACTTTTTTGCCATGATTAATATACATACCCATACCAAGTTACAGTTTTCTAGTACTTATAGTCTCTGAGTAAAACCGCGGTCGGACAGACAGACATGGCGAAACTATTAGGGTTTCTTGTTTACTATGGAACCCTAAAAAGACCTGATGATGATGATGATGTACGATAGTGAGATTATTTTCGCCAGAAGTTTATGCTAAAAATGTTCAACATAATATACCTACCTACATTTCTTATAGTTAAACTACTTGTACTATTATGTATTCTGTGGTTAAACTAGGAAACAATACAAACTGAACTTGATGCAAAAAGTATGTCAAGTATAATTAAGTACATTAACAGGAGTAAGCACTATTTCGGTTTTATCCCTGTATCTTGGTAGCATGAGATTGTAGTGCTGCGATTTTATCTTGTGGTCGTAGAGACAGTTCCACTTACAGAACACTGCAGCATGGTCGACTGACCGTGTCACCTACTCGAAATGATGATGATGATGACAGAACACATAAGTAATGATGTGTTTAAAGCTCAAAAGTTGTAAAAAAGTGTAAAATCTATATATGTCTATTGAACGTTTCTAACCAAAAAGTTAAGTTTCAGACATTTAAATACAAACCGATGAATTTTTGAATATTCTATAGTGTTATATTTGAAAAGTCAATAAGCCCTCGACTCTATTCGCGGAACAAGCTGAAACTTTTCCGATACGCCCCCGCCTAATTGGCTAGAGTTCGCTTAATATTTACAAGTTTTAAGCAAATGCAGTCGAAATGCACTCGAGAGCTGCTCGTAATACACAAGCTTTAAGGCTCTCCAGTTTTAATAAGTTTCCATTTTCAAAGCAATTGCTGCAGTTTATAAATTGATTTAGGTTGGTTTTAAAATAATTGTACTATTTCCAAGTAAACTTGTATTCATTTAGCAAATTAAAGAAATTAATTCAGCTGCATCTTGCTATTACTACCTATACACCCTTTAACAGTAATTATTTTCCTCATATGATAAATTATTCAAAATCAAGTAAGTATCTGAAATTGTCGGTGAATTTATTTGGCATGTCGTGTTAGTGGAATTACTAACATCAAAGTGGTTAACTAGAGATATCAAAGGATTTGAAGCGAATAACAGGAACAAACTAATGTTACAACGACACAACCACGAGCCTTAGGGTTGAAAATCGCGTATCAAAATGTCGACGTTTTATGTTAAATAATTTAATCTCACCGCTGGCGTCTAGCGCAACGTGTCTTAACATAATTTAATAAATAATGTTCATGTCTCGCCCTAACTTATTTCACACGGCGGGGATGTTTTATTGCCATAAATTCATAGTAAAAAGATACTCAAGAAAGATCACGAAAGTTGAAGCGCTCATAGAATTTTCAGTAGGAGCGATAAAAAAACAGTTCACCCCTGATCGGCGCGCAGAATGGTGCGTAACATCGGAAAAACAATATCGCGCTCGACGTCTCAGTCTATCAGACCGGAGTCAATGGCCAGCTTTGCAAAAGTGTCACGTAATATGTAAAGCGTCCAGGTCGCGATGTGGCCCGACTGTCAAAAGCATCCGCCGGCGCCGAACACATCTCGGGACGATTTTTTCTCAATGATGACTTCACTTTCAAAGCGATGAGGGGTGAAAGTTTTACAAACAGTCTCTTTCGTTCACTGATGAAAGATTTGTGGATTCTTTGGAGCATCGTATTTCTTTCATGTTTAGTGATTTATTATGTCTAAAAGTTATGTGTAACAAATAAACTGAGCGATTTTTGCTCCAGCTAATAAACTTATGTATAGCATTTGCCTTGTTACTAGTAGTTTAAATTATATGGCTGAGGTAGTAAAAAGAGGGTCGTGCTCCTGCAGTGGAGACTAACAAAGACCAGATGATGATGATGAAACAATGGCTCTGCAATTGGATGAATAAACTGATTTAGGCGTCAGTACCTGTACTTTTGCAATGCTCGATATCTGGAAAAATTATGTTAGTTATTTCTAGAGTCTTAAATTTACCACCAACAGGCTAGTCGTCCGTCAGTAGCCGATATAATCTTACGAGATACGTTAACTACACAATCTAGTTGTTTTGAAGATAACAGCGGGTCGTCGTATTTAAAGAGGATCTAAACAAGCGCTTACTCTGAACTATACAGAAAAAATACAAAATACACATATAAATCTCAAACAATCTTTAATCGTTACAAACATAAAATGGAAGAGATGAAGTTCTTGCAGGCGTTGAAGCTATCATCCAAAGTGACGCTTAATGGTGTAACAATTTTGCTCGAATATCACGGCGCGCCGCCTTTGTTTAAATATGCATCGTGTCGCCAGCGGTGACGTCCTCAAATATTACAACAGCCGTTAGTATAATAAAACGAGCATTGCTCAGGACTATTTTTGCATTACCCTTCTAGAAAAACTCTAAACATGTTTGTAAAAACATAAAATCGTTTTAGAAATGCCTATTTTGTACACGTGCTTTGCTTTGCAACAGCATGAACCATAATTTTTTGGTTTAGCCGCGTTCAAAACACTGTGTTGAAACCTTATTGTCAATTCTTTTACATAATTATAATGTTAGAACTAACAGCCTTTTCGGCTGCACCCGAGCATTTATTAGGTATTACCCTACTAACCTTTCTCATGAATCACTTTATCTATCTATTGATGGATTATTTATCCGCATGGAAATCCGGTAATCAGTTTTCTAGGAAATGCCAATGTGTATTGAGGGATTCTGCGCTACCCTAGATGCTAAAAGCACGCGCATACTTGTAATTATGTACAGTAAAATACAGCTACGTGGATATACCTCTAATACTACTTCTGTGCTAATATTGAAAATGCAAAATCACTCTATATTTTAAAAATGTAATCCGTAATTGAAGTGTGAAGAAGTAAAAATAAATACTTCTTCACACTTCAATTACGGATTATATTTTAAGCGTGGAGAAGTAAAAATAATATTTTTACTTCTCCACGCTTCATGGAAAAACTATCATTGACGAAGGTGGTATCACCGAAAGACCTACGTTTACGTGAACGAAGCCGAGACGTAATCTAGTTTTCTTCAATTTTTTCATTTAAATACTAGGCCTGAAATTTAGTTATATCATTAAAACTAACGTGAGATAAAGACATCATATATATATATATATCAACGGGTCACTCACGTGCTATTTGTCGGGATTGCCGACTATAGGGCTCCTGACGAGTCCGAAACTACAGTCGGCAATCCCGACAAATAGCACGTGAGTGACCCGTTGATATATATATATCTGAAATTTAGTATTGTATTAGTTAATAAATTTAATTACCTACGTAAGTAAATTAAGCTAGTACAGTTTAGAAATTTAGGATTTCCCTTCAGTATAAGTGATCGAGAACTTTTAAACTATACTAGAGTCATTTTCTAATTTGACAATGATGCGTTTTAACGCCTTATTAGCAAAAATTACAGATTAATTACACAACTAAGAATATTGGCTTTAATTCAAGGCGATGCTTACTGATGGAACAATTTTTCGTGACATCACGGCGCGCCGCCTTTCTATAAAAATGCATACTTAAATACTAAGTCACCAACGGCAACGGTGGCGAATCCGAAACTGAAAACATTTTTACCTACTCATTTGCATCAACAAGATCAATAATTTTTATATTAGATGAATATAAAGATCGATGATGCTCGAGAACATGGATTGACAAAAAAGTCTTTAAACTTTCAGTTTAATATTATATTTGATTATTGAATCAAGTAATTTAACTCTCTAAAATATTTGTTTAAAACTATGTATTGAAAACCTACCCGCAATCACAGATCAACAAATTAATTATAAAATATTTATAAAAATTTAAGAAATCATAAAATTATTGCAGGCGTCGCAGTTATCAGCTGAAGGGACGCTTAATGGTGCAAAAATATCGCTCAAAACTCTTGGCGCGTCGCCTTTATTTAAATATGTACCAAAGGCAACGCACTCAAATATTACAACAGGCGTAGTTATACTAATAATAAAACGAGCATTGCTCTAGACTTTTTTTGCATTACCCTTCTAGAAAATCTCTAAACATGTTTGAAAACAATATCGATCATGCTCAAGAATATTGTGATGAAAAGAACCATTGCTTTCAATTTAGGATTCAATTGTTAAAGGGAGTTATTTAATTTAACCATCTCTAAAATCTGTAGTCGCTAAACTTACAAATTAATTTTGAAATCCTTATAAAAATTTAGGAACACATGAAATTATTGTAGGCGTCGCAGCTATCATCTGAAGTGACGCTTAATGGTGCAAAAATATCGCTCAAAACTCTCGGCGCGTCGCCTTTGTTTAAATATGCATCGTGTCACCGGCGGCGACGCACTCAAATATTACAACAGGCGTTAGCATAATTAAACGAGCATCGCTCCAGGCAAGCATTGAACTGCACTAACGAGCAGAGGGGATCAAAAAGTGTCATTTTTGTAGTTGATTCTAGCCCATATTGACCAAAAAATGCCCAAATGACCAAAAACTAAGGTCTATCAATTTTCGAAAGGCAAGTAGTATGGTATATTATTTATTCTGCGCTACTTAAAGATAACATATTACTTACATAAAAATCTTACTATATACATATATATCTCTACTATCCTTACTGATACCAGTGGCTCTGTGAGCAGTAGACCTCGCTAGCTTGTCTTTGGAATAAAATTAAATAAATGTTCATCACGCACCTTAAAACAAAGACCTGAGAGATGTTTAAAAATACAAAAAGGTAATAACAATCATAAACAAACAGAGGGCTATGCTCATCAGTGGGATATCGGGTTATCAATTTTGTTTTATTATCACCACAAACTTACAAAGGTCATAAGCGCCTTTAACATCCGTGGCGTTTACGTCCTTCGCGCCAAATTCGGCATTTTGAAAAATTTAATAAAATTAAACGCCTAATAATTCTTCTTAAATTAAAGTCTATTCTTCTATTCCTATTCTATAATTTTTGAACCTGCTAACAAAATTTCATGGGAATTGGTTAAAAAATGCGACATGTAGAAGAGAAAAGCCAGACAGACACACCACATACATTTAACTCTGAAACTGAAGCAATAACGCTTTGCTCGCGCTTCGTGCTCGCTCAATTAATTCAATTTGCGAAAGTAACTCTGTCTGTTACCTTTTCAAGCTTCAATTTTTTCACCGATTCAGTTTTAAATATATGGTGTCTTTCATATCGAAAAAAGGTATTGTGCCCTTCACCAAAAGCGATGCACTAAAAATATTTGATCTGCCATATGCATATAATAAAACGAATATTGCTCCAGGCAAGCATTAAACTGCACTAATAAGCAGACGGGATCAAATGTAACATTCTAGTATTTCCAGTTTTTGTTTTTCGTGTCTTAAAATGAACTCTGTATAGGGATTGACAGTGAGTGAGTAAAAATGAAAAGCGAATCGAGTAGATCCTCCCTCCTCTTGTTAAGCTACAGTCTGTCTGACTGATTTGAATTTGTGTTAGTACCTTGTAGTAGTCTATTTGATAGGAAATGAAGGTAATCCTCACACTTGGAATTCAAGTTGGACTACATGTTGATATGATAAAAAAAAATATATACATTGATAGAATGTTTTTGAATTCATTCGCATTCTTTTTGACATACCTATAGACTGTTACAAAATAATTTAATAATACTTTTACTAAGTTAACAAATGTTAACTACACATTTTCACATTTTGTAGAGTCCATGATTTTTGATAAGCACTGAATTGCCAATAACGCCAAAAAATAAATCGTTTTTAGCAAATATTACTTAATGATATTAGATTAACCGGTCAGTGTCAAGTCATGTCAAGCAAAATGTCTGATCTTAGACAAATACACAAGCCAGTAATTTGGTGTTGAAACCAGAAAAGTTGCATGTAATTTTTTTTTTTTTGCGAATGACAATGAATCCAAATTCACCCTGTATATCGTGGTAATCAAATTTAATAACATTAATTTGGTTTAAATAAGCCTCGTTACTACTGTCTTACATTATTGTACAATTATTAACATAATGAACCGTGTAGTTCCCGGCAGAGTAGAATAGGACCACTCCCAAGTCTTCCCGTGGATGTCGCAGAAGGCGACATGAAGCACAAGTTAAACAAAGCTTATAAACATCAAAGAGGCCAAATCCTCTTACTAATATATGGTCTCTAGTAGTACAGCTATGTCAGATGCCTTAAGGCAGCTTGAAAAATCTGGCACTAGTGATGGACAGTTACACATACGAAAAACAAACAAACAAGTACAGAGAGGGTCGTGCTCCTGCAGTGGAGACTAAAAAAGACCTGATTGATGATAATTATTAACATTATTGTAAAATTAGAAGCTTCATTAACTACTTAGCCACATCATGATTGAAACAGTGTAGCAGCAGTACTGGAGAAGCTCATTTTATTTTCTTACTAAGCGATGTTATGATTTCTTTTACGAATTTTCTCGCAAAAATAAAAAAATCCGCTATGACCCATCTCGATGAAACATGCTGTATACAAATTTCCTTCTACTGCGAGCGCTAAAGGAGATACAAAGATTCAAAAATATAAAGCCAACTACGGAATCGGATATTCGCAAGATGAACTTCCTAGGTCTTTGGGCGTAGACTTAAAGCAATTCCATTTGGCTGCAGGGTGGCTACCCCTGCTGAGAACTTAATTCAGAATGAACTTTGAATTGGAAAATAAATTTAGCCCATGTTGCTTTGCACTCAATAATGAAGAATGTTTTCAATAAGCTATTTCGATTTTATTTAAAGTGATTTTTGAAAATATGTAGCTATTTGATAGTTGAAATGTAAAATAAATTGACGGTTTTGTTCATTTGCAAGTATGTGCCTAAGTACCAACTATGTTTGAGACGACTCAGTAAGTATATACTCGTATTATATACTAGCTTTTATCCGTGACCTCGTCCCCGTAAATTATAGCTTATATTAAGTTTCGATAGCAATTTCTATATATTACCCACATACGTGCGTACTAGCCGTATGGTTCCCGGTAGAGTAGAATAGAACCACTCCAAGTCTTCCCGTGGATGTCGTAGAAGGCGATTGAGGAAACACAATGCTAAACAAAGCATAATAAACATCAAAGAGAACTCCAATCCATCTGGCCAGCATAAGGAGTGTGGGCCGGATCCTCTGACTGAACTGGCTAATGTATGGCTCTGGAAGTGCAGAGAGATAAGAAGGACCTGATGATGATGATGAACCACGTATGATACATGAATAATAAGTAATAATATAGGCAAAAATCACATCAATTAAGCTAGCCCTACAGTAAGTTGTGAAATTATGCTGTAGGATACTAACTCAACGATATTATATTTTGTAGCAGATCCATCTAAGACCCAGGCTAATCTAAAAAATATAGTTTTCCATCCTACCCTGGCTGGCATCTAACTCGTCCACGGAGGCGGGTTACATAACTAATAGCTTATTTTACTCAGTGCTAATTTAATCTATACTTATATTATAAAGAAGAAAACTTTGTTTGTTTGCATTGAATAGGCTCTGAAACTAATGGACCGACTTTGAAAACGCGTGAACGCTGAGCGTACGACTCTTACCAAGGGCAGAAGTAACAAATATATAAACTCAACTTGGCCACAGAAGGAAGGTTCGGTTCGTTTTGTTTCCTTGTGACCAAAGCAAGACCGAGCGAATGCAGCGAGCAAGCAATCTTAATAATTTAGGGCGGAAGTAACAAAAATAACTTGGCCACAAAAGGTAGGCTAGGTTCGTGAGGTTTCCTTGTGACGAAAGCACGACCAAGCAAATGCAGCGAGCAAGCGATTCTAATAATTTAGGGCAGAAGTGACAAAAATACAAAAATAACTTGGCCACCAAAGGTAGGCTAGGTTCGTGACGTTTTCTTGTGACGAAAGCACGACCGAGCAAATGCAGCGAGCAAGCGATCCTAATAATTTAGGGCAGAAGTGACAAAAATACAAAAATAACTTGGCCACCAAAGGTAGGCTAGGTTCGTGACGTTTTCTTGTGACGAAAGCACGACCGAGCAAATGCAGCGAGCAAGCGATCCTAATAATTTAGGGCAGAAGTGACAAAAATACAAAAATAACTTGGCCACCAAAGGTAGGCTAGGTTCGTGACGTTTTCTTGTGACGAAAGCACGACAGAAAACAACTTAGCCACAAAAGGTAGGTTAGGTTTGTTATGTTGCCTTGTGACCAAAGCAAGAACAAGTGAGCGACCTTTATCTAGGACGAAAATAACAAAATAAAATGCAATGTTATATACTGGAAGTACATTAATATTTCATGCTGGATAAAATATACCTACCAACTGTTTCTTTTCAAGCCTAGACCGTGAAAGTCGATGAATGGGTTAATCCAAAAGTCAAAAGGATCACGTTTATAGCCAATGCGCCTAGTAAGTCTAGTAATTCATCCTTATTTGATTCCGCTTTCCACCTTTACGCACTAACACGCTAAACATAGCCCGTCCAAGGTCATAAAGACCTTGGGCTCTAATTTTATATATGTGTATAGCAAATAGGCATTTTAACATAATTATAATACTAAAATTGCAGGAGATAGTTGTATTTTGTGCTAGTATAGAAAATAATTATAATGGTGTTTTTTTTTTGTCATGAATAATGATATATTAATGAAATAAATGGTAAATACCTAGATTATTTATTAAAAACATTATGACACTCCATTGCTTATGACCAATGAAATGAGTATTAATAATTTTGTGTAATTGAATCAACATGGCAAATGAAACATTATTTGTAATGAAATAATGACAAATAAACATACGGCACATATAATTAATGCATTTAAATTAAAAACAAATATTATAAACCAAAAAGACTTCATTTAAAAATTCTGTCATTGACTTTGCATGGAAAGTCAAATTTTATTTTTCGTTTTTTCCCTTTTATTCATTCGCTTATGTATTCCACTGGAGATTTTGATTTCGAGATTAAAGTGACAGGGGTTCCAAATCTGCCAGAATAAAAATACTTTAGCAGAATTCTTGCACAGTCGATATTATAATAAAATGCCAGAGCTTACATTGAGCTTCCATATAAAAATTACAAGGTTGGTAGCAATGGACGGTCGGGATTACTGTGCGCGTCCACGCGGCGAGATTACCTCCGCCGCGTTTAACTGTGAGTTATGAGCGCCTTACTCCTGTTCATCTTGCTGTTGTATGAGGAAATACTGCCTCTGCTACGTGTGGGCTAAGACGAGGCGCATGATCTGAAAAATTATGCTTTGTTTACAAACAAACCGAAGATTACACCTCTCTCGTTTAACTAAGAGTTATGAGTATTCCTACTGTTTATCTTGCTCCTTTACGAGAAAATACTGCGCCTGCTACGTGCGAGGCTAAGACGAGGCGCATGATCTGAAAAATGATGCTTTGTTTACAAACAAACCGAAGATTACACCTCACTCGTTTAACTTCGAGTTATGAGCAATTTACTTCTGTTCATATTGGTCCTGTATAAGGTAATACTGCCTCTGCTACGTGCGAGGCTAAGACGAGGCGCATGATGTGAAAAATGATGCTTAGTTTACAAAAAAACTGAAAATTACACCTCTCTCGTTTAACTGAGAGTCATGAGCATTTCTACTGTTCATCTTGCTCCTATAAGAGGAAACACTGCGCCTGCTACGTGCGGGCTAAGACCAGGAGTGCTGTTTTTGAACGCGTGACTCACTAAACGAGTGATTGACGCGAGTGTTTCTAAAAGGCCGCATTTTTGAATAATGCGTTGACGAGTGCTTGCAACGAGCGGTTGAAACCGCTCGTTTCCGCAGGCGACGAACGCTTTTATGTCAAAGTCACTTCCTGTCATTCGAAGTTCATCTGTCATCATTTTACGTTCCATTTGACGCTACACTTCTTAAACATTTTAAAAATCCTTAATAAACTTATAAAGTTTAAAAAAAATTCTGCGTGAAATAAGAAGAAATGAAATATTTTCGTTGAAGGTTGGCAGCACTACAGTTTAATCGATGGTTTCAAAAATATGGCAAAATGGCATTTCATGACTTGGGAAGACGAGTGTGACTTGTAGTTGTGCACGACTTGCGCTTTAGTGAGTCACGCGTTCAAAAATAGCACTCCAGGCGCATGATCTGAAAAATGATGTTTTGTTTACAAACAAACCGAAGATTACACCTCTCTCGTTCAACTGAGAGTAATGAGCATTTCTACTGTTCATCTTGCTCCTATAAGAGGAAACACTGCGCCTGCTACGTGTGAGGCTGAGATGAGGTGCATGATCTGAAAATGTGTTTACAAACAAACCGAAGATTACACCCTTCTCGTTTGACTATGAGTTATGAGTTTTCCTCCTACTCATCTTGTTTCTCTTTAAGAAAATTAAGACAAGCAGGTGACTAGTAACATTCTTAGAAGTTTTGCAGTTTTAATGCACTTATTACAATGTTATATGAAATTACTATGTGAAAGAATAAAAGCGTTTTCTAAGTAGGTCCTATCATTAATATTTTTACTGTATTAATATTCTTCTCAATGTGCTTTTCATTTTAAGAGATTTGCTTCTGTATTTAATACTCTAATTTTATTCGTTTCACATGAAAGCGCTGACATTAAAAAGTATCGGAATCTACGGATCCCTTTATTGACTCAAAAAGTAATTTTGTAAATATTCCTTATCCTTATTATTTTCGTTTCTTAAATATGAGAGAAAAAAATCTTTTTAAGGACAAATTCTAATACAGATGAACTGGTTTGACCTTTTGTAGGTGTATTGGCACCCACTGCTTTTAGATAGAAGGTTATACTATAACAGCTTCGACATATGTAGCTTCTGTCTACATATTCATCTCCAATCTAAGTAGTGAACTTCTTCCAAACATATTTAACAATTTTTGCTTGAGTAAATTTAAACTTTAAAATATGCGAAAGATAAACGATCTAATGAAGTAATTGATCAAGCCAGTCTTTATTTCTGAATTTATAAGGAGACAAGCGCAATCATATATTAATACAATGCTTGGAATATTATTCAAATTGAAATAAGTGATGAAAAAGAACTCGCCACATGTAAGATTCAAATCCACGAACTAATTATATTTATTATAATTTCTTTTAGTTTATATATATTTATCTGTTATTGTATTTTATAGAAAAATGATGTCAACTGATTTTCATGAACTCACGTCAGAATTTTTATAAAAAGAGTAAATGCTGAAAATATAAAGCAAACCAACAAGGCCTAGTATCTGAGAAAGTATTTGATAAAAAGAATATCTTAAAAAAGTAAATCAAACTCTAGATTCTTGTAAAAGCAATCTTTATAAAAATGCGACTGAATAGATAGACTGGGTTTAACATGTAATAAAAATGGTGAATTTTTATATCGTGTCAAACCTACTCTTCACTCATTATAAATGTTATTCGTTCGAAACAATTTCAGATTGACTATTTCAGTATTAATTAGACTGATGATACTGAGGATACAGAGTATAATAAAACTTTTTTGAGGCTTATATTGTGTGAAATTTTCGAATGTAAAATTATCTCTGCGTAAACGTAAAAAAAGTTTCAATGGAGAAAAAGTTTTCATTGTGCCGGCTTCATCAATCGCTTCATCAAGCTTCCTTTTAAAAGTTTCCGCTCAGACACAAGGGAAGAAAATTTACATGTTATTGAATTTTTATACCTTAGTTTAGATGAGCCTATAGGTTATTTTTTAAGTATCTTCAAAGGTGTGCGTTTATTATCTTTAGCTTTTGAAAGAAAGTTTTTAAAACAGGTAATAAGTAGTACAGGAGAATATTAAAAAAAATGTACCTACTACAGTTATATTTTAACTTTCCCATGTTTCCAATTTTACAAAATTAAATGCCTTGTGAATTTTTACACATTAATCGCTGTACCGATCATCATAGAATATTCGATAGGTACTAGTTGTCTAGGGGTTCGAAAGACAATAGTATAGTCTATATTTCACTCCGAAAAAATAATGTTTTAGAGCTCCCGTGAGTGAAAGCTAGTCAGTAATTGGATTCAAAGATGTAAACTCATCTTTTAAGATGTAACGAGATTTTAACATTGTCATTCTTTGTGAATATTTGGTTGTTAACTATCTATGTCGAGCTCCGTGGCGCAGTGGTCAACACGCCAGCCTGCGACACGGAGGTCCCGGGTTCGATCCCTGGTCAGGTCAAGATGGAAAATGATCTTTTTCAGATTAACCTGGGTCTTGGATGTTTATCTATATAAGTATATATTATAAAATATAGTATCGTTCAGTTAGTATCCCACGACACAAGTTCACAACTTACTGTGGGGCTAGCTCAATTTGTGTGATATGTCCCTATATATTTATTATTTATTATTTATATCATTTCCGATAAAATTACATAATAAATATAAAGGGATAAATCACATAAATTGATCTAGCAAGAGCAAGAACAATATAATGTTATATTCGTAAATATTATGCTCCCAAATTTTAATCCGGTTACGGTAAAAATCAGAACACAGCCCTTGGCAGCCGTTGTGACGTGGTTGTGACACATATGCGGGGTTTAGTCCACGCAACTAACTGCACATTCAATTTAGCTTCATGCATTATGCATTTTGGTGAGACCCTGAGCAATGCTGTATCTAATTACAGATTATGCACAGCAGACAGCACGCCTGACGATGAATATTAGATCTCGGTCCGGCCTATGGTAATTCTATATTGCTCAGTGTTACTAGTAATTGCTCTAAAACGATCCAACATGTTGCGGAAATGATACTTTTCATTTGGGTATAGCTTTATATGTTGGTGATATTGCGATTGCTTTTTTAAAATTAGTGTTTGACCTAGTAACTCTTTAAAGTAACTGAAAGTTTGTTTGCTTTTCATCGACGTATGTGGCCAACATTGATTTTTAATTTTTTTAACCTGCCAAAAGGCATCTGGCAAGTTTAATATCTGCCATGATTTCAGCCGGGACCTGAGATATTTTATGCTTCTTGCGGTTTTTTATCCCAGTGGGGACAACGCACTTAATCTAGTTACATGCATTATGCATTTTGGCGAGACCCTAAGCATTACTGCGTCTAATTACGTAGTATGCTGCACCGCAGATAGCACGCCTGACGATGAATTTTAGATCTCGGTCCGGCCTATAACGATTAAAATTGCTCAGTGTTACTAGTAATTGCTCTAAAATGATCCAACATGTTGCGTAAACAACACTTTTTAATCATTTGGATAGAGTTTTATGTATTTGTTAGTGAAATTGTAATTGTTTATTAAAATGAGTGTATTGTCCATTAAGTAACAAAGTGGAACTGAAAGTTTGTTTTTTCTGCATCTGGCATATTTAAGCTGCCATTAATGATATCAGTTGAGACCTGAGGTATTTTTATGTCACTTGCGGTCATTCATCTTAACGGGAACAACGTATTTAACTAGACTTTAACTATACCAAAGCATTGCTGCGTCTACTTACGTCTTATGCTGAGAGCACGCCTGACGATGAATATTAGATCTCGGTCCAGCCTATGGTGATCGCATAGCTCAGTGTTACTAGTAGTTGCTCGAAAACGATCCATCGTGTTGCATAAACTACACTTTTCAACAATTTTTGTATAGTTTTATATACTTTATATGGGATTTTATTTTGCATTCACAATGCTATTTTACCTTATTTATTATATTTATTTTATATTTTTATTATATATATTAGTTTTATATGTTATTTTGCTATGTTGATAACATTGTATTGCTTACATATTAATATGAGTGTATTTGTCACAGCACTTCAATTAAATAACTAAAAATTTGTTTGCTTCTTGTGTATATTTTTTGCCAACATTGGTTCCAGATTTTTCAGGTTGCCAGAAGATCAATGATATCAGCCGGAACCCCAAAATACTTTTTTTACCACTTGCCATCCGAGTGGGGACAACGCATTTAATTCAACCACATGCATTAAGTATTTTCGCTAGACCTAAGCATGGCTGTGTCTAATGACGTATTATGCTGCACCGCAGAGAGCACGCTGACGATGAATATTAGATAACGGTCCGGCCTACAAAGTTATTATTCAATGTTGCCAGTAATTGCTCTACAGTGATCAACTTTAACGACTCGATAGGTTTGGTTCGAGTGTGGGCAAAAACACATCTATTTATATAATATATAAACGAAGACATGGATTGTTTGATATATTATACAGCCAAAACTACAAGGACTAGGATTATGCACTAAAGTTCTTTTAATTATGTAAATGAGCACTAAAAAGGGATTTTTTGAAATGTATCCCTTGTAATAAAAAATACTTTCCTAGTACTTCATCATCATCATCATCATTTCAGCCGCAGGAAGGACATAGGCTTTTCCTAAGGTTTTCCAAAATGACTGGTTGGAAGCGGCCTGCGTCCAGCGTCTTCCTGCGACCTTGGTCAGGTCGTCCGACCACCTGGTACTTAACCTTTCCTAAAGTTATATGAGCTTTTTCCTGCATCTAACATATCGCTAGACCCTAAACATTGCTGCGGCTAATGACTGACAATGAATATTATACTCGTATCACGCTCCAGCCTAGAAAACCGACATCGCTCATTGTTGCCAGTTATTGCTCTGGGGTGATAAAGTAAGTCAATCGGATATTTTATTGGGGCCAACAAAATGCCTTTATGATACTTTTCTCGTTTAAAAATATAATATATATTACATACTCGTTTTCACCCGCGGCTCCGCTCGCTTTATTGGCAATCCCTCGGGTACAGTACTTTTCTCCGGGATGAAAAGTGCTTTTGTCCTTTTCCGTACTCAAGACAACGTGTATGCAAAATTTCATGAAAATCGATTCAGTAGCTTCAAAAATGACGAATATTCATACAAACTTGCAACCCCTCTTTTATCCCTACAGGAATGTAATTTTAAAAATCTAATAAATGCTTAATTATTTCCTACCAAATACATTAAACATTTTATGTACCGCACTTTAAAAATTACGAAGTTTAAATAATCCCTACCAACAATGATGTCAGCCGTGACTCTATTAATTATTATACTCTTGCGGTTACTCTTCCCAGTGGAGACAACGCATTTAATTTAGTATAGAGCAAGCAATGCAGCGCCTAATTACGTATTATGCTGCGCCGCAGACAGCACGCCTGGCCATCAATATTATATCACAGTCCGGCCCACAAATCCGATATCGCTCAGTATTGCCCGTAATTGCTCTACGGCGATCAAATCAATTTAGCCTCGTGCGTTATGCACGGCATCAGACCCTGAGCAAGCTATGCAGCGTCTAATTACGTATTATGCGGCGCCGCAGACAGCACGCCTGGCCATGAATATTATATCACAGTCCGGCCCACAAAGCCGATATCGCTCAGTATTGCCCGTAATTGCTCTACGGCGATCAAATCAATTTAGCCTCGTGCGTTATGCACGGCATCAGACCCTGAGCAAGCTATGCAGCGGTCTAATTACGTATTATGCGGCGCCGCAGACAGCACGCCTGGCCATGAATATTATATCATAGTCCGGCCCACAAAGCCGATATTGCTCAGTATTGCCCGTAATTGCTCTACGGCGATCAAATCAAACGATCGCGATAGTTTTTGTTCCGAGCCACCACATGGCGTAAATGACACTTTTCTAGTTTTGAATGTGAAAGGAATCATTTAGGTAATAGTTTCATAAGTGGTAAGTTTGGCTTTGCTCTTCATATTAGGAGAATTGTAGGTTAGAACTCCGTAGAGGAAAAAATACTTTGAATTATGAGTAAAATTAGATGTTACTAAATGTATAATGTACATAATATATAAAATACAATAATGTATAATAATACTCGTACAAACCAATACGTCTTTTCCCCTTGCGGGGTAGACAGAGCCCAGGTCTGTAAAACCTTAAGGGCACGTTTAGCATATTGGTTGGCTTGTAGGTGAGAACGAAATCATAATAGTGATTGGTTGCTAGCTACATCGCCTATTGACATGATTCGTGACGTCCATTCTGCCCATCTGCTCAGGAAGAGAAGCAGTTGGTACATTCTTTGTTTTTTTCTTTTCTCCTAGACCAGCGTGGAAGAAACTCGTAAAAAACCGATATACCAATAAACTATCTTTTCTGCACATAATTTATTTGCATAGTCGAAAAACATAAATAAGTATCTCAAATGTAACACAAACGGCTACTTAAATATACTTATAACAGTAGTTTGTTATATTTCTGTCAAGTTCTTACAATAAATCTGTACCAAAGCAGCAAGTATATCAAGCAAACACCATCTTTGTCTTGATTTCCAAAAGCCGCCCATGAATCTAACGTGCGAGTGCCCAAAGCGTTTACCAGAATGGAACTTTTACCGAGCATGGTTGCGGGCATAACTTTCGGCAATCATAGTGTCGACCCTACCTCTGTGAGCTGAAACTGTCGTATTTCCTCATAAGGGTGGAGAGAATGCCGTCATAATTCACGGTTAGTCGGCTCCCTAGCGTGTTGTAAAGATGCCCTTAACACTAGTCTTCATTTTCTAGTGGGAACACTGAGTTTGTCTAGCTTACATTTTTACGGTTACGGCGAATTTAAAGTTTTTGGTATTTATTTTAAAGTTCAAACTATTGCTGAAGCTAGAGGAGCTAGTTAACCGGGAATTTTATTGCATGTAAGCATTTTATTAGTTTACATTACTCATTGTTATACTCATATTAAAATAAGATATGGGAAAATACCACGGCAACCGGCAGTCGTTATGCGTACAAAGTCTTAAGGCTGCCCGCGTAGAATTTTTTTCCTAAATTTCTTTATTTTAATAACAGTATATTCAGAATAGCATTGTAAATGCATAAAAAGCACTTATAAAACTCATCGTTATATTTTATGAATTAATATACAACAAAGAGTTAGGCAACAAGTAAAAGCGCTTTTTAAATAATTATGAATATGTTTTGCTCTAAAATTCACGCAGCGTTCGTACCTAACGAAACTTATGTTGGGCAATGGACAGTAAGACACGGTGTCGGGTGTCGCCGAGGCAATAAAAGGAAACAAAATCGTTCCGTTCCACGGGATAAGTAAAGTGAAAGAAGATCGATGAAACTCAATAAGATTACAAAAACCGAACCGTTTTCGCAGCGTGTAAGATCGAGCAAATCGGGGTTACTCAAAAAGAATTCTACTAATGGAGCATCTGGAATAGCACGGGTCGTTACATTGGCCCACGTGGTGTGAGCGGCTAATAGCGCTGCTCTATTCCTCACTATTTGCCAGGTGCCTCTTTTCCCACGACTCCCCCCCTCTAAAGGTTATTGGGCCTGCTTTCACGCTTTTTATTGCCTGAACGCAGTTTGAACTCAATTATTTTTATGGTCGGGTAAATTGCTATTTTGTTGCTTTACCACGATTATCAGGACAAAATTAGTTCTGCGATTGATAGCATTTCCCTTTTTTGTTGTTTGCAAAAAGGCCTTTTGAATGTTGAAGGTCTCCCACATGAGGAAAATTGGTACGTATTTCGCACAATTTTTCAACAGTAACCATTTGCGTTAATATTTCAAATAATAAAATTGTGTTTAAGTTGCTACACAATTGAACGCCTATAGCGTATAAATTGTTGGAAAATACCCTTGAAAAGTTAGCCCTCTCGTGCGTGACATGTAAAAGGGCTGGGTTTTTAAAATTGTTTGCTACATGGCTCTTTGATATAAAGCTCTTTGGGTGTCACGGCGCAATCACGTACAGGACTCGACAACACTTTGTTCTTGTTAAATTTTTAGCGTAGTTACAAGACAACTGATGTTGCTGCTAGGAGCGCAAAATATTTTCTAATATAATACTTGGAAGAAACGTGTTGTGGATAAATTTCTGTAATTCTTGACGAAGCACATTGCGGATGCATTTCTGTAACTTTATTGATGAAATATATTGTGGATACTTTGAATTTTAATAAAAATGAGTATTAATTACTTTTTTCATTAAAACTAAAGTAAAATACTAACATTATTAATATGTGAAATACGGATCACTCCCGTCATGTTGGCCTACAGCTGACTTCATAAGTGAGTTACCCGTATTTTATTTAATTATAATAAATAACTAAAAATATAAAAAAACTAATCATATCAAAATCTGATATTAAGTAAGTGTAAGATGGACTTACTGGTTTGATAGAAATGGGGAAAAAAGAACATAGGAACATAGAATTTAGCAGTTGCTTTTCTCCCTTCGCAGATCGTGAAGCCGGTTTAGGGTTTGGGTGAAAATCTAAAAAGAACGTCTACTACGTCACTATTTACACGTTGAACGTGGCCTTTGGGTCTTATGACCTTGGCCTCTATCTGCTGCGCAGGGGTAAAGACGATAAGTTTCATTTGGGATTGCAAAAAGCATAAATGTAAAAGCAATTTCGTCTATTAGCTTTTCACGCCGTAACTAATGAACAGATCATCAGCAAGCGATCAACAGAGTCATTAATTTTTGTAGAGATGGATACATAGAGAAAATACAGGGTCACATTCCCGTGGGGTTTAAATTATCGCTAATAGAGACGCGAGCAAAATCTGGTATACAATAAAATTTTAGTAATAAACTCACCAAAGATCAAATCCACAAGCTCCAAAGTCACACAAAGGAAGATGGAGAGAGTCTGTAATGCTCGAAATTTCTTTGTGTGACAGAATACGGAATACTGAAATTCGGAGGCGCACCAAGTTATCAGCGCGTGTGATTGCAGAAAGGAAATGGAGGTGGGCAGGCCACGTTAGTCAAGGATCCGACGGAGTAGAAAGGCGTTAGAGTGGAGGGCGAGATTGGGCGGAGAGGTGTTAGTCGTCCACTAGCAAGATGGGTTGACGATATAGTTAAAGCATGCAGTAAAAATTGAATGTAAAGAGCCCAAGACATTGAGAAATGGCGTGTCAGTGAGGAGGCCTATACCAAACAGTAAGTTGATAAGGGCTGAAGAAGAAGAATAAACTTACAAGTTATACACAGCCATACTTTTTATTGTTTTTCAGGACTGTGAAATTCAGCCGTGCCTCATCCGAGTCACCTAGGCTACGCAGTTGGCGGCATCCGTCGCCTGCTGACGTTAATTAAAGAAAACACGCTTATTAACTTTGTGCTCCAAAATATTTATAGTTTCTCAGTAAGTATAAAAAACAAAACCTACCATAAGTTAAGCCTGTCTTATTCTTTTTTCCTTCTGTATTTCCCCAAAAAAACAGAGAAGTTATACGCAGCCCTACTTTTTATTGTCTTTGAATACTGCGTAACTCAGCCGTGCCTCGGCCGAGTCACCTAGGCCACGCAGTTGGCGGCGGCCAGCGCCTGATGACGTTAATCAAAGAAAATAAGCTAATTAACTTCGTGCTCCTAAATATTTACTGGATAAAGTTTTTCAGTATCACAACAAAACCTACCATAAGTTCTGCCTACGTAATTTTTTTCTTCGCCCTCCTATTTTTCTCCAAAAAACAGATAAAGTTATACGCAGCTATACTTTTTATTGTTTTGAGGCCTGCGTAATTCAGCCGTGCCTCGGCCGAGTCACCTGGGCCTCGCAGTTGGCGGCAGCCGGCGCCTGATGACGGTAATCAAAGAAAACACGCTAATTAACTTCGTGCTCCAAAATATTTCTTGCCGAGCGCGCACACCTCCGTTTTTACTTCTCAATTTAACTTTCATAATTTAACGCGGCCTGGGCACTTTATGCTGCCTTAAGGTATGTAACGTTTAAATCTTTACTAATCTTTATTTTCTTAATATTCCTGTAAACAAAAATTATAAATATGCTTTAAAATATTGAGAAATAAGATAAGGTTTTTGATTGATCCGTGCTTTAGTATATATTAGAATAGCATTGTGATGGAATAAAAATGTATTAAATATAGTAAATACTCACCACAGATCGTTAATACCTATATAAAGGCTTTTAGGTGTATGGCCAAAGTCAAAGCTATGTTTATCCTATATAGGATATTAAACTTAAGTGGTACCTATGTATGTAAATGATTGTTAATTAAATGACCTAAAACCGGTTGAACGGGTTGGATTAAATTTAATTCAGAGAAATTACTTTGTGTAATAAACATAGAGAATACTTCTTATTGCAGATTAGTTCGCGGGCAGAATCTTGTTAGGAAATCACCTTATTATATATCTAACTAGCTGATGCCCGCGACTTCGTCCGCGTGGACTTTATGACTCCGGCGTATTAATATACTTACCTTAATACGAACTGAACATACATATGAAAATACCTGTAACAGTGTTTTGCCATATAATTATGGCATTGCTTTGGCTATTTCTAAATACTGGAGTGATAAAGAAGAAGACTATAGCTAGCTCCAAGTGAGTCTACGCTACTTACTTCACCAAACTTTGAGGTAGGTATGGGCAGAGTGCACTCAACCTATATCGCACATCTCCAAAGGGCCTTCGGGAGGGACAGACCTCGGCTTTAGGTGGTGCCTGTGTGTTCAAGGCTTGGAGAGACAGCAAACTCTCATGTTTTGCCGTATGGACTGAAAAATACGTTGCCAAAAGGGAAACCGCTGGGCGGTCACCAGTAATATGCGCCAATCGTACTCTACGCATTCTATCCCAGAGGAGAGTGTGACTCTGTAAAATTGTCGATATAAAATTTGACATGGTAATGTATGAGATGTTTTAAATCTTCGATTTTTTAACTTAGCAAAAAATACTAATCAGGCTGAACAACTTTTGCTACAGCGTATTTATATTTCCTATAGTTTACCTTGACCATTATGGTTCTGCGTCAGGTGTTCCAAATCTTCAAATTAAATATTTCAACAAAAAATTCTGTTCAGGTAGGATCACTTTTGCTAAGGCGTCATTTATATATTTCTTATAGTTTACCTGGACCATTATGGTTCTGCAAGAGGTGTTCCAAATCTCAGATATTTTATACCTCAACAAAAACCGTTCATCAGGCTTAACAACTTTTACTAAGGCTCCACTTTTATATTTCTTATAGTTTAGCTGGACCATTATGATGCTGCAACAAGTGTTCCATTTTCCAAAATTATTTCTAGCCTTTAAGTTGCCCCGGTTTAATAGCTATATAGCAAAAAAAGTTTCATTCGAATCCGTCCAATATTTCCGGAGATAAACGTGATCATACATACACACAGACAGAAAGACAGACGGACAGACAAGCAGACAAGAAATTCTAAAAATTTTTTTTTGCTTTCTATTATTCTTTTTAAGTGTCCCTCTATCCATTTCAATCAAAAGTTCTAAATGTACAGACAAAATATTTTTACTGTTTTATTATATGTATAGATAAGGTTTGCTTGCGATTAAACTTATAAAGATCAGATACGAATGAACAAATTTATGTATAAAACTTAGCACTTACGTCTACAACTTAAAAGCAAAGCTGAATAAATGCTTTCACATAATGCGTATATTTATGTCTCAGACACATTTATTGCATTTATAGAAATATCTACATACAAATAACCAACCTACATAAATACACGACAGTAGATAAGCGACCTTTCCGCGTATCCCGAAATGCGGACTTCTCCCTCCAGGTAGGTGTTTGCTCTCAAATCAGTCGTTTAAATAAAACTGTTTCGTTTTTTTCCTCAGTCTCTGAAAATTCAATTCTCCCCGCTCTTGGAACGTTCGGCGACGTTTGTTTTACTCTTAGCAGGGATTTTTTCAGCAGGTAATGGCTGGACGTGAAATGTACAGGATTTTTCAGTGTTAAAATATAAGTTTTAAAAGATATATACGAAATTGCAGATATGGATTCTTTGAAAACCCTACGACACACTATTGATGTTTTCGATATAACCTATGTATTGTTTACAAGAATTGTTAGCAATGATTTCATTATCATTCAACATTGTTGGAACTGTTTTAGAAATTTAGAGTACTAAAGTTAATGTTAGTGTTAGGTATATGGTATTATCAAGCTAATTTGATAACGGAAAACAGGTGTCTTAGGGTTGTACTTCTTTAATTGAATACGAACTTCAAAACACGTGTTTAGTATATGGAATTGAAAAAAGGACTTAGAAAAACTTAAAAATTAATTTTAGGTTCTAGTAACGTATTCCATTATAAACTAATAACTTAATGTTGTATATTTAATAAAGCAATAGAAATTTTCTTAAAAATAATGGTTGTTTCGCAAGATTACTTACAAGTAAGGTGATCCATTGTAAGCCGAAGAAGATGGCATAAGATTATAAAGTTTCATTTGCAAGCCGTCAGATATAGGATTAGCTTGTATCTTGGCGCCTTGTACGCGCTGAAGCTATCACGCTACGATTGAGCTTTAGTTTTATAAGTTGTTTGTCAGTAAGTTTAACACTCATCAATGATATTAAATAGCATGTCACTTCTTCTTCTTCTTCATCAGATCTTAAGTCTCCACTACAGGAGCACGACCCTCTCTGTACTACCAGAGTCATATATTGGCCAAAGCAGTCAGAGGATTTGGCTTACACTCTCCACGCTGGCCTGATGGGTTGGAGAGGTCTCTTTGATGTTTATAAGCTTCTTTAGCTTGTGTTTCCTAAATCGCCTTCTACGACATCCACGGGAAGACTTGGAGTGGTCCTATTCTACTCTGCCGGATACCACACGGCATGTCACATAACGGAGCATTTGTGGTTATGCATTACGCTCGACTACTCAAGGTCAGCCCATTTTTATTTTATTTGTACTTCTTGTCAAAACGAGGCAATTTATAGAAGTAAAGTGCTCTTCGGAAATACTTACTTGCTTCTAAACAATGAAACTATTCATAATGAAACTTGTCTCGAATACAGGATTAGCTTGTATCTGGCGCTTAATACGCGCTGATTTTCAACTGTCACGCTGCGATTGAGTTTTTGTTTTATAAATTGTTTGCCAGTAAGTTGAACACTTCTTAATCACAATATATTTTTATTTTACTTGTATTTTTCGTCAAATGAGGCAAAGTATAAAAGTAAATTGCTCTTCGGAAATATATTTGCTTTACAAAAAAATAAACTATTTACAATGAAAATTGTCTCAAAAACAATATTTTCAATTTATGTTTACCTACTCTTTTAATTTTTTTAAAGGTAATTACTACATATAGCATAAATAAAGAAGCAATTAATAAGGGTTTTGCGCAAAATAAAGTCCTTTACTAAGAATTTCTTGAAGGTAATCGTGTTGATCCTTTGTAAGCCAAGAAAGATGGCTTGAGATTATTAAGGTTCATTTGCAAGCCCTCGGATACAGGATTAGCTTGTATCTGGCGCTTAATATGCGCCGATACTGTCACGCTGCGATTGAGTTTTTGTTTTACAAATTGTGTTTCAGTAAAACCATAATAAGCCACTTGCTACTTGTAAAACCCCAGGTCCCAAGGAGCTAATGGATACTATCAACACCATCTATTGACTAAATAAAAAACAACTCATTCTTTAAAAAACACCTTGACGGCCAACTTTAGAAATTAGAATACAAACTTCAACACTACCTGTATTAATAGAATGGAGTGTATAAATATTAGTCTGGAGACTTATCATGATGGTTTATTGACAGCCATACAAATCTTGACAAAATTAAACAAATATAATTGTGATATAGGTATATACGCAAGTATATTAAATAAGTTTATAGGCTACACTTTTTTAAAATAAACTATGCTGAGAGTAAATCCTAGTTTAAACACGTTTTCAGCTTGAGATAAATTACAAACATATTTTGTCCAACTTCTATTTCTATTTGTTGCCTTTAGTTTCGCAATGCAAGGCAAAGGCCCTTTCATAATTTCGGCTGTAAAGGTCTAAGACTTTTGAAATTCAATATTTCCGATAGGATTGAAGATTGATATTATATTGATTGATTATCCAACTTACGTTACTATTATTGTATTTGTATCGACGTAGTAGTCAATTGTTTTGACACACTCATCAAACTCTGCGTTAAACAAATGCTGTGATAACAACAAATAAAGTGAATACCTAAAGTGAGGATTTTGGTAATGAGTCAAGAATTCTCGGAGCTAAATCAATCCCCGTCATAAATCACCGTAATAGAATCAACGATGAGTCAATTTCCCCTGTTGAGAATTTGCAAACTGTATGTACCTGTCTACTTATTTACTGCGAAAAGATGGTTTTGTATGTGTAAAACACCAAACCACTTATGTGACTCGACATGAGAAAAAATATTTCTTCCTTTGGTAGATCTTGAATAACACATTTTGAAAATGTCACTTTTGTAGACAATTCGATTTTAGTTATCTTGGACGTAGTACCCTTCGCTTTGCCTATATTAAGTGAAAATATTTATAAAATTAAGTTAATGAATATACTTTATTTTCGATGATTGACATTTTAAACAAAGATACAGAAAACCTCATTACAGAAAAAAATGAAATAATTTCACAACAAGTAGGTGAAAAACTATGCTAGGTACATGTTTTTTTTACAATGACATCCAATATTAAAAACCCATCTCAGCACATAAATAAAAATGTGTGAAACATTCGCGCAAATATTCATAAACAAATAGATGCGAATTTGAGCCAAGAGTTGCTCAGGTTTATTAAATATCGCAAGCAAAGCCTGTACTGACGCTAAAGCAACTTAATAAACTTTCAGTTTAAATAATGTTTTTCATCTCCTCTTGTCGTCGCAACAAATTGCTTCATTTTTAGCTCAGAGGCATTAACAATGAAATTTATCACCTGCGTATGGGGTGCCTGTTGCTACCGTTTATAACGCCTTTATTATATATACTATAACTTTCTGTCTTCGGAGGCGCGCTCATAAATTTTAAATGATTCGTTCATTAACGCCTACTGAGTGTCGTTAAAAATGATCTCTTAATAGTAATGGAAACGCCAAGACCTGTTCTTCATATATTGAAGAGCAGATTCTTACAGAAACATACGGGATACACAGAGAAAAGCTAATTTGGTGGAAATTCATGCCAAGCATATAGTGAGAAGAAGGAAGAATGAAAAGCGTATTTATTTTTATCATAAATTATAGTCTTGAAGATATACATAAATCAGTGAGTAAATTTATTTGGCAAATGGAAAAGAACTTTATAACTGTTCAGGTATTTTGCTCTACGTAATTCTATTAGACTGCCTACGATAGGACCGCCGAGCCGATATTTAAAAGAATAATCTATCCGTAAAAATCTCAAACTAAGACCCAACTTAAAACTAACTAAAGTATCTAATCGCACTAGAGTATTACTATCACAAAAAGAGCGCCAACTTTTAATTCTTCTTTACAAAATAAACAAATTAAAAGTACACCATAGTTATTCGGCGGGGCGACTTCATTAGAAAAGTTTGTTACCCTCAAAGCCTAAGCTCCCACTGGTATTAATAAAGTTTTGTTACGAAGCCGGCCGGGAAAAGAAACGTGTTAATTATCTAAGTCGGGCTCGGCCATCTGTCACGTGGAAGTCCGGACTCGCGCCGCATCCGGCTATTGGATATGATTCCCGTGAATGCCCGCTGGTCAGTCTGTAATCCGAGATGGATCGACGATCCGTTTGTAAATAAAAAGTAGTTGTGTTTTTAATGTGGAAATTTTTAGGAGAAAAGTTTTAGTTTTTAGAGGATTATATAAGGAGTTGGGGCTAAGCCATCTGTCACGTGGAAGTCCGGACTCACGCCGCATTCGGTTATTGGATATGATTCCCGTGAATGCCCGCTAGTCAGTCGATAATCCAAGATGGATGGACGATCCGTTTGTAAATAAAAAGTAGTTGTGTTTTTAATGTGGAAATTTTAAGGAGAATAGTTTTAGTGTCACCGTGTGGTTCCCGGCAGAGTAGAATAGGACCACTCCAAGTCATCTTGTGGATGTCGTAAAAGGCGACTAAGGAAACACAAGTTAAACAAAGCTTATTAACATCAAAGAGACCTCTCCAACCCGTCTGGCCAGCGTGGAGAGTGTAGGCCAAATCCTCTGACTACTCAGGCTAGTATATGGCTCCGGTAGTACAGAGAGCGTCGTGCTCCTGCAGTGGAGACAAGAAAGACCTGATGATGATGATGATGATGATGAGTTTTAGTTTTTAGAGGATTATATAAGGAGTTGGGGCTCAGCCATCTGTCACGTGGAAGTCCGGACTCACGCCGCATTCGGTTATTGGATATGATTCCCGTGAATGCCCGCTGGTCAGTCAGTAATCCAAGATGGATGGACGATCCGTTTGTAAATAAAAAGTAGTTGTGTTTTTAATGTGGAAAATTTTAAGAGAAAAGTTTTTATTTTTAGAGGATTACATAAGGAGTCGGGGCTCGGCCATCTCTCACGGGGAAGTCCGGTCTCCCACTGCATCTAGCTATTGGATATGCTTGCCGGGAATGCCGGCTGGTCAGTCAGTAATCCGAGATGGATGGACGATCCGTTTGTAAATATAAAATAGTTGTATGCTCTTAATGTGGAAAATTTTAAGAGAAACGTGAAGTTGTTAAAGGAAGTTTTTTTTTAAGTTTTTAGTTTTTAAAGGATTACATAAGGAGTCGGGCTCGGCCATTTGAAGTGAGGTAAATTGGGGCCAAATTACAAAGCCTTCAATGTCTGTCCATACGTTTGTCACAGTGTACTATCTACTGAACCGTAATAGTTAAAGACTTAAAATTACACGGAATGTGTATATCTATATTCGGTGTAACAACAACTACTTAATTAAAATAAAATATCATTTTAAATAATGAGGTTCCAGTACAAGGAATGTGTTTTTGTTTTGTATTTTTTTTTTGCTAGTTTTAGTTCATTTTGGTAATTACTTTCAAAGCAATTATGTGTTATTTTGTTAATTAGTATATTGCCTACTCTAGTTACAAATTCTAGTACCAATATGTTGGCATAATCAAACGATTTGTCTTCTAGGCCTTTGTTGACTATGTAATAACATTAATGCCCCACCGTGACACAGAGCTGAACAAACGATATAAAGCCGTCCCATCGCGTAACAAATCTGTCGTTATGTATCAAGATGTGCCGGTAATTCGCAGGAAATTCACCGTAACATTCACGTCACACATTTCAGATGTCAAGCATAGTGGGGTGTCAAAATCTGAGCAAATGTGTTTATGCAAATTATTATCTCCATTAACATCGCCTTCCCCAGCGCCGCCAGCATGTGTTTGAATAAATATGTGTTGTGACTTCAGCGTGTCGATAAATCCTCTTTGCACGTTCTTAGCAGTTAATCTTTTAAATGTCACAATCTTATTTTCTGATATGTACATCTCGCTTTTTCATTTTACTAACAAACTTATTAAGAACTCAGTTTCTCATTTGAAAATTCTCATATAGGTATTTGTAGTATGTTTGTGCTTTATTTGTGAAGACTTAACATTTAAACTAAACATAAAAAATGTTGATTCAGAAAGTAAAAACAAAGAGTAGTAAAAAGAAAACTAAATGAAAACGAACGCTAAGATGCAGTATTAAAAAGAGAGTTAGCGAATAATGAATTTACTAAGACAGTAATAGCAATTCATTTTAATGGAACCAGTTCAGAAATAGGTACACACGGCCAGTTTGCGGCAGAATGGCCAGAGTTGGACAGTTCGCCACATTAGGGAGCTTTATGTCCTCGCTGAATGGGCTACGTGACTCCAATGTCTTACTTACGTACGTCACGTTCTAGTCTCCTCTTGATTTGTTGATTCCACTAAACACTGTATCGAATTCTGGATCTCAGTATACGTGCTATTTACACAATACTGTTTGTGACTTAGATAAAAGCTTTTATGCTGTAAAAGTCACATCACTAATACAAATTTTGGTACCTTTTTCGAGATTAGATTAGATAATTTAGTTTCATTGTCACGTCCAGCCGTTTCAACGTACCTATACCTTAATTGTTTCAAATTATCAAATAGATACAAAACATGTCATGATTCCTACATTATTAGTATGAAGTAATATCGATATATAATTTTCAATACATTTGCTAATAATACGATTCTTATGACATCGAAATCTGTATTGTTAAGATGTATTTACGGCAATAGTGCTTTTTACTTTACACCAAAAACAAATTACAACCGCTTAATAGCCCAATGCCACAGATGCAAAATTTAAACTTCTTCATAGAATCCGGGCAAAGAGTTTCAAGTTCAGCATGAAAACTTTATCTGATTCGTGAGATGTGATTTTTTAATCGACTTTGAAAAGGAGAAGGTTATCAATGTACTTTTTTGGAGAAAATAAACCTGATTTAATGTACCTGATTGTTATTAATCTATTTTTACAAACTGCTTTAGTTCCTAAGTTTTATAAATTCCTTATTTGCTCAACTGCAAACTTGTCTTAGTTTATGGTAATCACAAATGTATTGAAAAACGTCGTATGATACTCGTACCGTAAGCTGTTTATTATAGTCATCGGTTTATTTTAAGCACTCGGCTTTGCCTCGTGCCTATAAACATTTAAACACCTCGACTATAATATCCAGCTTACCGTACTTGTATCATAATGTACTATTATAATCACATGTATTGCGTCTATTTTATATCCTCATTTTAATTATATTTGTATTTTACAAAAATATACAAATTAAGGCAAGTAAAGACCATAAAGCGAACTCAAGTTTCCTACCAAAAAGATGCCTACTTACCACATCAGTTTAAAATGTTCAAGACTCAACATACTGTGTCAAGAATCTTGAGCATTTAATTTGAGGATCCGATATTTTTTTAAGTTAATTGTGAATATTTTAACTTTAACTGCAGTTATAGGTATAATCTATCTTGCTTTTTGTTTTATATTTCAAAAACAAAACGATCTTTTTACCCCAAACTATTTACGGAATAACTAAACATTTCACGAAAACACTATTGTAGCAACAATTTGTCAAAACATCCCGCCTGAGATTCGCGGCATAGCTGACATAGAGCGAGGCGCGGAGCTGACCGCGCGTCATCCCGGACATCAAATCTACATTGCTGGCATATTTGCGGGCCCAGAGAAGTACTTGGCACGGCTATGGCCGCCATCTCGAGCCGTGTTGAGGCATGTCTTGAGAATTGACTAGGTAGTTTAGTTAACTATGAATTCTCTTGTAACAACTATATCAATTTAACTATGAAATATCTTGACTGGCAAATTATTATAGGCAGGAAACTATACTGCCTAGGCAAAGGCTAGTATGCCAGGCAAAAAAATATATTTTAGGAACATAAAAAATGCACCATTGTAATGAGTATTTAGAAACGGATTTATAATTCATATTTCACAAATAAAAAAAAACACGGTAATTACTATTGTAGCAATATTAGTGGCATAGCTGACAGAGCTAGGAGTGGAGCTGACCGCGCGTCATCCCGGACATCAAATCTACATTGCTGGCATATTTGCGGAGCCAGTGAACCACTTGACGCGGCTATGGCCGACATCTCGAGCCGTGTTGAGGCATGTCTTGAGAATTGACTAGGTAGTTTAGTTAACTATGAATTCTCCTGTACCAACTATATCAATTTAACTATGAAATATCTTGACTGGCAAATTATTATAGGCAGGAAACTATACTGCCTAGGCAAAGGCTAGTATGCCAGGCTAAAAAAAATATTTTAGGAACATAAAAATGCATCATTGTAATGAGTATTTAGAAACGGATTTATAATTCATATTTCACAAATAAAAAAAAACTCGGTAATTACTATTGTAGCAATATTAGTGGCTTAGCTGACAGAGCGAGGAGCGGAGCTGACCGCGCGTCATCCCGGACATCAAATCTACATTGCTGGCATATTTGCGGAGCCAGTGAACCACTTGACGCGGCTATGGCCGACATCTCGAGCCGTGTTGAGGCATGTCTTGAGAATTGACTAGGTAGTTTAGTTAACTATGAATTCTCTTGTAACTACTGCACCAATTTATCTATGGAATATGTTCCATCGCACAACGTTAGAATAATTTATTGCGTTTGACTGGCAGAGTATTTGTAGGCAGAAAAGTATCCTGCCTAAAATTATATGCCAGTCAAAAGGAGTAACATTTAAGGAATATAAGAAAATGTAACATTGTAATGGGTACTTTAAATACGGGATTATACCTCATCTATTTCAAAATTATATAAAAATTCACGGTTATTACTATTGTAGCAATATTTTGTCACCACCTTCCTGAGAAAGCAGGTTGGGACAAAATATTGCTTAGTGACACAGCTGACTTAGAGCATCGTACCACATCATATTAATACATCAAATCTACATTGCACATATTATTTGCGGGCCCGGAGAACACACTTAGCGTCGCTATGGCCGACATCTTGAACCATGTTGAGGCATGTCCTGAGAACGAGGTGATTCACTTATCTATGCTTTCTCTTAAACGTACTTTTGCAGGCACATTACTTACATATTAAGAACTTGCGAATATGCTAATGTAGTGACGAATATCTGAATTAAGCATTTTTGAATAATTAACTTCTTTGAAATTGCCTGCCTGACACTAACCCTCCTTGGGTAGGATGTTTCTATGTCCTTACTTATACAAAATAAATAAATCACAGAAGAACAATAATAAAAATCAAAATTAAAGCAAAAATAGAGCAAGCAATGCACTGAAGTACGTACCACTTATTTCATGTTTTCAAAAAAAATATTTAATTCACTTTTCTTAAAAAAAGTTACACTGACTTACAAATACTAACTTTAATCATTTTTAGTGAAAATAGTTGCGAAAATACAACCATTTGAACTATCAACGTATATTTTAGAAAATTTTTTTGCAACGTTCGGAATTTTCGTAAAATCCCAATAGTCCTTTAAAATACCCTATAAACCTACCTTTTTAGGTCGGGGGTCACAATCAATAGGGATCTTAAGAAAAGCGTCACGTCCGTCACAAACGGCATTTGGTCTCACCTCACCTTGCCTTGGGAGATCCCAACTCAAACGGTTATTTTGAGATTAACATGAACTGCAGTCTTACTGGCGCTTAAAATTAAGTAGGTTACTTTGTATTTTTTATTTATAATTTTACCACAGCTATAAACATTTAATATTAGGCATATAAATCATATCTAATTAAGTTTTCAATATTTAGTTATTATTCTATTGATAGTAAACATGCAAGAAAAGAAACGTGCATCCAACTAGCACATCAATATATGTACGATAAAATAGTCTGAATTCATAATTGTTTTTCATACATTGAGGGAAGAATCTCAAATAGGATATTCTAAATATATGACAGGAGAACAGTGTACCTTGAGTGTACTCAGCTGGTGCACTTTGAATCCAGGGTCTGTTTTCCAGCAGTCTCTACTCCACTTCACTGTCTTCAGCATTCTTGGTTATGTATGAGATTTCGTGCAACTGATTTTGCTATTTTAGTCCCCGATTTATTAAACCAACAAACTTAATACACGATAAACCTGATGTTAAATAAATTTATCATTAATGTTCAAACATGATGTCACACTTAACTGCCCGCCTAATATTTGCTCCATAATAGCAGCATAATATGCTGATATACATAAACGTATACCACAATCGACTGCAAATGGTACGGTCCTTATCCGTTACGGTATCAACTAATGCTACAAGCGATTGGGTATAAAATAACACTAATCAAACAACTATGTTGCTGGATACGTACTCATTACGGGTATTCAATTAAAAAAATAAGTAGGCAAGCGAAAAATTTAACTCATAAAAATATGATTATACCGCTTAACTCTTATCTACGGCTATTTATGTAATAATCAAACTTTGTTAGTAGTTCCTTTTTAGGGTTCCGTAGTAAACAAGGAACCCTTATAGTTTCGCCATGTGTCTGTCTGTCTGTCTGTCCGTCCGCGGTTTTACTCAGAGACTATAAGTACTAGAAAACTTTAATTTGGTATATGTATGTATATTAATCATGGCAAAAAAGTGTTAGAAAAAAATCTTGAAAAAAATTTTTAGCTCCCATACAAGTAAAGTGGGGGAGTAATTTTTTTTTCTCTATTTACCCATCGTGTGGGGTATCGTTAAATAGGTCTTCAAAAAATATTATGAGGTTCAGAATACCATTTTTCGATTTAGGGATCCGTTTATGAAATATTTGGTTTTAAAGTGCCAATTTTTGTTAGACGTAATTGTCCCCCCCTCTATCTGCTAACGGTTATATATGGATACATGAAAAAAATTACAGCCGTAGTATATATACTGTAGTTTTAAAGAAAACTATCAGAGCTAAGTACTAAGTGCAAACTATAAAGTTATAGGCAACCAACTCATAAAATGTACTGGAAAATGTAAAATTGCATACAATTTTCATTGTTAGATGTTTTTAGTCGTTAAACTGTGAGGTGCGAGTGTGAATAGTGTGAACTTAAAGTTATCATTCACAACTACGGAACTCATACTGCGCTTGGCCCGACACGCACTTGGCCGGTTTTTCTATTCTATATCTGTACCTTTAAGGAGTTCTACTAACAAAATCTTAAGTAAAAAAAAAACTTAAATTTATAATTACTTACTTATTGGCATACTGAATATGATGTCGTTTATTTTTTGTGTGTGTCAGTGGCCAACACTGGTAATAGATAAAGGCCTAAAGGCATCTGATATTATATGTAATACTCTCTGTACAGTCTACAGATCATAACCCCAAAAGTCACCAACGATCTCTCAACCCTATCAATAAATACTTTTACCAGCAATTGCCAATACTACAATCCTGCATAACTTTGATCGCTTTAGGATATTAACACTTTCTACACTTTTTTATGATATAGGACAGCAAATAAGCAGCCTGGTTACCTGATTGTATTGTGAGTAATCACCATTTCCCGTAAACTGATAACAGTAGTGCCATTACCTGGCATATATGAAGCAACTTTTTCAATATTTACCTCATGTACATAGGTATTGTCTTTTAAATCCGCAAAGCGTGGCGAACCTAAGCCGAAGCGAATTGGGAACAAACTCCGCAAATGGCAATATTGGAACCGCTATAGTATGCAGAGGATCCGCCGGCCATATTGATAAATCCTCACAATCGTTCGGCTTTGCTATCGGATGCAAGACGCAACTGCTATTACATTCTCTTTTGCGGGATTACCAATTGCAAGGCTTGGAGGAAAGTTTGATTGGCTCCGTATTAGATTTCGTATTGGAGCTGGTATGCGTATTTTTTCTACTTTATTTGCATATTCATAGCGATTAGTGGTGACTGATTTAATAAAGTGAAATATATTGTATAAATATTGATTTTCACATGATTTGTTAAGAGCAGAAAAACAGCAATATTCACATGTAAATTATTAGATATATAGAGAAACTGATTTTTAACATAATACATGCTTAACACATCTTTAATCAGGGCCGCAGGTCTTAAGATCAAAAGGCTTCGTTTAGTGTATTGGTAGAGTGACTAACTAAATTAATAAATATTTCAACTTCCTATAAAAATTGAACTAGTTGATTGCTACATTAGTATCGGAAGTTCAATTTTTTTGGCAATTCTCACATTTTTTTCTTGCTAGTTAATATGCAATAAAGGGATAATGATTGCAACAGAAAATATTGCCTAGTTGTTTCATATCTGTCTGTGTCACATTTAACAGTTTATAATGTGTTAGAGCGTAAAACCACATATTAATAATAGTAATAATAGTTCCTACGTACCTAAAAAAGCATGTTTACTCAGTGCGACGACTAAAATAAAGATACTTACAAAACTATTCACCGCGTAAAGAATGCTCAAACTTTACATTAGAGTGTTAAAAGCTGTTTTGAACTTACAACCCTAAGCGCCTTCTTTCTCAGGAGCAAAAAAGCTGCGGACTTTTAAAAACAGGAAGCCAACACTTCAACTTCACACTAGTTAAGTGGAAAGTTAGCAGTCTCAGTTTTATTTTTATTTATGAACAGTTTAGTAGTTAGAATAACGTTCACTTAACACTTTAGATGGCGCATCAAAATAAAATTCTGGCTTCAATAAAAACATTTTATTAATTAAATAATTAACATCATGAACCGATAAACTTTCTAGGTCCTTTAAAATTTATGTCAGGACTGTTTAGTGAGAAGAACAATAATATTATAATGTTTGTATATTAAAACAAAATAAACAAAATTTACAAAGAGTTATAAATTTCAAAACTTAAAGTTACAAGTATTCGAATAGAAGTAAACATCAATTGTTCTTACCAAATGCTCGAACTAAGAAATTACGTTTGAGGGAGCTCAACTCTTTAATAACCTACCGATAGACATTAGAGCAGCTAAGAGTTTCAATATTTTCAAAAAGAGGCTTAGAATATACCTCATTGAAAATGTATAAATTTATTAACCGATATACTAATTTAACTGATTTGAAATGAAGCTGAATATCATAAATACATAATGAAATAATACATATGATTTGAAATATGAATAATTAAATATGTTCCCACTTTTGTGAATATTATAATTGATAATTTATTCAATATAATACAAACAATTTACTAATACCTATAAGTAATTATAATAATTGTGGATTATTATTTATTACGAATTTAAATCTCATTTAAGTGAACAATGTGTTCTTATGAGAAATAAATGCTTTAAACCTATATATACTTTTTAACGTCTAACCATACCTACTCCAAATTATCTCAAGAATATGAAACCAGACATGTCTCGTACATTCATGGATTCGTACTATACTAATATTATAAAGACGAAAGTAACTCTGTCTTCTTTTCTGTCTGTTGCCTTTTCATGAATCATCATCATTTCAATCACTGAATCGATTAAGATGAAACTTAGTAGGTTTGGAGATAGAAGCCCGAAAAGGACAAAAAATGGGCATCACCCCTAAACAAGGTGCTACATATTTCCGTGCTACATATATATATAATATCTGTATTTAGGCAGGCAGAGAAGCGAGCGAGAGGTAGTAATTATCTGAATCTCCTAATTCTGATTTTAAATATCGTATGTAAAGTTTTTTTTGTTTATGTAATTGAAATTTAATCAAAATTAATTGGTTACTATATGTATTGTAAATTGATTGGTTACAAACAAAGCAGTTTTTCGAATATGATGCGCAAAATAACAAATCGAACAGTAAAAGAAAAAAAAATAATGTTTTGTTAGCTTTATAAATGTGGTTATAATGTCATCAGTAATGTTGATAGTGGCAGGAGGCTACCGCATTAGTACTCGTTAATGACGGTTCCATCCGAAAAGTTGGTAACTTGCGGAATCTATCGGCGACCGGGCTTCTTTATGAGCCCCATTACCATCGCCCCTGCGTCTCCGATAAAACGTGTTCGCCTCACTTTTAACAGCCACTTCTGAAAGTTTAAAGAGCCTATGAAATCTATTATATTCAATTTGCTTGCCGAAAATTTGTTTTCTATTGGAGTATCTTAAGTTTATGCATGTTTTAAAATACATGTCATAGAGTTCCATATAAATCAGAGATAGAAAAGAATTTTGGCTTAATAAACTTTTTTCATGGATTATAATTGATCTCCTTCGCTCAAGACAAAAGACACAAAGTGTAGTGTAATCCAACGTGAAAATGCAGTCACACTGGCCCGTTTTTAGTGTTAGCAAACAACCATTCGTTTTTTTTAGAAATGCTTTTATTAATCATTGATTTAGGTCGTCGTAATTTTTTTTCGAATAAATATAATGATATAGCAATATCTATGGTTATTGATAAAAGAGACTAAATTGTAGATTTATGTATTAAAGGTATTTTTACCTATTTATATTATTTATGGTAAATTTATTTCATACTAGCTGTTACTCGCGACTTCGCCCGCGTGATATATAGCCTATATTCTTTTCAGTACCCTAACCTATGTGTATGCAAAATTTCATGATGGTCGGTTTAGTAGATACGGCGGGAAAGCGTAACAAACAAACAAACAAACAAACTCACTTTCACATTTATAATATTAGTTAGGAAGTTAGGATTAGGATAGGATTAGGATTTCACAAAGATTTCGTAAAGAAAAATTACTCGCTCTGTTGGAATAGTTGCACTTAATTTTGTAAGACGTTATATTTTCAGTTCAAATAAAACATCTACAAATGTTGGACACAATTTTTCGCTCGGAGCTCATTTCCGTATTCTGTGAGATAAGAGTTGGATGTCTTTTTATGTGATTGTATATTTTGCACATTTTCTTATTGGTATCAATAAATATCATTTATGTTTTGTCAAACAAAAAATTGCTAGTTTTCATTGAAATCCAATATTATAAGTTCAGTAGTTGCACTTTATTTTGTAAGGCTCTATATTTTCAGTTCAAATAAAACATTTACAAATGTTGGACACAATTTTTCGCTCGGAGCCCATTTCCGTATTCTGCGAGGCAAAGAACATCCGTCCGCTTTGATTCTGTGAACGTATTAGCATTGGATTTGAATAGAACAAACAAAGGGATTGTTCAAGACAGTGTGCTTTCGTAGGCGATTGTAAATTCAGCGTATCGTAAAAATCCGGACTCGACTCACTGCGACTAACGAAATCAAAGTTACTACCTAAACATACAGAGTTGGATGTCTTTTTATGTGATTGTGTATTCTGCACATTTTTTGATATCAATTAATATTATCTACTAGCTGAACCCGCGACTTTGTCAGCGTAGAAAAATGTAACCTATGCCTTTGTTTTATAGACTATATGTATACCAAATTTAATTTAAATCGGTAGTTTTAGCATGAAAGTGAGATAATCAGACGGAGTTGCTTTCGCATTTATAATATTGGTACGGATTTGTCTCAAACAAAACATGATCAAATAATATATTATTCAGCAGTTTCCTGCAGCTTCGTTTGTGTTTGTTATTTATTATGACATAAGGTATATACAATTTAGTCAAAGTATGTTCTTTTTGAAGGAATATCTCTGAGGAAAATGCAATACAAATCTGGTAGTATTTTCTATGCTTTGAGTTACAGTCATACAAATAAATATGAGTAACTTTTTTTTCTAAGGCATACAATTTCCATTGTTTCCGTTAATGAACATTTGGAGATATTCAATTATGTTAGATCCAAGTAAAAGAAAAAAATCATTAAAAGTTCTATTCCGTACGAAGTTTAAAGACCGCGCTTAGTTTTAAAGTGTAAGCAGACGTAATAAAATTTAAAAGAACATCGGAGAGCGATTTCCTCTTGCTCCGGCCAATCGAGCTTCAACACGTTTATGCATTTAACGTCGATTTTTTCAGCATTGGAAATGTAGAATCTTTAGTTTTTATAATTGAAGTAGAAAGCTATTGTTTCAGTTGTCACTATCTAATCATTTATTGATTTTAGTAGTATTTGATAAATTAGAATCTTTTTTTTAAGTTTCAAATATTTATTTTACTACATCTACAAAATCTATATAAAATACTTTTAATATGGTTTTATCGCATTTATTACATTATTTATACACCTAACGTTGCGGAAACACTTGAAAACCTTATCAATGAAATTACTCATCAAATAACTATTACACTCTAATAAAAACGTAGATGTCTATTTATTTCTAAAATTTTACCAAAGCCATTTTTATAAAGTCTATTCAATAACACGACTAGATTGGGGTTTTAAAAAATACTCAGCTATAATTTAGTTTACCTGTGATTACAACAGAGTCGCAATAACGTTTGATTTATCGCTAATTAAATTATAAGGCCGCGTCTAGACAGACGGGTCGGAGGGCGCGCGTGATCCGCCTGCGAATCAGCCGAGCCTCACTGAACTAGATATTGCCCGTATGTTGTGGAGACGGTCGTTAACGATCACATTAGTTGCTACGGTATGAACTCTTAGCTAATAAAGTATAACTATGGATTACGTGGATTAAGTTAATGTATGTTTTCGCGAACATGCCCTGGACAAACTCAATGATTATTAGCTTTTTGATAATCCTTAAGTCTTTGCAAAAGAAGACAGATACATTCCAAGGATGCTTTGTAAGGCTATTGGAATGTAAAAAATATCATAATTTTAATAAAGGGAGAAGATGGTTGTCACTTACCACACGCTTGAATACCGTGTACATAATGTTAGGTGTTTAAATAATGTAATAAACGCGATTAAACCGTGTTAAAAGCTTTTGTTAAATTACTTCTTTTTATTTTTTGTAGACTCGCGCGAAAATAAAATTATTATTTTGAGGGCTATTCAAAGACAAGCGCTTCAAATTGTAAGAGTTACTTAAAATAGTTTGTTCTTTTTTATTCCTTATACTTTACAAATAAAAAAACTTCAAGAATGTAAATCATATAAGCCTTAGTAAATAACCTGAAGTACTTTTGGAATCTATTTGTAAAGTATAAGAAATAAAATTATTGGCGTCGCTAGTGTGCCTAGTGTGGGGCCTTAAGGTAGGATAAAACCTCGATATTGAAACGAATGGATAAGAAATAAATCATCGAACAGGGCAATAAACGCTTGGCATGTAATAGGTAATATATGTCAACTTAGCACTCGCACACAGATAATGAGCAAAGCCTATCGCACAATCTGTTAGTGCACCTGACGGCGTATGACGTCTCTTTGTAAGCCCGTGTCGCTCTAAAGAGCATTATGCTGAGCCGGCCAATCTCTACCCTTGTGTATTTGATATGGACAGTGCCTCATATATCTGCACCTTTTGGGCAAACTACGATTCGTGTTGTTATCCCACAAAATTATAGAGGCCTCATATTGGCAGTACAGCAAATCATTTTAACAATTTGTCAATATAATACTAGTGGCGTTATACTTATTATATATTTTTTATTGGTGATCTGAATAAAAACTTCGATACAGCTGTTTCATGAATAACTTTTGGGACTATTAAAATCGCAAACGGGGCCATAAATGCTTAGCGGGCTTGTAATGGGTAATCCCATGTCAATTAAGACAATGAGCAAAGCCTATCACAGTCTATTAATGCACCTGACGTCACACACCGTGACGTCTTTTTGTATGCCAGTGTCTCTCTAAAGAGCATTATGCTGAGCCAGCCAATCTCCAGCCCTATGAAACTGATACGGACAGAACCTCAAATATCTGCACCTATTAGGGCAAACTACGATTAATTAACTAGGTAAATATATACTTACCGAAGACTTAAAATAGTGGAAGTGCGTTTCAGGAGCATTCGATCCGTAATAATAATTATCATCCCACACAAATTGGAGACGTCTCATATAGGCAGTGTAGCAAAATATATTTATGATTTGTGTAATGGCGTTATATTATGAAAAATTTCATTAGTCTTTGCCACTCACATTTCCTCAAGTCTCTATAAACATCAATCTAAATCAAAAAGTCGCTACAGCTCTTTCATAAATAAAACTCAATGGACAATTAATATTAATATCGCAAATAGGGCCATAAATGCTTAGCGACCTTGTAATGGGTAATCCCATGTCAACTAAGACAATGAGCAAAGCCTATCACAGTCTATTAATGCACCTGACGGCGTGTGACGTCTCTTTGTATGCTCGTGTCTCTCTAAAGAGCATTATGGTGAGCCAGCCATTAACTAGCCTCCATAATCCTTCTCTGATACGAAAGGTTGCTCAAACAACAGCATCTATTGACAAAAAATAGGGGTGTAAGTAATAAGTTTTAAAATAAGTCTATCTAACTCTGTCTATGGCGTTGCAGCCACCTTACGGATATAAGAATCTTGAATAGTTAAAAATATAATAAAAATTGTTACTAGCTATACGTAGATATAGCTGAGCAGGCAAGAAAAAATTAAGAAAAAAGTACATATATGAGATTGGACGTTGATTTTGGGCTTAGATTCCAATTCGTTACAGTTATTGAAGTACCAATCCAGCTTATCCCATGTCATCAGGTCGAGGTCGATTTTTATCTATTTTCGTCGACTTTTTTATATATATATATATAAGCAATGTATGACATGAATTGTTAAAAAACCGTATTATTTATTAGTTATCGATCATAGTTTAAATATTATCATAAAAAATATGCCAGTGTTATTCAAGGTACCTGATATAAGGCCTCCGGCGATACACTATTTCTCCAAATCTACTCAGATATTTAGGGGTTATGGTGGAAAAAAACACTCACATAAATACATGGACTCTAAAACATTACAGTAATTTTTGGGACTGTCGTATAAAAATAGTCTGATACATGTTTGTAGGCTTGATCGTTTCATTTTAGATATCGTTCCAGTATGCGTATATTTTTGCAGCGATTGACCATAAATTTACTAATGCTCAAATAACCCAATTGTCCAAATTGCTACGGTAATGTACACCAATTATCATGATGTTGATAAAGTGCGTGCTTGTAAACCTATTTTCAATTATACACAAATAATTAAAGCTCATTTCGGTTGTGTCAGAATCAACAACAGAGTAATTATTAAACAATTTGTAGCGAGAATCAGAGCCGAGTTAAATATTTAGTTAGTGAATTGGTCTGTAAAAGACAATATAAGGGATAAAGGAAGTGCCGTCAGCGACGTGAACAAGTTTACACTTAGTTAATTAAAAGATTACACACGAATGGGTAATTAACGGCGGATTTCTCCCATCCGGTACGCAGCGTCGGCAAATCCGTGTAGCAAGTATATTTTACATGTGCTTACATTGCTAGTCTGCCTTTGTAGTACCCTTCTCGGCAGGTAAACATATGTTCACGAGATAGTACGATGGGGGAGCGTAGGGCGAATTGCGTTACCTCCGGAAATTATTTTTTGAAATTTCTACGATTTATAGTGTTATTCGCGGCTCCGCCCACATGATAGCCTGTGTCCTTCTCAGTACCCTAACCTATGTGTATGCTTTTCATGATGGTCGGTTCAGTAGACAGGGCTTGAAAGCGTAACAAACAAACAAACTCACTTTCGCATTTATAATATTAGGAGTTAAGATACATGCCCGGGCGCAGCCTGGGAGGACTGCTAGTCTGGGATAAAACTAACGCATAACATGCTGGTAATTAAGGGCACAAACGTTATGAGGTCCCATGAAGTTGTAGTGGATTAGATCCTTACACTTCCACTTGATCCCCTTGAGTGAGTGGTGAGGGCCCTCGATTAATCCAACAAAAAAAAGTTAGATACCTATTATGGATACATACGAAATGGATGTTTCGACAATAAAACATCGCAGTATGCGAACAGCTCTCTGAGAAATTAGAATAGATCAAAGGACATGAAAATCAATAATCTAAAGAGCCGGAAACATTCAATTGATCGGTTGCGAAAGGGATTGGGGTTTTTGTTGGGTTTTAATTTAAAGTTGCTTTGCTTTTACAAAGCTGTAATGGCGATTTACACAATGATTATATAAGTCCTAGAGTTGGTAGGTAGATAGGTGCCTATATCTTTTGCTTGAATTTTTATACTCTAGTACTCTTCCCAAGTACTTTTTTCAGTTTGTCCATTTAATGAGGCAAAAATGCTTTTGTATGTCAAGCTATCTGTCCGGATGTTCTCATCCATTTTTTATGATTTAAGGAGTTCCATGGTACACCACGAAAAGACATTGTACGATTATTTATTATTCTGCATTAGCGCTTACTAACTTCATGATGACTATACTAAGTTCTGTCTATGTTTCCGACTTTGGGGTCACATTTCTCAATCAATTATTGTAAAAAAAATTGTTTGGTTTTTGTGATATTCATCATCATCATCATTTCAGCTGCAAAAAGTCCACTGCTAGACAAAAGCCTCCCCCAAGGATTTCCAATACGACGGGTTGGAAGCCGCCTGCATCCAGCGCCTTCCTGCGACATTTATCAGGCTGTCCGACCACCTGGTCCAACGCTGCGCTTGCCGGTACGTGTTCACCATTCAAGAACCTTTCTGCCCCATCGGCCATTAGTTCTTCGCGCTATGTGCCCCGCCCACTGCCACTTCAAAGAGCTAATCCACTGGGCTATGTTGATGACTTTGGTTCTTCTACGAATCTCCTCGTTTCGGATTCGAACTCTTTTTTTTTTTTTTTTATGGAATAGGACGACAAACGAGCAAGCGGGTCACCTGATGGTAAGTGATCTCCACTGCCCATGGACAACTGCAACACCAGGGGTGTGACAAGAGCGTTGCCGGCCTTTAAGAGAATGTAGACTCGTTTTTTGAAGGTTCCAATGTCATATCGATCTGGGAATACCGCCGCAGGAAGTTGATTCCACAGTTCGGTCGTACGTGGCAGAAAGTTTCTTCTAAAACGTACAGTGGTTGACTGCCAGTTATCCAGGTGGTAGGGGCTCGCAGAAAAACACCGAGCATAGGCCTCTCCATAGGTCTTTGAGCGACCTTGAGCTTTCTTATGAGACCCATAGTAAGGGACCACGTTTCGGGCCCGTAAGTCATCACTGGTAACACACATTGGTCGAAGACTTTTGTGATATAATAAGCTACTATGTGCTAATTTTTGTTGCAGGCAAGTGGGGACTTCCCGCAAGATAAATGTTTATTTATGGATACATGAAAAATTCAGGGCTACTGCCCTGAATTGCATATAAAACGAAGTTTAACAGAAAACTATCATAGCTTAGATTGGTTTAAAAGATACTCAGTTATTATAGCCAATCAACTTATAAAATAACGTAACTACTCGTAGCGTGCTACTACAAAAGCCTACAGTTTATATTTTTCACTGAGAAAATGGAAGATTTTCTAACAATATTGTAGGTACTATTGTAGGTACGACTTCATTATCACCGTAACAAAGCTTATCTAAATTTTACAGTAGTAACGCTTTAAGCGGCAGTCTATGTGTTTTAATTTGAATAACAAAGTTTTGAGAATTACTTGTACATCAAAAATAACCATTGGAATTTTTTACATTGTTTTTCATTGGCGGTTCCAGTTTTCCCTCAAGGGGTCGACTGAACGAATATAAATGAATCTTATATTTATGATACTTTTTTCGTTGCCTCTGTTCTTGGTAGCATTTTATTGCTCGTGAAAGGGTACGAATTGTTTTGCTGACAGATTTACGAGGCAAGATTCGGCGTTTATTTTATCCGTGAATGTTGAGAGAAGCAACTTTGACTGTGGAAGATGAATACTGATGATAAACGAGAAAGGAGCTTGGATCAACAATCCAATTTGCCCGCAAACTAATAGTTAAAAACCAAATGTCAACTGAGGCCAAGGCCGTGACCAACATCGAAAAGGCGTTTATTATTGTTTATTACTAAATCGTAAATCTTAAATACTGGACTATCTTTGATAATTATACTATATGTATAACTTTACATACACTCTGCCCCGAAAAATGGTTACAGAAGATTTGAAGCCCATCAAATATTCATTTTTGGATTTAAAACTTGTAATCCTATCGAATTAACGCGTAGAGCCACTCTATAACGTGAAGAGCCTTTTCTACACTATAACTATGCAAATGAAATGCATGTTTTGAGGCTACAAAAAACATCTTCGAGTGAATTAGTATTACTTTTATTACTCGTTTTCAATTGAATAGGCAATTATGTATGATTTTATATGGAATGATGAATAAAATAACGATTTTTTTAATTTTGACCATGTGATTGAAAGCAGATGGGACTGACTGAAGAAAAACTGACATCACCTGCTTGTAAACAGTATTTACAATTTCAATCGAAGTTTAATTTGACAGATTCAACAGGTGTTTTCATACAGGACGTGACGTCATGACAAAAAGTGAGGGTCTGCGTTTTGGCTGCTAATTTATTTAAATTTGCTGATTCAAGGCAAGGAACAAATTTACAAAGAATTATCCTTTTTGTTATGAACAATTAGGCATAATTTTCAAAAACTTGAGAAGGGGGTTTTCGGGTATTTACAATTATGACCAAGTTTCTAAACATCGGTTCCATAAAATAACACTTTGATTGTATCGAATTAAACTCTGTTTCAAATTCAGACAAAATAATAATATTTTGCACAAATAATAAACAACTGTTGAAAATTAACTCCATAAGAACTTTTCTTCGTCCGGGAAGCAATCTGCGAAAGCAAAATTCACCTGACACTGGTTCGATCGTTGACCCACAAGTTCCCATGCTCAAAATCGCGTAATCCATATACATATAATAAAACAGTAATAAAACAAACACCTATTAAAAAGATTTTTCGGGTATTGGGAAATCGGGGATTTTCATCATCATCTCAGCCACAAGTCCACTGCTGGACATAGGCCTCCCCTAAGGATTTCCAATATGACCGGTTAGAAGCAGCCTGCATCCAGCGCCTTCCTGCGACCTTTATCAGGTCGTCTGACCACCTGGTCGGTGGGTGTCCAACGCTGCGCTTGCTGGTACGTGGTCGCCATTCGAGAACCCTTCCGCCCCATCGGCCATCGGTTCTTCGCGCTATGTGCCCGTCCCACTGCGTTCTTCTACGGATCTCCTGATCCGTAGAAGAACGCAGTGGGACGGTGATGAGAAACACCGAGAATAGCCCTCTCCATAGCTCTTTGAGCGACCTTGAGCTTTCTTATGAGGGCCATAGTAAGGGACCACGTTTCGGACCCGTAAGTCATAACTGGTAACACACATTGGTCGAAGACTTTCGACTTAAGGCACTGAGGTATTTTGGACGAGAAGACATTGCGGAGCTTCCCGAACGCTGCCCAGCCGAGTCGGATTCGACGAAAGACCTCATCCTTGAAACTGGAGCTTCCGGCCTGGATCAATTGGCCCAAGTAGATGTACTGCTCTACAGGTTCAAGGGTGAAGTTTCCAACAATAACTGGTGAAGGGGCAACATGGACATTCGACATAGTTTTCGTCTTGTCCATGTTCATTTTAAGGCCCACTTGTTGGGAGATTTTCATGGCAAGGAAACAATTTTACACATAATTATCCAGATTACAAATGCTATATACAATTTGACATGATTTTCAAAAACTTTGATAATGCGTATTAAAAGGGTTTTCGGGTATTTACAATAATGACCCAGTTTCTAAACATCGGTTTCTTAAAATAACACTTTGATTCTGTCAAATTAAACTCTGTTTCAAATACAGACAAAATAATAATATTTTGCAGAGATAAAACAATTGTTGAAAATTAACTCCGTAAGAACTTTTTTTCCTCCGGGAAGTAATCTGCGAAAGCAAAACTCACCTGTCACTGGTTGGATCGTTGACCCACAAGTTCCCATGCTCAGTTCGACGTAATCTAAATATATATAACTCAAAGGTGACTGACTGACTGACATAGTGATCTATCAACGCACAGCCCAAACCACTGGACAGATCGGGCTGAAATTTGGCATGCAGGTAGATGTTATGACGTAGGTGTCCGCTAAGAAAGGATTTTGATCAATTCTACTTCTTAACGCGAGCGAAGCCGCGGGCAAAAGCTAGTCTTAAATAAAAGTGGCCAAGTCAAACCGGACTCGCCCAAGAAGGGTCCGTAGTAGCAAGCTTATAGCAAAAAATATATTGTGGTATTTTGGTAGATTAGCCAAAATTTTTTGGATTTGGATTTAGATTTAAAAATTTGGTAGATAATTTTTCAGCAGCAAAAGTTACTTTGTTTTGCATAGTGTTTGTATGCATGACAAAGTTATTTTTGAGGTTTATGACTATGCATTAGTATATATCTTAAAAACTGCTTACTATATCTGGTTAACCTGGAAATGTACATTACGATCTAGAGCATAAGTTTTTTTTTTGATTTTTCACTCTCTTATTTTAAAAGTTTTTTGGAGGTGTCTGTCTTTCAAACGATGAACTTTTAGAAAAAATGGTTTTAGGAACCTCAATGTCATTTTTGAAGATCCACCTATGTACACCCCGCACATATATTTTTATTGTTTTTCTTTCTTTAGAATTGGTTCCATGTATATTTTATTGCACCTTCACCTTTTATTTTTTATTTTTGTTTATTCTCGCAAAGCGGTTCACACAATCCATTTTTTCACTGAGTTTCAACAGTATTGTGTTAATAGTTTCAGAATAAAAAAGCTGTATGACATACGGACAGACAAACATGATGGGTGTTTAGGGTTCCGTTTCTTGCCTTTTGGCTATGGAACCCTAACGATGTTTATTAGAAATGAGTTGATATTATGTTGCTCATCTATCTTTAATATAAATAAATATATATGGACAAATAAATATATACGGACAAATCACACAGATTGAGCTAGCCCCATAGTAAGTTCTTATGAAAGACTTGTGTTATGGGATACTAACTCAATGACACTATATTTTATAATAAATACATACAATAGACATCCAAGACCCAGGTCAATTTGAAAAAGATCATTTTCGGCGAGCTCCGTGGCGCAGCGGTCAACACGCCTGCCTGCGACACGGATAGTCCCGGGTTCAAATCCCGGTCAGGTCAAGATGGAAAATGATCTTTTTCAGATTGATCTGGGTCTTGGATGTTTATCTATATAAGTATATATTATAAAGTATAGTATCGTTGAGATAGTATCCCATAACACAGGTGTCGAACTTACTTTGGGGCTAGCTCAATCTGTGTGATTTGCCCGTATATATTTATTTATTTATTTATTATTATATTTATTATTTTATAACAAATACATACATAGACATCCAAGACCCAGGTCAATTTGAAAAAGATCATTTTCCATCTTGACCTGACCGGGGATCGAACCCGGGACCATCCGTGTCACAGGACGGCGTGTTAACCGCTGCGCCGCGGAGGAAAATAACCGACCTGATAGCGGGTAAGTATCTTTTAATAAACTAACTACCTTCTCAAAATAAAGTTGTTTATTTGTATTATACTATTTCTTCCTATTTACTTAAAACACAGCACTAATGAAAAAAAGTCTTGAAAATAAACAATTATTTTCAATGAAAAGAAAGAAGAATTTCTATTACCATTGTAAGGAAGTACCAGAAATCAAATTACCTGTTTCACTAGACAACTGAACAAAAATAATAAATCAAAACAGGAGTTTGATTCCGACACACAATACGATAAAACGCTATCGAAGTACAGGTACAATACGGCAAGGGGATTAATTTGTTGACAGCAAATTGGATCCTAATGAAGCAAAGGCTCTTTAGGTAAACAAGACGATCGTCTTGCTTCTGTTTACATGATCCGACGGTTCGTTAGCTTTGTTCAAATCCAATCGCCCGCTCCGGCACAACTTGTAGTTCGCCGTTTAACTGTACAGCGTTGTATAGATTGACAATCTATTCAGCCGTGTTCAGCTGCTCAATTGGGGATTATGTATTGAACGATTATATTCCAATGATATGGCAGGTGCAATGAGTGAGGTAGAAATGAATATTGATGATTTACTGAAGTCGGTAATTGGGTATTAAGGTATACATACCTAGGTACATAAGCTCAACATAAAAAAGGCTATACACAAATTCTAAAATAAGTTTAACAACAATCATTATTATATTATATTTAAATTACCTATATGACATTTTTATGATAGCCTTCTTGAAAAATAAAAATTGAATTCTTAATATACACACTAAAACTAGAACTGGTACGATTGTACTAAAACATAATACAATTCTTTATTATTCTACTAATATAGCTAGCGTAAGTCAATAAATATTAACGCATGCATTGAAAGTTGTCGAAGTCGTTTTATAAATTATATTATTCATGTACAAAATAATGGGACTATTTCCCGTTTCAAAGAAGGCTAATAATGAGAATCATTGAAAAGCCAAGAAAGCAAACTGCTAAGCGGAACACAATGCCTCAAAACGGAAAACTTCTCTATTGTTGAATTAAATTAATTGCTCTCTCAATATAAATAGGAGTTCAGATATCTCCGCCTCCATACAAAGACGGCGGAGGGAAATAACCACCCGCTGATAACTAAACGAAAACCATTTATTTTATTTATTTATTTATATTTTATTGCACATATATAAAAATACATTGTACAAAACGTAGACTTAATGTCCTAAGGCATTCTCTTCCAATCAAACCTTTAGACCAAACAAAGAGTTTAAATCGGGTGGTGCGATAAAAGACGTTCTAGATATTTTCTACCCAAACATATAAATTAACATAAAAATAAATTTATACGTAGTAAAACATTAATACATATATATTTATATACATACTAACATAAATAAACAAATTTATCATATATAAATAATATGAAAATATAAGATTCAAATATGTGAAAGGATGTGATTAGGTGACTATAGTAGCGACATCAAGTTTACCATTTTATAACTCATCAATACAAGGCTGTTGAGTAATTTTTATAACTTTTCAATATTGCTTGTTATTATGTTAAATATTGATGGTACCCAGGCTACCCACGCATTCTAAGTTTAACAAATGACGGCTCGTTATTAATTCTTGCAGGGCGTCAGAGCTGCGTCGAGAGGCTTCTGCTAACTCGATAACAAGACAACAGCTTCCTAATTGCAATTTATTGCAGGTGCTACAAACAACACTGTCTCACTCAGCGCACGTATTTTAAATTAATTTGCCAATTTCGACGAGCAATTAGATCTTGCACGGTGAATGCCTCAAGAACTCAGTCTACGGAATGTTGTTTTGGAACCTGAATTTCGTCTTGTTGTTGTGATATTAGAATTTCATGACTATTTACTTGATTTTGAAAGAAAATTAAAATAAACCGTAGTGTAAAAGGCAATAAGAAATAAAATATTTATAAAGATTATTATGTACCAATAGCTTTTTCTTATTTCTAGACACCCTTTGAATATCTTCATCTATGCAATCCAAGCATAGTGATTAAAAGAAGAAAAAACCACACAAACAATAATTGAAAAAAGAAGAAGAAAGATAGCGTGAAAGTATTTAATGCAACTTTGATTAAATAATTAGTGAAATAAGAAAGTTATCACGAAGGAAATCATAAAAATAAGACACTTAGACACAAATGGCAGAAAAGAGAGAAAAATAGTAAAGTTCCTGCTACATGAGCTCAGCTCTTACATTTTATGATATGAATCAGAATTTTCGTTATAAACAAAAAGTAAAACAGTGAAAGAAAGAAAGCATGGAAGATATTATAGCAATGGGAAGCTAAAAAACAAATGTCAGAAAAGAACAAAAAGAAAAGTAAAAGTTCCACCGACATGTTGGCCATGCCCATACCGCTGGCCATACCATGCAGGCTAGCTCTTTAATTTTAAAATAAAAATTGAGTCTGTGTTTTCTTTATAAACTAAGTAATTAGATCTTAAAATAGAAATTTCCGCCACTCTTTCCACGAAATGTTGTTCTGAACTCTGAATTGTTACCTTTGCTTTGCTGGCATTTCTTGCGATGAATACCTTTAGTAGGTACACCTTACATGTACCTTTGTAATACCTTTACATGTTTGTTTTCTTAACTTTGAAACTGAGAGATATAAAGTGATTTCAACAAGTACAGCAACATTATTATCATTCATCATTATAGATTTATAAAATATATCACTGAATGAGATCATCTTCGTAATTATATAATCAATAGAAATTAGTTAATATTAAATTATTACTCCCAGATTTTGATGTTTCCCTTTACCGCAACGTTATTTTATATTAAATTCTTTAATAAAATCTCTGGAACAAAAAGAGTTACGTTGTATCGTCATGTAGGAGTTATTATGAACAACAAACAATACAAGAATACTTGTTTTCATGCTAGGTATGCTCAAACTGCCACTTGACCACATTCCAGGCCACCATCTATTATGGAAACACTACGTGGCTGCAAACTAAGTGTAATCACTCCATTCAGAAATCACGCAGGTATAATTTACAGGCGTCTGATTTACATGCTAATGTGCTTACGCGACAAGCGATGCCAATGGAGTCGCTGCGACGTCAATACAAGTCTAATTTGCGTACACCAATCAAATTTCTACTAATTATGTGGTATATTTAGATACATGAATGGCTATATTTTATTATGATTACAATAAGTGTAGTCTGCATGGATTAAATTCTTTAAAGTGAGAAGTAAAGTAATGTTGCAAGTTAAACTAGCTTATTTAAATAAAATTATTTTAATACGGTTTTTATCGCGTTTATTACATTATTATTATAGTATTAAAATAATTTTATTTAAATGTGTAACAATCGCGAAAACATAAGAAAACATTAAACTAGCTTAAACAAATACAAAAGATCACATAGGAAAGTATTACTTAGATGAAAATATTTTGGCTTTAAGTTAGGGTACGGATAAACATGCTACTTAGTAGCATGCTTTGGTGCTAGATTGAGCACGAGCTATTATTATATTAGTTGTGTGAACAGCCATGGATAAAAATAAACAAGCTACCTAGTAGCACTTTCAAAAATCAATCGATCTCTTATCGATAATCGTCGATTTTTTAGCATGCTACCTGAAGCGGGGGTGGGAGGGGGATGGGTATTCATTGAGTGCACCGCTGCGCCGCACCGCAGAAAAGCATGCTTGTTTTAATCACGAGTGCGCAGGTCGTGTGCAGGACACAAGCGTGCTCAAAACTAGTACGTGTATCCGTAGCTTTACTTTTCAGCGCTCAACTGCAGGACAATGCAGTGTAGTGTATGCAAAGAGTTTGTGCAATATAAACGATGACTAAGACTCTCCATTGCATTTGTTAGCGTTCTCCACTTTGATTCGCTGCTGCTAACAAAGCGCGCCTTCTTAAGCCAAGATCGAGTTCAACTTCATATTTTACTTTTGCTAAGTTTTCTGTAGTATTTTACTCCAATTAAGTATAATTTTTTACCCCTTTAATTATTATTTAATGATTTCGTAGTAATATTGTTTAATGGCCTTTTTTTTCAAATACATGCGTTATTTAAAGCCTGTTTGAAAGCTTAAAGTATATGACAATTAAAATATCCATTAAAATTTATTCCATAGTTTTTTCCGATGGCATAAAAATTTTCTTCATAATCCACACGTTAAACTTTAACTAAAAATATAAAAAATCACGTGTATTGGCACATACTCAATAATATTTAATTTGGCCATTGCATATTGTTTTGAGTTTAATAGACTTTCAACGCCCGGCCGCACAACAGTACAATGTAATGTTTGCAGAGAGTTCGTGCAACATAAAGGATGACTACAACTTTCTGTTGCATTTGTTTGCGTTCTTGCTGCGCTTTGGTTTGCTGCTAACAAAGCACGAGTCTTGAGTCAAGATCGAGTTCAGCTTGATTTTACTTTTGCTAAGTTTTCTATACTAAATTTTATTCCAATTATGTTATATTTTTTTGCCGCTTTAATCATTATTTGATGATTTAGTAATAAAATTGTTAACTGGCTTTTTCCGCAACTCCAATACGTTACCTAATGTATATGCTATAATAACATTTAAAAAATTGACAAAATCTACTTCATAATGCTCACGTTAAACTTGAAATAAAAATTAAAAAGGCATATACTCAAAAAAGAGCTATCGTTTCTTTGTTTATTTTAGTTCAATCGACGTTTCAGCACCCGGTAGCAGAGCGGTACAATGTAGTATTTGCAGAGAGTTCGTGCGACATAAACGATGACTGCAACTTTCCATTGCATTTGTTTGCGTTCTTACTGCACTTTGGTTTGCTGCTAACAAAGCGCGCCTTCTTGAGTCAAGATCGAGTTTAACTTGATCATTTACTTTTGCTAAGTTTTATGTAGTAAATTTTACTCCAATTAAGTTATAATTTTATGCCGCTTTAATCATTATTTGATGATTTAGTAGTAAAAATTGTTAACTGGCTTTTTCCGCAACTCCATGCGTCACCTAATGTATATGCTATAATAACATTGATTAAATTGACAGTCTTCTTCTTATGCTCACGTTAAACTTTATATAAAAACGGCATATGAAAAAATTGGGCTTGGCGTTTTTTTGTTTATTTTAGTTCAATCGACGCTTCAGCGCATGGCTGCGGAGCAGTATAATGTAGTGTTTGCAGAGAGTTCGTGCAACATAAACGATGACTTCAACTTTCCATTGCATTTGTTTGCGTTCTTATTGCTCTTTGTTCGCTGCTGCTAACAAAGCACGCCTTCTTGAGTCAAGATCGAGTTCGACTTTATGTTTTACTTTTGCTAAGTTTTGTGTAGTATTTTACTCCAATTGAGGTATAATATTTTGCTGCTTTTTGATGATTTTGTTGTAATATTTGTTGCTGTCTTTCTCCGCAAGTTTATGCATTATTTAAGGCCTGTTTTCAATCCTTATGCTATAATAACACTGAACAAAATGACAAAGTCTATTTAATCGTTTTTACGCAAAGGTATACAAAATCATAGTCATATTCTACACGTTGAACTTGCAATAAAAATTAAAAAGGCACATACTCAAAAATATTTAATTTGGCTATTGCATGGTTAATTTGAGTTTCATGGACTTTTCAACGCCCGGCCTCAGAGCGCTACAATGTAATGTTTGCAGAGAGTTTGTGCAACATAAACGATGACTACAACTTTCCAATACATTTATTTGCGTTCTTATTGCACTTTGGTTTGCTGCTAACAAGCGCTTTCTTGTCTCTGCATTGAGTTCGGCTTGAGTGAATAATTGCTTTAGAGTAAACTTTTGCAAATTTTCGGTAGTATGCTACTTGCATTGCTTGTATGTTTAATATTGACTTGACGACACACCATAACTAAGTTCCTGTTTTAAATCAAAAATCTATATAATCTAACATTAAAACAAACTCTTTTTTTTCTATAATTTGGATATATCAAAAGAATAACAAGTTAGTTGTTTTCAAAATACTTCCAAACCTTTATGAGAAGCAAAACGGTTTATCGATAGATTTGGCATTCATAATTAGTCTAAATTAAATTCACAGGAATGTAAAAAAGAAATTAATGGTTTAAAAATACCTTGTAGTAAAGTAATTGAGCAAAAAAATGCAATCCCTTAAATACAGTTTAACACTTAGTTTATATTTCCTTATCAAAAAGAGAATCTCATGTTACAAGAGGGAGCATGTAACTTTTTGAGATAGTTGCGGGGCCGCTTTAAGCCCCACCAAGTTATTGCGTAGCGGGGCTTACAAATGTCGGTTTTAAAATCATGTCCCCGTTAAAACTTTGCTCATGAATAATTTACGAATTTTCTTCTGAGATATGGTCTTGCCGCAGAAGATAAGAATTAAATTACGCTAAATTAAATTTTTATTATAACATCTGAGTAAAAATTATAAAGGGAGCAATTTGAATAATTATCAGAATATTCTGCTTTGTTGGAAGAATTAAAGCGAATAATTATACAAAAAGTTTAGCCTTAATCTTAAACACTGCAAAAGTAAATCTTGCTCCTAATTGATTAATATTCATCAAGTGATAAAAATTACTAAGGAAAAGCATTTTACTATCATATTCACTTATTTTACCACAACATACTAAAAGATTTTAAGAAATAATACATATAGCAAACGCGAAAATTCTCATAGAATGTTGTACGAAAATGTGTAATCATAAAACATACAATTTGCTATTAAAATAAAACTTTTCTTTTAAAATAAATTTTCGAAAAAGACCGCATCTTTTCTAAATATATTTAGCAACAAATGTTTTAAATTATCTTGTACCCTGATTTTCGTACAATAAATAATACTCATTACTAAATTCTTCATCAACCATCAACAGGTCTTTGTTAGTCTCCACTGCAGGAGCACAACCCTCTCTGTACTACCAGAGCTATATATTCGTCAGGGCAGTCAGGGAATTTGGCCTACACTCTCCACGCTGGCCAGACGGGTTGGAGAGGTCTCTTTGATGTTTATAAGCTTTGTTCAGCTTGTGATTCCTAAGTCGCCTTGTACGACATCCACGGGGATACTTGGACTAAATTCTTATTTTAAACCTAATCTTTACTAAAAATATCAAAAGTGCGCTTCTCCCACTTGGACTTGGTACTTATCAAAGATTTATAATAAGGGACATGCAGATAATAATTTGAGTTCAAACCTTTGGGAGTGGCAGGTGAAGTGGTCTTCCCGTAATTTTCTCAAGTGCACCCTCTAAATTGAGAGAGAGCTCTTATATCCCGAATTTATAATATTATTCCCTAAATATTCTAGACTCTCAAGTGGCGCTCGAGTACAATGGATTTATACTTGAAAGTTAAAACTAAGTTATTATTTTTTTCAAGAATCCTAAAAATATTTTTTATTGTGAAATTTTGCATAGAGTTGAGGTTTTTGTCACTAAAATTGTATACAAATTACGCATACAAAGTTGTTAAAAAAAGCTAGTAACTACTTTATTAAATTTTTTATTTTATCGCATATAAATCGCTTAAGGCGAAGTGGTTGACACGCTAGCGCCACCCAGCAATTAATTCATTTACTCCTAAATCAAATCAAATTTAAAAATCTAATAGCTGATTGTCCTAGTAAATTACTTGTAGTATTTTTTTGCTACTTTTCATAGATATTACAATCTAAGGTTGAGAGAACGAATTTTTAATAATTGGTTCTCTTAATTCATCGAATTAAAAATAGTGAAAACTTGTACCAATAATACTACAAGTAATTTACTAGGGCATTCAGCTATTAGATTTTTTAAATTTGATATGATTTAGGACTTATAGAATTAATTCCTGGGTGGCGCTAGTGTGTGAATTCACTTCACCTTAATGTAGTTGCTTAAACATACGGTAAATCAAACATGTTCGATTCTTCAGCATGATAAAACTGCTAAGAATAATTATCACATATATTTATCCACCTAGAATAATATATTTTTATTTAACCAATGATGTCCCACAGCTTTGATCCCATAGCAAAAGTTGTTCATATTGATTCAAAGGTACCTTGTGGTACCACTTGAAAATCTTTATATAGAAACAATATTGTCATCTGTGACGCACTAATAGCATCCATATATATCAGTAGTCAAAGTTATGCGTTACATCTCTACTATCATAACTTTTTCTAACATGAAATATTTATATACGTACCTATAATATAGAAAAAGACCTTCAAGAATGTAACCATCACAATTCACCATCATTCATATCACAACCAAGAGACGCCCAATGATTTAGGCATGCTTTTGATTATCAGAGCATCTTATTAAAGGTGGCTAAATATTATTAAATCTTATCTTTGTAAATCAACGGTTTCCTAAGGAATAATATCTCATCACAAACAAAATATTCCACAAAGATCCAACTTAGACAAGATAACCATTACTTAATAAAAATACCTTAAAGACAACCATTTTGGTTTTGAAATTGCATATTCATATTAACTTAATTTACTCATATTTTATTCATAATACCATCTTAAAGTAGTTCAACAAAAAGCAGAGAAGTCCCACTTAACTCCGAGGCGTACAATAAATACTAACGAAGTAGGTACAAGCACTCGCAGTCTGCGGTCTGCATTTCTCATCGCGGAGTATTTTTAGCAGCTAATCAACATTCCTGTTTTACGCCACTCATTAGTACACCTTTGTCTTTAATTAACAATGTAGCGAGCAAAGTTAGGTATAGTGTACAGTAAATTGTATCTATTCAGAATATTCAAGAGAGACGGGGAAATTTTCAGAATTTCTGTTTAGCAAAGACTTGCGGTTTGAAATTAAATTTGAGTGGCATTATAATAATACAGATACAGTATTAAACAAAGAGTAGGTATAAACATGGGATAAACAGGTTTTAATCCTTCACGAAGCAAACACGACTTTGATAATTTTGGCTTTCCTTCTTGCATGCTGCACTATATGACAAAGTAAAATGCTTAAAAATATTTTTTTTTAAATGTTCTTGTCGTCAACCTTCATGCATATGGTAATCAGAAAAATAAATCAAATTAACAAAGTAAAGCTACAGTTGAAAGTAAATTGCATCTGTTCAGATCGTTCAAGCTTCTATGTAAAATTTGTTTGATTTTAAATACACTTCATGCCACTGGCATTGATTTAAAGTGTCCATAAACAAAAACTATTTAAGTGGTATTTTTTCAGTGTTTGTCTTACTCTGCCTTTCTTATGCCAGTCTTAATCGTAGGTTTGTTGTTAAATAGGGCAGAGCTTCGCTCCGCTGCAGGTGTATGACCCTCTGTGTACTACCAGAGTCATATATTAGCCAGAGTAGTCAGAAGATTTGGCCAGCAAACTCCACGCTGGTCAGACGGGCTGGAGAGGTAACTTAGATGTTTATAAACTTTGTATAGCTTGTGTTTCCTAAGCCACCTTCTGCAACATCCACGGAAAGGCTTGGAGTGGGTCTATTCTACATTGCCGGGAACCACACGGCTAGGTTATAATTAACACTAAATTTTGAGTCAAAAAGACAAATTTTAGCATTACTGTAAAATGTACCAAAAATGAATACTTGTGGTCAAAATTTATGGTTTCTGTAAATTTTCTGTTCTTTGCTACTAGATTATGGTTTAAATTATAAAAAATATTATAGTGAATAAATACATTTATTAAAATCCGTTAAAGAATACCTAAATAACACAGCATTATTAAAGACGGGTAACGAATAAATGTTAAAAACTCAAAGCTATTTTGCGTCACAGGCAATAAGATAACATGAATTTACTTATCCATATCAAAAATTGAACCTACTCAGACAGTTCTCAGAAACCATAAAAATATGACACGCGTATTTATCCAATGTCAAAAACATAACATTTTCTAATCAAAAGAAAATAATAGCGAGAGATATTTGTGCACTCGTAAACCCATCTTTATTTCGAGGGAGGCACTTCACGCGTCGTGATGAGCATCGTCAAATCTGGAGGGTGCCACTTGAATCTATCGCTGTTTTATTTACCAATGTATTTGAGACGAGACAGAAGACTTGTATTAATTTTGGTAGTTAATTTTATATTATCTTTTTATATTTATTTTATCTCTACGATTATGAACTTGGATTCGTCCTGTTTTATTTTCTTTAGCAAATAGTTTTGTTTTTTATTTTCTGGGCGTTAAAGAGACCGAATCTTATGTCGATTAATCTGTATACGAAAATAAGTGTTTCACTCGTATATCAAAGAATGTTATAATATATATATAAATATTATAACATTCTCGGGAAAAAAACTTTTTAAGGAATGAAAATAGCCTCCTACAAATTTCATGATGACTGCCTTAGTACCTTAGTAAAGCGCAAAAGGGGTAACAAATAAAGTTACTTTCTCAATTAGCAGGTATAAATCGTCTTTACACCGAGTATGGATTATGATTATCTTAATTGTGTTCCCAATCAATGTAGCGGCGATGAATCTCATGAGTTGTGGCGTATGCAGCTGCCAAAACGGCTAATGACCGCGAGCACAGCGGCGGTCGCGGGCCCGAGCCAAAAACCAATTTGCACACACTAATAATGTTGTTTGGCTATTCCATTAAAATTTTGCCTTGGATAAACAACACCTCTACGCTATAGACAATGTATAATTTAAAGCTGTACGTAAGTACTTAAAGCATTGGTTTGGGGGAAAGGTTTCCATATGGACGGTCTGAGCCAGTCCGTTTAGTGGTCAATTTACAAGCTGTACAGGTATTTTTATTCTACTGTAGTAAGGTATCTAATATATAAGTATGGCTTAAACAGAACATGTCTTTAAAAAATTAGTTAATAAGTAATATCGATCTCTCGGGAATTAATTCTTTTTTAAGGAATAAAACCCCTAATTTCTACAAAATTTCATGATGATCGCTTTAGTGCCTCAATAAATCGCAAAAAGGTAGCAAACTTATTTAACAGCATTTATTTAGGATAAATATATATCATATTTGAAATCCTTGGGGGAGGCCTATGTCCAGCAGTGGACTTGTTGCGGCTGAAATGATGATGCTGATGATTTAAGATAAATTGTCTTACACCAAGTATGGATTATGATTATCTTAATTGTGTTCCCAATCAATGTAGCGGCGATGAATCTCATGAGTTGTGGCGTATGCAGCTGCCAAAACGGCTAATGACCGCGAGCACGGCGGCGGTCGCGGGCCCGAGCCAAAAACCAATTTGCACACACTAATAATGTTGTTTGGCTATTCCATTAAATCCTGCCGTGGATAAACAACACCTCTACATTATAGATGATGTGTAAATTAATGCTGTACGTAAGTATTTAAATAAAATTGCTTTTAATACGGTTTTATCGCGTTAATTAGATACATTATTTGCACATCTAGCGTTTTGAACACTTATGATACTTCATGTTTTGGGTAGACATGTAAGCCATGAAGTGCCCGATGTTAAGTGTTTAAATAATGTAATAAACTCGATAAAACCATGTCTAAAGTAATTTTATTTTAATGTGAAAAAATAGATTATAAATAATTCTATACGTAAGTACTCAATAATACCCAATGAAAGGCATTTGATTCTCTCTCATACAAGTAACATCATCAGGTGTAATGTTTTAGAGTCTGTGTTATTAAAATAGAATATTTGTTTTTACTATTCACGTTGTTAAGTTGCCTTTTTGCATCATGGGATCAGTGGTAGGATTGTTTGACATTCCCATATAAAAGTGATCAGTGAGCCTGATGAATCGTATTTTTTTGTTGTTGAAGTTGAATTTTTTTCGAGTGTCCTATAGTAAAAATTGTGCATATTTGCGGGCTGAGTCATCCCTTAAAAGCAATAGGTACTTAATTTACACTCGGTGTCAGACTGATTTTGTTTATTTTTCGTTTGTCGCCACTTATGAGAGTGTCATCCCTCAAGAAAAAATAGACTAATTAACTAAGTATTCTTTTGCGCCGTGTGGTTCCCGGCAGAGTAGAATAGGACCACTCCAAGTCATCCCGTGGATGTCGTAAAAGGCGACTAAGGAAACACGAGCTAAACAAAGCTTATTAACATCAAAGAGACCTGTCCAACCCGTCTGGCCAGCGCGGAGAGTGTAGGCCAAATCCTCTGACTACTCTCGCTAGTATATGGCTCTGGTAGTACAGAGAGGGTCGTGCTCCTGCAGTGGAGACTAGAAAGACCTGATGATGATGATGATTCTTTTGTTTGACGTTTGGCGCAAACTATGAATAAATTTTTAACATAGGTACAAAAAAAGGACTTATGCTAATTTGCGGCAGGCCTAATGACTTTCACTTTCACGGGTAAAATTTTCAATCGGCACTAATTAAATCGTTTTTTGAGAAGATCGGAACAAAAAGTTCCGACCCTCGAGAACGATAGAAATACACCTGGACTTTTGAACGCATATAAAAGTTTTCCAATTTACAGGGGCTGATTGGAAAATTTTCGCCAGTTCGGGTGTTAATCGAACCCTGACTTTCTGCAGGCTTAAGAATCGCATTTAACGTAATACCTGAAAGTAACACTTCTAACTTCAAACATTCTGTACGGGAATATATTTTTATTAGATTTTTCAACGGACATTGATTATAGGTTGGATTAAAGTTTACCAAACAGCGCACTTATTTTACTTTGCAAGACAAGTACTGCAATTAAGTCGTATTAAGCTTCGTTGTAAATAGCCGAATCTGGTGATAAATCTTTCTCAACCTGCCTATAGGTATCTTAAAAAGCTAAACAACTACCATCTTATGATGACAACATGTCCATAGGCTTGCTAAAATACATCGAATTCCTTCCGAAGGGTAAAGGAATTCGATGTATTTTAAGCCACTTAATACTCGTATGTGATAAATTCCTTGTGTCGAGCTCCGGGGCGCAGCGGTGCGTGGCGCTAGCCTGCGACGCGGGCAGGGGTCTCGGGTTCGATCCCCGGTCAGGTCAAGATGGAAACATCTTTTTCATATTGACCTGGGTCTTGGATATTTATCTATATAAGTATATCTATATTATAAAATATAGTATCGTTGAGTTAGTATCCTGCGACACAAGTTCACAACTTACTGTGGGGCTAGCTCAATTTGTGTCATATGACCCTATATATTATATTATATTATTAATTCCTCTGTGCTATGGAAACAGAAAATATATGTAACTTTTTTGATCAAAACTAATATGTTAAGGCCGCACACTAGGCACAGTAGCGACGCCAATCATTTTATTCCTACTACTTAACAAATAGAAAGAAATTCAAGAATGTAAATCATATAAGCACTAGTAAATAACCTGAAGTATTTTTGGAATCATGTTTAATATTATCAGAATCAGTGAGAATTATGAGAATCAGATTACGTTTTTTCTTAATGACTGATTCTCATAATATTAAAACATGATTTCAAAAATATTTCAAGTTATTTACTAGTGCTTATATGATTGCATTCTTGAATTTCTTTCTATTTGTAAAGTATTAGGAATAAAATGATTGGCGTCGCTACTGTGCCTAGGGTGCCCCCTTAAATACGGGTCACTAACATAAGAAGTCACTTTATCCCCAATCCCCAGGTCTTCTTCAAGGCGAATGTGAACCAAGACACGCGTACTGACTTCATACATACGTGACCCGTAATTAAATATTAATAATTTGTGTTTCTCTTTATTTATTTTATTTGTATTGTAGTATTTAAATAGTAGCTACAATATATCATCTTTATTTAATTTAATTTACACTTTTGATTTCAGTGGTCGCGTCACCTGTCACGAGCATTTAAATGTCTCAGCATTTAGTTGACGTAGTCCTGTTTCATTAGGTAAGTTAAGCTATGGCCCAGCTGCAGCTGTTTCATTGCCGACTATAACGTCTTAAATTAAAACTAAGTAAGCCTTATCAAAGGATTGTTTTATGTACGGAAAAATTACTAAGTATTTACAATTCAATTATATATTACGTAATGCTTATTAACTGTATATCTAGGAGGTATCTATACCTAAACTTATCATTAGAAATATTTGGTATAAGTATGTACATATATTTCACATTTGGAAGATTTGGGGGATATTACACTGAGCAATATTTTTTATAACCTAATTGTCCTAACCTAACCTAACCTAATTGGATTTTTATATTTGTTAGAAAAATAAATCTTATAATTATATACATAGATAGACACTACACATAAGTATATTCGTGCATTTTCTGAAATAAATATGTTTGAGAAAAAGAAATCATTACAATATACCTCTGTAGAATGAAGCTGTTAAATATCTAGGCAAATATCAATTAGAACATAATGGCACAGTGATTTGCGAGATAATCAACTGAATGTCAAATCAATTAGTTACAACCAACTAATAAGGTGCCTTCAGTGACAACGTAGTTTAGCATAATTGCATAACCTCATACGTAACCCTATTGTAGATCTGATTATTTGCTGGTTATATTAAATTCCAGGTAAAAAGCATTGGGGCCAGTTTTTCATGCAAAGTAGTCCAAAAGAGCAAATAACAAATAATACTAATCAACTCATTTGTAATACGTATATGGGTATAACATACTTTACTCGTTAATATTATTCTTTAGTTCAAATTTTTGGATCTATAAATCATCACTTGTGATTGTGACAATATATGTGCTCCTGAAACTAAATTCGCCTGATTAAAGATGAAAAAGAAACACCATCTCCTGCGGCACCAGCGGCATAGCTAAAAATACTGGTCAGATGAAGAATAGAGCGAGGATATTATTCTACTCCTTGCATATCGATTTATAAAACTTAATTAGACCGATATCCGAAATTTAAAAAAAGAAACTGGATAACTGAGAATTTCGTGGTAATTTATTTCGATTCCATTCTCTTACATTTGATTCATTATCAAGAGGATTTAAATGTGTAAAACTGACCTTATAATTAACATACACTGTTTTCTCATCTATGCTAATTATATTTAAAGTGAAAATAATTCTGTTGATCTATTAATTGCTCCATCCTTCCCATCAAAACAAAAACTCTGTTGGAGTTGTAGCTAAGATGTATAAGATTCGGAAGCTGTGTAAGTTGAGGAGAGCTTGAAATTGATGTGTTGAGAGGATCTTGAAGTTGTGTAGTTGATTTGAAGATAAAAGTAGATGTTAAGTTAAACGCACAGTACACACACGTAGTTTAAGTTTATTAGTTCAGTTAAGATAAAAATACAAGTTAAAAGTTATAGTTAATAGCTAGAGTTTAAAGTTAGAATGTATGTTGCTTAGTGACTAAATAAATACAAAATAATTGTTTATATGCGGCGCGGCCGATCAGACACGCCGCGTTAGCAAAAACCTATATTGTGCGGTCATTGCCCGTACATATTCCAGAGGGAAAATGTAAAACAACAGAAAAAATATAAGTAAAAAATATAAAACTAAAAATGATTATAAGTAGAAGAAGTTAAGGGTAAATTATATAAATCAAATATCACAAATAAAATATTTAGCTTGATCCCGCAAGGTTAACGTGATCAGGTCCCAGCTCCTGGTGTGCGGTGCGAGAGATGCCTTCCTCAGCAGCAGCGTTGCTTGTAGAATATTCCTGCTTGATCTCCGGTACTCCATCTAGGGGTAACGGCGCCAGTTTTGTGATTGGACATTTTAGTTGGCTGTTTTTAGTTTTTATTGTGACTACCCGTACGTAGCCATCTGCTCCTGGATGTAATTGGATGATTCTGCCAAGTACCCATTTTCCAGGCGGTAGGTTATTCTCCTTTAGGAGCACAATGTTACCAATCTCAAGGTTTTTAGTTGGCACTCTCCATTTGCTACGTACTTGCATTTGATGAAGACATTCTTGAGACCAGCGCTTCCAAAAGTGTAAGTTAAGTTGCTCGACCAATTTCCATCTATTCCATAGATGAAGCGTTTCGTCGATTCTTCCTTGAGGTGGTGACAAGACAGGACCACCAACGAGAAAATGACCGGGAGTCAAATAGTCTAGGTCATCAATATCCTCGGTTAACGGGCAAATGGGCCTTGAGTTCAGACAAGCTTCTATTTGACAAAGTAAGGTGGTGAATTGTTCAAATGTTAGTTTTTGTTCTCCAAGCACTCTGTGCAAGTGATACTTCATGGCCTTGACACCCGATTCCCAAAGTCCCCCCGCTGATGGCCAAAGGGGACAGTTGAAGTGCCATTCAAGGTGCAGTTTGTTGATTTCCTCATGAAATTCTTGCGAGGTGAAAGTTTTATGCTCTCTAAAGTCTCTTTCTAGTACCTTGGCAGCACCAACAAAGTTTGTTTCATTATCTGAGTAGATGTGTTGAGGTTGTCCTCTCCTCGAGCACATCCGCTTTAAAGCTGCCAAAAAAGTTTCAGTTGAGAGGTCCGATACCAATTCTAAGTGCACGGCTTTAGTAACCATGCAAATAAAAATGGCTATGTAACCTTTGCAGGTTCGGACCCCTTTCCCCTTGTTGATCTTCAACTCCACATGTCCAGTAAAATCGATTCCAGTTCTGGAGAATGTTCTGGAAGGTACCACCCTTGCTTTCGGCAAGTCGCCCATTATTTGTTCAGTTTTATGTGACTTATATCTGTGACACTTGATACAGCTTCTCAGTTGTTTTTTGACCGCACTGTTGCCGCTTAAGATCCAATACTTTTCTCGAATCTGCGCCAAAGTAAGTCGAGCTCCACCGTGTAAGGTCAATCTATGATAGTGGTCGATTACAAGTTCACTCATTCTTCCAGGTGGTAATATGATAGGATGTTTTGTTTCATATGGAAGATCTGAGTTACGTAGCCGACCTCCGACTCTCAATAACCCCTTTTCGTCCAAACGAGGGTTGAGTTTCAAAATGTTACTTTTCGAAGGTACACATCCAGTTTTCCGTAGTTGTGATATTTCAGCTCCAAAATGTTGCTTTTGTACATGTTTTAAAATCATCTCAGTTGCCTGCAAAAATTCTAAATGTGATAAATACTTCGTTTTATTAGCTAAATTATTGTTCCGAAGTGCAGAAATGAATCGTCGTACCCAGCTGACTACTCGTATTACACGAGTCATTGTACTACATTTTGCTAACAGTGCAGTTAGTATCGTGTTATCGCCCTCCGCATATGTTGTCGCATAAGTAGTTATGTATGTTCCGATTTCTGTATAGAATATCTGTTTTGTTTTTGAGTCCTTTTCTTCGTTGTATGTTTTCAGCCATTGGGGTCCTTCCCACCACAAGGTAAAGGATAGTAGTTTTGATGGTGATAAACCTCTAGATGCACAGTCAGCAGGGTTTTCTTTGCTCTTTACATAGTTCCAGCGATCCACAGGAACGATGTTTATTATTTGTTTCGCGCGGATAGCGATGTATCTTTCTGATTTGTTGTAGTCCCGTTGTAGCCACGCAAGAACGACCTTTGAGTCCGTCCAACAGTAATAACTTATAGATTTTCTTTTAAGTGCGCATCTGACTTTTTCAATGAGTTTTGCTAGTAAGAGAGCTCCACATAATTCCTTCTGAGGCAAAGTTAGTTTTGTTCTTAGGCCTGCGACTCTAGTTCGGGCGGTTAATAGAGTTATAACCGATTCGCCGAAATCGTTTTGTGTGCGACTATACACAACGGCCGCATACGCCTTTTCGCTTGCATCTGAGAAACCAAATAGTTCAATTTCTGTTTCGTAGCTACATCCGACCATCCAACGTATTAGTTTTAATTTGTTGATGTTTTGCAGGTCTCTTTTTATGCCTTCCCATTCCATTGCAACTTCTGATGGTACAGCGTCGTCCCATGCCAAGTTATCAAGCCATAGTTTCTGGAATAATAATTTTGTTTGAAGTATTATAGGAGCGAGCCAACCAAGTGGGTCGTAGAGACTGCTTATCTCAGATAGCAGTTTTCGTTTGGTTTGTGGTTTGTTTGAGACTGGTAAGTTATATTCGAAGTAGAGATAATCTTCTTTCGTATTCCACCTCAAGCCCAATGTCTTCGTAGTGGTTGACGTATGTTCATTTTTGAAATCCAATACGTTTTTCTGAGATCGTTGTTCACGGGGTATATTTTTTAATAAAGACGGTTCATTGCTGGCCCACTTTCGCAAATTGAAACCTCCTCCTTTCATTAAGGCGACAAGATCGTGTATCAGTTTCTGACCCTCGTCGATATTGCTGACTCCGCAGGTCAAGTCATCCATAAAAAAATAGTTTTGTAATACTTGAGCAGCTTGTGGATATTTTTGACCATCATCTCGCGCAAGTTGGTGTAGCGTGCGAATAGCTAAGTATGGGGAAGCTCTTAATCCATATGTAAGAGTGCACAATTTCATCTCTTGTATTGGCTGTTGCGGAAATTCACGCCACAATATTTTTTGTAAATGTTGTTGATCTTCATGAAGCATTATATTCCGATACATTTTTTCCACATCAGCAACCAAAGCATATTTATGTGTCCTCCACTGGATAATAAGATCCTGTATATCTTTCTGGAGATTCGGGCCGGTGTACATGAGATCATTTAAGCTGTATTTTGAACTAGTTTTCATAGATCCATTGAAAACTACACGTAGTTTAGTAGTAGTTGACTCTTCTTTCATTACTCCATGATGCGGTAAATAACAGGCTTGTTTACTTCCAAGTTTTGAAGTGTCGAGTTTCATATGCCCCATATCCATATACTCCTTGATAAATTGTTTGTACTCGGTTGCGAAATATTTTTGTTTCTCCATTCTCTTTTCTAGTTGATAAAATTGGGATAGCGCTTGTGGTTTCGAGTTACCAAGTTGTTGTTCATAGTTAGCTCTCATCGGCATTTTGACGATGTATCTGCCGTCACTGTGCCTCTGAGTGGTTTCCAAATAATATTTTTCGCAGTGTTCCTTCTCGCTTAGTTCGTCGTCCAGTTTCTTTATGTCTTCCGTTTCCCAAAATTTCGTAATGCTTTCAAGTTCGTTGAGCGTTACGCAACATTGAAAAGTTTTTACATTTCCACATAGGATCCATCCAATTTTGGTTTGTTGCGCAATGGGATAATTATGCTCGCTTTTCATCACTCCATCCAGGATAAGCTCTGAGTATACATCTGCTCCCAGCAGCATGTCAATAGGTCCCGTAGTATTAAACTGAGGGTCCGCAAGCTTAATATTATCTAAATAGTCCCAGTTTTCGATAGAAAATGATGTCGTAGGTAGCTTATTGATAAGTTTGCTCATTATTAAAGCTTCAGTTTGGAATGTGTACGCTGAATGAAGGGATTTACATTCCAGTAATAATGAGCCCTTGCAGTTGCCATTGATGTTTCCTACGCCAGACACAACGGCGCTTAGTTTACGTCGCGGAAGACGAAGACACTGAGCGGCATCTTCGGTGAGGAGACTGACCATTGACCCTTGATCAAGAAGTCCTCTTAAGGTTACGTAATCTCCGTCGACATTTTTCACTTGAAGTTGTACAGTAGTGAGCAAAATCTCCTTTTTATCATCAGTGATGTTGTTTACAGAGCGTTGATCAGGTTGCGAAACAGAATTTAGGCTGTTATTGTGAAGCAATGTGTGATGTGATTCATTGCAAGTTTTGCATCGTTTTTCCGATGTACAAGGCCTCTTATGACCGAATAGACAATTTTTGCAAAGTTGAAGTTTTGCAACGGTGTTGTTCCGTGCGTCACTATTCATGTCGATGAACTTGTCACACTGCATCAAAACGTGACCAGTTACCTTGCACATTGGGCAATATCTTTGATATGTTGTATAATATGTTTTCGCAACCCTTTCCTGTCTATTTTGTATGGGTTTCTTTTCATAGTTATATTTTCTAGTATAGTTGGATGAATGATTGGATGATTTAGTATGTTGATCGGAGTCGAGCGTTTCTAAAGCCACAAATTTTGATTCCAGGAATTCTAATAGTTCTTCTAAGTTCGGAATTTCTCTGGGCGCTTTCAAGTCTTTGATATACTCGGCGCAAAGATCGTTGTCGAGTTTTTTCATAATCAGATGAGCGATTATGGGATGCGCTGAAGTTAACTCCAACCCAATGTTTGTCAAACCGTTGAGACACTCTACAGAGATATCATGTAATTTTTTGATGGTTTGTGCGCTGCCCTGCTGCGCAATTTGCTGGTTGAGAAGCGTGTTCATGTAAGATGTAAACAAGAGGCGATGGTTGTCGTAACGATGCGTCAGGATTTCCCAGCACGTGTCATAGTTATCTGCACTAATCGTGAGATGTTGAACTAGTTTCTCAGCTTCTCCTTTTAGCTTAGACTTGAGGTGTTGCATTTTCTGGGTTTTCGCCAGCAGGGGATTGTTGTGGATGCCCTCCATAAAAAGATCTTTGAAAGAAACCCAATTGGTGTATTCGCCCTTGAAATCCGGTATTTGAACCCTAGGGGTACTTTTTTCAAAATGAACGTTGTTCCATATTTTTTGGTTAATTTGTTTCTTAATGTCTTCATAAGTATATTCCATTTCATTGAATTCCTGTTCATAAAAATAATCAGTTTCGCTCGATAGGTATTCAAGTTCAAAGTTGATTTTTTCGATAGCGTCCCACTTTGATTTCAGATTGTTCAACGCGTCATCCAGTTCCCATTTTTCTGCCAAAACTTTGACATTAATTTTGGAAATAGTTCTTCGAAACAGCTTAAAGTTACATTGTTGGTGACGTAGTAGTTCTTGCCGTTTAGTTTTGAAGTCATCTGGAGATTCCTCCGCAGGCGCAGCTATCAACCGTTTAGATGGTGTTGGGATGTTTTGAGACATGAAAAGCTCGCTCTTTAGTTTCATGATTGACAACACAGTGTCATCACACAGTTCTTTCGTCTTGTTGTAAATGTCATCAGTGAAATACGGTTGCTCCTTGTTATCCAGTTGTAGCAGAATTTTGTGGTTCATTTCAAATTCCTGCCAATGAGCTCGCAGAGCATCGAGACGTGTGTCCAGATACTCGTTAGTTTTTCTTGATACGCTGTCTTTCTTGAAGTTCGTGCAGATTTGCTTGATCTTTTCAAAGCTCTCCTTCTGACGCACGAAGAGTTCCTCAATGTTGGTGGTCATAGTGGACGATGTAAATATTTCGGTAAAGCTGGTTGATAGTTCCTCGGTACCTGCCCGTACGCTATATGCACCTTCTCAATTCAGCTGGTGAGACCCGCTTGTGGGAGGCCAGTGAACCGATTCGCTAGCGTAGTACAGGACAATTGGCACCAAGTACTCACGTGTTACTCGAAGGACCAAAAAATGTTGGAGTTGTAGCTAAGATGTATAAGATTCGGAAGCTGTGTAAGTTGAGGAGAGCTTGAAATTGATGTGTTGAGAGGATCTTGAAGTTGTGTAGTTGATTTGAAGATAAAAGTAGATGTTAAGTTAAACGCACAGTACACACACGTAGTTTAAGTTTATTAGTTCAGTTAAGATAAAAATACAAGTTAAAAGTTATAGTTAATAGCTAGAGTTTAAAGTTAGAATGTATGTTGCTTAGTGACTAAATAAATACAAAATAATTGTTTATATGCGGCGCGGCCGATCAGACACGCCGCGTTAGCAAAAACCTATATTGTGCGGTCATTGCCCGTACATATATTTACATACACATACATTTGACGAGATATTTGTTACGCAGATAACTATTTAAGACTAATGACCTTTGGCTATGACAGAGTTAAATTGATACTGATTTTTTAGTTACTAAAATCTTGGTGGAAATAATTTTAGGTATTTACTTAATGTTTTATTTGATTAATCTTGTGTTTAACCTTTAACTATGGACGTCTTATTTTTATAACACTACCGTGGACATGTAGTCTGTCAGACTCCGATATAAGAATGCGATTTTTTTACCATAATTATTCCAAATTGGTGGAACAATATAACTAGATGAAATTGAAGGAAACTAAAAAAAAGATGACGTTAGTGCATAATCAACTTCTTTATTTAAAATCTTTAAAAATATTAAAAATAAGAGCACAGGCACCATTATTGGTAATTTTGACTAAAGGTTAGTTTTTAAACATAAAACATTACTTAACTAAAATATTTGGTAATAATCAAATCTTTTTCTTATGATCTACTGTATGACGAATTAAAAAAAAATTATATGAACTTCTGATAACGAAAAACAAAAAAGTCACAACCATCTTTGTAAGACTAATTATTGACAGTCATTACATAGAGGACGGGAACAAAAGATGGATCGCTAACTCGTAATATTTTGTTAGCCGGCCTATGAAGTGAACTTTGTCGCTTGCCCTCTGAACGAGAACAACCAGCTTCACATTTTCTGCCATTTTTTACACATAAAACTAAAACAAACAAAAAAAATTTGCAAATATTTTTATACGGCAACTATGGACATGTAGTCTCACAGGCTCCAGCCAATTTTTCAAAAGGTAATACTCACGTCCTATGCACCGGGTGACGCTACCTCCTTCTTCTCTAGTCGTTTTTGCAATAAAACTGAAGCTACTGGGCGGCTCAGTCACGGGGAGTAGGGGGAAGTGAATGAAACAAAGAAACCAATATTGTCGCGGAGCCTGTGAGACTACATGTCCATACTTAAAGGTTAAGATTGCCTAACTAAAGATATCTAAGATAGCTTAACAGTTAATAAAAATAAATGTCTGATTAAAACTTAAAGTAAACACGTTATAAACTTAAAACGTTAAATTATTTGGCTGTAAAGATTTATGAAACGTTCAGGATTAATGAAAACAGTCGTATTTCCCACGTTAAGTTTATTAAGTTACGGTGCGTGAAACACAGATAAGTTCCCGGCGTGACGTCACCTCCGCCTCCGCTTCCGCCGGGACTACCCTCGTTAATTTTATTTTAACGCCTCACCAAATCCAATACTTCGGGCATGTTTGTGTTTCCTTGTTATTGATCAGGTACAATTTGTAAGAATCGTTACTTTTGGCAATAAATATTGCTTTATGTTGAACTATACAAAATTTAAAAAATAAGATATACGTAAAGGTACCTGTACCTGTCTACGGCTCGGGGTTCCGGTCTGCGCTCCCCATAGATGTCCCTATGGCAGTGATGTCGACAAGCTAGGGCATCACTGATTGTCATTCCAAAAAAGTGCAGGCCGCTTCTGGAGACATGCCGCACTAAACGATATCATACGCCGGTCTACGTGCCAAGTCTACTTGAGCCGACTGGTATCGCAAGAGACGATGGCAAGAGACGGGACGGTATGAGTTTGATTCCATTGAAGATGGGTTGGGTGCTGGTATGGGATGCAACTTGTTCAGACACGCTGGCCCCTTCCCATCTACATGGAACCAACAACAGAGCTGGTGCGGCTTGTGAAGCGACTGAAAAAGCTAAAGCATCTAAATACAGGGGTCTAGACCGGTGTCGGGACCTTTGGTCTGTGGGGTCCTAGCGCTACAAGCCTTTTTAAGGAAATAGCAAAAAAGGTTAGTCGACATCACAGGTGACCGAAGAGCTGGCAGCTACTTCGGACAAAGAATTAGTCTCGCTATTCAAAGGGGGAACGCTGCCAGTATCTTTGGAACCTTGCCTAAAGGGACTCCTTTTAATAATATATTTTAGGTATTTTATCATATTTTTAAGGTGTTTAGTTTTAGGTTAATTTTTCATAATTATTTAATATTATTATATTTATTATTATTATATTTGTAAGCACACTAGCAGCTATTAAGCTGATGCGTGTGTATCAAGATGTTTGGAGATATTTGTCTATTCGATTTTTGAAACTATTGACTGATGGAGCATTAATAACTTCTTTTGGCAGCTTGTTCCAATCTGTGACCACTCGGTTGGTTATGAAGTTTAGCAGAGGATTCTTTTTAGCTCTTGTACGGCATAGTTTCAGCGTGTGGCCTCTCAAGTTCTTGCTAGCAGAGAATTGGAATGGTTTTTGCATTACATGCGAATATGTAATTAGTTTCTTTTTATTATTATGACTAACGCCACATGTTGTTCCGTAAAGGTATGTTTGTGTTGTGTATGTGAGGTATTATTAAACGGGGCTATGATATTTTCATCGGGTCATGAGCTTTATATTTCGTAGTTTATTTTTTTGTAATTTAATACATATCAACAATATTTATAACTAGCTGTTTTCCCGCGACTTTATCCACGTGAATAATAAAAAGGCTATGTTACCTAGTAATAAAGTAGTTTTTTCTGTTCGAACTTTTTTAATCGGATGTGTAGCTTTTAATTTATCGTTTAGAAATAAGCAATCAAATCTTGCCTCTTTATAATATTATATATAAGTACTCGTACATGGACACATTTTTATATTTTCACATTTTTAATATGAGACATTATAAGACAATGATCAATTATCAGTAACAGCTGTATCTAAGATGTTCTACCCATATTTACAAAATCACATTTAAATCGATTAGCGCTAAAAATATATTCTATAACAGTATCTATTCAAATTTAATAAATCCCAATCCTAACTTCCCATCCCATCCCATTCCAACTAATATTATAAATGCGAAAGTGAGTTTGTTTGTTCGTTTATTTGTTTGTTTGTTTGTTACGCTTTCACGCCGTATCTACTGAACCGATCAATATGAAATTTTGCATACACATAGGTTAGGGTAGTGAGAAGGACATAGGCTATATATTACGCGGGTGAAGCCGCGGGTTACTGTTAGTAATATATAAATGCCTAAAAGATTTAAAAATTTCACAAAACTCTCATTTAGAATTATCAATATTTGAGTCATTATATTTTTGATGCATTAGTTGTGCCCACTGTCGGGTAGCAAAAAACCTAATTATTATTCAAATCAAGCCCCTTTTGTTCCTTCATGGGCTACAATAAAAATTAAATTATACCGAATTTTATTATCTTCCTCTTCGGGCCCATAACTCAGTGGAAATATTCATGAGGAAACTTTTAACTAGAGATTTGTGATTGTTCAGCAGATTTTTGTAGGATTTCATTTTATTTCTATTGTGTTAGGTAAGTAATACTCTTATTAGTTACAAGATAAAGTAAAACGCGACTATCTTTTATAACACGTGCACTTTTATTCATCTTATTATGTTTCATGAAAATACAATCAATAGAGATCCAAATCAAAGGAGAGAAAGGATAAAAAGAAGAAAGAAGAAAAAGCTTTTAATTTAGGTGCAAAGACCAAGGTGCGAAGTACTGAGGCGCAAAGAGCTGAAGCGCGAATGAAATGAGGTACGAGAATCGAAGGTGCGAAGAAATGTAGGTAGTAGTAATTATTTTTATTAAGTTTATAGATTTTATAGGGTAATAGGCGAGAGAAAATAAAAATAGATTAAATAAATACGTTAGAACGTATATTCAAAATTATAACAAGGATGGCATAACGTCTGTCTCCTAACACAGCGTAAATCGAAATGAGAGAGAGAGTGGGGATGACGATTGTATTTATTCCGAGAATATTGAGGGTGGCCATAATAATAATATTACCATCAATAATTATTAATTAATTTTTGTTATTTAAATTATAAAAATGTCAACACGCCCCCTCAAAAATTAATCACTAATTATTTACAATCATAATTTTGACTAACCAGAACATTAAAACCATCCAAGTATTGCTGGGAAATCACAATGTAATATGGTCCAACATTTGTTGCAAGGATTAGGGAAACCCAGTAAAACCTAATCAGACCAATAAATAAGCAAATCTTAAACTATGCACTTAATTATAAATTATGCATTTATCAATTGATATAAACAAATAAATCAACAAAATGTAGTTACAAACATAAGTTCATCTCATCTCTGAACTGTCTAAATGCGACGACAGGTAACGGCTTGGTTAACGCATCCGCAATCTGTTTACCTGTGTGGAGATACAACAATTAAATAACATCGTTTTCTACTTGTTCTCTAGAGAAGTGGTATTTTATGTCTATATGTTTAGACCTTTTATGACTCGTAGGATTATTGGCTATACTTATACAGCCATTATTGTCTTCAAAAATAGGTATCGGATTATTAATATTTAAATGTACACTTATAATTAAAGACTTTAACCATAACGCCTCTTTCACAGCTTCAAACAAAGCCATGTACTCAGCTTCGGTCGAAGAAGCTGCTACAGAAGTTTGTCTTTTAGTATTCCAAGTTATAGTACAACTGTTAAACAATTTAAACAAACAACCTGAGGTACTTTTTCTATCGTTAACATCACTACCACCCCAATCTGAATCTACATAACCACACAAGATATCTTCAAAATTATTACACCTTTCGTATTTCAGTTTTAACTCTATAGTACCTTTTAAATACCTAAGTACTCTTTTGAGTTAACTTACTTTGCCATAGCTCCTTATTATTTTTGTTTGTATACTTGCTCAAGATATTGACACTTACGCTTAAATCAGGGCGCGTACACAACATAACATACATTAAGCAACCTATAGGGCTACGACAAGGCGCACTATATTCACTATCTAAATTTAGAGCTTCATAATTAGGCTTATTCTCTAAAGAAGTACTTATTGGATGACAGTCAGTCATACTGAATTTGTCCAAAATAGTTTTAATATATGAACTTTGATCTACAAACATAATTTTCCTTATTAACTATACCATCTGGCACTTTCATATAAATATCTTCCTTTAAAATGCCATTTAAAAATGCGTTTTTTACATCCATATGATGTACCAATAAATTAAATTGATTTGCAAAACTAATTATGAATCGAAAACTTGCTATACGAGCAACTGGGGCAAAAGTCTCATTATAATCTGTCAAATACTCCTGACTAAAGCCTCTGGCAACTAGACGTGCCTTATATCGAGATGGATTAAAAAATGTAAATGATCATTTTTAATACTAAAAACCCATTTACAGTCTACGACTATATTTTTATTGTCAGGTCTAGGCACTAACGTCCAAGTATTATTTGTTAAAAGTGAATCCAATTCTTCCTTAATTGCACCTTCCCAAAGAGCTCTATCGGTTCGATTCTTATTCTCATTAAAAGATGTAGGTATTACGCAATGAATCGACTGAGCACACAAAAGAACTTCATCAAGTTCCTTATAAGATATTGGTGTACGACCTTTTACTTGAGCCTAGTACTCCTCAATTGACAAGAATCATCGATATTTTGATCAAAACTACCAGTTGATTTATAACCAATGGCATTTCATATGACTCGTTTAGCTTACGAATCTTTCTACTAGAAACAGATTCATCAGATTTTAAACTATCTGATTTTTGCTCAACTGATCTAACAATATCCGATTTCGTACTAACTGATTTCATACTATCGGATTTCGTACTATCCGATTTCGTACTAACTGATTTCATACTATCAGATTTCGTACTATCAGATTTTGTACTATCCGATTTCGTACTAACTGATTTCATACTATCAGATTTCGTACTATCAGATTTTGTACTATCCGATTTTATACTATCAGATTTCGTACTATCAGATTTTGTACTATCCGATTTCTTACTAACTGATTTCATAATATCAGATTTCGTACTATCGGATTTAGTATTATCAGCTTTAGACATATCAAATTTAGGACTGTCACAGCCTTGAGGTTTTATTTACTCTGACTTAGGTGTCAGTTCAGTATTTTGGAAATGTTCGATGACATCTCCTTCAAATCGCAACTTAGGCCTTGACTGCAGAAAATTATCTACTATGACATCCCGAACCGTTTCATACTTTTCACGTTCTATGTTCCATACCTTATAGCCATTCGGTACATATCCTACAAGTATACCCTTCCATGATTTTTCATCAAACATAGTTAGTAGCAAAAAAACCTTTTAATATTTAATTGTAGGCCTTTTATCATGCCACATTTCGAACGGGGTTTTATTTTGTGTCAAAACGCGGGTAGGAGAAAAATTAATCAAATAAACTGCAGTTAATACTACATCTCCCCAGAAACATTTCGGTAATTTAGCACCACTAACCATCGCACATGCTTTTTCTGTTATTGTCCTGACCATGCGTTCGCTAACCGCATTCTACTGCGGTGTCCTAGGAATAGTTAAATGGTATGAAATCCCTCGGGACACACAGTACTCTTTCATCTCATTAGATAAATAACAGTATAAATTAACCAATTTTAAATTGAATTGTGCTTCACTTTTGGCTACAAAATCTTTAAAAGCTGAAAATACATCTGATTTATAGGCTATCAGGTACGTAACACAGTAATGGGTATATTGATCGACAAACAACACAAAGTAATTCCTGTTATCGATTGAGGTAGGAGTGATCGGCCCACACACGTCAGTATGTACAACAAAATAATGGTCGTTTAATATGGATTTTGTTTCCCATTTATGTATGCTTCGCACAGTTTTTCATCAGGCGTTATTAAATCAATTAAACCAATGTCATCAATCATAGAATTCCTTTTTAAATCCAAAAACTTTTGTTTACTAATGTGTCCTAATCTCTGATGCCACAAGTCGTAATTATTTTTATTATTAATGCACAACTGAGAAACAGATCGATTAACACACAGTTCTAAATCTATTGAAATTAAATTATTAATTGACTTTACCTCGCATCAGTACTGTACCGTCCTTACTGATATAAGTTCCGTGTTGATCGAAGGTGACGGTCAACCCGGCGCGCTGTATCCTCGATACGGTTGTACGGCACCTCCGGACAACAGTACATCCTCCAGAGTTCTTGTTCAGTTCTTAAATGCCAGAGTCACTAATTACTTGCAGTGTTCCACGTTTGGTGGCTGAAACAAATTCACCATTCTTAGCTACTGAAATTCTAAAAGGTTTATGTAAAATTGTATAGGTACTGAAAATATCTTCCCTGTTAACAATGTGGTCGGAAGCTCCGGAATCCAACAGGATTGTTATTTGTTTCCTGTTTTCGCCAAATTGGTAATCACCAGCTATGAATGCAAACCCGGGGACTGGAAACCATTGCCTCCTCAGTCAATTCCACTGCTTGAACAATTCGAGGTCGTTCAGCCGGTTTCTTCGAGCTTCGCTCCAGCAGCCAAAAGTTCCGTCATCAAATCATCAAAAACCGTGAAGTGTTTGACTAGTAGAGTATCTCCTTGTAGTTTCAACCCAACAGCTTCTTTCGTATTGCCAACTGCGTTGCTAAGCTTTTCCTTTCGTACAAGGCATCCAGGCTTCTAAATATGTCTTTTGCGGTCAGTTCTTCTTTGGCAAAACTAAGAAAGGAGTCCGACAAGTACTCGACAATAACGCTTTTAGCAATACCATTATTCTTCTGCCATACCTCGAACTGTAACACGGGTTCTTCATCGATGACCTTGATGACCTCCAATTCGGTTAATAGCGAGCGGATACGAAACTTCCAGATACTATATTTTTCGCCGTTAAAAGGTTGGATGTTTCGCTTAGTTTTCAGGTTATCCATAACGAAAATGGTTTTGGTTAAAGTTGATTGGAGGACACGTGTGTTTTTAGAAAACAAAAAGAAATGAATTTAAGGAACTACAGCACAATACTAAAGGTAGTATGGCTGGGCCCATAACCTATAGATTTTATAGGGTAATAGGCGAGAGAAAATAAAAATAGATTAAATAAATACGTTAGAACGTATATTCAAAATTATAACAAGGATGGCATAACGTCTGTCTCCTAACACAGCGTAAATCGAAATGAGAGAGAGAGTGGGGATGACGATTGTATTTATTCCGAGAATATTGAGGGTGGCCATAATAATAATATTACCATCAATAATTATTAATTAATTTTTGTTATTTAAATTATAAAAATGTCAACAAAGTTAGATTTATTTTTAAAGTTTTGGACATATTCCTTTTGCTTCATTGTAGTCGGTTATTAATAGTGCAGCTCTATCTATGCAAAATTTATACTAAAATATGGAATACGCTCTGGGAATTCTGGCTAATGGGCATTGGAATGTTTTTTGCTGGTTAAAATTTGGCATTTTAAACATGAGAAGCTATATTGGTGTATTGTCGCGCCTAAATTAAATGTTAATCATCAAGGTTCTATAATTTTAAACAAAGTGGAACAAATATTGCACACTTTCAAAACGTCAATCAATCTCTTTTATCTCCCGCCAGTTATTTGACTTCTTGCTAGGAAACCACTCTCGCTTTCTCCTTCATTTCAATAATATTGATATGAATTTCCAATAATTGGCGATTTTACTTAAGCTCACCTAGAATTTGAAGTATTCTCGTATGTAGTACGCGTGATAATGTATAAACTTATGCCACATATTACATTCAGTGATTATCAAGAGTATCGTTAATCATTAAATGTATGATCTAGCCATTACATTTTTATTAGAATGCTAACAAGCAAAGAAAATCTCTTGCTTAACTTACAAGATACTTAAAATTTACATTGTCCGGGCCAAACCCAAACGTTTATTATGCGATTTGATTCTAGTCAAATGTAAGACATTTTTTATTATGAAATATATTTTATAGCCATTATATATATTACTATCTGTGACCCGGGATTCAGTTCACTCAATATTTGGCCTTACCAACTGATATTGTTGCTTTCTACAAGTAAAAATATTTTCAATAGATTCTTAGGTCATCGTAATATAAATAAAATTTTAAAATTATTTATTTTTTCTCTATAAGTTTAGATAAAATAATCATAGATCTGTATCTATTACGACGCTTCTGGAATGAGTTACTTCTGTTCTATATATAGAATATAATTCTGAATAAGCGATCTGGATCCCGAGCATGCTTTACAACACTTGCCAATTAAATCTTAAAGGTTACACGCATCACGAGACGATCTTTCATTCAATTGTGATATTGGTAATATCTGGAATATTAGTCGTCGGAATGTTATCATCTTGAAACTTGTAAGCTTATTTGCTGTTTCTATCGTCTGACAACTTAAAGTTCAATTGTTGCGAGGCACTATTTCCATGCAAAGTTCCAGTAACACAATATCAAGTATCGAGTTGCTCGGTTAAATAGTTGTATATTAGTATTACGAAACATATATAATATACCTATTATTAATTATTTTATTGCCCAATTCCAAAATAGAGTTGTTATAACATTTATGTGCCTGTTTGTGTGTCTGTCTGTGACACCTTAGTGCCAAAACGACCGCAATTTTTATGTGGTATTTTTTAGCATTTTTTTTTAATGTTTTGACGACATTTTTAGCTATATTTGATAAAAACTAGTTTGGCTATTTAAGACATTATTGAGGTGAAAAGGGGGTTAATATTGTTAGGTATCCTTAGTATAAAACTGAAGTACATAATAAAAATCGATGTCATAATAAGAAAATATTAAAAATATTATTCTAATATTCCTACCATTTTAATGAGTTTTTAGCGGCAATATTATCATCACTAAATCTGTTTTTCCTTTCAGAACGATATTAACACTTTATTAATCAAATAATAAATTCGTTGATTGGTGATAATAATATCTAAGTCTATAAACAAGATTCATGCATTGAATTAAAAACAAAATGCATTTCCATCTAACCATACTAAATTAAAACCCATGCTGTGATACCATTAATCGAATGGGTCGGCCAAAATTTAAAGTAATTATAATACAAGAATACGATTATAAACAGGTTGATTAGATAGTTCGGTTTTTTAAACAAAGAAGGTTTTTATATGAATGACAATGCAAGAATTACGTCTCCGATAACATGAAGATGCAACTCTAACAGTACGAACTAATTTTTATATTTGACTTCAATTACGCAAATAACATATTTCATATCACGCCTACAATAACAACTGTAACTCACGCGTTTTTCACATGATTGTCGAAATTAATCGCGCTCTGGCAGCCGTGATGAACGACGCAAGAAACGAATTCAAGTTACGTACAAATTGCGAGCATAAATTACGCTTTAATAATTTCGCTTCGGCCCGCTCTCTCAATCACTGACTGTGGCCAGGTGTCGCCTGCATAAATCCAACATGGTTAAAAATTACAAAGATTCTTGTTACTTTTAGTACATTTATAAATACATCAATAAAAATAAATTCAAATATGGAATGAAATTAGTGCTCTTGATTGTATTTTCGGGTTAGTATCACAATAACTAAGACTACAAAATTTCCTTTTCACTTGAAAGACTAGATCTCAGAACGACCAAGTTTGACAAAGATAGGTCATAATTCCTTAGAACAATCCTTTAAAATAGACAGACACGTCTTTTATGCAAAGGTTAAAGAATTAAATACTAAATAAATCTAGGCTGACGATAGGAAATAAGTATCTTAGTTTCCTTCCTGTGATAACTTGCAAGAGAAGTCCCTAATTTTATGTTAAACTAGCAGCCCTACCCGGCTGCGCCCGGGCATGTATTATACCTCAAAACCTTCCTCGTGAATCACTCTATCTATTGGTGACCGTATTAAAATCCGTCGAGTAGTTTTTGAGTTTATCGCGAACAGACAGACAGACGCGGCGGAGGACTTTGATTTATAATATGTAGTGAAAGTGATAGTGATTCAAGGGGCATTATATTAGACTAGCTTTCGCCCGCTATCCCTCGGGATGAGTACTTTTCTCCGAAATGAAAGGTAGCCGTTGTACTTCTCCATACTTTAGACAACGTGTACGCAAACATTCATGAAGATCAGTTCAATAGATAGGGCGTAAAAGCGTAACAAACAAACTCACTTTCGCATTAATAATTTTAGTTAGGATAATATCGCGTATTTTTATGGTAAGGCTAATGTTTAAAAACACTCTGTTAAAAAAATATTACTTTTACACCATTTTCAGTAACGCAACTCGCAACTATTAATAAAGAAAAAATTCATAAAATAGAGTTGTGTTACGATGACAGCGGCAAAAATATCGCATGGCTGAAACATCCGAGTGAACGAGTTGCACCAGTGAAAATTAAACGCAATACGAATTTGCTGGAAGCTCCCAGACATATACTTTGATATATTACGATACACTGACAGAATTTTAAAAGATAATAAGTACTACTTGCTTGTCGTTTTAATTTTCATTTTATTGACACCGAGAAAGCGAAATTATTTCGTTCACAAGGATTTCAGAAGCTACAAATTTCTATTTGTTCTGTCGAACAATTCTGATTCAAAAGCTATTGGATCGTTTTGTACCTAATTATATTCACAAATCAAAAATGTCCCGAAACACCCACTAAACGAAAATAAAGAAATTATTAATTTAGTGGAAAAAGCAACGAACCGTCTCCTTTTTTATAGCTGGCCAATTGAAACGTTTCCAGCTCTCTGAATAATTCATCTTTCGTTTGAACAAAGACGAAGTGGGCCGCGCGGCGATTCTTTGATCTTTTGTAATTGGAATCGATGCTCATATTAAAAAGAGAAATTCTTTAGAGCAACCGATGAAATGCACCGAAGCCATTTTCTTCAAGACGATTAAAGGAGGCAGTGATTTCGTGCCTCTAAGGAAATGTCCGCCGCGTCTTGTCGCCGTCACAGATTTTGGAACATTGAATAACGATTGTTGGCTTTTTTGAGCCGTTTTCAATAAAAAGCTTTTGTTTTATTGTTGAAAATTGTAAGCGAGCCTTTTTAGTGACGAAGACGAAATTCTACGATTTCTACCAAACCATTTCTTTGTTGTGGTTTGAAAAAACCTCCCAAAATAGTATCGGCAGTAAAAAAATACAGAGACAGAAAAAGTTACAAAATCACAAGTTTTCAACTAGACCAAAACATTTTTATACAAATAAGCACTTATTAATAATACGTAATTCTATTTATGTTTGTAATAAAAGCATATGCTACAAAGAAACACTGTACTTGCCAAATTCCGTGTGAAACTTAAGTCATCAAGCATACACAGCAGCATGGCTACTTGCTTGTGCCAACAAAACAATGTGTGCATATAGCCTTATGCACTTAGCTTTAATTAGCACGCCAAGTAACTCAAATGGTATTTTATACATGAATGTTCTAATATTTGACATATTGAACTAGTGGCAGTGTACGTTACGTACGAGTAGTAGTTTAAGATTTAAACACCTATTTTGATTCAAATTACCTTGTAGGCTTACCTAATCACATTGGCAAATAATAAAAATTCCTAAAACTCATGTCTATAAATTTTTATGTCTACCGAATTAACTACCTAAAATAAATTAATCTAAACAAGAATGCCATAAGAAGCCCTTGAGGTAAAATGTCTTATTCATACAAAGCAAAGAGTACATATTCTTAAATTTGCCTTTAGAAAAAGAATCCTACTAAGCAGAATGCCTTAAATTAAATGCAACTAATCAACTTTTTGGGACCTTCTGAGTACTTTACTCTCCCTCTCATCGAAGTATAATCCCGGACGTATCTTCACCAGTGGCGCGTCGAAGTTCGGAGATTCCCTCTCAAAGGGTCGTACAAGATTTTTACTCAAAAATACATATGCAGCCTTGGTAAAACATGTATAGCCTATGATACTCGGGAGAGTGTAAGGATTATAACGATATACTATGTACTATTCCGTTGAGGCAATTAGAAGTTATGGTGGAATAAAGAAACTCACATAATACTTTCATACATGAAATTAAAAAGCAATACTCTCCTTATTGGCAGTCATGCAAAAATGCAACTTTGTCAGACTGAGCAGAACATATTCTACTTGCACCTTTCTGTTCTCTATCTATACATAAGCGGTGCACAGAGTGAATATAGAGTGAATGTAAAAAGTAGTAAATTTACGTTGAAGTCGTTCTTAAGAGAAGTCATTGAAGTTGATAGTTATTATACATACTAGTCTTTTTATGTTGGAGGCATTCTGAAAAAAAATTTTATACTAAAAAAACCCGACTTCTACCTTAAACATAAATATACAACCTGGAACTAAAAAGAAGGAAATAATAATTAAATTACTAGAAACCAAGCGCAATAAATAAATAAATAAAAATATTGATGATATATATTTTTTTTGCTGTACACCCACTTATATCAAACATAATACTCGAACGTACAACGTTGTTTATCTCATATATGGCTAATGTACGTGCAAACTTAACAAGCATTACTGGCATAAGCTGTGTGTACCCATACTAAAATACGTATTTCAAAGGTATCTCCTGAGTAGCCAAGCAAGTGTTATTATGTTTGCTAGAGTATAAATTGTGTCTAGTCACATGCCTAAATTGCTTGCTGTATGGCTCTCATCACAATACGCGCGCAATATTCATCTAAAAAATAAGTTACCAGTTTTTGGAAACTGAGATATGAAATATCTATTTATAAAAAATACAACACTATTTATTATTATTTAAATCAATCTCATAACTTATCTCTTATCACCTAAAGTAACTGCGTCTTAATATAATGTTATTAGCTTTATTAATTTAACGTTAAATAATCTATAATTAGTTTAAAAAACTAAAAAATACGCTTTTAGCACGCTAGTCTTGTATGTCATCAGAAGTCAGAGCGTGTGCAAAATTTCATCCTAATCGAAGACCGGGAAGTGGGTCAAATTAAGATTCCAAGATTTTCTTACATACAAGTGAAGCTAATAAAAGCGTGTTAATAGAGACAAATAAAAACTTGAGATGGTCGTGCTCCTGCAGTGGAGACTAAAAAAGACCTGATGATGATAGACAAATACTACAGCGTGTAAAGTGACCCTTGACAATTCCTTTAAGGGGTGATACAGCACGTCAATATGAACAACTTTTCCATTAAAACAAATGATGAGAACTTATAACGTGGAGGTGCAGCAGGAATTACAAGACGATTTTAATTAAATGCATAGTAACGTCGTTTATTATGTTTACCGGGAATCCGAGCACTGTCCCTTACATAGGCCAGCTGTGAGGAGGATTTGTCCTAGCACTAAGTCCGGGAATCCGTATATTAGTACTAAATGGAGAGAACTCAATCATCCGTAGTTCAACGGACTACTTATGTGAGGACGAAGAAACTTTCATAGCGCGTTCTAAGTTACGCTCAGCGCCATCTAGTTATGGGCTTGGTAAACTATCGTGCTACAAATTTAAAATTCGTCAATTTTATATAAAAGTGTTAAGCCGCCCGTGCAATTTGTATGGGAATGTCAAAAAAAATATTGGAGTTGCCACCTTAGGTCTAATAGGTGAAGTTGTTTATACTGATAATCTGAGTCACCGCTTTAAGGGAATGTTGAGGGTCAATTTATGCGCCAGCTAGAATATTCCTAGCTATTCGACACCTTACCTTATTAAGAAAATATTTAAGGATTGTTAAGATTTCTTTGATTAATTTTCTTTGAATTTCGTCATACAAAAATAACCATCGTCAAACAATTGTTCACCTTAATATTACCTTCATTTTTGTTTATTACGTAAAATAATATCATTTGAGGCAAACTCAGCAAAACAACTGAGGGCCGGCAAACGGCAATCTTCGTTCTATTATGTAATCGATTGCTGATGTTATTGCACAAGTTCCGACTTTATTGATAGAGTTGCCGAAGTAATTCCGATGGACACTGTCCGCAATATTGCTGGACGCACGGAATTAATAAAATCAACGCTATGAATGTCTATTATTTTTCATTATAAACTTTAAACATCGTATGTCCTAAGCCTGTTCTCGTTGCATCAACAGCTGTAATGCTTTGAAGCCTAGGATCTGATGGAAAACATCATGTTACTTTGTATTACACAGTTAGTCATGCTGTAAAATAAAATTTTAGGCTTAAGTTGACTTTATTAAAAGTGACGTTTAACACTGTAACTAGAGACTGAGAGAGATAAGTCTTTATTATTACACGAATTTGAATTTACAAAAAACTGGTAGTTTATGAGACGGTATATTAGCGAACAATTTAAATTATTATCATACATTTTATAATTATGTTCGTTGTTAATGCTACTAACCAAAAATCACACTACAAAATTATATTTATTCATCATCATCATCATCAGGCATTTTTAGTCTCCACTGCTTTAGCACGACCCTCTCTGCACTACTTGCCATAATTATTAGCTAAAGCAGTCAAAGGATTTGGCCTACACTCTCCACGCTGGCAACACGGGTTGGACAGGTCTCTTAGATGTTTATAAGCTTTGTTTAGCTTGTGTTTCCTTAGTCGCCTTTTACGACATCCACGGAAAGACTTGGAGTGGTCTTATTCCACTCTGCCGGGAACCACACAGATTACTTATACACCCCATTTATTACTTAGCTATTATTTTTTGTTTCACATAATACAAGACTCATTAATATTAAATACCTAGCAACTTAAAGTTAACATCAATTTAAGATATACCCAGAATGTATAGGTACCTCAACGTTGAGTTTGCAATATCTCAGTATCTAATAGGCAAATAATAGTGGATGATACTTAGTAGCTCAATCTGCTTGTCGAGTGGATTACCTCATGCGGGCTCTCTGCAAAGACGGGTATTAACACTGTCGGTTGATATTAAATTATTACGATAATAGTGCTTATAATATATAGGTGTATATCATATGCTTAAACTGCACAGGGAGTAAATGTACGGTTAGCATTTACTTGACGGAAACTATATGATCTCGAAAACAAACATTGTCCACATACAAAATTGTTTACCGGATAATTCGTATCAAAATCTTGAATTTCAAATTTTTAATCTCATAGAAAATTTTTTTCATAATAATGAGCCAGACTCTCCTATTAAAGTATACGCTGTATATTTGATGACCTCTGTGGCTCAATGGTACCGTAATGCCTTTAAATTGTAGGGTCTTCGGTTCGATAGCCGATTGGTCAGGATGTAAAACGATATTTTTCAGTTAGGTCTGGGTTTTTGAATACGTATCTTTTATAAATATAGCAAAAACGAAGCGCGAGGGAAACGTCTATCCTTCAGTTTGGGCTAATAGTTTTTCGTATGTCCATATGTCTCGCTGACCAGCTGTTTTCCTATAAAGGTTGCAGTTTATAACCAATTCATGTGAATTATTTAAACAAGTTCCATAATTACTTGGATTGATTATCGATGCAGTTTTTGGATTATTTTAAAAATGGCTAAATATTTTTTATAAGACTCGCCAGGCTTACAGCTCACAAAGTTTAATTATTCTTACTCTATGGTATACCTCTATAATGATACAATTTACCTTAGGTATGTCTTGAAACCAAGTTCATTTTCCAGATAATTGAAAAGATAACCTGACTCGGCTCCGTACATTCTAGTCAAGCCTTTATCATCCTTACATAACAAGTGAAAAACATGGTGTCGCAACAAGAAAGTAGAGTTTACAGGGCGAGTTGAAAATTCTATATCTAGACAAGATCAGGAAATGCACCAAGAGGTATGAAACATCTAGATATCGCATTGTAAAAACTTGAACCTGTTGACTGGCAGCCGACGAATCCCACCACCCTTGTTCCGAGTCATCACCGCACCGTGGAGCTGATTATAGAATACGAACGATGCCGTACCGGACCTCACTTGCTTTCCCTCCTCTGATCTCTTTGTCTCCTCAGTAATAATCTGTTTTTTCTAAATAGTCTTCTTATTTAGAAGATACTAGCAAACAGACCTTAACACAATTATACAGTCCGCTACAGTATTTTAAATGCATATACACTGAATAGTGCACTTAATGTGCATTATACTTTTCGTACTATAAAAATCTGCAATGAATTTGCTGAAGCTAGATAATCCATACAGTAACATTTTTAACAAAAAAAAAACAACTTCGGTCAAAAAAAAATTCTTAGGTACCTTGCTTTTAATTTAGTGAATGAGCCAAATAAATAAGACAATGATGAATTCAAAATCACTGCATAAATATGGTGAAATTCAAAAATTATTCAGTTTTTTCGTTATCTCTCGACTTAGAAAATGTTAATTTGCTACATTTATTCAAATTCCTGCCATTCTGGCTACTTTAGGATGATCCAATTTCTACCAGCTATATTAACTAAGAAAACCATTTAATTGGACTGTGACTCTTGTTTTTGGTCGAGCTGTTAAAAAAAGGTCAAGAAAGTTTAAAAAAATGATGAGATAAATAGATGTAAGTTCTATATTTTCTCTATTCCATAAATAGTAGGTTGAAGTTTGGCGCTGCGCCGTCGCGACTAAAGGATTAGTAAGCGAAAAGACGTGTTCAACAATATCACCTCCGACTTTAGACTGGTACATTTAACACTAATACATCGGAACAGTTTTAATGTACGCTGTTCGAGCTTGTCGCATACAGATTTAGGACTTTTGTGTCACATTATAAGCGTCACTAAATAAACTGAATTGGTGTAAGTAAGTGATGTGTTTGACAATATCACGTCAGACTTAAGACTGGTACATTTAACACAATACATCGGAACACTTTCAATGTATGCACTAGAGCTTGTCGCACTCAGATTTAAAACTTTTGTGTCTCATTTAAGCGTCACTAAATAAACTGAATTGGTGTAAGTAGGTGATGTGTTCAACAATGTCACATCAGACTTTAGACTAGTACATTTAACACTAATACATCGCAACACTTTCAATGTATGCTACTAGATCTTGTCACACAGAGATTTAGGACTTTCTGTGACATTATAAGCGTTACTAATGATGGATTGGTGTAAGTAATGACGTGTTTTACAATATCACCTTGAACTTTAGACTGGTACATTTAATACATCAAAACACTGTCATTAAATAAACTAGATTGGTGTAAATAAGAAAAGTGTTTACAATATCACACTTTCAATGTATGTGCTAGACCTTTTTGCACAGAGATTTTGGACTTTTATGAGACATTATAAGCGTTACTAATGATAGATTGGTGTGGCTAATGACGTATTTGACAATATCACCTTGAACTTTAGACTGGTACATTTAATACATCAAAACACTGTCATTAAATAAACTAGATTGGTGTAAATAAGAAAAGTGTTTACAATATCACACTTTCAATGTATGTGCTAGACCTTTTTGCACAGAGATTTTGGACTTTTATGAGACATTATAAGCGTTACTAATGATAGATTGGTGTGGCTAATGACGTATTTGACAATATCACCTTGAACTTTAGACTGGTACATTTAATACATCAAAACACTGTCATTAAATAAACTAGATTGGTGTAAATAAGAAAAGTGTTTACAATATCACACTTTCAATGTATGTGCTAGACCTTTTTGCACAGAGATTTTGGACTTTTATGAGACATTATAAGCGTTACTAATGATAGATTGGTGTGGCTAATGACGTGTTTGACAATATCACCTCCGACTTTAGACTAGTACATTTAACACTAATACTTTGGAACACTTTCAATGTATGCTGCTAGAGCTTGTCGCACACATACTAACAAGTCGTTAGTCTGTGTGCGACAAGCTCTAGCAGACACATTATAAGCGTTACTAATAATGGATTGGTGTAAGTAATGACGTGTTTTACAATATCACCTTCAACTTTAGACTGGTACATTTAATACATCGAAACACTTTCAATGTGCTAGAAGTAGCCACGCATGAGGTGATCCCCGTTCAGGTCGAAATGGAAAACAATTTTTAGATTGATCTGGGTCTTGGGTATTTAGCTATGTATGTATCAATTATAAAATTGTATCGTTGACTTAATATCCCTCGAAACAAGTTCACAACTTAGTGTGGACCTAGCTTAATCTATGTGAATCGCCACGTTATATTTATCTAAACACATGTCGAGTATTTCGGCAAAACCCGTTTAAAGTTTCTAGGAAGTAAGTAATTCATATTGATGTGAAACAAATCCGAAAGTTGTTGGCACATAGATATTTGTATCTATAAGAACGACAAAGTTTTGGGCGGTTAACTTTTCTGGTCTCTTACCCACGCTGGGATTAAATTTTGAACTTCTTTAGACTATCGTCGTGAAGTTGGAATGAGTTGGATTTATACAGTGGACTTGTGAATTTAAGTTTTAACTTGTTAGTGAGAAAACGATTTATTTATAGTCCCAACTATTTCAGTTAATATGAATCATGATTAATTAAATTTAAGTACGCTGTTTCTAAGACTTAAGTTTTGATATACATATTTAGAAATAATTATTGAAATGTACGTGCTAAACGGTTTCAACGGTGCAGTAGTTAATACGCTAATCAGCTTACCGAAAGGCTTTGAGATTGCGTTCTACTATCTACTACGGGTTCTTACGGAGAAAAATAAGATGAACAGCTGCATCAACTGTACACTTAACAGCTGACCTTTTTTATATCCTACGCTTTAAGCAAAAAACTAAGTAATACATTCAAATTTTATTTAAAGCGAAAAACACGTCATTACTAATGCAGGCAGAACGATTTAATTTATATGATGAAGTTTGTATCACATAAAACAGTAGCTTAATCTAAAAAAAATTAAAATTTATTGCTAAGTTAGCAATTTTTTTGCTGACTTGACCCTAAAATGTAAGATTTATCCTTAGTATACTTTCATAACCATTTCTCATGGACAATTATTAATGATGTCCTCCATTGTTCATTTTCATTAACAGAAACAAAATTCTCTATGTGTATCTAACTTAATATCTACTTACATCGCATAAAAATCTAGTGCTCGCCTTGAAAGGTGACTAAGAAAAAACAGATTAAACGATTCCATCGTCGGATATACCACAGTGAATAGGTGTTAATAGCAAAAACACTATCTACGGGGTATTGAACACAAGATTTCATTACGCGTAGTGGCCGGTATCGTCTTTATAGTGTCATAAAGGAGGAAGTAACATTAAAGGGAGCGTAAAAACGACGACCTGTGGCATTGCATTCCAACCTTAACGCCCATACAGCGACGCAGTTTCATTTCAGCTCAATATTACATTGATAGCAATTTTAATATTAAACGTAGGAAAAAAAAATTAAAAATACTGCCTGCATCGACTTTGATTGAAATTGGTGTCACAAGTTGTAAAAAAATATCCTGGGCTTTTTACGTATATTTTTCGATAGTTAAATTATAATCAGACGACAATTCATGTGTCATATTGTAAGATCGAACGTGAACCAACTTCTTAAATATATCCGTATCCGTAGTAAAGTATCTTCTGAGTTTCATTTTAGACTCTTCCTATGAATGGGTATTCTACGACGGGTATAATATTGCGCGAGGATTTGAGTCAATAAGGCTGTTAACTTTAAAAATAAATAAATAAGTTGTTATAAGATTATATGCTTTTGTTAGACTGATCTCCATACACACAACAAAAGTGGACCAGACATGCATATGTAGAAGAATTGAGATGCGTAAGTCCATCTGTCCGTTTGTCCTCTACTGAACTCCATGTCTCTTAAAAAACGCTTATGATTTCTTTTTTCGACAGCTGCAAGATCACCTTACAAACATAGAATGGATCGATTTGCAAGTATGTAAGTATCATAATGCTATTAAGTAGCATGTAGTAGTAGTACTAATACTAGCATAGCTATTAGTTCGAACTACCGTGGTAGCCTCGACACATGTATGTATGAGCAATTGAACGGAGTGATAATCTTCCATAAGTGCCTACCCAGTGTTGTTTACACCAGTTAACAAAGTGTTAATTTTAATTCGCGCATTAATGGCTGCAGTGTATGCTACATAACAAGTCATCCGACTTGTTGGGGCACGGCAATATCATTCCATTACGCCATCTTTCGATCAATTGATTCGATTGACATGAGCATAATATACATATATTATGCTCATGTCAATCAAATAGCTCTCATATAACTTTAAACAGAATTTTTGAACCGGAAACATCTTCATAACATTGTACAGGCTTGTTCAAAATCATCTTCCATATGATAATGGTGTGATCATTGAAATAGGCCAAAATTTACAAAACATTGCACATAATGTCTATCAAATACAAACACGGTAGCAAGAAGTCACTAACCGTATACATCGCGGCCGCATATGCGCGCATTAAAATTAACACGCTGTTAATTGATGTAAACAACACTGGGTAGGCATTAATGGAAGAGGTATCACTCGGCTTAATTGCCCATACATTTGTTGAGGTTATCATGGTAATTTGAACAAATCTATGGGAGTAAAAGACAATGCCGATTCGACTATGGAAAGTGGCGTCTTTTTTTCGCGCGGCCACTAACCAAACCCTGTTTTTCTAATAGGCAATAGCATTATAAACAAAAGTTAGCATGACATATATCTCTAAACTCAGGCTAAGCTGAGTTATTGGGGTTAGAACATAATAAGTATTCAAGGCAATTTTCGTCATGTAGGAGGAAGTTAAATGAAAAAATATGTAACAAAATAATTCATCTTTGGACATTTCAATTAGCACTTTTATTCTTTGAGCCCCTCCCCCCCCCTCTCCGACTCCCCCCCCCCCCCCCTCTTCTCTCTCCTGACGGCTGCACACCTTTTTCGGCGAGTTTGGTATTGGTGAGTCATCATATGAAAATCAATATCATATTATAACTAGATATTAAGATTAACTTATGTCTATTAAATACAAAGTCGGGGGCAGCAAGTCATAAGCTCCGTATAACACACAGAGGCCGCATATGCGCGCATTAAAATTAACACGCTGTTAATTGATGTAAACAACACTGGGTTGGCACTAATGGAAGAGGTATCACTCCGTTTAATTGCCCATACATGTGTTGAGGTTATCACGGTAATTGGAACTAATATCGTAGCCAGCATTGGAACTAAATGCTACTAAATTGCTTTATGAGAGTTAATTTAATGTAGGTTTTGTGGTGAGTACCTATTTTGAGCAAAGTTAATTTGTTGAAACAATTGCTATTGAAAGACCTTCAGCTTACTGTACGCGTTCCTGAGAAAAAGGTCTCCACAGACACAGAGTAACCAACAAAGGAGTATTTTTAGGGTTTGTACCTAAAAAGGTTAAAAAGGAACCCCTATAGGATTACTCGCTTGTTCGTCACTCTGTGTCTGTGAAGATCGTTTTCTCAAGAACGCGTGAACGCTACAACGCAAAATTAATATCAAATATTTAAATCTAAAATATCTTGATATTTAAAAAAGAAAACAAACTTCTAACGCATGGCCGTTAATGTCGCAATGCCAATTTGCCCTACAATGCAAGGGAATCATAAACATATAGGGTACGTGCTGTTGACCTAGCATCATAAATTTGGCATGAAGTAAGCACCACACCATTTCCTGAGAGTACGTAATTCATTAATGTACTTGCTATGGTCCAGTAAGACTTTCTCGGTATTTAATCTTGAACTTTAGCTCTGCGGATCTAGTTCCTGTTACAATGTTCGCAAGTAGAAACTAGCAAAGCAAGATTCAGATGCTAACTTATGAACTAAATTGCGGTCTATATAGCAGCGAAAAAAAAGGAAATCCATTGTGTTTTTTTTATGTATAGTTGTCGGACAGGACTCGATTCCTTATTCATGTACTCGGTCCCACCCATTACTATATACTGATCTGGTTCAATAAATCTATCTATCGCAAAAATCAAGTTTTAATAATTTCTTCCTGCTTGCTCACCTGCAGTAGCAAAAGCTGAGCTAAGGAGATCGTTCACCTACCAAAACTCATAAGAGCCATTGTTAAATTAATAGAATATAAAAAAACGGTCAAGTGCGTGTCGGGCCACGCGCAGTGTAGCGTTCCATAGTTGCATATGACAATTTTAAGTTCACGCTGTTCACACTCGCACCTCACAGTTTAACGAACAAAAACATCTAAGAATGAAAATTGTATTAAATTTTAACTTTTTGAGTACATTTTATAATTTGGTTGCCTATAACTTTTTGGTTTGTACTTAGTACTCAGCTCTGATAGTTTTCCTTTCAACTTTAGTATATATACTATTGCTGTAATTTTTTTCTCGTATCCATATTAACCGTTTAGCAGATAGAAGGGGGGGATACTTACCTCTAACAAAAATTTGCAACGGAATTTCCGAAACGGACCCCTGAATCGAAAAATGATGTTCTCAACCTCACAATATTTTTTAAAGACCTGTTTAACAATACCCAACACGATATTGTGTGAGTGGCAAAGCCGCCTCAAGTAACTGGTAACCAACTCTCTATTATTTATTTGATTCAAATCTTTGAAATAATTGCAGCATACCACTACCAATATGATACCAGTGACTGCACGCTGACTCTATCTGCGCAAACAGTGTATTTTATCCATTAGAATTACATTAAAATTTCGTACATTTCTTTTATAACATTTTAAAGTACGTAATTTTAAAAAGATTTAGCCCCAGGCAACGAAGCCTTACAGGTGCGGACGCACCCAAAAACACTTTCAAATATGAGAGTTATAATAAACAGAAAGCTCATGAAATTCCCAGCACAAACAGACTATATGACTAACTCCTAACAGCGAGAAAATAATATATTTAAGACATCCTCTAACACATTTCACGGGTCCCGAGAAGTACGTAGCCGCCGTAGTTGGTAGTTGGGAACTAAAACGTAAACAGAAGCGGGACGGGCTCTACCTCCGAGTAGCTAATATGTTACTCAGTAGAACAAAGTGCCTCGTTTGCACCAAGACCAATAGTCGGACAGTGCATTAGTTAAATGGATACGCCTAGCTCTAGTTCCGACTAAGTTACCCGCAATCCGACCAGTAACTTAGATTACCACTGTTTGGAATCGAATTGCAAACACCATCTATTGTTGGAATGAAACGGCTCTATATCCTATCGTCATTACCTTTAAAGGACTGATTTATTTGTTTTGCTCAATCATCAATATAAATATACAAATTTTTATTTAAAGATAAAAAATAATTCCAACTCGTCACATTAAGGCAACGTACCCAACATTTTGGCAGCATTAACGGGCTGTATAGCTATGCTGATTCGTTGAGCGAAAAATAGATAGCTTTGGGGTCTCCTCAATAAGACGATTTGTATATGTACCTATAAACCTAGGTATATATGCTGAACTTTATAAAATAAACTTTTTATACGACCGACCAAAAAAAATTGCGAAATGTTTTTCATGTGCGAGTCTGGATGAACGTGACGGAATCGTTAAAATTATTCATAAGCTTCCCTAGTGATATTGACTATAATTTTTTACAAAGGCAGTCGTGTTTATTTAAGAAAAAAAAATGGTTATTTAGTATTTTTTATTGAAACCAATTTGTTTCACACTTTTATGAACTCGTCTAGTCACAATGAGGCAACAATTCTCATAGTTTAAACTTTTCTGTCTTCAAATGTGTCCATGCAGTTATCAACATAGATGCAGCACAATTTTCATGAGTAGCATACATTATATTTAACTAGATTTTTTTCTGATAACATTACACAGAAGTCTCTGACATTAAAATAAATAGAATAAATTATTGTTGTGGCAGTAGTAAGCCAGCATCGCAGATTCATACCGCGGGTGCTATTCTCAGAGCAATCAGCAACACATACGTGTGTCTGCGCGTCCCGAGTGCCCCATACCGGAGTCGTTTTGAATATTGCATTTAGCGGCGCCCCCTCCCCCACCCTCCAGGCGACACTTGCAGTTTTTACTCAAAGAAAAATATTCAACGCTCTATTGTGGTCTGTGACCTTTTTGCAAGGACAGGAGGTTATACCCTTTGCCACTCTTGAGATAAAATCTACACATTCGCCGATCATATTCGTGTATTGAACGCAACTTTTTGATAGAATCGACATTTTTGGAGATACTCTATCTATCATGTATAGGTATGATTTCGTTGTCTGCGTTCTGATTTCAAAGTATTTTTTTGGTTTCATTTTACATTTTGTGTTGGCGAATCTAGCATGTTGAATTGGTTATTTTGCCTACGCTTTGAAAATATAAATTACAAAACACTTTTGTGAATTGATGTTGTGCCCAAGTCTAAAGTATCGAAACATTAGAAATTCGAAATTTTAGAACTGATCTACCACTTACAGCGTATAAATGAATCCTCGACCCGTAAGACTCAGCCCATCAATATTAACAAATTTTCCTATGAAACAAATGCTAGGAACTCGATTTTTTTACATTCCCATAATAATTGCCCGAATGGGATTTCATTCTTTCATCATTTTCTTCTCTGCAGTGGTCGGTTCCGAAACGCTAGTAGTCTGTAGCTTTTGAACAATTAATAAATACATAGATAATTTTAAATATGATATGACGTGAAAAAGGCGTGCCTGCACAGGCCTATTTTCTGAACAAACGATTTGTTTTTTTTTTTTGGTTTTGGTATAAATATGTCGAAAAATTTTATGAGTTCCCACCATTGATCCCATAAGAAAAGTTGTTCATATTGACGGTCTGAGTCACCCCTTTAGAATGTAGAAAGTCATTTTACACGCTGTATGTTTTTTTAACTACGTATCGCGCTTTAAACACAATAATTAAAGTTGTCGGTCAACAAACGAACCGTCTCTGCGACTACGATAGACGTAACTCCATAGGAAATGAGTGGAAGACTCTTCGACTAGCCTTATTCCAATTCTTATCAACAATTGTAAAGGCTTTAGTGGCCTATTGTGAAATGTTGAGTGACCAATGGTTTAACACTAATAAAATTGACAATGAACTTTAATGTATGTAATAATCATAGACATCAGATCAAAAACTTTTATGACTATTTAATTATCTTATTTTATTTTCTTAATGTATTTGTATGTTTAATTAACTTCTATTTTGCTTAATAATGTTTAAATACCATGTGATTATGTGTGATAAATGTAATTGGTTAAAAACCGTTTTGTCACAATAAATAAAAAAATCCCATGTCATTTAGGGTCGACTCTTCTCTTTTTCTTTTCGCCATACATAAAGTCAGCAGGAGAAAATTAACTAAAAGATCTTAATAAGTTTCGTTAATATTATTAATAATAATTAAATTTTCCAGTCTATGTTATCTGAAGTCCACATTTTGATAAAATTAGATTTTAAGTCTCAGCGTGCACCGTGTAATAATTTGACAACGGGAGAATGGAGTAATGTAAGTTAATTTGACACTCTTTATTCCTTGATATTTTTAGTGTGTAATTTCTACAGGACATTAAAAATTAACGTATAGGTATTTGTAAATTTTTATTTATTTTTTTTATATTTAGATGTCGTTAGTCAAATTGGTGTCCCATTTAAATCACCATAGCGTAAGAATCAACTAGGAATACGCTCGGCTGACGAAGACGAGAAAGATGATCGATTGCGTGAAATTTTATTCAGAAAAAGGATTATTTCGGAATACGAAATGATTTTTACCCACCAGCTGGTTAAGGGCAGAGGCCGATGTTGTCAACCGTGCATATTTGTTCACACAAGCCTACGCATGCATGAAATCCTATTTTACGGCTCGCATCCCTCCACTTAGAGCGCCTTTTGAATGGCCGTATCTGAACTCGGCGAATATCTTAACCCGTATGCCTTCAAGCGTATACGTCACGAAATCCACGTAGGAATGTAAGTATTTGTGACTACAAGCATAACGCGTAATTTTAACTTACACAGTGAAATAGATAGAGTTTTAGTTGGTTGTATTGCTGTTTGCTTTATCTCATCTGAGCAAGATTTCGGTCTTATACTCGATTGTGTTGCTTCGTTCTTTGTTTATTCAAACGAAACCTGGAATTCTTTATGATGGCAAGGGACGCTATATTATTTTTAACAGAAATCATTTTTAAAAATTACTTACAAATTTCAACGACACAAGTTTACAAAGGAATACAAAATTATTTTTTATCCACAAACTGTTCAAGGGCATAGGTCAACTATGTCAACCGTACATATTTGTTCACACAAGCCCGCGCATGCATGAAATCCTATTTTACGGCTCGCACCCTTCCGTTTAGAGCGCCTTTTGAATGGCCGCGTCTGAACTCGGCGAATAACTTAGCCCGTATACCTTCAGGCGTCTTCATCACGAAATCGACAGCGATATTGAGCTTTATGAACACAAATACTTCATATTTTAGATAGCATGACGAAATAAACATAGACTACTTCTAAATATCGAAATCTTCTAAGAAGCGAAATATTGGTTTTTTGCATTGCTCTTCTGATCTGAGTAATTTCTTGGTTGCAACCTCTGACGTATCAGCTGTGGTGCCCGGAACTTGGAGTCCACAGCACAAACTACGAAGCAGATACTTTTACTAGTATCGGACGACCGACTGATTTATGTTTTCTCTAGGCAATAGAGACCAAAATATTGTAGTTTGTTTGTTTTTCGAGTGTTTAAGTTGCCAACACTGATGTCAGATTTTTCAAGCTGCCTAGAGGGATCTGACATTGCTTTGCGTCATCATAGATAACAGGCGGGACGTGCGTGGGACCAATGGTTCAAAACCATAGATTTAAAAAAAATGTCTACATACTTCTATATTTAAAACTCAATTGATGCATGTTCTTACCTTAATATTCATATAACCAGTTTTTCGACAGTAGTCCACCATAAGCAGCTTGTAAAATATAGCTCTCCGCATACTTATCTAATCGCTACGAAACCGGTCTTTACAAAACAATCCCAAAACGTTTTTGAGCTCTGAAAAGTAAAATGAAGTAGAAAAACCCGCTAAATCAACTTCACAAAACTCCTCCTCGCATTAAATTATAAATCCATAGGTATTAAGCTGATAGTCCACGTGAATTTATAGTCTCTCATAGCCGTATGGAAATGGTGGGCGGGCCCTGGAGTCGTAGATATAGCGAACACCGCCTGGGCGTCGTCGCGCGTGCACCGTGCACCACCTATTATAAATTAACCCATTAACTTACTCGCCAAGGTCTTATTTCTAGAATATTTTAAACGCTCTGATGATTTAACATTTTGGAAGTTAACGGCCTATGTAATGGTATTTTCATTTTAAGACGTTTTCATGTTATTTTCAAGCTAAAAAGCTTGATCATCTTGTCTTTTTTACTACACAATTATATTGATGATAAGTTTATGTATATGTATGTATGGAAAAGTTTGGAAAGTTTGTTACATTCATCATTTGGGACGAAAGAAATAAAACAAAATTATTCGTAGTTGCAGACAAACTATACAAAGTTTTTTCTCATAACCAAATACAATATGCCATCTGTCTGGTTACAGAAGAGCAAGTATATATAATAAAAGATTTTTTTATACAACTAAGTGTGCAAACAAGCTTACGGCCCATCTGATGGAAAGCGGTTGCCATAGCCAATGGACGCCTGCAACACCAGGGGTGCCACTCGCGCGTTGCTAACCCTGAAGAAAATATTTCACGTCCTTTAAACCTCATGGTGTAGTCTCTCGGAAAAACTATAGCATGGAGTTTGTTCCATAACTGTAGCGCACGTGGAATAAAGTTTCTTTTAGAATGTACGCATGATGTACCAACAACCATTTACAATTCAAGGTGTAATCAACTGAAAATGAAATCGACACCAAATTTAAATGTGCTTACACTTACGTAACGCACTCACTTACGTAAAAGTCCGTGCTTTGTTATTTGTGTATTATGTTTATACAGCCTATTCTTTCATATTTATTCGATTCAAAATGAAAAATAATGTCGTATTTGAGAAAAATAGAAAATAGAAATGCTACATAATGTTTTCGTTTGTGAAGAAAACACAAGCAGAAATAAAATCATTGCAGAGAAACTATCAAAATTTCTTGCTCATAACCACTCGTGACATTTGGTTATAAGTGTTTACGAGCAAAAACTTTTAATTCAGCATGTCAAAGCAACGGTTTGGTTACAGAATAGCAAGCATAAACAATGAGGGAAATAATAACGAACACCAGATTGAAATGCGGTTAAAACTCGCTCATTCACAAAAGGTCCCGTGGGCCGGCGTTTATTGTTCGTCGCATTTTAATGAACCCTAGCGCGGCCGCGATGAATACCGATGAAGGGCTCGTGGTGTACCAACATGTTTATAAAACATGAATTTTACAGTCATTGATATTTGTCCGATCGCTGTGCTGGGAGCTTTTCATTTTGTTTATGTTATTCGTTTTTAACAGTTTTGTTTTACGTTTAAAGGTTTTTGGAGTATTTCCAGCATTTCCATTAAATTAAACATTTGTTAGTACAGAAAATATTCTAGACTTTGCTTGAATATAATTAAATATACCTTTGAAAGGCAACTTTGTGAAGGCAGTTGATTTAATTTGTTATAATCTCATCATCATCATCATCATGATGATGATATAGTAATTATTATTCGTCGTATACGTCATGAAAATTCAATATTATTTTTACCTATTTCATACATTTGGTCCGATCAGCTGGACACTTTTGTATGGGTGTAATTTTTTTTTTGAGTTCCCAGCATTCCCAACAGGTCCCGTATCAAAAGTTGTTAATGTTGATGGGCTGAGTCACTTCTTAAAATTTGTGTATTGAATTAATAAGGGTGTACATGTATTTTATATTCGGATACAGTTTTTTTAACTTACTTTAGAATGCTACCATATTCCAAAAATTTCTTTGGTTTTGCGCAGCTTATCTTGAATCTCTAGCATTTATTTATTTTATAATTACAACGAACAATAGATGAGAAACCTGATTCTATAGAGATTTTCCACAAAGAGATCAATTTTTCCCGTCGTAAATCACGTGACGTTCGGCTGTAAATTACTTGTGAGCATAATAATTTTGGCGCTTAGACGAATAGCGGCGGCGGACAATGAGAAATAATTAAAAGTGATAAATCTCCCGGCAGGTAACAAAAACGCGAAGAGCTTAATAAACGTCGCATGTCTGCGGCGGGGCGTGGGAACTGGCGCACGCGGCGCCGTCTTGCAGCCCTATTCAGGAGACACCCTGACACAACACTATTTTACTGGTTTGAATATTCTCATGGTGGTCATGTCAAGGCAACAATACAGGTGTCTTCGATATGTCACCACACCTAAAAATTTATTTGACTTTCATAATGCTGAAAATTGTTCAAAGAGGTAAGTCGAAGGCAACGCGTCCGATACAACCTGGACTGCACATGTGTGTAGTGGAGGCATCGGAATTCGGACCTTGCGCACGCAGTGGAGACATGGGACCTTGCGCACGCGGCGTCACCTTGCAGTCCTATTCAGAAGACACCCTGACACCTCACTATTTTGCTGCTTCGAATATTCTCATGGTGGACATAATTGAAAAGTTTAGGTACATCATGTCAAAGTATAATTACAATTTCCAAATAAAATTAAAATATTGACTTGACTTTTTTAATGCAGAAACTAGGATTCGAAGTCAGTGCATAGAACTTGTACGTCGCGTCGTTTAGTGATGGCCAGGGAACTGACGTATACGGCGATGCTTTGCATGACTGCAAAGCGTTTCATCAGTCATTCAGGAAACTCCTCACTATTTTGCAACTTTATACTTTCTCTAGTCGGCGGTATCATCGATGTGCTCAGATGTTGTTGAAATGATGTCGAGCAAACTGAACTTTGCGAGCTGTGTGCTAGTTATAAAATGCCAGATAGTAGCTGATGCATAACCACACGTATAGCAAACTTTCGCGCCCTCTTGATTCGTGGACTAATGCTGAGGGTAACAAAATAAAGTGGCACAAGTCATTTATAGATGGAACCTGGTGCTCTAGATGGCTTATTCTAGAAGTAATTAGTTAGACCAGGTTATAAAAAGCATTAAATCGTTCTTAGAAATCCCAACATTGGCTTTCGTAGTAAAAAGCTTGTTATTCTGAAAATAAACTTGAATAAGCAGTGTAAATAAATGCCATTTAATAGCGTCACATGCCGTGATTGGCATCAAGCAGCCCCTAGAGATTCGTTACGGGAAAAACTGGATTTATCGCTGGCCAGTCCGGGCTTCAGAATAGGGACCGCGGAATCCCTGCCGGCTTGCTTACATCAGATTAAAACGGACACCTGGGACTAGCGCTCGACTAATTACCATTTAATTACACCTGATACTTGTCCATTCTTAATAATTAATTATAAAATATTAATTTTTATTTCCGATGCTTTGTGTCTTACAACAAAAGTGTGACCTAGCAGTTTTATTTAGTAATAGCAAAGTTTGGTGTTATTTTATGTCATATACTGAACAAAATTAAATCACGTCGTGCAAATATTTTCAAGACATAGAATTGCACGTGGGCCGTTTCCCACGCTCGTCGTAGCGTTGAGTCTCGCCGTAGCATAATCTAGTAGACCTGCGCATGCAGCTTTGTTGGCTTTTGTAGAATGCACATTAGATGTGAAACGCGCAACAGTCATAGATAAACCAAATGTACCATCATCATCATTATTATAGCTTATTCTTTTTTAGATGTTTCGTGCCTTTTAACAAAAGTGAGCGTCTTGAAACGAAAATATCATAACAATGGACCTAGCAGTTTATGTAATGAAAGCAAATTTTGGTGTTATTTTATGAGATCGTCTCAACAAATTTCTGTAGCAACGTGAAAATATTTCCCAGACGTAGGTTACACGTGGGCCGTTTCCCACGCTCGTCGTAGCGCTGAGTCGCGCCATAACATAATCTAGTAGACCTGAGTACTTTGTTGGCTTTTGTAGAATGCACATTAGATGTGAAAGGTGCAACAGACAAAGATAAATGTAGCATCGAGCATATATTTCCAAGGCGTAAAACTACGTATAGTGGCTTTTCTCGCCATAGCGCATGATCTTCTTATAGTGCAAACATATGTGGTTGTGCTATAAGTGTAACAAAATTTTGTTAGCCTTTGTAGGATTCACATTTGTGACTGTAGCAAGTATAATCATATGTGGAAAAAATGCCTTGTTTTTTAATGATAAAAAGATACCTATTACCTCGGCTATAATAATAATGTTTTTATCGTGATGATATCTTGATTTTAAAAATTTGCTCCGTGGCGCAGCGGTTAACACGCCTGTGACACGGATGGTCCTGGGTTCGATCCCCAGTCATATCAAGATGAAAAATGATCTTTTCAGATTGACCTGGGTTTTGGATGTTTATCTATATATGTATTTGTTATAAAATATAGTATCGTTGAGCTAGTATCCCATAACACAAGTCTTACTCAAGAACTTACTTTGGGGCTAGCTCAATCTGTGTGATTTGTCCTATATATTTACTTATTTATTATTATCGTTATTTATTTGTACTTTTTTATTTGTATTCACATGTACCTACATGTACAGCACAATAAGTATTTCTTCAACCAAAACATTTAGCACAACTAAGGTAGCTCGTAGCGTTTTCTTGCAACAATGTTGAAGTTAGTTTTATTTATGACTTAGGCTAGGCAAATTTATGTGGTGTTAGACTAATATTACGTCAATTTTCAACACGGCCAATTGTCATTCTTATAGTATACGGAGAATCAGAGAACTGAACATGCAATGCAGTTAGCCTTTGCAGAATGCATTCATTTCTGAGGCTCGTACTCTTGTTACTCGTAAATCAAATGATTCTTAATGTTTTTTCAGCGTATTTTACTTTTTTTAAACCGCGATGTTTCCAAAAACAAAATAAAGCTTCATTTTTAAGTCATAGGTAATTGCAATAAGTATATTCTTAATATCAAAATGTCGGGACAATAAAAGTGCTCGTATTATTAACTTGCAACAATAGCAAAATCGGGATTTATATAAATTTTGTCACGACATAATTATGTATTAAACACGCAGTCGCATATACATTACTTATGGAAATTTTCTTGCCTTAGTTACGTGTGACTCAGACAAAATCTAATATAAAAAATCATCATATTAATATTTCTACGACCTACGACGTAGAGTTGCATGTGGCCACTTCCCACGCTCGTCGTAGCTCCGAACCCCACATTAGCGTAGCCACGTAGCATCAGGGAGCTGAGCATGCAACTTTCTTAGCCTTTGTAGAACTTACTTGTAGCTTCTTTTACTCTAGCCATTTGGTAATCAAATTGATCATAAACAAAAAAATTTGAATATTTTATAACAGAACATCATAGTTTATACCCTTAACAATGAAATGATTTGAACTAACAATATAATAAGAAGATAAATAATTTTAAAGAACTAGAAATGAACGTGTGTCCATTATTAAATCCTTACATATTATTATCTGCTCCCGTAGTAGAAAAAGTTACCCGTACTATGAATCAGATATGACACAAAAAATTTGCTTGCACTGTTCTTGCAAATAACAAATGGAGGTATAGCATCACTGCATGGCTATGTTCAATTCATTCATTATTCAGATAAGATATCTGTAGTTAAGTTTGAGTTTAGAGTAGTGTTGAGCAAATTTTTCTACAATGTAGAATTGCATGTCTGCCCACAGTCGCGTCGTAGCGCTGAGCAAAGAGCATGCTTTGTAGAATGCACACTTGCAGCACGTATTCTATTTGAATGGTTATACTGTATGTTTTCAAAAGAATGTTATTTTCATTGAATGAATTCGACGAATTTTAATTCACAAAACGGTAAGAAGCGTTCTGTAGAGTAGATAAATAACATTTGTCACACTTTTGTTGTTGTTGTTGTTCAATTCGGTATTTGTCTAATGTTAAGATTATATACAATTTGTTTCCAATGATACTAATTTCTATCTAATAACACTATAAGAACACTTTTTATTTGATATCGATTCGTTAAGTGAGCTTCTTTAAAGTTGGGTGAATAGGACCATTTTTAAAAGTATGAAAATCTTAAATTACAATTATACTGTATTGTAGTCCGCTAAATTTATAACAACTTTTATTATGAAACCATTACCACAAAAGTAATATTTCGTATAGCTACCAAACAAAGTTCTCACGCCGCCCATACAAAATACAAAGTTGTGACGTCACAAATATGTAGGCATTTCAGCAGTGCGTTTTCACGTCTAAAAATTAACGTCTAAAAATTTGTGTTTTTAAAACTTTTATATCTGAAAGAGTTTTTTTTTTAGAAATGTATTTCGGTCACTATTGTGTTTATTTTTGGCAGGTCTTTACACAGCGACACGAAAAATTTTTTAGTCAAGTAGAAAAAAAATAACAAGCAAATAAATTACTTTGTGAAACAATTTAATAAAACCATTCATGCTACAAACATTACATTCATTTACAAAAAAAGAACTAATAACTTTCCTTGGATCGTAAATTTATTGGTTCGTGCATGTGTCAGAAAATGTACAAAGCGCAATGTTAGAATACTCAAGTATCAGTTCTAAAGGCAACTCTAACATATATCTAACAAATGTAGTACAATAGACTGTCAGACAAACGTAGTTCATAATATAAGTTATTTCTATTTAGAAGTTTTCTCGGAAGAAGTGGAGTTATCCCTGAGGAATTGAGAAAGCGCGGAAAATCCAGTTGAGCGTTAACAGAATCATGTTTATTTCTTTTCGTTACGTCCTCTTTAAACGGCCACGGGGAATTGAAAATTTAAATTTAACACAACCTGTGTATTGCAAAATATCTCGATGCACATTGTCTCTCACATGCTCGTCTGGGAGAAAAGGAAAAACGTCGAAAATGCTGGCTGCTTCTCTTCCTGTAGAAGCCGGCCGAGGGAATTGGTGAAAATCTATGGAACCATGACAATAGGCAATGCAGGTAGCAACTAATCACTATTTTGATTCTATTTTCATCCTAGTCGCCCATTTACACGCCAAACTTGGCCTTTTGGTGTTATGACCTCATGCTCTGTCTACCCTGTTAAGATTAACGAAGTTGTAATATGCATTTATAAATTGTATATTATATAATAAATAAATAAATATATACGGACAAATCACACAGATTGAGCTAGCCCCAAAGTAAGTTCGAGACTTGTGTTATGGGATACTAACTCAACGATACTATATTTTATAATAGATACTTATATAGATAAACATCCAAGGGTCAATCTGAAAAAGATCATTTTCCATCTTGACCTGACCGGGGATCGAACCTGGGACCATCCGTGTCGCAGGCAGGCGTGTTAACCACTGCGCCACGGAGCTCTTAGTCTTATATTGTTCAACATTACGAACATACTAAATGCAATATCAAATAACATTCTGTCATGAAACGGTAACTATAAAGCTGCAATAACGCAAAAGTTACGTAATACGTAAAAAATACGTAAAAGTTTTTTTAAAAATAAGTACCGATATATAATCGACTTGTATTATGTGTTTGAAAATTTATGGGGATGTGAAGCGGCTTATACTCATTTCCACCATAACAACTGGATGGATTTTGATGAAATCCAAATATGTTTTTATTAAACGACTGACATCAACTTATAGCAATTTAGACTAACGCTATTTATGACTTAGGAACATTACGTAACTTTTCTGAACATACTTATAAGTTTATTAATCAGGATAGTTTTAGGCTATACATTACGTGGACAATATATATGGTTAAAGAACGCTATTTCCCGCGATATATCCGTCTGTAAACATATGAAATGAGGAGAAAAAGCACTATTATGTTTTTTTAAAGACTTAATAGTTTATAAATACTTGTAGGCCAGGGCATGGTTCCCAAAAAATATATCAAGCACTTATATCGGGGGTCACTTTAAACCATTATCCTGCAGTCATCGATTATTGCTTATTTTCAAGCTATATTAAATAATCTGATACCAGTATTTTCCACAAAACATATAACATATTTATAAGAGAAAGTTGAATTACTCTGGTTATGACTAAATAACACGCTCTACTTGTAATCTTTATTACCAGCGTGTTAACGAAGTAAGTAAAAGTACATTTATGAAATACGATTCAAGTATGGAGTCTGTTATATACCACTATAGTAAGATTGTTCACTTCCTGAACACAGTTAAAGTCTAATTGCAGGTAATTACTTTTACATTTACCAATAATTGGTAAGCGATAAGTACCTAAATTGTAAGTAAATTAAATGAGTATATTCCAAACTTCACTGCTTGTACTCATGTGTATCTTGCGTGTAGAACTTGATCGGTAACAAGCTCGACATACGAGTAGTTGGGAGAGATGTTATACACTAGGTACGCAACTAAATCTATAATATAAAAATGAATCGCTGAATGTGTTGCCAAGCACAAATCTCGAGAGCAGCTGAACCGATTTTGCTAATTCTTTTTTTAGAATATTCATTGAAGTACTATGGTTCTTGCGGAGAGAAAAATTTATATGTAGCACGGGCAAAGCCAGGGCGAACTGCTAGTTTTTAGTACAAAAAGCTATTAATTTATTTTAATTATTAATTATTGACCGAAGTCGCAACTACCTATGTAACTAGATGCTTAACGTGACTTCCGAATTGCTTACAAATAAAAACCCAACCTTTCTTGGCCTATACATGAAACCAATGACCAAGCAAAACAAGTCTTTAGTTGCAAATAATGTTATATATTTCATCTTCCTTTATTCACGTACATTTTGTGCAACGTTATCCATTTAAAATGTCTAACAAAGCAAAAAGGTAATAGGAAAATCGGTGATATTACTGGTACGGATAAGTGCAGGAACATTTTGCCACCAGGTCACGATTCACGTAAACCTGAGTTCACAGTAATAAAAAGTTAGGAATCCATGGCAGCTCGAGCAGAAAACACGGAATTTAACGGCGATGCAGTGTTGAATTCCCATTGGGCTATCGACTAAGAAAAATAAGACTGCCTTGCTTGAGATACAATTTACTTATTTTTATTACACTGAAAAATATTCCTTTGTTGTCCATGTTTTACCTTTATTCTTCGGTCCTGTTCAGTCCATTGTTTTCCGCCTGAATATTGTCATCTTATCAGCAGGCTGGTGGTTTACCATGTTGTATATGTTGCCGTGTGGTTCCCGGCAGAGTAAATAGGAACACTCCAAATCTTCTCATGGATGTCGTAGAAGGTGACTTAGGAAACACAAGCTAAACAAAGCTTATAAACATCAAAGAGATCTCTCCAACCCGTCTTGCCAGCGTCGAGAGTGTAGGCTAAACCCTCTGACTAAGTACTCTTGCTCTGTCAACAAATAGCTCTGGTATTTATTTATTTTTTATTGTAGAGAGGGTCGTACTCCCGCAGTGGATACTAACAAAGACCTAATGATGATGAAAATGATATGTTGATATAAAGTTCTAGGGTTCATGTTTTCTAATCTGAACAGTTTTTGACAATCTGAGATAACGGAAAACCTAACTTCCTTACAACACACATTTCCCGTAACATTAAAAACTAAAAATACATATGACAAGACAATCTTCAAGATCAACAAATTCAGCCAATTTATTCAGAGCAAAAAGATATTATTTTCCCAAAGCCCCTTTTTCCTTAACTGCAATAATAGGAATATTTTTGTCAAATCAATCCACGTATTATGAGTCGCAGGGAGGGCGTGTTTACGCAGTCTGCTAAACACTTCGCGTGGAGTGCGCTTCAACACGAGTGTGAGCTCTCTGTACTCGAATGCTCTGTATATTTGCCTTATTCAAGGAAAGAGATTTCACGGAATATTCCTTCAAATATAATTGGTATTTTGTTTGAAAAATATGACGATGAAGTCAAAATCAAAGTCCTGACGCGTTTACAACTGTTAGGCAGTTGTTACAACTCTATCGTCATCAGAAGTGCTATTTGACGGAGTTTTTGAATTAGATTATTTATCATCATCATCACCTTAGCCATAAGAATTCCACTGCTGGGGATAGGCCTCCTCCAAGGATTTGAAACACAACCGGTTAGAAGTGGCCGGCATCTAGCGCCTTCTTGCGACCTTTATCAGGTCGTCCGACCGTGGTTGGTGATTGTCTAAATTGTGAATGTATACTACTTATACGAGTACCATATAAAAGTATAAATTTATTTTTACTACTTTATGTTCTATATTTAATCATAATGCAATATCATAGTAATATTTACAAAGGCTGTCTTAGTTTTAAGCACTACAATAAATAAAATAGCATTATAGCGTTTAATTCTAAGCTTCAACTTGTTTACTACTCGTAAATCTAACGGATAAAGTGGTGGTAAACCGCGATTAATGGAATAACGAGCTGGCCATAAAATCTTGGCATTAGACGTATAAATAAGTGTTCGTCCGCATGAATGATAGAAACTTCTCCTATGTACAAATTACAAGACAAGAGATAGGCCACCTCGTATAGAGTAATATTTAGCATGTCAGTCAGCTTATAAATCATATCTTATACATACAATAAAAACCGGCCAAGTGCGTGTCGGGCCACGCGCAGTGTAGGGTTCCGTAGTTGCGAATGACAACTTTGAGTTCACACTATTCACACTCGCACCTTACAGTTTAGCGACCAAAAACATCTAACAATGAAAATAGTATGAAATTTTACAGTTTATAAGTTGGTTGCCTATAACTTTTTAGTTTGTACTTAGTACTCAGCTCTGATAGTTTTCCTTTAAACTTCAGTATATATACTACTGCTGTAATTTTTTTCACGTATCTATATATAACCGTTTAGCAGATAGAGGGGGGGGACACTTACCTCTAACAAAAATTCGCACTTTAAAACCAAATATTTCGGAAACGGATCCCTAAATCGGAAAATGGTGTTCTCAACCTCATAATATTTTTGAAAGAACTATTTAACGATACCCCACACGATTGGTAAATAGAGAAAAAAAAATTACTCCCCCAATTTACTTGTATGGGAGCTACCCTAAAAAAAATTTTTTTTCATGTTTTTTTTTCTACCACTTTTTTGCCATGATCAATATACATATCCATACCAAATTACAGCTTTCTAGTACTTATAGTCTCTTCGTAAAACCGCGGACGGACAGACAGACAGTCAGACAGACAGACAGACATGGCGAAACTATAAGGGTTCCTTGTTTACTACGGAACCCTAAAAAAGGAAGGATGACCTCAAATAATTTTATACCATACTAGCAGCCCTCCCCAGCTATATATTATACATATAAAATATTTATTTTGAATCAGTCTATATATTAAAACAACCACTTCAAAATCCGTTTGTAGTTTTAAAGATCCCATACATACGGACAGATAGACAACGGAAAGCGACTTTATTTATACATGTAGTGATAGTGATGATTTATAATAATTTATGTTGCTATACGTGGCTTTCAAGTCCGGTGCAAAGGTAGCAAAAATTTTAAACTTTTGTACCTAATATAACAAAGCTGAACATGAAACTTTTATGAATAATTGTTCGTAAATGCGGTAAACTGATATCAGAAAGATTTAAACGCGAATTTTTACCAAATATTATTAAAAGGATAGTTTTTAGTGCTCCTTAATTTGTGGCACACTCATGTCTAATTCGGAAGCGGTTGTAGTTAAAACTTTCATCGCAGTGCGACGCACGGCACAGTGCTGACTTTTGATACCGTTCGAATTTTATGCTAATAAGAAGATGAATGCTCTTTCAATTCAACGCACGAATACCGTTGATTTAATATGTATTTTTTTATTAAAAATAAACAAATGGCACAATGGATAGTTTGTTTTAATACATTTTATTCGCTTGCATTTTATTGAATAAAAATATAATAAGTGAGGAATATGTCAGCAAAAGACTGAACCTGGTCATCTAAAGTAGAAGCGGAAAGCCTGGGAGTTTAAGGGGCCTATTTCTTTTTAGACTTCATCTACCTGTGCTCAAAATTTTATAAAATTAGGAACTATTAAAATATTTATTGACAAATATTAATAACATTTTATGATTTCTTACAATTACATAAAAATACTTTTAAAAAACTACTTATAAAAAGACCAAAATTAAAATAGAAGAATCCTACCTCAAAAACGCGCTGGGTCTCCCATTTGGGCACCTTGCCCAAAGGGCGGCAGCATTGCCGAACTGAATGGCAATGTTGATACGTCAAGCTAGGTAGCTTCCATACCTTTGGTCACGAGATACCTCAATAAGCTTTTAGGCCAAAACTCTATAAAGCTTATGCGGTGATTATTATATAGTCTAGGCTGGCCCCACGGACTATACCATTTATTAATAGAAAAATAAATAAAAAATATCTTTAGATTATTTTTGCTTAGTTAGTGTAAAATCCTTTTACTTTTCTAATGATGATTAAAAAAATAAAAATAAATAACCATTGATTATACTGACTCTATTGGTGTAGAAGAATACCAAAAAATATCATAAGTTAGCGAGAGTTAACTCAAAGAAAACTTATACAGACATCATGTTCGTAAATTCCAAACTCGTATTCGCCCGACAATGTATCGACTTGAAAAATGTTTGGCCGAATAACTTCACTAACAACTAAAGAAGATTCGAGAATGTTCGAGGGTCACCATTTTATTTCGCTCCTCACTCAGTTAGTAACAGGTGTTAAAGTTTTGAAGAATTCGATCAATACATAACAGTACAAAAGTTAAAGTTATTTGAACTACTATAATTCGTTTCATAACTGAATGTGATCGTAGAAACAGTGGTTTAAATCACCTTTTACTTATACCTATTAGACAATTTTAATACTTCTTAATAATGGGTATATTACTATAAATGCTGCATTCTTTGTTTTTTAGGGTTCCGTAGTAAACTAGGAACCCTTATTAGTTTCGCCATGTCTGTCTGTCTGTCTGTCTGTCTGTCCGTCCGCGGTTTTACTCAGAGACTATAAGTACTAGAAAGCTGAAATTTGGTATGGGTATGACAAAAAAGTGGTAGAAGAAAATCTTGAAAAATCGTGGCTCGTCACGCACTTGGCCGGTTTTTTTTATTAGAAAGATTAAGTTCAGCTTGAGGAAAAATGCTTTTGTATTTATGTAGCCGTCTATTTGTCACAAAAATGATAACAAAAAGTTAGAAAGTTTTTAAGCCACTCAAACAATCATAGTTGGAGTGTAGCAAAGGCAGGAACTTTCAAAATTTGAACGTGAAATTTGGAGGTCTACATAAGAGGTAAAGAGGCCTATTTTTTATTTGTAATGGTTAAAAGTATTTAAAATAAGCCACTTTTGTTTTTTTAATTTTGCTCTGTGACTCATGGTTTTACGAAAACTAGTCTCTGAAGGTTAGGAATATGGTGTTAGAAAGGAACTGGTTAACGAAAACTAGGGGTAGGTTGCGAGGAGCGAAGCGACGAGCGTTAGGTTCCACATGAACAAAGCATGCGCGAGGCGAGCGAGCGAAGCGAGCGTGCCGCGGTAGCGGCCGCCGAAGCGCCAGAAACAAAATTGCCGCGTTATTCTGAAGTGTTTTGTAGCCAAACCCAGCACGGTAGAGAGAAATTATAAAAAAAATATGTTTTTTATGTCTTTTAAATAGACTTTAAATACATAAAACAGGTAAGTATATTATACTTACCCTTATGGATTTCATTTATTTATCATTTGATCTGTTGTCTTTTAATAATATGGAAATAATTTTTTTGATAAATACAACATAGAGCAATAGTGTCTGCGGATAAACGTTGGGTTGCAATACAAAGCATATAGTTTTCAAAAAAATAAGTATCAATAATCGGAATTTCAACAATATAGCAATTGTATTTTCGGTAAAATGAAACTTTAATTATAGTTATTTAAAAATGGAAAAGTAGCATTTAGACGAATGAAAACATTCGTCTGTTCACTTCATGAAGCCATTATAATCATCTTCATACAACAACTTCAAAATTAAAATATTAATTAATAGTCGTCAAGTAAAATATTTAGATAAGAATAACTAAAAAAAAAACTTACGCCATAAAGAAATCCGCTTTCACAACCGACGGGCTCTTTATTTGCACGGGGCTTCCCAAGAGGCAGAAGTTAAAAACAGCTTTCACCGGCCGACGCGTTTGAATAAGTTTCACTGAAGTTTTATTGAACTTGTAACCTTCGGCTTTGATATATGTACTCGGCATCTGTAGCCTTCGCGGCCGAAGTTAGTGCAATCGTAAATTATTCACCCCTCTATATGTGTACTTACAACGTGTCGCGCCCCTCTGTTGCTAACTACTTGATGTATGGCGTTTCGAACTACAAGACTTGCTTAACACAAAAATATTGGCTCTATGGATATTGTATTTACTGCCCAAAATGGCGATGAATTAAAGCCTATTTTAAATTTTACTTGAACACACTGAATGTCAGTGGTTTTTTTTGACGTGAAACAGTTTGTATAAAAAGACTAACAGACAATTACGTCATAATTTATAAACAGAGAGAAAATGTTTCAAAAATAAGTAAAGTATTATAATTGTTTTATTTTTTTCGTTATTTATAATTTAACTAGCTGTTACCCGCGGCTTCGCCCGCGTGATATAAGGGCATGCCCTTCTCAGTACCCTAACCTATGTGTATGCAAAATTTCATGATGATCGATCAGTAGGTTGGACGTGAAAGCGTAGCAAACAAACAAACTCACTTTCGTATTTATAATATTAGTTAGAACTAAACAAACAAACTTAAAAATACGTAAGTGAGTTTGTTTGTTTATTTACAAACAAGCTCACTTACGTATTTTTAATATTGGTTAGAACTAGCCTTTGCTCCCGACTCACTTGCGTTCATTTTGGGTCCCTTGGGTACCTTGTACTCGTACTCGAATAGAAGGTTTTTGTTATGAAATAGGGCGGCAAACGAGCAAGCGGTTCACCTGATGGTAAGTGATCATCACCTATGGACAACTGCAACACCAGTGTTGTGATGAAAGCGTTGCCGGCCTTTTAAGAAAACAACTCGTTTTAAAATATTGTAGGTTGTAGGTATTCAAATTCCGTACCAGAAACAACGTGTTTAAAAAAAAACATGTTGATTGATTCCAAGTCGTGAACGCGTAAGAAATAAACGATTTATAATATAGAAGATAATAATTAATAAGAATATTATATATTTTATTTCATTTTTTAATTTTTTAAGACGAACAACTTTAAAATGTATCAGTTTTATATACCTTACCATATTATAAAACTAATCCTGGATAAATGAAATTAAAATTTTTCACAAGTGTGATAATATTTTACAAGATTCCCCCTTTGAATTGCCCACTGTTCGCGTTGGCAACATTCCCAGTACTTGTCTCTATAAATAAAAGGTTATGAAATGTATGGAGGTACCTCCGTAAAACTCTAGCCATGTCTTTATGTATAATATAACCTTTCTGATTTTAGTTAGTTTGCATTTCTCTTCAACCTGAATAGCAGAACAACGTTATGGCACAATATGATTGTGGTGAATTGCTCCTATACATTTATTTATTTAATTTAAATTTATTTAATTTAATCTTTTATTAAATTGATAAAAAATAAAATACAAAACAGGAAATGGATAGGATTCAAAACTCAACTTACCTTTATACGCCGCACACTTGTAACGTTGGTTACACTTGATGTCCTCAGCGCCGATCCATATTATTCCTAGGTCCATAATATTTACATACCTACCTACACAGTAATTGCTTAAAATCTATTTCACAACTGACGAGTTTCTAGTCAACGTGTATATTACTATTTATAACCGTTTTAAAACACGTAGCCGAGGCAATTCCACGCTCAATTATGTTATTTGTGATGAACTCAATTTGTGTAAGTCTATTAACGTTGGCCGGCGGAAAGTTTTCCAATAACGCCCCGGCTAGTTCCGGCGCTGGAAATCGAACGATTTATTTTACGATATCTTAATCTTCACTTTATTGACTTACGTCAGGTAGCGCAGCTTCGTTTTTTAACAGAACAGCTTTATGTTTCACATTAGCATACTAAAAAGAAAAACAGAACTCTATGACATTAGACCAAAAAACCTTATTCAGATTTAGAACGTTTGCAAAGTAGGAACTGGAAAAAGTTTATGATGAAAATTTTTATTTTGAAAGGCCAATAAAAGTTCAAATTAAGTTTTCAAAGTGAGTTTATAGAGAATTGTTTGACGGATGCACACTGTCATTTTTAGCAAAAGTTTGAAAGCCAGTCGTCTTTGACGACATCATCGTTTGCTTTATGAAAAATATTTCGTAAAATACTATGTTGGAAAAGTATAAGTTTATGTTAGTTTCAGTTATTAACATCGCTTTGGTGTTCTCTTCGCCACATAATTAAATTATCATCACATTTGGCTTCGTTTTACTCAAATAGCTAAAAGAAAGCTGCTACTAACGTACTCAATTGTTTGAAAAGCGAAAAATGTAATGGTACCACCATCAAATAAAAGAACCTGCTTAGCTGCGTGGAAAACTGAAGAAATATTCTATTTCGCTTCCCACCTTCGCGTTATTACGAGCACCTACCCAATCCAAAGGTAAAGGACACTGTGATAGAACGCGATTAAATTAACTTACTACGCGAAAAAGAGAGCAATTTTGATTCTCATAGCATTCAAATGAGCTTTTTATTCAAACAAGAGAGAGGAAACACTAAAACAGATGGTCCCATTCCATTGCATTAGATAAACGTAAGCGCATATCTATTTTAAGCCTTATCGCTAAACATCAAATACGTATTAGGTTTGCTGACTTAGAGTTCATTTTCTGTTTAGAATCTGATTTAAAGTAGTTAAGAAAATTGAACAAAGAGATATCTTTATCGTAGGTACTTACTTTATAAATATTCTACATTTCTTTTTAAACTTGATAAAGTGATTTAAAGTGAAGATAAGCTAGCGGGCTTTAAATGTCTTGTTCCAAACACCAATATTTTAATTTTTTGTAATCCATGTTTATATAAGTACATAAAAACAGATAATTTTTGCTAATAGAAAATAATTAAATTTTTAAAGCAATACCAGTGGTATTTGTTTGTAGTATTGGATTGGAATAAATCATTTAGAAACACATGCAGGTAAACAGTTTAGAAACAAAAAAAATACGCTGAACTTGTAATCATAATTTTATTTAAATGATATCAATATTTCTAGTAGGTCTTACAAGAAGCGAGGCGATATACAATACAATGATTTTAATTTTACATTGTTAGCATAAGTACGTCTTTTTATGGAAATATCCAATATTAAAGCTATAATGCCTTAGAGCAATATTTTGTTAATACATGAAAAAAACTGCATAAAACCATTTTAAACATCTAAGTATAATTTAGCTAATGTATATATAGTATTGAGTTTTTGATATGGTTTATGTCTCTAAATTCTTCGTTAATTGAATTTGATTTTTATCAACTAAGTAATAGAATAAAATAACGATTAAATAATGCTTTATACGAACGTTAGATATGTATTTTCATCCAACTATTAATATTAATTAACTACATAATATACATGTAAACTATTTTGTTTTTCATAAATATGAAGCTTATTGGTACGTAACCTCTACTGGAACATTGGAAATAGTAACGTTTGCTGCATTATCTTGTAAAATCTTTCACAGATAATTGCTTAAATACATTATAATAATATTTTTATAGTTAACATCTATTTTTTAACTCCTAAATATTGACAGCGAAACCGATGTTGTGGTTTATACAATCTATCCGAAAATATGTATGTATGTTCTACCTAATTGGAGGCCGTAAAAGATATCAAGTATAACAATTATCTAAACCAAGTAACATATCATCACAATAAATTTACTAAAAAACTACTCACAATTATATCATACTAGATACATACTGTAATTTTAAGTCATAGTTACAGACTTACCTACTTAAAAGTACACTTTGTAGCTCCAGTTACCATAAGCGAGATATTCATTATGTACAGAGATATTTACAATTGCTTACAGTTAAAGGCATATGTATTCTACATAGCAACTACTTAGTTTAGATGAATGCCTACCATTAACTTAAAACGTCTTCAATATTGTGTCCAGATTTTGGCTGCAACAAAAAAAAGAACGTTGGTGATTGTTGTGTAGTAAATATGTAAGTTAAGAGAAAGTAATTCATTAAAGGCTCTTCGTCTAATCAGTAACCTGAGTAGCTCCGTTCACACTGAGGCGAATTCCGCGCGGGACGCGGGACGCGAATACGCGCGTTTCGATCGCTCGCTTAGCCTCCCAAACTGAGGCGAATATCGCGCAACATTATTTTTAGTTTCTGAGTAGGAAAACATGTCATTAGATATCAAAGCTGAGGTTTTATTGTTATTAGCATTATTTGAAGAACAATCTCAAGATTTGAGGAAAAAAATAAAAAAATAGATTCATGAGCTGATTACTTAACGTTTGGAATTTGGAGAGATTCACACACTTTGATACCAACATTACGAAAAGACTCTGTCTTTTTTAGGGTTCGGTAGTAAACTAGGAACCCTTATACTTTCACCATGTCTGTCTGTCTGTCTGTCTGTCCGTCCGCGGTTTTACTCAGAGACTATAAGTACTAAAAAGCTGTTACTTGGTATGGGTATGTATATTAACCATGCCAAAAAAGATGTGGAAAAAAATCTTGAAAAAAATTTTTTTTAGGGTAGCTCCCATATCCCATACAAGTAAAGAGGGAGTAATATTTTTTTTTCTCTACAAACCCGTCGTGTTGGGTATTGTTAAATAGGTCTTTAAAAAATATTGTGAGGTTGAGAACACCATTTTTCGATTTAGGGATCCGTTTCCGAAATACTTGGTTTTAAAGTGCAAATTTTTGTTAGAAGTAAGTGTCCCCCCCTCTATGTATCTGCTAAACGGTTATATATGGATACGTGAAAAAAATTACAGCAGTAGTATATATACTGAAATTGAAAGGAAAACTATCAGAGCTGAGTACTAAGTACAAACTAAAAAGTTATAGGCAACCAACTTATAAAATGTACTCGAAAATGTAAGATTTCATACAATTTCCTTTATGCTTTTGGTTGTGTGTGTAAAGCGAGTGTGAACAGTGTGAACTCAAAGTTGTCATTCGCAACTACGGAACCCTACACTGCGCGTGGCCTGACACGCACTTGACCGGTTTTTTTTCCTATTATTTTTATAATCTTCGTGGCTGAGGTCGTATAAAATCTTGTATTCTTTTACTTTTCGTAAAAATAATTCAAGGTTTAACGGCATTTAAATAATCAAGGACTATCCCGCGAAGATCCCGCATATATTTCGCTGCATCGCGTGCGACTATTCGCGTCAATGTGGACACGTCCATACTAGTTATATGACGCAATCGGCGCGAGCGAATCGCGTCCCGCGTCCCGCGCGGAATTCGCCTCAGTGTGTACGAAGCTTTAAAACCCAGCTCAAATATAGGTTGGTTCAAGATCTTCGATTCCTAGGTACACTCATACCTAGCTATCGAAATTCTTGAAAACTATTTCCTGCAATGATGATGATCAGAGTTATCGTTGCTTTTATTATTTCCCATTTGACCTCCATCAAAATCGATTAAGGACTTCGGTTGAAGTCGTTTTTTTATTATTAGACATATTATTACTAAAACTACGTTTAAGAAGCCGCAAATAAGGCCGCCCAGTCAGAAGATTCTCTCTACAATTTTTTTTATTTGAAAACCGTAGAATTTACTACAGGATTGCTAACTATCTTACAAACGAGTTGATATACCCATACTTAAACAAAGTCTAAGTTCTTGTGTTAGAATTTTAGAAGTCCTAGAACTAAAGATAACGAGGAAAAAAGATTACCTTTGTAATGCATGTCCCGATGCATGCTCGGGCAAGTCTTCCCGGGATACTGCAAAAAGAGTTTCAATATTAATGTAACATATTAGCATGGCTACTTCAAGAGAGACTCCAGTCGTTTGTAATAAGGTGGATAGTCGTTTGTAAGTCTAGGTTGGTCTAGTGCACATTTTGCTTGTGTATAACTTAGATCGAATGAAAAAAGAGACAGGGTAAAGTTAACGATCAGGGAAAACCACAGTACACTACGCGGTTTATTCAAATTTAAATCTTCAGCAGAGTACATGTGACTTATTATTGTGTCATCCGTCATATATAATCCACAAGGACTTACGACACAAGTTTGCAACTTACTGTGAGGTTAGCTTAATTTGTGTGATATGTACTTATATATATTTAGGTATTTATAGGGTCTGTAATACTTTGTCGAATAAGGCACTAATAATGTATATGGCATGCACGTTTCATGGTACTATTTTCGTTAAGTAGATTAAAATAAAGTTTACTTCTTTCATCTATTTCCGACTAGTGATAGTAATAAATTGTTTTTTTAACCATAATATAAGTCATAACATATGCTCTAGTGCATGATGTTCACAATATTTACAATAATACTACAACAAACTAAGAAATGTATCCAGACCAGCCACGGCGAGAGAGAGTTGCCTCCAGAAAGACTCTTAAAAAAATAAGTTCAATATACAAAATGACACAGTATGTATTACCTTGCTCAAGTCAAAGTCGATGTTAGTCCGCACAGCTCGGTGATGCAGCGGCTGCGGCGGCCTGAAGTTGTTGCCGAGCGGCGCTTTCGGGTGCCGCGCGTCGCCCTGCATCAGCCGCCGCAGGCCGTGCAACTGGTGCAGCACAGAATTTTAAGTGCATCCGTGATCGATGGTCGCAAGGAAACGATGTTCCAACCGCACAAAGATAAACTTTGAATCATATTGCCTTTATACATCCGCAATATCAAACCGCAGATATCGTTATGATTTTCTTTTGTTATTTTACTAAAGTCAAGTGGCTTTATCCAGGTTCTGTGTTTTAAAGCAACAAAAATATTAAGAGAGTAAACTGACAGATACTTCAGAACCCCAACAACAACAACAATAACCACGGCCGTCTTGCTGTTTCAAGTTTTATCTTGCCAATTTAAATAATACTAACGTAGTAACAACGCCCACGCTTTGTAAAGAAACAATCGTTTAAAACTCAGTTTATACTTTTTTGTTGTAATTTAACAAACGCTCAGGCACATTGGTGTTTGTTATTGCGTTGGAAACATGGGAAGAGGCTAAATGATTCCAAGTAAATTGAAATTTCTTCGTTTTATGTGTTAGTGTCGACCGGTGAGTAGGTATGGGGGGATTAACGGGCGACTCGCACGCGAGCCCTATCTCATTCCTATCGCTGTTTACGCTATATTAAACAATTTGATTCTGATAATAGACTCCACCTGAACTTCGATTTTCGTTTCAGCAACATTAATTTACTCTTGTCACGGTTGTTTTGCGACGTAATTCTGTTTGTCATTGTTTAGAATCATAATAAGACATTTCCAATAACATTATACCTATTTCAGAGTGTTTTCAAATGGTAATGTAGAAGACTCATTTTCATAGATCGTTTTGGTAGTAATTTGCATCAGCACTGCATTTAAAATTTCACAAATATTAAAAATAGGACCGACTATAAAGACTAAACAAAGAAAGTAACATTCGGGCCATCGACCTCTGCTCTTTATTCCAGAATACGGAAAGCACTACCTACTATGAAAACAAAATACTGCAGAACGTTTCACGTAACGTAAAACTTCGGATAGAGTCCATAAAAATAGAATTTGAAATCTCTCTACTTTAGGAAAGAAAACAGAAGTAGCAAGATTACCATACTTGTGCTTCCCCACTAAGCACACGATAAATTCTAGTTTATATTTTATAATAAAATCACAAAACAACACATATTTTACGATTCATCACATATCTTGCTTAACTGTGAAGATTGTAACTTCTTTATTAAATAAGTGAAAACTAGTTTTTAAGTTATTCATACATGTCAAATGTATGTTAGCCTGTAAGTTTCTATTTTAATTTCAACGTATGTTAGTATCTATGGGCTTATGAAAAATTTTACTTGTTGTCTGATAAAAACAAATTTATTCTTTATTGTTTTTTGTCTTTATAAAGACTGGGTACCCTAAGCTACTAAAAAACTTATGCCTCAAATTTTTTGATGCCAAAACTTAATTTTAATGCAGAAATTTGATTAAACACAATATTTGCCTAGATTAAGATAGTCTACTTAAGCCTTGTAAAATTAATGCCCTAAAAGATAACAAAATGCTGCTAATTATCATTTCAAATAATGCCTATTTGTATAGTTGTAAGAATACAGATTTGGACTATATTGTTATCAAATGAGCAAAAATGCGGTATTTAAAGTAATAATTTTCAGCATTTGTTGTTTAAGAAAAGTAACCTGTAAGACAAGATTACCATATTTGTGCTTTTCACTAGCGCATGATAGAGTCACCGCGAGATTGCCAGCAGTTTCTACTAGCACTTAATTCCAACCAACAAGCGGAAAACATAAACAATGATTTATAATAACAGCCACACAGCGGCACTTTCAGTTTACTTTTAACACGTACATAATTCACGGCGCAGTCTTTGTCTAAAGGCGAGGGACGTGAGTTGTTTATTGTAGCGTGAGCACAAATGAAAATGTTATTACGCTGGCCTCAAGCACGGTTCAATTCACTGAATTAGCGCTGCTAGAAACGATTCTTGGTGACGTCTTTAGCTTATCGTATTTTTCATTCTAAATCTTGTAAATTCATTGATTTTGACTATCACAGTCATATCATCATCATCTTTTTAAATCTTTACTGTAGAAGCGTGCACTTTCTGTACTACCAGGGTCATATATTAGGCAGAGAAGTAAGAGAATATTTGGCATTCACTCTCCAAGCCGGCCAGACGGGTTAGAGATGTCTCTCTGAGGTTTATAAGCGTTGTATAGCTTGTGCTCCCTTATTCGATATCCGCGGGAAGATAGAGTAGTCCTATTTTACTTTGCCGGGAAGGCACGGCACACGACATTATATTCATTAGTCTAAGGAGATATAAAACTAAGTGACAGGCTATGCTATATAAACCATTATATAAATAAGTAAAAGTATATTACTATAAGTAATTTACGTTTGCCCAGTATTTCAACAACAAGATCTACTGAATCATAACTAGTATGTATTGTATACGTCTATGTTTGTACGATGATGATATACTACAGTGCGTTGGCATGTCTGCAGATCAATATTTATTGTTCCGATATTCTAAGTAATGGCAAGAGCAAAATACTCGTAAATTTTGATTTTCTTAACGGCTGCCAGATGATAAATCTGTGACATATTCTATGCCCTTATGTTTAACATAAAACTCACGAGCAAATAGGCGTGCTGTGCAAATAGTAAACTTGAACGGATACAGCTTAACCGCTCATATTGATTGCTGCGAACTTCGAAGTTCGACCAACAGTTGCTGAACAATGCACTTTGTTAATCAAACAGACAATATCTTCTCTTATTTGAATAAGTACAACTTATAGAAGGTAAGAATTACTATAATTGACGAAACAAATAGACTTGTGATAGCTTTAATGGAAAAAGTTCGATTTTTATTATTGATTGCCGCGAACTGCAAAGTTTGACCAACAGTTGTTAAATAATGCTTTTTGAAAATTAAGGAGACAATATCTGTTCTAAGTTGGGGAAGTTCAAGTAAGTTTGCTTTATTATTTACAAGATTTTAATAGACAAAGGCCTCCTCTCTTTCCCCCCATTCATCTCTATCTTTGATCTTTTCCTTCCAAAGCTTGTCGAATGCCCGCAAGTCTTCCGACCAGCTTATTTTAGGTACTCCTCTCTTTCTTTATCCTTATAGGTGTAAGCTTATATGTTGACTGTGGTAGTACAGAGAGGGTCGTGTTCCTGCACAGGAGACTAAAAAAGACCTGATGATGTTGACGCTATATTATCAAACAAAATCATTCAAATATAGTAATATACATCATAATACGTAATGAAAACCTACCTGCTGTTTTGTGATATAAATAGGCTTATTGATTATGATCCACGTGACGGTCTCGAAACAGGCCGGGGCCGTGGTGGACCCGTCGTACGTCATGTAGTAGTCCGTATCGGGCAGGAGGCCCCTCACTGACAACTTGTTTACCGGCATCTCCGCCCCTGGGGAGGAAGCTATTTTGTTACTTTGCTCACAAACTAGAAGGACTTACAGAAAAACCGCCTTACTTTGGCTTGAGAAACAAGTGCTGCAGGTAGTCATGACATCTATTAATGTGACAAAATATATGGGTGTCACGACACCCATATTTGTCACAATTTCTGGAATAAATATAGATGTCATGTCTACCCGTCTGCTATTTGCATGTTCTTTGCATCTGATTCTCGTTTTATCACGTATTGCTAGTTCTGGGTCTCAGTTGAAGAATTGCTTTACAATTGTGATATTTAAAAACAAAATATAAAAATAAATAAAAGCTATGCGGAATAACATTTCATGGATTGATTTATATTTTGAATATAGTGTACGAACTAAACAACTATGTAGGGAAACTTAAAAACTTTTAAGATGTCAACAATTCATTTAAAAGTTATGCTTCTGTCCATACTTTTATTTTATAACCCACCTCGGAACCAATAACACGCAATCAGGTAATCCTAATTGCTTGTTAATGAAACTCTGTGCTTTGATTAGTTCATTTATAGTGAAAGATATTGGCAGCGTTTTTGCACATTTTACAAAAGAGTTACGGGATACAGATAGTTATAAATTTTGAGTAAATGTAATGGCAATTGTAAAAAATATGTAAAAGTCAAAGTCAGCCAATGCATAAAAATAATTTGGGACTGAAGCTATAGAAAAAACCTCTTGCAATAATGTTGTCTAGGATTATACATATTTAGTGTTTTTTTTTTTATAATTTTGCAACTGTATCCCTCTCTATCTACTCATCTTCGAGCATATTTCTAGTTTCACCCTCAACCATAGAGCTTGTAAATTTGATGAATTCGAAAACATATTTTTTTTTTTTTTTATTTATTACATTTTAGGAAGACTTACAGCTATAAATACATATTAGAAAAAAATAATAAGAAATGAAGAGCCAATAAAAAGTCTCCACATATAGAAGTAAAATAGAAAAGAAATAGAAGCAAGAACACAACAGCCAGTGATATACGATATTCACAGTAATAACTATCATGAACAGATATAAGATTGAAATAAAAAATTTTAATACTAAAATTTAGCATAGAATTTGTTGATAGTAGTGAGTTACATTTTAGAACATATAACGCGAAGCTAGTTAAAAAAACCTTCACTGATTCGACGCCGTGCCGCAGGTATAGACGTGGTGAATAAGTCGATATCATAACCATCACATATATTATTAAAGACATTAGCTGCCCGCCAAACGTATGAGTTTTGTCGGTAATTGGTTGCAACGGCATCAAGCGCAAATACACGTGTGTGACGCAGCGGTCGGGTTGGCACATGTAAGTTAAACTTACCTAAAAGCTCTGGACAGTCCACTTTCCCAGCAAATATCTTTAGTAAGTATGTAATATCTGAAATTTGCCTCCTGTTTTTCAAGGGTAGTAAATGATGTGTCTTACAAGCAATATCATAACTAAGATTAGTATGACACTTATAATTAAGGAAGCGAATAAATTTCTTTTGCACTCTTTCTAAACGAGATATATATATCATACTGGGGGTTCCAGATTTGTGATGCATATTCAAGAGTACTACGCACATAAGCACAGTAAAGCACTTTTAATGTTTTAACATTCTTAAAATCCTGTGTGATACGCATCAAGAAACCAAGCGATCTACATGCAGTGGCTGTTATGGAGTTGATATGGCTTTCAAATAATAATTTAGAATCATGGATTACACCTAAATCTTTAACCTCATGAACTCTCTTCAGAACCCGGTTCTTTAGTGTATAATTGCAATTAATTGTATTATGCTTACGAGTGAAAGTTATTACAGAGCATTTAGAGGGATTTAGGTCTAATTTATTACGCAAACAGTAATCATCCAGCTTATCGAGATCATATTGCAGAGTTTGAGCATCTTCAACAGAATCAACACATTTAAAAATTTTCATGTCGTCAGCAAAAATAAGAACTTTTGTATGTTTGAGATAATATTCTATGTCTGAAATGAATATAAGGAACAAGAGAGGACCTAAATGGGAGCCTTGAGGCACACCACTTGGTATTATTACCCAACTAGATATGTAATTATTGATAACAACGGCCTGAGTTCTATTATTAATATAAGCTGAAAACCATCTCAACAGATCGCCGTGAATTCCAACGGCAGAGAGCTTACTCAAAAGCAATGAATGATCGATACGATCAAAACATTTGGAATAGTCAGTATGAATAACATCGACTTGGCGTTGTTTATCCATGTTAGACGTGATAAAGTCATTAAGTAGAATTAAATTAGAAACGGTCGAGCGTCCTGGTAGGAATCCGTGCTGCGCGGGATTGAATGAATTATGATATACGGAATAAATTAGTTCACAAATAGTTTTTTCGAGGATTTTTAAAATAATACAGAGTTTCGATATAGGCCTGAAATTAGATATGTCCGCTCTTGATCCCTTTTTATGAACAGGTGTCACAAACGCCGAACTCCAAATTCTAGGTAGACTTCCCTCTTTTAAAGACTTTGTGAATAAACAGTACAGAGGAAAAGCCAGCGCATCTGCACATCTTACCAAAAGAATAGGAGGTATGTTATCTGGGCCCGCTGATTTACATAAGTCCAATTTTTTAAGTTTTAGTTTAATATCATCTACAGTAAACTCAACAGTCGATATCCCACTATTCATGAAAGGGTTAGTCACAGGTTCGGCATAACCATTATTACTCAAGGGATCATGTAAAAAATTGGAATAAAAATGGTATGAAAAAGCTTCTGCTATCTCCTCTCCAGAATATTTAGAATCCTCAAGATACATTGTACTAGGTAGACCATTTGGATTACTTTTATTTTTGACATAAGACCAAAAATATTTGGGATTACAAGAAATTGAGTCTTCAATATTTTTTATATAATCAGTGTAGCATTTATTTTCCAAGGATTTAGCTCTTTCTCGTAAAATAATAAATGACAGCCGATCACAAGAGTTACCATAATTTTTATGTTTCCGGAAATGTTTATGTTTTTCTTTTAAAACTTTAATTAAAGACTTTGAATACCATGGCGGGTAGGGTTTATAAAAAATATTTTTACTCGGTATGTACCTGTCACGTAGCTTATATAAAATATTATAGAAAAAATCTGCAGAATCCTGCATATTCCTAGAAGAAAATTCACGCTCCCAGTCAACCGAAAGTAACTCCTTGTTAATCGACTCATAATCTCCTCGTGAGAAAAAGTATTTAATGCGGGCAGCTGGCTTTAAAGTCTCACCAACAACAAAGTTTGGGATAATAATAACGGGTTTGTGATGTTCGTCGATGGGGACTAGAGGATCCAAACACTCACTCACCAATACATTGTCATTACATAAGACAAGATCCAGCAACCTGCCAGCATCATTTACAACACCATTATACTGTTTAAGGTCACAGAAATTTAAACAGTCGATCAATGCAAGGCCATTATCATCACTTGTTTCTGATGGCATAAAATACACGGAACCCCGTTCCAGGGACCATTTAATGTGGCTCATATTAAAGTCGCCCAAGATCAAAAACTTATCACGAGGAAAGGTGACTATTAAATCACCCAGCTTATCAAGAAAGTTTGAAAGTTGCTGTGAGAAACAATTACCCATATTTTGTTTTATTAAATACAGAACGCAGACATTAAGCCTTACCGGTTTCTCACACTCAGCATCGGTGAGGTAAATCGAGATCCACAAATCTTCGGCGGAGGAACACCAAGACGGCTGACCAACTACATGTAGGTACTTCTGCGTAGCAATTAGAGTCCCGCCGCCAAGCTTCTGCCGTGTGAAGGCATAGTCCCGATCGCGACGCCACAACATGTACCTGTCGTCAACTAACTCGGAATCGCGTATGCCGTCAAGCAACCAAGACTCAGTAATAACAATCATATCATACGCATTGCTTGCTATATTCCGGTATAATGTAGAAGTCTTAGTCCTAAGGCCCCTAACATTTTGATAGTAAATACTCAATTTACTTGTATTTTTATCAATCATCGAAATAATATAAGGAGCTAGTAGCGGAATAAGTCACTAAGGTAGCATCATTTGTATAAAAAAATAATTTAAGTACATGAGTAAAGGATCGAGCGAAAATATGACATAACGTGTAATGATTAGGGGCGTAAACCGGCAAGCAGATGCCAAGCGAATATTGCGACTGCGAATGCATCGACTGCATAGCAACTAATGGTTCAAGGACGTATGACGGGCAGCTAAGCGATAACAAAACATTATAACTTATAGAAAAATAGTTGAGGCACGGAGCGTCGAAACGAAATGGAGGTAGAACTTGCATAACAACACATAATCTAATGAACTATGAGCATTCAAGTATACAGACATTAATAATAATAAAAAGCAAATTAAGTGAGCTTGTTTAAATCTGCAGTTGAATTAATTAAAATTATGGGTGAAGTGTCATTTTTTCGGATGTGAATTTTTGCAAATTTAACCCAAACGTATTGGTAACGCCTGTCCTTTGCCAGCTCCTTCGTTTTGGTTAATAGCTTCTTGTACTCAGGGGATAGATGATCGTTGACATAGATATTTTTGCTGGAACCTTCGTTACTTATTAGGCCGATGTCAGAAGACTTGATAATCTTCTTCTTACGCGCAGCTGCCACAAACTCCTCCTTCACATACCGGTTGATGAAGCTCACTAAAATATGCTTGTCCTTAGAATTATGAACCGGTATGCGCGAAATATAATTAATTTGGGATTTTTGGACAGAATAATTTAAAACGGAACAAAGGGAGTCTAAGACACTAAAAAGATTTTCGTCTTTCTTTACGGGGACTCCTTTGATTTCCACATTATTAAGGCGTGCCCATTGATCCTTATTGATATAGTCCTGCCGGAGGGTAGACAAACTGGCCTGCGTTGTGCTGATGTCCTGTTTGATGTCTTCCAGTGATGTGACCCGGCTGTCAAGGTCATCCAACCTCGTGGAGAAATCGTCAACTTTGTTACACGTGAACTCACAGCTCTGCTTCAGCTCAGCCACGTCCGACTTTAGGCAATCCAGATCCGTGGCGATTTTAGGGATTTGGTCAAGCTTGATTGCCATATCATCCAGGCGCTTTAGAATTAAATCCAAAACCGATTGATCCAAGGGCAACGAAACTGATTGCTGAGGTTGTGGCGACGCTCGTCCACGGCATATTGGACATCTCCATACAGCTTTGCGGTCTGCACCAAGTTTCCGGAATCCTAGTTCCGTCACTCCCGAGCACGGAAAACAATTTAGTTTATGGCAAACACTGCACTGGGTGCAGTCATTAACTTCGTTGTTACATGTAACGCAAAACATTTTTATTTGTATCGAAAAGTAACTCGTACACACCGGCTAATTGAACGACACGCGTAATTGCTTCGAGTACTTGAACGCGACTCGAACGAAGACATATCATAGTAAAAAGTTATAAGTAACTTAGGAATAAAGGCATTAAACCTCGTCTAACTTGATGCTATTTTTGGATCCTTTCCAAAAAAAACTAATAGAATAATCAGCTACCTATATAATCAATTATTCAAATAGTTGAAGTACCCTTTTACGAAAATATAATAATTTAAAATGAAGAGAAGCTCGTAGCACCAAATTGTAGCGAATTCTGTGGATCTTTTGTAGCACATTCGTAGCACGTGCGTAGCAAATGCTACGAGTAAAACAAACTCACAATAACTAAAAAATGAGTAAACTTCAAACAATATACGTATTGTGCGGTGACTTCTAAGCATTCAAAATATTGTACATCTACTAATGATTAATGCTATATACCTATTGTTAATGATAATCAAAAAAGCTTTCCATTAGATTCTTATTTGTGGTGAATACTATAATATTACTATAATAACCAACTATTTTTTTTGTAATAATCTTAAAGTACGTACATTATGTTTGGTTTGTTGTTTGTTTATTTAACTAAATAAAAACGAACATGGTAATATAATACATATACATATACGCTGGAAGTGTTAAGTTAAAAATTGATACTCTTTGGAAGAATACAGGTAACTTTCAAGGTACAAAATCGATTGGCTTTAACCCGAGCAAATTGCAACGCAATATCATTTATTGCAAAGTTTTAGTATCCGAACCGCAGGAAGAATCTATATTACAGTTTTAGAGGAAAGCTATACCGCTTCAAAATTCAGTGGCCATTTGCGGCGCCTTGACTTACCCCCGTATTTTATATTCTCTAACTCCTCTGTCAATATCCTTAGCTCCGGATTTGATAAATCACCAAGCTGCAACAAGAATAAAAGTCAGTAGAGTAAAGATGAAAAATATCAGGAAACTTATATTTATCGACTAGCTTTCTGCTGGCGACCTCAGCTACCTCGTGAATTTCGATTCATGGCTTATCATCGTAAGAAAATATTTTATAAGGGATTTGTAGAAAACATGGAGTCTTTTTCATTAAGTATGAAATAATTTCTAGAAGGAGAGTGAATTAGGTTTATAAAATCCCTAACCATTGCTTTTTGTCGTTATAAACACCTCTGATAACCGTTGTTAAGAACTGCAAAAAAAAATAGACCAAAAAATGTAGTCATTTGTAGGGGGGGAGGGGGTCAGGTTTATCTGCTCCCGACTGTACCTTTTTTTTAATTTAGGGTTAAAGTTTTTATTGACTTTTCTTGTTTCATCAACTCAGCCCATCTTCCACCCACTGCTGAGCATAGGCCTGTCTTCATTTTCTTTCTTGTTTATAAGAGTTAGTTAGATATAGTGTGTAATATTAGTGTGCATAGGAAACTGCTTACTCTATTCCTGCCTTAGCCACACGTGCAAAATATAATGAACGTATCGGTAAACACGTCCCCTCCGGGACAACATCTGAGGGATAAAGACCCTTCATTAAGGGAAGTCATAAAACGATCGAACTGTACCTTGGCCATACAAGAAATTTAGAACGTTGTTTACAAGGCGATGTTACTTAGGGTTGACTAAAACAAGCTGCAGTTTAACTGAGCATAATATACGTGTAATGGCTTTTTTGCAAAGAACATTTAATAAAAAACTTTAAAGGTAAAGAGAATAATTTTTTTTTGGAATGCTTATAGTATGGGTAACGTATATAAATGCAGTTCTTAGTATACTTTACTAATATTGTTATAAACTGTACAAAGTGCTTTTTTTTTGTGATTTTACTACTACTTATATGGAATATTTTTTTATAAGAATACCCTAAATAACCTTGTTGGTCGTTTGAAATAAAATTTCATCTGATAAAAATATCACATTCTTTATTTACTCACAGTTCAGAACCAACTATAAATGATTAAATTCTGCCATCACATTTCAGTTTACTGTATCCACGGAAGTCACACCCTTCAGTTTGCACAAACTCATCACAAGCCACTGAATAAAACACACCCACACGGCAATTAATTGAAACCATAGTGCATTGTTGTGTTGATCCCTCCAAGTGACTGGCGATATACTTTACTGCCTTCATTTAGTCACTTCTTAATTTGTACTAATAGCTTTAACGGCTAATCCAATAGGGTGCAGAAAATTCCAATTTCCTTAATTAACTGCGCTCAGTTTGGTCGAAATAAGGTTGAAGGCTATGAATAGGTGCGGCCGCCTCGATAACACTTCGCCTATAATATCCATTACGCGAAAGCGCAATCGCGTCTTTACAAAAATTGCAATTCACTTATCCATCAAATGGCTGCCACACCTCTTTGTTTAATTTTTTTTTTCCATTTCCTTCAGAAGCAAAGTTTTAAAGTTCTTTTCAAAAAATATTACGGCCATTCATGCAAATTATTTAATCATTTCTTACCTGTAAAAGTAATGAAATTGAAACGATTCCTTGAGCTTTATGTAGAGCTTCGGAGAAGTTGGAATAAAGCTGCGAATTGAAACCAAATATTTGAATCTGTAACAAAAGGAAATCGTTAATCAATATTAGATTTACGTAATGTCCCGTTTACACTTCAAAAGTTAAGATCTAAAAATACCTTGCTTTAGAAATTCGCCGCGAATTTCTTTGTGAATGTTTGTAATAGAGTGAAAGCAAACCACACAAGAGTAGGCACATGATTTTGGATTTAACGTGGCTGCGTAAGAATTTGTCACATAAATAAACAGGAGGCACGCTTGAGTTGGCTCGCAGTCGTTCGTCGGGATTACATTTGGGATTTGAGCGTCTCTGGAAGGCGGCGGCGCGGACGATGCGTGTAAAAACATCTGTTACGCTTTCTTTGGAGACCTCTCCAAAGAATCTGCGATAACATTTTAACGTACGTTACATGTTTATTCGAAGGTTTACTTTGCCTATTCACTTGTATTACTCTATTTGCATGCGTCTGGAAAATGTTGGTGTACGTTTTAGTGAGGCTGAGCTTTAGCTGGATTACTTTTTTAGAAGGGTATTTTAATCTTAAATGTATGTATTTATAAATACTTAAAATATTATATAATTGTTATTGTACCCAAGTAAGAATATAAAACAATAATATAAAGATATGCCGTGGTGATTTTCGAATAAAGTTGTAGTTTTGAAATCCTGGAATTAAGTTTTGATAACATATTCACGCTCAAAGCTATAATAATTGAACCACAAGTAAATCTGTAATCTGCAAATCAATAAGGCTAGCAATATTGACATGTTGAGAAAATAAAAACATTGTATTTAACTTTTATCAATCTATTGTTGGAAATTAGTAAACTTGCTTCACTTAATGAGTAATTATTGGATCTGCCGAATGCGCAGTGTTCCGCGCGCTGAAGTTCGGCTGAGCAAACATCTCAATACACGATCAGTAATTGCTTGCACACGCACTCATGAATAAATACAAACCCCGCTTAATTACCTGCTAAATTACATATTCATCATTTGATTACTTAAGTAGATTGTTAGCTTAATTTGTAACTAACTAACTCACCAACACGGCTTTGTTTAAGTTTAATACACAAGTTACTGATATAGCTTTTTCATGAGAAATATGGTTAGAACGAGTACTCCACTGAATCTTTAGGCTGTTGTAAAGACGGATTATGAAATAATATTTTTTACTTGTAAGCAACATAAAATATACTATTCGTTTATATTTGCAAAAAGTTCTAAAAATAACAATAGTTGATCACGAGCCAAAAATTTTAGAGTATCAAGTTGAGTTTCCAATTCATATTTGCAAATCGGCCTTTGACTTAATTCTGGGCCTCTCAAGAAGCAAAAACAAATGAGTAACGTATCACCATACAACTTAAAAACATTTTCCCACTATGACGTTTAAGGTGAGCTCGTTGTAATAACTTGAAGCAGAATATTATACGATTTACAGTTTATACAGTATGTTAATTGAGTCTCGACAAACCCTCAGAGGGGTGTCTCAGCCCGGAAATATGAACAACTTTTCCTATAGGAATGCTGGGAACTCAAAAAAATTTCGACATTTGCATACAAATGTGCCTCCCGTACAATAAGCGTGGGAAGTATGGGTATTGGATTTTCGATTTCCCAGCATTAGACCCATAAAAAAAAATTATTGTATTTAAGGTCTTAGTCACCTTTCTAAAGATATTTACATACAGGATATATTATAAGCCCGTGATATATTGTATATAAACTCAATCAGCTGAATGCTCTATTTTGACAAAAGATATACTTTAAGTGAAAGTTGTTCATTATCATGGGCCGGTTATGCTCCTAAAATATTATTTCGGTATGGTACGGTAATGGTTACACAATGTATAAACTCTATATAAGGATTTTAATTTGTCGAAGTTAATTTTGCAAACGCTTCACAGCTTTCCTTAAATAACAATATAACTGCTACTGTAAGCTAGTTCAAACAGATTGAAACTCGGAGCTTCGAAAGCATGAAGATAATTTTATAAGTTAAGTTTTTGCTCCATTTCTTTGAATTTTCTCCCGATTGTTAATTGAACAACTATTGAGTTTGAAGAATAAGAAAGCAAAAGCTTGTTATGCTCTGAAGTTAGCTCAAGACTTTTAAAAAAGTTGGTGCTTAACATAAATCTAGTCTTTCTGATAAAACCTACTCATTTTATATCGTATTTATCAAGAATTTCAAGACACTAAAAAATCATTATTTGACGAACATGTTTCCCGAGACTAGCTGTCTAAGGCCAGTTCCTTCCAAACTTTTAGCGATCGGAATTTATTTAACGTTAACCGAGCTGGTTACAGATCTCTTTTCTGTAAAATAAAACTATAAAATGATGAGTGGTTGTTGTTAGTTGAGGATTGGCCATCGTTTCAAAAGATACTACGGCTAAAGTACTATGGTATTAACTCACCTCTGCAGGGAATGAATAACCATTGATAGCATGTTCGGAGCCAAACTGGTCATGCAGGCCGTAGTGTATGTGAATCTCATGGAACTGGTACTTATAGGAGAGGGGGCCGCCCGTTATGTTGATGTGGTGCCGTGTCTCGTTCTCCACGGTAAATATTACCGAGTGGCCTGTGTTGCTTATTAATCCATTTATCTGCAAAGATAGAAAAAAAGTCACTAAAGCCTTCGTTGTGCAGTAGTTAACATCGCCATTACAAGATGAGCTAAATGATCTGGGTTCTTTATCAGTGCGGGCAAAGTCTTGTAATTAATTTTTGCAGGTATTTATTGTGGTTGTGGAGACACCCAAGATGGTCACGCGGAAAACTGGTAATAGAATTTTGCCCAAATCTTTTTACTTCCAGTATGAATGCTGTCATACAGCGGACCCTGAGCTTCAAGGTACAAAAACTGAGGATGAAAACGGTGTTCAGAGTTTAGGAAACCGTCAAAAATTGTTTTGTTCTTGAAATGCGTTTACCATGATATAGTCACGTTAATGCGTCAGCTCCCTTACTTCACTTAATTATGTCAATACAAAGAAGTAAGATATTAATTTTTCAAATAATACAAGATATTTTTTTATGGCTAAAGGTCTTATCCCAACATAAATATACATATATCTTATTGTAACCCCTTTCTGATAGGTTTCAAAATAACTTACTCTATGTTTATCTATGTGTAAAAAGCGTAGGTTTGGGTCGAAGAGCAGTTTCTCCGGCTCGAGATTGACTGGAGACTGCCGCCGCCCTTTGTTGCAGAGCGACCATTCTGGATTGATAAGCCCCCAGAATGCTGGACCTGTACGGAAAGAAGTTTAATGTAAAAAAAAAATGGAAAGTGCTTATGATAACTGATTAACCATCAGCTTTTTCTTATAACAGAAGGGTAAGTCTATTACTTTAGATAACTAAAACATTACATGTATTTGCGTGGAGATGCATTGAACGGAATTTATGAACGTAAAGTTTGAAAACATTAAATAGATAGATTTTACGTCAAACTGACAATTACGGCCGTAATTTCCGTTATGATTTTCATAAGGCAACATGAGTATACAGCGTGTAAGTTGAGCCTCGACATTCCTTTAAGGCGATGACTCTGACCTTTAATATGCACCACTTTTCCTACCTTACCAATGCTCAGAGCTCGATTTTTTTTTATCTTTGTAAATTTCTAATTTTTACCTTTAACTAGAAAAAAAAACATTTCAACCGTATTACTACGAAAATAAGCAAAAGCATTTGGTAGGGATGGTATTCCATATGATGCGATATAAAGATAACACCGTTTAATACGACAACAATTGCATGACTTCAAACCATTTACTAATAAAACAATTAGCAGATTGTCACTGAAACAAACTTCCTGAAATCACGTCACAGCTTTTAAGGCTTCCAAGTAATAAAAAATCCTTATCTATGATTAAATGAAGCCATTGTCCTTTATTTAAATTATATTTTTACAAATCCCGAAAAAGCAGTGCTATATGTTGTTTCTTTATTCCACCTAAACTAGTAAATTCTTGAACAGATTTGAAGGTATGAGACGAATTTATGCCAAGCATGGGCTTACATTTTGATAAGTCGTGATATTATTTGTTCTCTTTAAAAAATGATGATTGTGTGAGTGATCGTATATTCTTCTTTTAATTTAAACTGACTTTTACGAGTTTTATTTGAATACTGATGTAAAATCGTGTATCTTACGGAGAAGACAGGGCAAAAGTAATTTTTATAAACAAGGTATATAAAGCAATAACTACAGGTTTTTATTTTGCCTATATTAACAGCTTACTTCAATAGTATTTATTACTTTGATCGAATTTATGATCAGCAAGAAAGGAGCATTTGACAGATTCAGTGTTTTTGTTTGCTTTCAGGCTAGTTAGACAATAAAATAAATTGACAATTACATATACCCTTTAAGTGTAATTACTACCTTTTAGTGCGATGAATTCATAATTTACAAGAGTTGGCTCGATGAGTCATTATTTTGTTTCTGAATTAAACTCTTTGTTATGGTAATACTATATATCCATAAATAACTCACAAAAGCACTTTACACTGGCATTGACATTATATATAAATAACTAAACAATTATTAGCAAATACTAAAACATATTCCTCAGTGATTCCTGTGAACCTCATCCCGTGTCATTCACGACCACACAATAAATGTTTACCACTCAAACAAAGCACTCTAATTCCGCCGGTTTTCATCGCCGCATTGTTTTCATTCATTCTAATGAATATTAAATCGTTTAGTTTCAAAACTTTTGTGATGGGAAACGTCAATTTCGCAAAATGTCACCCCGTCAAAATTAGTCACTTTCCCAGAACGTAGTTTTTTGCAAAAAGCATTTTCTTAGAACATTGATATTTCACTTTGTTCACTTTTTTAAAACTCAGGACGTTACACCAGCATTTTGATTTTTAAAACCATTATACGAAAATTAAGCCTTTTTTATTGCAGAAATGTAATTTTGACAAATTAATTGATATTCTGTAAAAGTGAATTTTAACACTTAAAATCATAATCTTAAAATAATATCTCCCAGGTATACCTTTCAACAGTGGCGGCTCGTGACTTCAAGGAGTGGTGGTTCATCTGCTTACCTACTGTCTCTCAAAAGCAAAACGACCTATTGAAATGCCGTACGTTCGTCAATTAATTGTAGTCGACTACCCCTATGCACCTACCTAATAATATTTGTATACCTACATAATTAGTTACTCTAGGTACAATTCTTGTTAATATTAATGCATGTTGTAAAACCATTTCTGTATAAAAAGTATAGAAGGCAGGTACTTAAGTATATGCAGTGAAATATCATTTGACTTACCATTGGTTTAGTTAGAGGAGCTGCGCGCTAATAATTATTCTAATAGGTAATTAATTCAAAAGCACGAGAAGATGGTTTCAGAAAATGGATTAGGCGGCATACGGAACGCCTAAATAAGCCATAGCCTATTTTCTTTTTTAGTTCTTGTTTAAATAATCCCATTAACAACACACTTTGAAGCCACTTTCAACCACTACACTTTGAAGCACACACAAAGTAGAAAAACCATTACTACGAATAATTATTGGGTAATTTCGCGCGCGTTATCTATCACACCATGTCACAGGTGCGAAATAAAACAAACAAACTGATTTGAGTAAGGTCAAGGACACGCCTTCGCAACAAAAATCTTCAACGAGTGAGCGAGACTGAGCGAGACACCCCGGCCGGACTCGTGCGCCGTCCGGATTTTTCAATTTTTCTCATACATTGAGTACGGATCATCTTCCGTTTCACCTGCCGGAGCATTTCTGTCTCATTGCATAGAGTTTCTATGGAGACCCTTCGTGCGCTCTTTGAAAGCGCTCGTCCAATTTTTGGTTTAGCTAAAATGAGTCTTAAATTTTAGTTAATAAAGATCAAGCTTGTTTGAAAATATTTTTTAATATTTCTTCAGTATGTAATTTAAGTTACTGATGGATAAATACTATTTGTGTCGAAAAAAAAATTGGGAAATAACTACATAAAAATCTGGTAGTGCAGTGCACGAGTGCACTGAAGGAGCGGCCGCTACAGACTTTCAACTAAAAAATATTCAAAAAAAATTAAACATTTACGCCCATCATCTAGCTAAACATAGCCTTTGGATCATGCAACCATAGGCTTTGTTTCGTGTAAATGTTTCAAAGATGTTAATTACATTCTGTGAAATGTCATATTCGTAATAAAAAGTGACCAAATTTGTAGCAGTGACATTTTGCGAAAGTGACGTTCTACGTTACAAACGTTTCAAACACCATCCCGCCGCTTCATTAAATTGTACGTACTCTAAATGGCAAGTTACATGCCATATTCGAAATGTGCGGATTATGTTTTATGGACGCTCGCGCTCGTTCATTATATCAGATGCAACCGAAATTCGCTGTTAATTATCGCTGTGACAATGGCTTATTACAGTGAACACGTCGCATTTTGTCCGGATATCAAATGGACGATAATGAACTATATAAATTCAACGGGCAAAGATCTTTTGAACATTATCAACGTATTACAGTGGCCGTTATGAATATCGAATTGAATAATTTCTGTTTTTCATGCAGATTACACGCTTTATGAGATGTTAATTTGATAAATATTTTGCGGAAAAATTAAAAAAAAAAACCGGCCAAGTGCGTGTCGGGCCACGCGCAGTGTAGGGTTCCGTAGTTGCGAATGACAACTTTGAGTTCACACTATTCACACTCGCACCTTACAGTTTAACGACCAAAAACATCTAACAATGAAAATAGTATTAAATTTTACAGTTTATAAGTTGAATGCCTATAACTTTTTAGTTTCTACTTAGTACTCAGCTCTGATAGTTTTCCTTTAAACTTCAGTATATATACTACTGCTGTATTTTTTTTCACGTATCTATATATAACCGTTTAGCAGATAGAGGGGGGGGACACTTACCTCTAACAAAAATTCGCACTTTAAAACCAAATATTTCGGAAACGGATCCCTAAATCGAAAAATGGTGTTCTCAACCTCACAATATTTTTAAAGACCTTTTTAACGATACCCCACACGATGGGTAAATAGAGAAAAAAAAATTACTCCCCCACTTTACTTGTACGGTAGCTACGCTAAAAAAAATTTTTTTTCAAGTTTTTATTCTACCACTTTTTTGCCATGATTAATATACATACCCATACCAAATTACAGCTTTCTAGTACTTATAGTCTCTGCGTAAAACCGCGGACGGACAGACAGACAGACAGACAGACATGGCGAAACTATAAGGGTTCCTTGTTTACTACGGAACCCTAAAAAAGTATAATGGATACAATATATCCGTTTTCTGATTTATCATATTTTTCTAGTTAAGTACACGCATTAGGATTTTGATGTAGGTATGCATTTTTATTACTCTTTCTTTCTGTTACTTACTTTCTATAGAAAATAGTATCTTCCTCCCCGAGTAAGTTACAGAAAGAAAGAAAAACAAAGGTATATCAAGAACAAATTCAATGCCAAATTTCATCATGTTTTATTTAGTACTAGCTGTTACCCGCGGCTCCGCCCGCGTGATATATAGCCTATGTCCTTCTCAGTACCCTAACCTATGTGTATGCAAAATTTCACGATGATCGGGTTAGTAGATACGGCGTGAAAACGTAACAAACAAACTAAGTTTCGCATTTATAATATTAGTAAGTATAAGGATAAGGATTTAAAATGTTAAAGCAAAGGTAACAAACAAATATACAAACTCACTTTTATGTTAGGTATGCTTAGGATAGGATTTTCCAATTTCCGACTATTTATATAATAATTAATTACGTATTCAAATTAAATTGTAGGTATTAATACATCGTTGTAACAGTCGCTACAAAGAGCCACAGTAGCATATTATACATTTGATAGTTACTTTGACTAATCTCTCCATCGAGGCGACAATGGCCCAATCAATTCATTCAAAACCTATTGACACTGTATGTGACACATGCCTACCATACCTACTCGTTATCTACACATAATTACGTGTGTACTCGTACATAAACCATATAGAGGAGGACAAACGACAAGACGAAATTAAATGGCACCTTGTTTGCCTATGGACCCATAAAAAGGAACCCGCGAATAGCCAATAGCTATTACCACAACGGTTTATGCCCTGTAAAGTTGCCTACAACATCCGCTATCCCAAGGTATTTCAATATGGGAGCGAAGTGCGGAAAGTAGCCAAAGTGCTTTGGATCGCGTTCACGCTTTTATTATTTATGACCTTGAAAATTGCATGAGTAAGCCGGCGCAGCGGTTGTGGTCACGCCCACTTTATGGCACGCGCTAAGCGAACTTTCCATTAATGCAAAATACTTTTTGCTTTTGGCACTACACGAACTTTGGGAAAAATTGTTCACATGTGAATTTTTATTTTTTTATTGTGCTTCATACTGAACTACGGATAGGTAAAACCTACTACCTATTAATAAGCGAACTCTAAACTCCAAAGCATGAAGTCGACCGTGAAAACTACATGCTTATTAAAGTGATTCTAAATAGGTAATGGTTTTAAGTATCATGTCACTTTTTAAGTTTTACTTTAAAAGTTTATATTTTAGCTCTGCCCTTGAAAAATATGTTCTGAGGCTAAATCATATTGATTAACCTTTATTGCAATGAACAGATTTATATTGTAATAAAGAAAATCTCGAAAAAATTATCAGAGTTGAACAAAATCATCCTATTAAATATGTAATGTTAAAGAAGGTAATGAGATTTAGAAAGACAACATACCCTATGCTTCTAGCATGATCACTAATACCCGTAAATATTACAGGAGAGACCCCTGCGGCCTCAATCAACCACTGTTCACTAACTTTGCCACAACTTGCCCCAACCTGTACTTTTTGATACATTTTTAATGACTACTGGAGCGATATAGTGATTAGATTATAGGTTAAGGGAGTACGTGATAATAACTAAACTATATTCGCATCTTCCAGAAAAAGTGAATCCTTAATTATGTTTTTTAATGTAGGTATGTACACCTTAATACTTTTACGTTTTTTTTAAAAGGTGAAATTTAATTAATATCATTAAATGCAAAATCTTGAATTAGAAATCTTACACAAAATAATGGTATTTAGGTACCATTTTCTACAAGACGTTTCTATCGTGGTCAGAAAAAAATAGTTATTTGGATACATTTACTTTAAGAGGAATGAAATCAATATCTCTTTATTTTGTTTGATATCAAAATTTGACATCATATATTAGATAAAACATTTGTTAAACTTGGGCTTCAATAGGACGATTTTCTTTTTTGCTTCAATCTGGACATACTCGACGGCCTTCGTGCATGGCGTAGTGATTAATACGCCAGCCTGTGACACGAGTGATCCTGGGTTCGATCCCTGTTCAGGTCAAGTTAAAAAACGATGTTTTTAAGATTGTCCTGAGTCTTGAATGTTTAAATATTTGTATCTATTATAAAATATTTCAAGTTAGTTTCCTACGATACAAGTTCGCAACTTACAAAATTTACAGCTACTTAGGAAATTTCATAAATAAGAAAACCTTCCCGTGAATTAGTAAACAGATATGATATGTACTCGGTATATTCAATTTATGTTTCATGGAAAAATAGCTACGCCAAAGTAAAGAATTGCGAGACGTTGCTTCAATATAGTTTGGTAACTAACTAAAAGCTGACTTGGTTTATAATTTTGATACAGTTTTATCTCGCAATTCGTTAGGATATTGTTTTAAGCTTATTTTAAAAAGTAGAAAGCTATATAAGAAAATAATTTACCATATATTCATTTTATACTAAACTGAAAACATGAGAAATTTAAATTGGTAACAGAAAATCCCATTCCATTTACAATTCCAAAAAATATAAGAAAATTCAAATATGATATATGCAAAAGTGATTTTGTTTGTTTGTATACTTTCACGCCCTACCTACTGAATGTACTGACCCGATCATCATGAAATTTTGCATAAACGTTGTCTGGAGTACGGAAAAGGACATAGGTTACCTTTCATCCCGGAGAAAAGTACTGTTTCCGAGTAATAGACACTAAAGTGAGCAGAGCCGCGGGTGAAAGCTAGTAATAATACCTATAAAACAACCACATTTATTTGATACTACTTATAAAACCTACGTACATAATTCCTACCCAAGAATCTAAAGTTAAGGCAATTCAATAAAATACTTATCAAAAAATAAGTGTCTTGCAAAACGAAAAAATAACGAATACAAAATACCCGTAAAACTGAAGAAGACATCGGAATATAAGTAACAGAATTGACATGATAACACACCTCACAATTTTGCTAGTAACGTAATATGAATGCATGATAAATCGCCCGTATAAATTCCGTGTCACGTAAAAGCGAAAAATGTTATCGGGCCAGAGAAATTGATACGGCCCACAAACGAATGTTTGGCGCGCCTGTGTGGATGCATTGAATTTTTTACATGGCCCTCATTCTTTTGATTTATATCGTTTAGTAAATCCAATAAAGCCAACCTTTCTGTTCTTGATCCAAAAACTAGACTGTAGTATTTTTATTGACTAAATTTAGCTTTTAAATAAATGAATTAAATATGAAAGGCGTAGAAAATAACTAATATGGCCTACAAACAAAATAATTTAGTATGTATGAAAAAAATATTTTTCGGCGTAGAAAATAGTGAATACAGCCCAGAAAAGAATTTAAGACGTCGACGAGTGGATGATGATGATCATCATCATCATAATTGGTTGATGATGATCAGTATCATCTTTCATCAAGTCTTTTTAGTCTCCACTGCAGGAGCACGACCCTCTCTGTACTACCAAAGTCTTATATTAGCCAGAGCAGTCAGAGGATGCTGATACTTGTCTTACATTGATTTTGATTCATGAACAGAAACCACGTTTTTATTACAACTTTATTATCATCATCATCAGGTCTACTTTTGGTTTCCACTGCAAGAACACGACCCTTTTTGAACTACCAGAGCCATATTAGCCTGAGCAGTCAGAGTATATGGCCTACACTCTCCTCGCTGGCCAGACGGGTTGGAGAAGTCTCTTTGATGTTTATAAGCTTCGTTTAGCTTGTGTTTCCTTAGTCGTCTTCTACGAAATCCACAGGAAGACTTGGAGTGGTCCTATTCTACTCTGCCGGGAACCACACGGCAGCTTATGTAGATATAATGTTAAGCTCTCGCTTAATAGAAGTAAACAAAATTAGTGCTCTATATTGGGGAAAAGATGTCACGATTGACGGCCTCCGTAGCTTAGTGGTTTACACGCCAGCCTGTGACACGGGAGCAAAGGTTTGAGTTTCTGAGGCAGGCAAATATGTGTAAATCATTTTCAATGGCATTTGATAATGACAAAAATTATGTTGCAGAATCGATGCTATCATAATATTAGACCCAGGGTTTTGACGCATCGAAAAATCCACTATGGTGGTGAGATTCAGATAAATTCCATTTAAAAACGGTACAAAGCGATCTATACTATAAAATATCATAAACAGGAAAGATATGATTTTTTTATTTGTTTGCATTGAAGTAGGCTCCGAAACCACTGTCCCCATTTTCAAAATTCTATCACCCATTGATAGCTTACTTATCTGCAGACGACAAAGGCTATGATTTACGCGGACGAAGTCACGAGGAAATTTCTAGTAGCTTATAAACAGACGACTGAGAAAAAGAAGCATAGCAGAAATAAAGAAGTAAATGAATCACTGCAATACGTCCTATACGAATCCACATTACATAATCGGTCTGTTTCAGTAAATTCTTGAAATGACCGCAATAGTTTATAGTCGTGGCCTGCTAATTAGCTCGATCTATCATAAGGTAAATTGAACTGTGCTCACCTGAAATACCGTCGTAGGTCCACCATTCCTCCCAGCTGACGCCACTCACGGCTGCAATCAAACCAAATCTAATTAAGTCTGCACCGTTCTCATTATGAACACTCCTCAGAGCTCACCATACATTGCTGCAATATTATACAGGTCAAAGACCTCGCTACAAGTGAACGAGTAGTGAAAGAAGTAAATCTCCAACGCCTCTTCGCAAACTGCATTATACAATGAAAATACATTTTCTTTCGTGAGTAACTTAAATTCAAGTATTGGTTGGTCGGCGATTTTGTATTTTCTTTTGGATTACTTACGGCTAACATCACCCACAAAGGGATCTGCAGTCTCAAATAAAATAAAGGGAGAGTTAATTTGAATATTAAAGCCCTAAGCTACAAAAAGTTCTACGCTAAAAATTCGAGGTGGCTGAAAAAACATTGTTAAATAAAAACATAAAACTGCTAAAGTCATCCCAAGGATTTGCGTAAGATAATCGGATTTATTAAAGATTAAAATTTTGGGCCTAAACTTCTCTTAATTAAGATCATGAAATTATGATACTCATAATATTTCAAGCAATTAATTCAAAAATACTCAGCCGAGATTCCCCGCGATAATTATCTGCGAAGTACATTTTCTTATAACAAGATGTTCCTGCCACGTAGAGGGCTGCCGGAATATTAATGATTAATAAGAAAAATGTTAATAAGATTAATTCGATTAAGGTGCATAATGGTTATTGGACGATATTGTTGAAATATTTTATCGGCGAGTGCAACACAAATAACCAATAAACAAAAGCAACAACACTAGAATACGAAACCCGAAGCGCGCAGTCGAAATATACCTACAGATCTCGAAACTTACTCGATACACGCCTGATTTATGTTTTTAATTTAAATTTTTGCATTCACCAGGCGAAGTTTGCCACGGACACGCCGCCTGCATCACAAGTATATGTTACCTACAGAGTCGAGAGATCGTTTCCAGTCTGGATTCAATACAGCCTGAGCGAACTGTCGACTTTTAATCTTTTAATGCTACTCAACGAACTTTGAACCAGCTGAATACATTTTCGTGCATTTGAAATAGCGTATTGGATATCGCACCGTTCGTATTTTGTATCAACTTTAGGAAGTAATATAATGATGTTGTGGAAGTTGAATTGGTTAATAATAATTATTGCTTTGAGAACAGGGATAACGTTAAGTGAGCTCGGGAGCCTGCATGGACACTAAGTACAGCTCAGTACGGCTTAGAGCAACTTTACCGTCGAAAACAACACCTGAGGCATCGCACGTTGTGGCGGCCAACGTAGGTATGAATTACCGAACTTAGCTTTGAAAATATGTTAGTAAAATTATACATTTTCAAAAGGTTTTATGTACTTGGTTACATATTAAAGTTTCTAAGATACGTAATAATCTTTTGTTTGTTTTTTATATCTTATAATCTAACATTTCAACCTGGCCGTCAAATAAGTTTCTCATAATCAACCCTGTCATATTTTCTAATTCTAGTCTGTCTCTTTCAAAAACTGATTTTGATTAAACTTGCACTGTTCCTTAAGTGGGCCTACACGTAATCCAACAAAAAACATTTTTTTTTCTATCTGACTAGTAGTTTTTGAGATGCGCGGTGCGTATACAAACACTAATGAAAATTTAGCACACACGTTTTGAAGCATAAATAGATTAACATAGATATACAAAAACTTGCAATTCACGCCATTTTACTTACGAGTCAAATTTTAAACCTTATTGTTGAGTCCCTTATTGTCAAGTTGAATTAAAATTTAGTATGTAATGAATGGAATCTGGATATATTTTATGATAATCAGAGTCTAGTAATCAGTGAGACGTTACTTCATGAATGCACTGTTCTATATATAAACTATTATGTTAAACATCGAACAGTACTATACAAAATACACAAACGACAACATTTCACTAAATAATTTCACGTTTCGAAACAAAATATGAACTGCCATTTTGTTCTTCGAGTCGAGTGTGTATGGAAACAAATGTCAGCTTGCATTCTTATGCATAGTTGCACATTGCCGACGCGACTCTACGTGGCGCAGGAAAGTGCCCGTCTGAGAAACGCCAGTCAGCGTCTGAGAGACTACTGCCGGTGTATCGCTAAATGCCCGAAGGAATTTCATGCAGCATTCAAATATAATAGTACCTTATGTTTATGTATTATGTAAGGGTCCGTAAAATACAAGCGGGCTTATTATAAAAACGTATCAGAATTTTATGGCCTAATTACGAACAGTTGCAATGACAAAGTCAATCATCAATCGTTTCAATGACAAAATAAAAATATATGAACAGTTTTGTTTTATAATCACCGCAAAGTCACAAAGGTCATAAGCGCCACTAAACTTGGTGACTAATCTCGTAACTTAGTAATTTATTTGTTTTTTAATTACTTTGGACATTGCTGACGCGACTCCTACATGACGCAGGAAAGTACCCGTCTGAGAAACACCAGTCAGTGTCTGAGAGACCACTACCGGTGTATCGCTAACTGCCCGAAGGAATTTCATGCTGCATTTAAAAATAATAGTGTTTTTTGTAACTGTTAAGTAATAAGGGTCCCTAAAATAAGGATGTGGTCCTTTCATAAGATCATATTAGTATTTTAAGGCTTAATTACGAACAGTTGCACACAATATTTTATGTATCATCCATCACGTATAATCGAAGATAAAATATTTTAAGAAACCAGTTTTGTTTTTTCATCACGTGAGTTCTATAGCTCACTAGTATATTATTTTAATATAAAACACTAGGATTGCTCATTTAATAGGTAGTATAAGATACATTGATATCCTGATTTTTATCGACTGTAGTCAATTAAGTCTTTAGGAGGTAGAGGTTTGAGATGTAATGAAGAATCATTAAATCTAGTTACAAGACAAATTATTGCACTATTAAAAAATAAAAACATGAACAATAGTAATAGTAAACTCATAAGGATGCATTTTGCCGACGTGCCTACATGGCGCAGGGAGATAATTCAGGGTCTCACAGGATGTCTTTAGAAATAACTACAACTGCTTTCTTATTTGACTAAGCTTCCAATTAGCTAAGTCATTTATTTGTTTTGTAAATACTCTGTATGGGTTATGTACATCAGGTTTTTAAGTCTCCACTGCAGGAGCACTATCCTCTCTGTACTAGCAGAGTCATATATTAGCCAAAGCAGTCTGAGGATTTGGCCTACTACAGTCTTCACGCTGGCCAGATGGATTGGACTGGTCTCTTTGATTTTTTAGCTTTGTTTCGCTTATGATCCCTAAGTTGCCTTCTAGACATCCACAGGAAGACTTAGAGTGGCCCTATTCTACTCTGCAGGAAACCACATGTATATTTTACTTACAATTCCGTTCAATAATATTAATATGTCGACATATTGTTGAATTATTCGGAGACAGAAACAACTTGAAAAAAGCGAGGAAAGCGCTCGCACAAAAAATGCTAGTCACGATCATCAGCGTGACACTGTATGACAGAAGATATTTCATGTTATTCAAAATAAAGTAATAATTAAGGGATAAAACAAGTTTTCGATGATATCGTATCAAATCAAGTGGTCGGAGATATTATTTTTTCCGTACATTGGATAGCTTTTAAGAGTCTACTTTAGAATCAGAGACGGTTCTATGCATTACTCCTACCATGTATTCTCGATTCTAATAATGTCTTCGCTTCAAAAATAGTTATGTACCTTTTTTTGCATCATAAAATTCTAACCTTCTTTTTGTAATAGGTATATTCAGACAAATGATGATTTTAATGTACCTATTTATTTAATTTATGTATAATTCATCAAGTATACTTACAAAATCGAAGGCATCGATATTTTGTGATAGGTATATTTCGGTACTGATGAAAAAACTACACTTCCATTATCTACATCCACATACATCTGTATTAAACTACTGAACCGATTTAAATGAAATTTGGTACACAGATAGTCTAGAGAAAGGCCAAATGCTATTTTTTAATTAGAAAAAAGGCTACCCAAACTCACTATTCTACACGGACGAAGTCGTGGGCGCAGTTAGTATATTTGTATTCATTTCTATATAATGCGAGGTTAATTTCTATGTTCAGTACCTTAAGTATATAAATATGCCTTAGAAATTCTGTATGATTTCGGCCCCGGAACTACATATATTTCTACTGAGGTATTCTCAAGAACACAGCTACTAACCGTCTAAATTGAGCGACGACGGTGAATTTTCCACTTGAAGAGGTTTCTTTGTCCCGTATAGGTACTTCATACAACAAGTAAGATTCCACACAGGCATGTGAGTATTTGTTTTTTATCTAACCTACATTTTTTTTACGTAGGTATAAAATCGATGTCATCCAAATATAAGTAATGACATTTACCTACGTAGTTGTAAGAAAAACATGTGTTGCATATTTATATCAAAAATATTAATATAATTATGAAAACCCGCCGTTACTCTCGCTTTATTAAGTCGGATCCACCGACTAGTTTCTATAACTCGCCCCGATGATGGTCTTCGTATCAGACCGAAAATAGTCGGCGGATCAGACGTGAGTAAAGCCGGGTTCTCATAATGACTTTATCTCGCGTAAGTTTTAATATTATTAATATTATATTATATTATATTTGTATTCTAACACGGAGCTCTAGCTCTTAGACAAACGCCTTTGGGAGTCTACCGTAGGACCATGATCTACCAGCAGCAGCCGGGATCATCGACAGACATTAATTAAAGAAAATAAATTCTACAACCATTAATTTATTGATGGTATACAGCGTGTACTTAAACTGTAAACTGAGATACCCTTACTACCCTTCATAGGGTTCGTGACTCAACCCATCAATATGGAAAACTTTATCTATGGGATCAATGCTGGAAACTCAAAAAGGCAATTACTAAGGGAAAGTAAAAAATATTTTTGAGTTCCCAGCATTTCTCCCATAGGAAAAATTGTTCATATTGACAATCTGAGTCACCCCTTTAAAAGGGAATGTCGAGAGTGAACACATACATACGATCACGTCTTTTTCCCTTGCAGGGTAGACATATAAATCCTAAAGGCCACGTTTAGCATGTTGGTGGGCTTGTAGGTGGAGAACGGAATCAGAATAGTCATGGGTTGCTAACCGCATCGCCTATTGACATGATTTCTCTCTCCAATTTCCTCGATCAACTTTTACGATCTGCGCGGGAAAAGAAGCAGCTGGCGTATTCTAAGCCAATTGCAACTTGTAGGAAAAGCAATAATTAATGAATTCAGCATACATAGCTCTCCATCGACACACTATATATCAAAGTCACAGAGCAAAACCATATACAATTAAAATTATTCGCTTCATCGCGGCTTTTGTGATGCGGGCGGCGACTGCATCGCAGCTTGGCGCACACGCCACGCAAAGAACATCCAATGCACCGTGAAATTGCCTATTTTCCACGTGATTTTATTTATTTATTTCATTTTATACACCGATGATATTTCACTGCTTCTATCACGAACCATTGCATTGGAAAATCGGAAACGAAAATTTGTGTAGCTGATACCTAAAGTACAATTGTTTAGTATGAATTGATTTCCAGGAATCATTATTTTTAATTGTAAACAATATTTGTTGTAAGAATTGGCTCACTGTTTTTGGTAATTGTGCCGGAAAATTAAAAGATTTGGATTATTATCTTGATCAATGTTTCTTTTTCCGAAAGGGGAAAGCGAACGCCGCGCCTAAAATATTTCCTTTGAACAACTATTCTTGGCACTCCTGGAAGTCTATTTATAAGTGCTACAATTAATTCTACCTCTTTAAGTCTTTTACACTTGGCATATACTATCGCAAATTTCCCGTAAGCGTATTCTTGAACATTTATGAACTCGCACCATTTAAAATGAATGGTACAATGTGTCTCCGCAAGTGCATCCTGCTCAAGCCGCCGCCGCATTGGGCGGTGTTGCACCAGCGTAGAGTCCCGTTTGCTATGCACGCGCTAACAGATATATCATTTGGCTCACTCAAAACGGAAACTGATTCATTTCCGATGCATGGTTGGAGCTCTTTGTGAAGTTCGTCGGCGGCGAATTGCTCACGTTTTCAACATTTTGATTGCGACATCAATACCGTTCAAGTGTTGTTGATTGTATTTTATCTCGATTTATTTTATTCAGAAATAGTGGAATGTGCTGTACAACTCAATTTTTCTTCTACGTAATTAAAAGGACATTTGTAAATATACCACAAATTTAACCATCGTTATCTGACAATTACAAGGAATACTAAAATAATTAAAGTAGTCGTTGACCAGAAAACTAAGAGAATAAAATTGGGTTCTAGACAGTGTCTGGCAAGTAACATTTTTTTTCAGAAAACATTAATGAGTTTATCGACTGCCTTTGACCATAAGGTTTACAGAAAAACTTGCAGCCTTCCCGAACTGCGCCTAGGCATGTATTATTCATATAAACCTTCCTATCAAATCACTCTATCTATTAAAAAAACCGCATCAAAATCCGTTGCGTAGTTTTAAAGATTTGACCATACTTAGGGATAGACAGACAACGGGGAGCGACTTTTTTATACCATATAGTGATAGTGATATCATACCTACTCGTACATAAAATCATGATACGCAATAACGCCCGCCTAAACGCGTCGTTAACTTCTGTTCGAGGGCGGCCGAAGATGAGTCAGCGGTCGGTCAGACTGTATCGCACCTGAGTTCAGTCGGCTTAATAGAGCAATAAAATTATCCTGTCAAACATTATGGCGGAAAATTACACGGCACTCTAACAGAGATGACACTCGGATAAGAATAAACCACTTATCATCTTTAAGCAAATTTTATTCTTTGGTGGCCTTTTTTTAACTTACAAAATTAAAAATTATACGATAATATCATTATAGTTAGCCATGTGGTACAGCCGGCAAAGTAGAATAGGACCACTGCAAGTCTTCCCGTGGATGTCATAGAAGGTGACATAAGTAGGAAACAAGTTTAACAAAGCTTATAAACATCAAAGAGACCTCTCCTACCCATCTGGCCAGTGTGGAGAGTGTAGGCCAAATCCTTTGACTGCTCTAGCTAATATATGGCTCTGGTAGTACAGAAAAGGTCGTGCTCATGCAGTGGTGACTAAAAAGACCCAATGATGATGATGATGATGACCATAATAGTTTTTCAATATCCATGGGGATATTTATTCCTCTTTAACGTTGGAAGTAAGAATAAAGTTAAACCATAAAGAAAACCTTAAATCAGAAGTTTGTGTATATTGATTAATGCACGAGAAAGAAAAAACAAAACAAAAGTAGGAAGGAAATGCAAGCTTGTAACTGTTCACTTGCTGTTAACAACGACCCCTGGACACGAAAGTCGTATGCAAAAATTAAATGCCAGCTATTTGCAAACGATATTCAATAATATAAATCGTTTTTAGTATGTGATTTAATTTAAGATATTTTTAACAAAAATCAAAAACCGAATTCAACCCAATCAATTTGTATTAATAAGCATGAATATAAAATGGAAACAAGTGTAAATTTTTTTTTGGTTTTTGTGTATTTTTAAAAATTAAGGTTGCGAAAAGCAGGCGAATGTATGGCGCAGGAGAGTTGCTGGCTACTCGATACTAGATGGCGGTAATCTGCGTTAGCCTTTAACTTACTAAATATACGGTGTCATTTTAAAATATTATGCCTTAAATATTGTTTTGATTTATGATTGTTTAGATATTTTGTGAATCATGTTTTATATTCTCATAATACGGTAGATACAATGTTGTGTAGTTTCGAGTGGCGCCATCTATGCGAGTCTCTGAGAACAAATCGTTGAAACTTGCCGGCTGGTTGCAGGTAGGTGACTGCGACTGAGTAACCCGTGTATCACATAGTTATGAATTCCAAATTCAGGTTAACTTCAGTCCAAAAATAAGTTGTATTTATATAATTAATTTTATTATATACGTGCTAATCGACGTAATACTTCCACGCTGGTCTGGGAGAAAAGCAAAAACGTAGAATGTACCAGTTGCTTTTCTTCCCGCGCAGATTGTAAAAGCAATAGGCGATTCGGCTAGCAACCCATCACTGTTTTAACTTTATTTTAAACGTTATCCACCTACAAGCTCACAAAAATGTGCTTAACGAGGCCTTTAGTTTTATAGATCTGGGCTCTGTGTACCCCGCAAGAGAAAAAGACGTGATAGTATGTATGTATGTAATCGACTTAATTTCAATTACCGTAATAGTTATCATAGTGTTACAAATATTATAGTAACGATCACTTTAGGTTTAGATTGTATTTTCCTTTTTTATATAATTTTTAAATCTTCAACTAAACGAATTAAGTGAATAAAGAGTGTTTCAATACACAACACCGGTCGGCTCTCTTTTCCGGGATCATTGAACATCCACTCGAGCAGCACTTTATTTATTTGGCTATTGTGGGGGAAAATAAATGTTCTAATATAAAACGTTTAATATTTCGACAGTAACACTGATATTTTCGAAGTTTCAATTGCTAAATCAACGGACGAGAACAGAGTAAATACAGGTCAAGTGAAGAAATAATATGATGGAAATTGTTGTTGACTTTTGCAAGTTAGCAGAAAATTATTTGTGGTTATTTTGGTTAACATGGGGGTAATAGAATTTCAAGCGGTTATTTTGGGTTATTATTCGAGTAAATTTTTTTTCGTGTATGTAGTCAACACTGATGTCAGATTTTTCAAGCTGTCTTAAGGCATCTGACAAAGATTAACGTCTGACACCAATAATTAGCCGGCACCAACAGCTGAACGTGCCTTCCGAAGTGCGGAGGAGCCCGAGATATTTTTATTCCACTTGTAGTCGCCATCTAAGTGGAGGCCTCACCTGGAGTTGTTTTCCAGTGCTAACACCCACTGAGCCATCGAGCTCTTCCTATAATAAGTGTCAATAATATAATAACTTATTTATAACCTAGCAATAATATGAATTCCTTTGTTCGCTAAAGTGCATTTTGATATTTAAATTAATGAAGATTATTTCTTGAATCTGTGACTATAAAATAAAATATATTCTTTATCATTTAATTATATAACTTCAATAATAAAAATGAGTTGACCTTCCAATAACTCGTTTGTATTTCATACGTATTAGGTAATTATCAACCCTCAATTGTATTATGAATGGAGTGTATAAATAAATTACATACTTATAAGAGCAAGTAGGTAACAAAGTTTCGATACAATTACAAAAATAATTAGTGTTTTTTTTTTTAATATAGGTATAAATTGGCTTTACAAATCTCATGAGATAACCAGGATACCTCTGTGTCCTGTGTACTAAAATACGCTAGACTCCTAGAATACTGCGTCGCGGTTCCGCGGTCCGCTAGTTTGTCATACAAACTTGACCTTTATGTTGGATGTAATTAGATCTAAAATCTAAGCATGCGGTATGCAGTTTGTTAGTATTCAGCTCGTATCGTTTACAGTACGCGGGCAACTTCTACCAACCTATGCAAATTCCGCACTATTGCATTTTACCTCTCTCTCAGTACATATGTTATGAACAAGGTTCGTGCTCGTGCTGCTTTGCTAACATATGAGTACGTATAATTTAAATAACTTTTAGCGTGTTCTTACAAATTCATTCAGGTACTATTTTATTTCTTATCACTGTTTGGAACATAATATCTAAATATCAAACACATTGTTGTGATTTTGGCACCTATATATAGGTAAGTTATAGAAAAAATAATATGTTCCAAAATAGCGTAAAAACTTAGCGAAGTTCTCTTCTGCTCTAGAATATACAAAAAAATTAAAAAAATATGTATCCGTCTCAAGATGAACAAAACCAACAAATTATAATTCAGTCAAGTTCCATCTCCTCTTTCTCTCCTTAGAAAGTTAATGTATAATTAAAACAAGTTCTATTTTTTTCTAACTCTAATATGCGTTGGTAACAAAGTTAAATTGACGTCATATGCGGATTTGCTGGCCCCAACGAGCCATGCGTCCTCTGAGCTCTAAGGCCAGCAATAGTGGACTAATTCGCTAAATGACCTATAGTCGTAAAAGGACCTATTCACTTTTTAATCGATTGGGTGGAATACCCTGTATTAGAAAATATTCAAATTTATTATTTAAATATAAGTTAAAACATTGAAAGTGTGGTTTATAATGCAAATAGTTTTCAAAAATTAAACTGAAAAGAAAGTTTTGAAGTAGATAATCTAATTAAATACGAATAACGTTTTTCCAGAATAAATTAAAAATCTGAATCTCTTTTAATCTAAATAAAACACTACAACAATAATGTGATGTACCATATATTTGCATTAAATAAGGACAGAAGGAGTACACACTTTCATTGTGGCTATAAATTCATTGTACGTTCCGGTAAACCTATAACATAAAAAACAAGCATTGTATACAATTACGTCGACCATCTGAGTAAGGCTGTCTCCAGTTAAATGTGTACCTTATCTTTTTAATTATATAAAAGATTATATGGGTCGTTTTACGAACAGGTCCAAAGTCGGCTCAACCGCTTTAGTGAGCCGTCCGTCCGCCCAGCTAAGGGGATACCACCTGCGCCGCACTGAAAACACAATTTGCAGCGCCTTTTGTACTCCCGTTTACTTTATGCAATTTGTGCTTATGAAGTTATAAAAACAATGGCATGTTGCGGTTTCATTTGTATATTATTAGGAGCTTTAAAGTGGCTACATATATATTTGGCTGAAATCATTTGTTGCGATTTAACAGTTTTAAAATTCGTGAAAAAAAGAAATCAGTCTTAAAATTCGTACTAAACACACATTGAATTACGAAACAATGAGCCTATAATGTTGCAAAATTCTATCTGCTTATTTTTTCGTAATTTCATTAGGCTCATTTAATTTAAGTATTGACTAGTTAGAAGTGGCTTGTAAACGCATGTAGCTGAATCACAAGCTAAGACATTGATTTTGGAATATTCCATGTATACAATTTTCAGATTAGTTACAGAATTAATTGAATATCTTTCAAAAGAGCAAAAAAAGAAATGAACATTATCTAATTTAATTATAGCAATAAGCTTACTGTAGGCAGAGAAGATTTTGTTAACTTAACATACAAATGTAATTTTAAATAAAGTTGTCTCTTCGGAACATTAAACCTTGAGGTAATGGTATTAGCTTGCCGGATATTTAGAGGCGTTCCTCTACAAATGGGTTAGTGATGGCGCGCCGCCTAGGCTCGTCCCAGCGGATGACAGAGCTGTCGCGGTATTTACATAAATTACGTACGTTCAGTGATGGTTTAATATTATAAAGAACTCTACTTTCAGAAAGGCATTACTTAAATATGTCTAAGTACGTTCGATAGATCATGTTACTTTAATATTCAATAAATGTTATGATATAACCATAAAAAATATATATTTTTTTTCGTTATGGTAGAGCCACGCTACCGGTGAAATTCACTTTTACTAGTAGCATGAATGGGCCGGCTCGTCCGGGGAAGTACCACACTCTCATAGAAAATCGACGTTTGAGTACTAGCTATATCGCTGCTACGCTACGTTCGGTGAGTGAGAGAGCCGGAGGCCCATCCCCTCTTCCCTCTGGGAGGGAAAAATAAAAGGCCGGCAACGCTATTGTCACACCCCTGGTGTTGCAGTTGTCCATGGGCAGCGGTGATCACTTACCATCAGGTGACCCGCTTGCTCGTTTGCCGTCCTATGACATAAAAAAAATATAGAAGACGTTTAATCATGTTGTGAAATAATTTCATTATTCTCTCTTTTTTATTTTATTTTAGATCCAAGACTTAGGTTATTATTAAAATGTATATAAAAATTAATTACAAAACATCATCAAAAAAAACTTTCGGCATAGTTTACTGCTAGCAGGGCAGAACTCCATCTACTGGCGGTTTGGACACCAGAAAGACAAATGAGTGCCGTGTCTAACAAGCTTCTTGCCTTCGCTTGAAGATCATTCGCAGACACCACCTTCGGAGCAATGACCATTGAATTTATATCACTTCAGGTTGTTACCCCATTGGCTAAGTTAAGGTACTTGTTAAAATTGTACTTAGGCATTCGGTACTTCTCGGTCGTGAAGGCAGAAATGTAAAATAGTAGGATAGTAGTAGGTATGTTTAAAATCTATCTTTTAAGGATAACTCTACATTCTGCAAAAAAAAACCGGTTCGGTGATGAAAGTACAATGAAAAATTTTAGTTAAGTGAGCAATCGCTTCGGAATCTTTAAAATAGCAGAAAAATATAAGAAAACCTGAAACAATACCAACAGTATAGAAAGTTTATTGAGGAGCATTTTTGTAAGATGGTTTTAGTTGGCTAGATTTTTTCACTAGAAAAAGATAGAGTGGAATGAAATCTTTACTATAGTTCAGTATTATCGTATAACATAGTACCTACGTTATACGAGGCATTTTTTACATACCCCAAATTGTGATCCTTTGCATATTTTATGGCTTATAAAAAAGCACCCGTTTAACTGATCCATCAACAGACAGTTCAAACCACGACACGAGTTGCGCTGAAATTTGGGACGCAGATAGTTATTATGACATAGTCATTCGCTAAGAGATGCCTCCGTGGTTCAATGGTTAAGGCGTTTGCCTTGTTGACCTGGGGGTCGTGGGTTCGTTGTTTCCAGTTTGGTTAGGACATATTATTGCAGGCATGAATCACCTGATTGTCTGATAAGAAAGATGATTCCGTGCTTCGGAAGGCACGTTAAGCAGTTGGTCCCGGCTGCCATCTGGTAGTCGTTAAATGTACCACGTCAGAGGCCGAGAGGCGGTTCCGAAGAACTCTGACACCAGGGTGTGCATGGTTGACTGACCGTGTCACATACACGAAATGATGATGATGACGCTAAGAGACGATTTTCCAAATTTCAGCCCCTAAGTTGATTGAAGTTTGATTTTAACGCAAGAGAATTCACTGGAAGATGCTGGTTTCATGATATAGTTATCCTTACTACCCATATATGAATACAGAGATGAAAAATAATCCCGAATTTCGTCCAAATAATAACAGAGCGCGACGTGTTGACAGAAAAATTCGCCGCCACCTCCGTCTTCGATTTAAAAGGTGTGTAAATAAAGGAGTGTGAAACAATGGGAGGAGAGCAAACAAGGTCATAAAACACGTCACAGAACGGCCTATATATAATCAGCTTAGTGATAAATTGGCAAACAACACGCAAGCGACGCAGCTGCTTCCGCTCCTGTCCGTCGACGTCTTGCGGGTGGAAATCAAAGACTTCTATATACATTATATAGAAGTCTTTGGTGGAAATACGTTGAGTTGTCTTTGTTCTATCGGTAAAAGAAATATTGGCATGCGCTGTATATTGTTGTACTTTAGAATATTTTCAGCCGTACAACTAAAGAACTCCAGAGGCACATTAACGCATACCCTCTTAAGGGCGACTACAAATAGACATCTTTTCTTTTAAAAAATGTACTTATTTTGTTTTACAAGCTTGTCATAGTAGAATAGAAGTAGTAGTAGATTATTGTTCCAAGAGCGCAAATCATAGGAGAAACGTCCCGGGTTTAAATCCCACCAGGCCCAACCTTTGAGTTTTTAATCCCATCTGACTCAAATAATTATGGTAATTTTCATCGACTACTACCAGCTTGAGACAACCTACTCGCATACATACTAGTGAGAGAAATGGTGAAGGCAATGCTTGAAAGGTGTGTTTTTCTCTCCATACAATGACACCGACAAAAACCTACTTCATATATCCGGATGAATAGTAGATTAGAACATTATGTCGCAAGTTCCGAAGCGTTATAACTAGATTGCATCATAAAATACGCTCGGATGACTGAGATATATCTTTTTGTAAATCACTAAACTTTACACTTACTCCATTCGTATATTTATCTCATTAAAATAACAGATAATTTTAAAATAAATTAAATGTTTGCCGCAACGACTACGTTCTTTTATTTCTTATGCACAAACGCTTGCGTGGCGGGCGGCCATCTCTACACATTAAGTGCGATAAAACGCTAATTACAAAGGTATATTTTTTGTTTGCTCTTATTTATATTTTTGTATAGGGATTTCAATGTTTTACTCATTTTTTTTGCTGTTCATTGTATGTAATAATTGCATGCCAAAATAATACTCAGAATCAATAAACATGTAATAGATTTAGTTCCAGATATTTACGTTGAATTTTACATATATTTTCATTATGTAACCTTGTAAAATCTAAATGTATATATATATATATATATATATATATATGTTACCGGCAATCTGTATAATACAGGCATTATATACAATGCCGGTAGGCAATGTATGAAACATTATGAATATGATATGTTTTGCCTAGTCATTGTACAAAATGCCTCGGCATTGTATAGAATGTCTGCTGGTCCACCGGCAATGTGTAAAATACATTGATATTGGTCTGCATTTAGAAGTATTATGTAATTACCTACCTCCATAATAAGAGTTCTACTTAGTAGTTCGGCGGCGGAAAGTTCAGTAGCGTAAAAGTAAGACAGACAGACGGATAAGACAGCGGGTAGTTCAGCCTAGAGCGACATCATACGTAACTCACTCGTGAAATACATTATACGCGTGTCACAGATGTGTCGCTATTCTAACATACAAAATGACAAACTCCATATAACTAATAGCAGGTTGCTCAAAATCAACTTTCTTTAATGATAATGTTCTCTTTTTTGCAATAGAATTTGAACATTCAAACGTGTTTTAATAGTAACAACTTACTTTTGAGTTGTATATAAAAAAAAAATATTGATTACACATTTTCAACACTCACGATAAAAAAACTTAGTACCTTTCTATAACTTCACTAAGTAAATCAGAATAAAATTTAATTCGAACTTTAAATTTAAATAATTTGGGTCACCAACAGTCTCATTGGTCATATAACTAATAAAAACAACCGGCCAATTGCGTGTCGGGCCACGCGCAGTGAAGGGTTCCGTAGTTGCGAATGACAACTTTGAGTTCACACTGTTCACACTCGCACATCAAAGTTAAACGACCAAAAACATGTAACAATGAAAATGTATGAAATCTTACATTTTCGAGTACATTTTATAAGTTGGTTGCTTATAACTTTTTAGTTTGTACTTAGTACTGAGTTTTGATAGTATTCCTTTCAACTTCAGTAAATATACTACTGCTGTAATTTTTTTCACGTATCCATATATAACCGTTTAGTAGGTAGAGGGGGGGGGGGACACTTACCTCTAACAAAAATTTGCACTATAAAACCAAATATTTCGGAAACGGATCCCTAAATCGAAAAATGGTAGTCTCAACCTCAGAATATTTTTTAAAGACCTATCTAATTATACCCAACACGATGGGTTTATATAGAAAAAATAATATTACTCCCTCGTTACTAGTACGGGAGCTACCCTAAAAAAAAATTCTTTTCAAGATTTTCTTCTACCACTTTTTTGACATGATTAATATACATAACCATACCAGCCCATTTCAGCTTTCTAGTACTTATAGTCTCTGAGTAAAACCGCGGACGGATAGACAGACAGATAGACAGACATGGTGAAACTATAAGGGTTCCTAGTTTACTACGGAACCCTAAAATGGAATTTATAGACCTTCCTATAACATAAGCAATATTAACAATAAAGTTAACAATCAACCTTTTTTAGGATTCCGTAGCCGAATGGCAAAAAACGGAACCATTATAGATACGTCATGTCTGTCTGTCTGTCTGTCAGTGTATCACAGCCATTTTATTCTGAGCTATTGATGTTTTCTGTAACCGCTTTACGACTTTTATACAAAAATAAATAAAAAATTATGGGGGATTCCCATACATGGTTCCCATTCCCATAACGGAAACTGAAAAGTTTCACCATCATTCCGCCCCGCTCTCGTCTAATTAACACATTGCCGGCTGTAACAATGCCTAGGCCAAGTGTGAAATAAATAATATTTCATGCATTGCCTGGACGTTTTAGGCATTCTATACATAGCCTAGGCATTGTATGTAATGCCGAATTATACAGATTGCCGGTAACATATATAATGTTTCCAATTTAGTCCTGTTTTATTTCAGTTTAGTTCACACACACACACACAAACACACACACACACACACACATACATAAATATTACGTGACATGTGCTGCTACTTAATTCAATATTTGTACTGATAATATAGAACCGAAAAAAAATTATGTTTAATTACGTTTTAGTGCATAAAGTTAAAGACTAAACGACCGATCAAAATAAAATACTTTTACTAATAGAAAAAACTATATTTATAGCAAGTAACATAAACTTTAATTTTAGCGGATGAATACACGGGTAAAAAGTTATAAATACTCAAAAAATCACTTTTACGATATTTATAGGTATACCTAGTCCCAAGTAATACATCATCACCAGTAAAAATAAATAGAATTAATTATTTTCTTTTACTTATAATACACCTGTAGCGAGGGGTAGATATTAAAAAATTACCAATACAATTTACTGTTTATGGCCTCCCATTTTTCTTGCGCCTCTATGAGTTTACTAAGTTAGTTTTTTTTTATTATTTGCAGGAGTTTTTCTGAGTTCATTTCACAGCAAAGAAAAATAACATTATTATGAATAGTATCGTTACCTGTAAGTGAAAACAGTATTTGTAATATTGCCGACGCTATAGCCGCTCCGAGGAGGCTGTGCATTGTCTATGCCACGCTCTCTTCCGGGCCCCACATTGGATATTCGTCTATGATACCTTGGTGCTCGCAAACTCTTCTTTGAGTCTTTTCATTTTAGTTGTATTTGCTGAATGGAATGTACATGCATTCACCTGACGCATTGATTTCTGAAAATCTTCATTATTTGGTACCTGAAACAAAAAATAATTTATATTATTTTTGGCAAAGGTAATTTTATGGACCCATATTAAAAAATTACATTTACAACACACGCCAGACTCGTAATAATGGGCAAAATTTTGAAAGATACGATATAGGTAGGTATACACTTTTGAGTCAAGTTAACCCGACAGTACACTGAAGTTATCGCAGCCTGTAAAAATTAAGGTTTGCCCCTATACAGCTAAAAAATAACAAGGCGGCGGGCAAGGAGGAAGGAATCACAGCAGAGCTTCTGAAAGTGGGCTGAACGTTGGTACTGAAAGAAGGACTTCCAGTGCCGACGTTCCGCCCGCTCTTCAATTCCATTAGACAAGTAACGCCAAAGGCACAGCATAGAGGCGTGGTGGTACTGTTCTTCATAAATGGTAAGAATACCCTACAGTAGAACTATATACCTATCACGCCCCTAAACCACGTCTACGAGCTGTTTTTGAGGGTGATCACGAATCGTCTCGCGAAAATACTTCATGCCTTCTGGCCTCCCAAGCAAGCCGGTTTCTGAAAAGGCTACAGGACCACCAAACCACATACATACGCTGCGGTAAGTTATACAGAAGACCAGAGAGTATAACCGGCCACTATGCTTAGCGTTTGTAAACTATGAGAAAGCTTTTGTTTCGATCGAAACTTGAGCCGTGCTTTAGTCCCCAGAGGTGTCTCTGGGGACTAAAGCACGGCCGACCGTCGGTATGTTGAGGTGTTAAAGACACTTGGACTGACATGATACTGTTGCTCATCATGTCAATCCGAGTTAAGGAGCAAAGCACGAAGGCTATCCAACTACAAAGGGGGGTTTGACAGGCAGGCGTCATCCGAAACTGTGTAACGCTGCTGGAAAGGACTTAGCATTAACATTGATGGTGAGATTCGATAGGCCGATGATATCGTTGACATGGCGAAATCACTTGGGGTCTTAAGTACTATATGCTCAATGACCTCAATGAGGTTTCCCAACTAGAATGCCTTAAACTGAACATGGACAAAACAAAGATCGTGTCAAACATCTGTGTTGTGCCAACACCGGGTATTGTTGAAAACTCAATTCTTGAAGTTGTAGTTCATATATCTACCTGGGTCAATTATCCAGGTTGGAAGTTTCAGCATCAAGGATAAGGTCTTTCGACGAATCCGACTCGGCTGGGCAGCGTTCGCAAAGCTCACAGAGTCTTATCGTCCAAAATACCTCAGCGCCTAAAGACGAAGGTCTATAATCAGTGTGTATTACCAGTGATGTCTTACGGGCTCAAAACTTGGTTTCTATGCACTTTATATGGAAGCTTAAGGCCGCTTAAAGAGGTATGGCGATGGCTATGCTCAGGCATTTTCTAGGAGAACGAATGAGAAACGAGGAGATCCGTAGAAGAACAAAAGTTACCGACTTAGCTCAGCAAATCAGCTCTTTTAAATGGCAATGATCAGGGCATACAGTGTGCAGAGCAGATGGCCAATTAGGCAAAAAGGTTCTGGAATGGCAAGCATGTATCAGCAAGCGCAGCGCTTGACTTCCACTGACCAGGTGGTCAGACAACCTGGCCACGGTTGCAGGGAAGGTCGCTTCCAACTGGTCAATTTTCAAATCCGTGGGAAAGGCCCATGTCCACAGTGGACTCTTTCCGACTAAAATGATGACGATGATGTATAAAATTTTGATCTCCAACTAAAACAATGAAACAATTTGATATTTTGAATGTAAATTAATGGTAGCATTAGTGATTTTATTTTCATCTAAAACAAACACAAAATGTTCGAACCGTGCAAAGTGGAGTTTTGAAAGCATCAGGGGTATTGTTCTGGTTTGTTTGCTTTCTGATAATGGAAATTTGATATGTCGCGAGCCGTGTAACATTCGAATGTCGGGACCTGGTTTGTACGCCTCATCGTATAAATAAGCGTAAAGTGGTGTGGCATCACGCGAACTCGTCGTTAACCCTGCTTCATGGTGTACTAATGGAGAAGTGAGGGTGTCATTGCGACCGCAACGAACCACTTCAGCGCAACCCGAATGTCAGCCGACTATAATTAACGTAGATAAAGTTATATTGAACTTCACTACGCTTTACCCAAACTTTTTGTTCAGAAATATGTATTCAAAAAATGCTAAATAATGTGTCATTTCAAACGGTAATTACAGTTGTTTCATGATAGACAGAATCGATTTTATTGAATGTGATTGCTTTATATATTCTGATTTTAACTCAAAAGTAAAAAGGACTATTAAGTAATTCAAAGCTAATTAAATAGTATGCAGGAAAACATAAATTCACTTTTACTGCTCCCTTATTTAAATGGAACGTAAAATTGGCGAAACTAAAGTAAGTAGAGCGAAACAGGCAAAGGCCGTGCGATGATATCTCAAAGAATTTATAGGAAGGGAAGATCGCGTTGAGTGACGATGCGCTCAAGAAATCAATTTAATTGTGTGAGTACCTATATTTGTACATAAAACTAAACGCTAAATATTGTGGATAGCAACAGATAACAGTTACATGATAGACATTTCAGGATTATTATTTCACGAATAATGTAAATTTAAATATTTTTTGTACAACTGGAATTTCAGAAAAGGCTATTTTTTTCCAAAGAAGTTATAATTCGCCCATTGTTTAGTTGTCTCATTCTGTATTTGACTAAATATGTTAAAGCATAAATTAAGAAATGTTATGTGTACTTAAACAGAAAAATTCTAAAACGACGCGTTTAGTTTAGCAGTAATTACTTTAACATAATAATAAGTATAGTTCAGAATAAAAAAAAATCAGTGTTTTTACAACAATAACTGAAAAGTATAAAGATATAATATATTCCTAATTAGCAGTAAGCATAACCATTACAGTCGCATTAAAGCAGATTTTAAACTATACAAAAACGATGAATGGAGCGCGAGCATTGCGGAGTGGAATGTCAGGGGAATATTTTTGAAAAGGTTCGCTTTTTCAAAGCTACGTCGTCGTCGTATTGAATGCGTTTTAATGAAAAAACATGCGCCGATTCGCAACAGTCAAGGGAATTAAAACCGCCCCGCGCCGCTCCGATGCATCGGTCGGAATTTTCATTTGGCCGAATATTATTTTTTCGGCTTTTCTACTGCCAATGTTTGTTTGCATTAAATCTCAGGTTTGTTTACCTTATAGGCTGCAATTTGTAGATTAGTTGCGGTAGAACGCGCATTTTTATCTTGTTTTTTTGCCGTTCAGCCGTCGGAAAAGTTTCAAAATGCCAACTTGAGATTTAACCTGCACATGTTACATAAAATCTATTAACACTAAAAATAAACTCAGTTTAATATACAAAATAGATGTTATATAATCTTTTACTTGTGTTGGAAATCCTTCAAGTTATGCCATTTTAGTGAATTGAATTAAAGGCGTCAGCCCGCCGGTGCAATGCATCTGTCGGGCTTTTCATTTAGCCGAATATTATTTTTTCAGCTTTTCTACTGCTGATATTTGTTCAAATCATTTCAGGTTTTTTATCTAGTTTCAACTTGTGGATAATGTAGAGCTAGATTCGTATTCTGGTTCTGTGTTGCTGTTTAATCGTCTGAAAATTTTTGCTTTCACGGCGCTAATTTCGATCTTCTATTATATCATTTATTTTATATATAATTTAAAATTATAATATTTATTCTAAACTATACCTACACAGTACCAAAACGTATACATTCTGAACAAATATTTCATTCTGTAATTAGTTCGTTGAATCCTTAAAATATATTCGTTATTTAGAATGAAATTAAATCATCCACGTGCGCTGCGCTACACTGTTCGGATGTTCGGAGTTTTTGTTTCTCTGAGTTATTTCGGCTTTTCTACGGCCAATGTTAGTTTGGTTTACATTAATGAGTTGTTTTTTTCTTTGTCAGGTTACAATTAGGTATTCCTTGTTGTTTAGGATGCTAAATTGTAACGTTATAAATTTGTTTACACAAAAAAATCGTGTCCTTTTCATTGATGAAATTAATAATAAATATATCTGTAAGTACTAATGTTTACCATTATTGAATCTAAGTGTGTCTTAATAACTTTAAAATCATGTATTTATATTTTTAGTGTATCAAAAGAAAAAAACAGCATTAATAAACCGATAATGTGTTTGAAAATTCTCCAATTACTAAATTTATATTATTAATGAAAACCAGAATTTTTATTTTATAATATTTTATGAGTAAGCATTTAAATAATAACGTGCCAATTTTATCGATCCTGTTTGATTCTCAGGATATTTTTACCGATTTTTGATATTTATATAAGTATACACTGGTACAAAAATATTAAACATTAGAATTATTTAGAATATTAAATTCAAATTAAAGCTGAAACCTCTACATCCTAAGTCCTCTCTTTTTTTGTATTTCTTAGATAGTTAATTGTCTTTTCAAATATATCAAAATAGTAAACAAACAATCACAATAAAATGCTTAAATAATTTATACATACTCAGAAATACGCCAGCAAAAGCATCAGTTTTTATCTCTTGAGCCACTAAAACTTTATAACTTAACCAAAACAATCTCGTTTGGGTATTTATTCGAACACATTAAAGTTTTTAGTCATAATTAACTATATTGGTAATTTATCTTCAGTTTCGGAGGCTGACGATCTGTACTACGAAAGTTATCGGAAAGTTCCCGCCATTTCGCGCAAAGCTCAGGCCTCGAGTCCGTCTTCACGCCAGCATGTGCGCGGTGCGACTGAAGGCTCGTTCCACAGATATCTGCACATTCCTGCTTGCCTACCTTTCAAGTTTTCCTTGACTTTCTCGAACACAAAACGTCTTAACACTTTAATTTTAGCCATGCAATTATAAACCAATATTCAATGTCATAAAATATATTTTTGTATGTGGAAATATAGATTTGGGTCAGTAAGAATCGGCGCAGCTTCCAAGGTGCTTTGGCGCAGTTCCGAAAAGCTTTACATTCAGTTTCCAGGCTACGGAAATTTAAACTTTGCTGCAGCGCTAGTTTAAGTTCATATACTATTAGGCGATAATCTGCCGAAAAGCTGGAAAACGCCACAATTTTTCCGTGTTAGAGAGAGACAGCTACAGTTTTTCATGACAAAGGGAACGGCCTACGAGATTTGAATGGTGGGGATGATCTTAAAATGTTTTAAGAATCTGTGTGAGAAAGAATACAGGCCCTAACTAAATATGAGTACACTATACATATGTTTTATACATCATGACACAGTTTGCGACTAAAACTACTTATCGTTGTAAATAAAAGTTAAGCGATAGAGTCGAGTCTCCTCGTGTAATAGACGTAACTGCATAAGGACTCATTCATAAAACATTAGTGCTGGTAGCAGCCTCTCAAAGGACCTAACTCGAAGCAAATGTTATTTATTTTGTTACGGAAGAAAGCCTGAACACAACGGGAACGCCACATGTCAGGGCATGAATAAAAGAAGAGCTATGTTTCAGACTTTCAAAAGTTTCAGCTAGAATTTTTCAAAGCGGTACCGACATCTCTTATGTTGTTTCAGTTAAGAGTAATAACATAAAGTGAAATTGAGATTTTTTTTAACAGAATGAGGCCTTCGTAGAAAAAAATAATTTGACGCAGCGTGTTAGGAAAACTAATGATTATCCCTATTGCGAAAATTTATATTTATACTGATATATAAAGCTAAGGTGTTTGTTTGTTTGGTTGAATGAACGCAATAATCTCAGGAACTACAGGACCGATTTCACAAATTTTTTCACCGTTAGATAAGGACGTTATCCCTGAGTAACATAGGCTATGTATGTACCTCGGGCAAAGCCGGGGCGGGCTACTAGTTTACTATAAATATATTGTATTTACCATGTAACTTAGTAATGCTGCAAATACCCAATTGCCCAGGTATGAAAATCTTCTACAAGGGTGTATGCAATGATGTCAGATATGCGACTAATCACAGATGGAGGCAATCCAATACCAGTCCGTAATAAAGTGTATTGTAGGCATGTGAAACTTGCTCCATGGCAAAATATCAAACCATTACTTATTTATTACTTGCAGTTGCCAACTACTTGGACCACTTGGATTTCAATCAGACTGATAAATTTGATTCCCAGATTTATTGAATAGAGAAACCAGAATTAACAAGAATAATTAAAAAAAATAAACCTTTTAGATTTCATACACTTTTAACTCTCCATATTAAACACTAATTTAATTCTAATTATTGTTTGCAAAATAGCGATCTTTATCATATTATTTCTAAGTTCACAAAATTAATAAGCTAGGTGAATTTTGAAACCTTTTTACGTCAAATCACATTTAAGATTATCTTATTAAATATTTCGTTTATGTAGTCAAAATAATGGCCGACAATAATAATATACCAGGTATATTATTATTGTTCGCCATTATTTTGACTACTATAGGTCCTATAGAAACCACTAGCAATATCTCCGCGTCTTTGTCCGCGTAATTAATAAAGGGACGGGGCTCCGTAGATCTGTAGGCATTCTCTTTTAAATCATTTTGATGTGCATTGTATTCTAAGTTCTCTCCTCAAAGCTTCTTCAACGCGCCTCAATGTCATTCATTTACAAGCAAATCTCTCAATTCATACTCTTTTGTCAGTCAAGGTGAAGAAACAACTCTCAACTTGATCAAACTGTCAACTTATATAATGCACTATTTTTGGAGAAAAAAGAAAATATTTAGGAATGCATAGCAAATGAGTGCCATGCATTCTCCGTTCTGTGCATTTTTCACAAGCACAATAAAAATAACAATGGTTCTTAAAACTACAAAAAAAAAACCAGAAACTGTTACTCTACCCCAGAAATTATTGCTAGCATTTCCACACAAATTCACAGCAAAACTAAACTAAAACTAGCGATTACCGTAACATATTGCCGTAACTAGCATTGGTTAGTCCAAATAATTTACTAAGCAAGTTATGAGTGTTATGTTTGACCCTAAATTCGCGCCATAAATTACGATTTACTTTGTCGTTTATGAGGCAGCTGCAGACGTAGCCGCGAGCATGTGTAACAGATTGCGGCAATAAGCGAAATTGTCTTTTTTATGAACGCCCGACGTAAAGTATTCACGTGACGAACAAGGTAGGACACTTAGGACTGAGCTCTTTTTAATTTCAATAAGAAAGGCCTTTTTGATGGTAAGTTTTTTTGCACTCACATTATGACTGACATCACTTAAGTAGCTGCGTATTCTTTGTACGCTATCACTGAACTTTTTAACAAGGTAGACTTAAATTTGAATAGTTTAAAAAATCTAAAACTAGTCTTCCTTGAGTTGATAACAAAAAAAAACATTTTGAAACAATAAATATTTCACAAACTGCAACTGTGTCTGAAGACAATGTAACGTCAAAACGATACTTAATGTGTAATACAGATATATGTATACCTAGTTTCTATGGTATTAAATATTTATATAACTAACAATGCAAACATATTTTTATCATTTTAGTATATTGTATCTAATCTATCTGCCCTCTTAAGATCTTAGCCAAATACCTATAGATGTGATATCATTGTTTTCTTCCACTACCATTTCCACATATCTATTGAATGTCCAACCCTGATCTAACTTCACCACTTGTATCATCAAAGCTACAAAAATTTACAAATATATTTTCTTGACTTGAACTAAGAATTTACAATAAATTATTAAGTCAACGTGTAAGTTTCGAACTCCCAATCATGTAAGAGAACTCTGTACAATCCGAGCCCCCGCCCCGGCGCCATTTGTCTTTCGTACCTGAGCGGTGTCCAGCGCGAACTGAATCCAGAAGTTAATTTCACGGTGTATTTCTCCTACTGCACGAAACCTTTGTTTTTAAGATACTCTTGAGTAAAATAGAATTAAAGCCGATACCTCACAAGACACAATATATCGCTAACGTGCTTTTAGCGTTTCTATTTCCATATAAAAGTAACTTTGTTCAGTAATATAATTTGATGTAAAGTTTCAGCTGCCTTTTAAATATCTTTGCCCTTTTCATGAGGATATCTTGTATTAAAATTACAGAACTGTTTTTTTGTTTTAAATAACTGAAGGTTTATTAGAAAATAATAATGGTATATACATGTGATAAATAAAAAAAAGTCTTATACTATCAATAAATAAAACTAATACACTAAACTACTTTCAACATAAAAAAAATAAACTTATAAATCTAAAAATTCATGCCCATATGGCATGTTGGAAAGGACGCTGGCTGCATTTCCACGCTGGATTGCGACGCTTATCCTTTGCGCGAAAAAACAGCCAGCCTTCTTGTCATATGCCTGCCTCTTTATAGAAAGCTCTCGCACTAGGACCCCACGGTCCAAATGTTTCCACGCCAAACGGTACAAATATGTAATCTGCATTCAAGCAGGCATATTTGCGCCGCTTGGTGACCTCAGCGCCTTCAGCAGCTGACCCGGCTTTGGCAACTGATCCCCTGAGATGGGAAGGCGCCAGTGTATCAACACATGTAGCGTCCCACACCAGCGCCCTGCCGCGTTCCCAAGGGATCAGCGACATTCCATCAGGTCTCTTGCCATCATCACGAACCACACCCCGAGGTTCAAGGGTGCATGGAATGTGAATGGTGGCAAGAGCCCTTCTTATTATGTCATTAATAGTGCCGTGTCGCGAAAGTCTACCTGCGCTGAGGTGACAATGTAAACCGTGACGTCCAAACTGGTCCACGTCACTGCCACACTGGCAGGTGTGTGGTGAGCAAACTGGTGTACCCAGCCGGAGACCGACTGCAGTCCTAAAGCTATTGTTATCCAGCAATAAATAAATAAATATATAGGGACATATCACACAAATTGAGCCAGCCCCACAGTAAGTTGTGAACTTGTGTCGCAGGATACTAACTCAACGATACTATTTTTTATAATATATACTTAAATAGATAAATATCCAAGACCCAGGTCAATATGAAAAAGATCTTTTTCCATCTTGACCTGACCGGGGATCGAACTATGAGGGGAAGGCGTGAAGCCAGTGGCTGGATTCCTCAGAAACAGCAAGGAGCCGAGCGCGGTCTACGTCACTGTTACAATTTTGAGCCAAAACCTTGACATCCTTCTGTACCAAAGGAGTGTCCCAGAGTTTTTGTATCTTTGTTTCCACTGGTACACTCTCTTTGGGACAGAGGGCTGACCAAGTTTCCTTTGCCTCTGCCATTAAATCAATCGAAAATGCGTCATTTGATTTTAGATTTTTTTTACACAATTCCTGCACGCTATGGGCAGAGCAAAGGAAAGCGGGAAGAGCCACACTAGAAATTTTTCTGATGCCTATACCGCCGTCTTTCATTGGAAGAGTCAATTGAGTCCAGGCGTTTTCATCAAATCGGAGGTTCAAAATTTTTTCCAAGACGGTGTGAAGACAGGCATCGATTCTTTTTAAAAGATCCAAAAATTTCCAGATTGGACTTGAACGCAGAATGTATGTAAATTTTGGTAGAAATAGGCAGTATTTTAAGATTGTATAAGCTATATGACAATTTAAAATATCCAATCTGGAGGTTGTCGAAATAAAATTATCTAATTTTCTTTCCAAAAGAGGTTTAACGCTGGCATCTAGCAATGGGGCACCAAGGAGATATAAAGAATCCTTATTTGTGACTGATATGACAGATGAAATTTGATGGAATTTTGTTAAAATATTTCTTTTGTCGAACTCAGAAATTATATCGGGAATAAATAACTCGCATTTCTTAAAATTTAGATCTATACCAATTTTTTTTAAATTTTCGATAATGTGCAGGAAATCGCTATAAATGGATTCTTCAGTGCCCGAGATAGACCCATCGTCTAAATACCAAACGTTTAATTTTGAATTTAGAGATATACTCTGCTCTTGGCAGTTGATATACATATATGTATGCTCTGGAATTTCAAAAGTATTATTTTTAAGGCTAGGTACGTTATACTGGGCGAAACTGCCTCCGTGGTCCAGTGGTTAAGGCGTTTGCCTTGTTGACCCGGGGGTCGTGGGTTCGATTCCCACGGGAAGCATACTTTATTAAGTTGTTACCAGTTTGGTTAGGACATTGCAGGCATGAATTACCTGATGTCTGATAAGAAAGACGATTCCGTGCTTCGGAAGGCACGTTAAGCCGGTGGTCCCGGCTGCCATCTGGTAGTCGTTAAAGGAACCACGTCAGAGGCCGAGAGGCGGTTCCGAAGAACTCTGACACCAGGGTGTGTATGGTCGACTGACCGTATCACCTACACGAAATGATGATGACCGGGCGACTTTTTAAACGGTATTATTACAGTACTTTTAGTACCTGATACAGAACTACATTCCGTAAAAACACTTAGAGAAAAACGAAAAAAAAAATACCTTCCTGTAAAATTGGCTTAATCACTTGATCGGACTTAGTATGGAAAAGCGAAATTCTTCGGTCATATTTCACAAAATGTTTTTGTGGAAATACGATCAGTATCAGGTACTGAACTTGCCTTAAAAATTAGGATTCTATATAAACAGATATAGAGGAAATAGTTCGCAAAAACGCAAACGAGTGTCTGTGTGTGTTATTATCGTTGTACGTGTCTACGTGTCTTGGGAATTGCCTTCATACGCAATTTGGGTAGCAACCTCTAAATAAGAATCTCGAAACACGTTTGATAAAATCGCTTATGTGAAGTAGAGACTTAATTCACCACCGCGCATTGATGACACGGATTTGAATAATGACCGGAGCGTAACTCAGCGGAATGGGCAGGGTAAGGGCAAGTAACAATTCTTAAATTTCGGCTCTATTTCGGCTTAATCCTCGTGCGTTGAAAATTATGATGCCTTTTTTGCAGTTACAGTGAATTCAATTAAAAGTAAGATATTCTAATAAAAAGCCTTTCACACAAATAGATTTTGCTTTTTTTTATTTATTTATACGTTAACGAAATATTCTTTAATGTTGTTGTTGTTTTTAATGTGTGTAAGTAGCCAACACTGGAGTCAGATTTTTCAAGCTGCCTAAAGGCATCTGCATGTAATAATTAATCGCAAGTTTAAATATTTATTTATTAACTACGTTATTTTTATTTCAGTCATAACAGTTTTCACTTATTCGATAGAAAAGCATTACTCATTAACTATTCTACATCATACATAACACAATATAAACAACCACGTTTGTGAATTCATTCAGAGAACACGAAAATAAATCTACTCAGTCGTCTATAAGGTTCAGGAGCTCGGCAGTTTAATTTTGGCTTCAGGCCATGAAACTTTGATTGAAATAGATAATCATGCCAGCTTTTAGAAGTCTGGGTGACCCTAGGTGCTAAAGTGCCGTAAGTTGAGCCATAGACCAATGTGAGTGAGAGACAGAAAACGCAAAACGGAACAGTATTTAATCTCACACACTTTGTATACATACATAGTTAGTGTATCAATTTAAAATTGCCTTGATTTAACTATTAAAAATATAAAAAACGAGCAAACGAGCAACCTGATGGCAAGTGGCCACCGTCACCCACGGATATCTGCAACACCAGAGAAGTTGCTGATGCATTGCCGACTCTTAAGATACACGGATTTTGAAGGACCCCAAGTCATCGCACGCAGGAAGAACCTCGGGAACGAGCTAATTCCACAATCCTGCTGTAAAGGGAAAAAACTACGTGATGCTAAAATAGAATAATAAGTTAACTTCAACCCGATTTTCTTACATTCATTTCAAGCATTCAAGCAGCCGTTGCAAGTTACAAAAGACGACCTTCGACGCTTTTAGTGGTACCGCCAGTTCCTTTACAATCGCAGGGCCCGGGTTCGAACCCCAGTCCGGTCAATATGGAAAGCGAACAATTTTTATAATGAGTAAGTCTTAAATGTCTATAGGTAGATTTATCTATATAAAGTAGAAGTGACTTTTATAAAATAAAGTATCGTTGAGTTAGGATCTCACGACTAAAGTTCACAACTTATAGTGGGGCTAGCGCAATTTGTATGATTTGTCCCTATATTTTTATATAATTTTGTAAAACAGTAAGGTACTAGAAAGTAAACATCGGTCCAATTTCAGCATTCATCTCAGACATTATCTCTCAGCGCAGCAGCCGTAGCAAGTTGCGCCGTTATTTTCTTGACGTATTTCACAATAGCTCAGACCGTGGCAACGTTTTATCCGCTACGTACGGTATCTCCAAACTAAAGAATAGTTTTATTTAAGAAATTTACTTTAATATTTGATGTTTATTTTGTTTAAACAATATAGTTTAATACATTTGTGTATTGACTGAAAAGAGAGATAAAGTTACCCGATACCATAGACGTTGCGATGTTTTTTTTAATCTATGCCCAGTACAATAAAGTACGTTCCAACGATGATGGGTGTGTAAGTGATTTTTAGAATTCATGTTTAACTCGTTCAGTTTCACAAGCAATACTCAACTATTTTCAAATTGTATGATGAATTTATGCTTTTGGGAACGGACGGCCTCCGCGGTGCAGTGTACGCTAGCCTACCACAGAGTTTGATTCCCGGCAGAGGCAAATACTTGTAGTTACTTCATTTTCATAGGTCTGTAATTTGTCGCAATTCTAGAGATCCTAAAGGAACGGGCAGGTGATAAAACGCCAAATCATATAACAGCATGAATGCTGGCATCCCGACCCTCTAGCCGGAAAAAAACAGTCTAATTAGGATAATTCTTTATATAAAAATAAATTATATGAGAAAACTAAAAAATTCAATTCCCATGTAAATTTTCTCACAACAACAATATCAAACGTCTAATTTCCTTCAGTCAATCAAAACAAATAAAACGTCTGACTTGAATAATATTTGTTTCGTTTCATGATATTTAATTAAACTTCATGAAACCTGAACAAAAGTGTCCTCCGAGCCGAGGGGCGATTTCGGTCTGTCATATGTCCAAACTGGAGCGAGCTATGGTTTCCCCCGCCTATTATATTTCGTGAACCGTCAATGTCGTTGGCAGAGTTCAAGTTATCTGGTGACAAAACGGATACAAAGCGAAGTTAGCATGCGGAGCAACAAAGCGAAAACAAATCGACGATACGCTACAGGCCCGAACGTTTTTATTTTGTCTGCCACGTAATTGAATTTTGTGGTCCGTTCGATCATAGAGCTTCGTTTCGCGCGCCAGATTTGTTTACGAGCATAGGTATGCATGCAAATACTGAGTGGATCGTGTACTCGTGTCTGCTTTGATTGTGATTGTGACTTTCTTATTTTCTAGTGGAATGCTAGACACAAACGAAATCTCGTTATATTTCTATTCCAGATTTTATCTCTACAGATTTTTTACATTACTGTAGTAGAGAGTAATGAAATGTCTTCATTTTATTGGCGCCTGGAGCCTATAGACTGAGCTTATACTGAGCAGAATTTACGTAACAACACACTTATCTCAAGTCTACCAAGCCGATGTAGAGTAAGAAAAGAAAAAAATATGAATGAGCACCTGGCCGTATTCACACGGTTTTGCTAGATTGCTTTCGCACCCGACCAAGTAACGGATTTTTTCGCTAAACCGCCCGAAAGATGAATTGTTTGAACTCGCAGCGCCGCTCCCCGGCCGTTTCTTGAATGAATTAGCTATAACGCAAGAAAAAACAATAAAAAGGCTTACGTTTTATGGTATAATTATTTCTCAGATGAAACTTTGAATAAATGTTTGTATAAAAATATGTTTTTTTTGTGTAGATATTTTAATCCAAGGGGAGTTGATGTATAACTTCAAAGCCGAAACAGAAAGTAGAAAATTTGTGTGATCATCATCAAGAAATGTAAAAGTCTTCTTTATTTTCTTTAAAAATGGTATCCTCCATTGTTTAACGCAGCATACGTGACTTCTACGGTTTCCACCGCAAAACATTATTCTTCATGACAGGTGCAGGGCGTTACATGTAACATACACTGTACAGTATATTTAGGGTACAAGACAGCTCAGTTAAAATATAAAATCCGATAAATATTCAATACATACAAACAGTATTACAGCGTTTGAGAAATGACAGAGTTCATTTATAAAGAATAACAAAAGGCAAGCACACAAAGGATGCCATCACTCAGAAGTCATAAGTATGCAGTCAATAGCTGGTGTCAAAACACTCCTCAGTTCGCATTCAAAACCGACTGTTTATAAATAATTCAATATTGGAGTGAGTTGTTTCGCCGTCTTTATGTCCATGTACTTAAGTTGAATTTCGCAAGCACACGATCGCATTATCAGCTGATATAATGGCAGCTCTCCCGTTTATTGAGCATGCTTATGATTCAATTTGATACTTTCATTTTTCCGATATATTTTCTGCTATGAGAATAAAATAAATTACAGGGTTTCTAGTTAAACTAATAGATTATTATAAACTTCAAATTTATGTTGATTTACATATATATTAAAGAATATATAGAAGAAAAAATATATTCTTCTTTACTTGTATGGAAGCTACCCTAAAAAATTTTTTTTCAAGATTTTTATCTACCTCTTTTTCGGCATGATTAATATACATACCCATACCAAATTACAGCTTTCTAGTACTTATAGTCTCTGAGTAAAACCGCGGACGGACAGACAGGCAGACAGACAGACAGACATGGCGAAACTATAAGGGTTCCTAGTTTTCTACGGAACCCTAAAAAATCTATAAGGATATGCACAAGTTTTTTATAGGTTAAAATCTTTATTGGAAATTAAAACATTTTATTATATGATAGCATTCATACTATTTATAGCGTGTGTGTAGTAACCAAAAACATTTTAGATATAGGTATCTATGTAACTCTGCAAATTAAATTCACGACTTATTCTATGCAAGCCTTACTCCAGACACAAATTGTACAAGATATTGCTTTGTAAAGTTCAAACACAAAGTAATATTGTAGTTATGTCTGAGAAAATCGCTTTCCCCTACGTTGTACAAGTATTCAAATGCAGCGTTATTTTATGAAAATTCTTGTACGTCGCAAAGGAAACGCTGCGATCGGTGAAGTCGTCTCTAAACTGATATGAACATCGGCACTGGGAAACCGTTGTGGTGCAGTCACTGCTACGACACTTCCGGTGCGCCCGGGATGGACACATTGTTCGAAGAAAATTTGCTGGTTTTACTGACTTACTGGTATTGACTGCGCTAAAAGGTAATATTTGCCCGTGACTTTACCTATCAAAGGCAAAGCTGAAGTAGGTAATGCTTATCTATACTGATGAACATTAGCCAAGGAGTTTTCATACAGGCACTGGGAAACTGTTGTAGTGCAGTCAGTGCTACGACACTTCCGGTGCGCCTGCGATAGACACATTGTACGAGGAAAATTTGCTAGTTTTACTGACTTACTGGTATTACATGACCACTTTCTTGACCGTGCAAAAAGGTTATTTGCCCGTGGATTTACGTAATGAAGGCAAATCTGCAATAAGTAATTAATGCCTCTCTGACTGATGATCGTTGGCCAAGGAGATTGTATGGGCTCTGGGAAACCGTTGTAGTGCAGTTACTGCTACGACACTTCCGGTGCGCCCAAGATGGACACATTGTTCGAAGAATATTTGCTGATTTTACTGAATTACTGGTATGACAGGAATACTTTTTTGACTGTGCAAAAAGATTATACTTTGCTCGTGAATTTACGTAACGAAGGCAAATGAGCAACAGGTAATCAATGCCTCTCTAACTGATAAACAACGGAGCTGACGGCCAACCTTCAACCTTTTTTTAAAGAAGAAGAAGAACTGATAAACATTCGCGAAGGAGATTATATAGGCTCTGAGAAACCGTTGAGGTGCAGTCACTGCTACGACATTTCCGGTGCACCTGGGATGGACACATTGTACGAGGAAATTTGCTGGTTTCACTGATTTGATGGTTACAGGACCACTTTCTTGACTGTGCAGATAGATAAAGCAAAATATAGCCCGTGAAAGACGTAGTAAAGGCAAAGCTGCAGTTGTTAATGCGTCTCTAACTGATGAACATTGGCCAAGGAGATTATAATGGCACTAGAAAATTGTTGTGGTGCAGTCACTGATACAACACTACCAGTACGCCTGGGACGGACTAAGTGTATACGGACAATTTGCCGGTTGTACTGACTTACTGTTATTACAGGACCTTTACTTGATATTGCAAAAAGATTACTGGTTTTCCGGAAAAAATGTTTTTTTGAAACCGTGGTGCTGCAGTCACTGCTACATCATTTCCGGTAGTTTGCGCTGGTACAAAATTTGCTAGTTTTTCACTGACTGACTGAAAATAAAGAAAACAATCAGATTATCCTCAAAGAGCATATATAAAACTGAAGGAGTAAAATTTTTCAATAAAGAATTTATGTTAAAACTGTAAAATTAAATAAATTCTCTTAAATTTGATTATTAGAAAAGATAATTTTATAATTTTTATGATGTGTAAAATTATGAGATGTAGGTATTTGGCAAGAACACTTTATAAATATTATTGCTCAAGGTATAAGAACAGAACCTGTATCGATTTTCTTAGATAAACGTCTGTGACCCAAGTTAAATAAACTTTATACGGCAACTTTTTGGCGGCGTAAATCTTTCGCGGACTAACTGTTTTTGTTCCCTGAAATCTTTGTGGTGGTGGGATTACGGTCAGATCAGTAAGGAGTAGTGAGTAAAGTTTGCCCATTTGTTACCATTTAGTAAAACATAGCGAGATCAAAAAACAAACAAATAAGCGAAGTGGAGGCAAAGAGTTTAATGACTTTCAATAAGTAAAGCAAATTTAAAGACGATAGTCAACGTAACGTATATACAGCGTGTGTAATATGAACTTATCTCTGTTACACTAATTATGAAAGCTTGGTCATGCAAATTATTTGATCAAGAACTATTCATTCAATGATACAATATTTATTGAGTTTGGTGGAAATAGATTAATTCTAATTTCTTCCAAACTACTAATTGTAAGACAACTAATTTCAGCTACTGCTACCAGGATACCACCTGATTATTACTGAGTAAATACATACCAAAAAATCAGGAATTAAATATTTTATCCCGATTTTTTGACCGTTGGATCCACGTATCGCATCAAAATATCTTTGGAAGTGTTTACTTATTAATTTTAATGATATGACCAAAATCTTGCTGAGCACGCCTCTTAGTACAAGTGCGCTTCTTAAAAAGGTCCATGGAGTGGCACAAAGTTCACCTCTCATGATAATCACTCTCCGGGCCCCTCTTCACATCGCGCGGAAGATAAACGGGATTGCGTTTTTGTGTGGAAAGTAAGCAAATCTTCCTTGAGAAACTTTTAGAAGAAGAAACATGGAAATAAATTCAAATATGTTTCAGAAAAAGAAGTTGTGGTTACTGAGTCCTGTGCACACGATCGAATTGACACTAATTATATTAACATACCTATTTATATTGCGACTGTAACTAAAGCTAATATATTACTAAAATATTTATTGTTTCAATGGGACAAAAATTCTTACTGAAGATTTAAAAATATAATAAATTAAAGCAATGAAAGAAGATGTGGGGTCAATGTGATTACATTTATTAATAAATAAAAAACCATTCTTACTTCCTATATACGTAAAGATATCACGAAATCACATTAATATCAGGTGTCTGTTGTATGAACGTCATAATTAGTATTTAATCTGTAAACAACAAAAAGTAAAAATTCTATTTTATTCTGTTCTTTCTTTAATGGGTTCCATCGAGGTTTCGATTGATTTTGCCAATGTCCAGTTGTCCAGTTTAAAAAAATACAAAGTGACATTTTTTTTTAATCTATGGTGACGGTGTTGTAAGGTATACAGATTTAACTGGAATCAAAGATGGCGTAGGTCTTTTGATTGCTTAAAGGGTGCTTCTAGCGTGTAGATATTGTCTACACTTTCGTGGCTTCTGGTGACAAATCTATGCAATATTACAATCAAATTTAAATGTTTCAGAAATTGATTATTAGCACGAGCATTTACAACACCAAACCACACCAATTTCATATTATCGAGTCCACAAAAAAAATAATTTAAAATTAAATTAATTAAATTTTTAAAACCATTAAATTAGTGAAATAATTAAATTAAAACAAACTAATATAAACTAAAAACTAACAATTTAACCTACCCATAAATAAGAATATATAGAAAGAATAAGCATTGCCATTCAACGTGGCAATGCTGCCAGTCTTCTGGGCACATCCGTAGGGCAATGACTTGATGAATTGAATAATAGTCCACTAAAATCAATTTGCAAAATCATCAAAGGCAAACCCCTTGACTTCTCACCAAAAACTCCAAAGTGAAAGTTTTCCGTACCAATAAAAGAAGATACGTTTTTGGACTGTATAAATTTTCCGGGCAACGTTGAATACCTTGTCAATGATTTCGAGCAGTTCATCAGCTCGTGTCACCTCTCAGATATTCATGCGCGATAACACGTTTTCCGAGTAAACACGTTTCTCGGTAAAACGAAACAATGCTGGGGAAACGAGAAATATCGACTGAATTTCCTTCAAAGTAGGTACATAAACAAAATCTAGGATAGATATGTATAACACAAAACAGTATCAAATTGTTATACAGTATCTGTATTTTTTTCTTCCTTACGAGCTACATAAAATAAGAGTTTATTTTTTTAAATTTTCCCACTCAGATTGTGTCTGATGTTAGATAATTCCTCAAATAAAAGCGTTCAGTGCTATGATGTTATGGAACTAGGCTCGTAGCTCGGTCTCGTTGTTTCGAAATAAACGCAAAAATTACTTTTTTCGCAGTCATTTGCATTACTTAGGTTATGTGCTTCTTCAAGCTTTTTCACGAGAAACTATTCAGGAATTTATAATGTAAGCTGCATGGTTTAAGTTTTTACTATTTATAACACTGACTTACGAGAAACGGACAAGAAAACATTTTATGGACACTTCAAAATATTTATATCTAAAACAATGTAAAATTAGAATTAAATCAGATAAGCCGAAAAATATGTATATTTTTTTTATACAAATGACTAAAAACATAAAGAATGTTGTGTGTGGGACAACCTGTTACTATCTCTGATGGCTTCTTGATGCCTTTAGCACCCCGCATACTATCAGAAATTTTGATCCGGCAGCTTTTGAGCCCAGTCGTGTTTCATCTGTATGCTTACGCACATCTACCTATATGAATGAAGATACGTATGTTATTGCTCTTAGCGCTTTTTTTATTTAAATAAAACAAATCGGCCAAGTGCTAGTCGGACTCGCACATGAAGGGTCCCGTACCATTATCTATACAACATTAGACTATCGGGCAAAAACTGCAACGAAAAACATGTTCTTAGTACGACCGCCATTAATATTTATTTAATTTTGATTTAATTATTTATTTTTAAAGCGATGAATAAACAAATAAATATTTTGTGAATATCTGAAGCGTCTACCTGTTGCCGTTATAAATAACGAGCAAAAGATGGCAAAAAAATCACGTTTGTTGTATGGAATCACCCCTTAATTATTACCTATTTTATTTTGATTCTAGTGTTTATTATTATAGCGGCAAAAGCAAATAAGTACCTACATCATCTATGAAAATTTTAACTGTATAGTAATCACGGTTTATGAGATACATCCTGGTGACACACGGACATCGAAATCTCGTAATTAGGGTCCCGTTTTACGCTTTGGAACCCTAAAAACCTTGATATTGAAATATGGATTTCAATACTTAATTAATATTTGGCATATTCGCTCCATATCTAAGTCTCTGTGTATTTTATTCTGGTAATTTTCATCATCGCGTTCCACAAACATGGATATTTTTACACATCGGCAATTAAATCTTGAATTAAGCTCATTTTCGTCAAAAACGTAGGTTCCTAAAATACAACCAAACACGTGTGGAGCGTACGGCGGCGGACGGTAAACTGACGCGAATTTCTGATAGTGTGCGGGGCCTAGTACAAAATGTATGGAAAACACGCCTTCCGCCATTTCTAACAGAAAAAATTCTGACGTCCGGCTGAGGTGCCATCCGGCGGGCATCAGAAACGGACGACCCGTTAGAATTTTTCTAACAGTGTGCGGGAGCTAATACAAAATGTATGCAGCGAGTGCCTTCCGGCGAGCGTCAGAATTTTTCTAACAGAAATTTCTGATAATATGCGGCCGCTCTTTATGATGTGTCCACGACGGCGGATGCGAATATTCTGTGACATTAGGCACGTCATACTTTTTATCCCCCTGCTATTCATGCATTGTGATACGTATCCCAGACATGTGCTTTGTTGGAATTTCTATGTGGAACAGTGTGACTTAAAAGATATAACAACGCACTAAACTATATTTTTAACTAGGTATGAGTAGATTTTATTAACGGGATCATTACTCAGAAATTTTCAGTGTTAAAATACAACACGGTTCTTACTGAAAAGCTAGCACTTGCTTTAATCAAAAGACGTCATAAACCTTATCTTACACGAATGATGGTCTATTCAGTTAAGCAAGTATGTTTTTAATTTTCATTTACTTAATGTAAATGAAAATTAAAAACATACTTGCTCTAACAAAATACAAAACTTACATCAAGCAAGTCTCAGAAGCCATGCATACAACTTGAGAACTTGAGTAGTGTCAACTATCCATAATGCAGGTCTACATATTAACTCGATAAGAATCAACATTAGCCTGTAAGAAATCGGGTGCCGATATAAGTTCCACTATATTTTTCGTTTCAAACGTGAAGGTCCTGAAGAAACCGTCAAATAAAATAGCACGGGCTGTGTGGACAGTAAGAAGTATTAGTAAGATTTATAATTGTTATCTAGCAAGCTAGGCGCGGCAGACTTATTGCCAGGTCGCGTGCTGGCACCTAATATATTACAATGCCTTGGCCAAAACGTCTCTGTTTGAAAGTAGCCTGTGTTTACTAACAGTAAGGTTCCGTACTGAAGTCCATTAATGAGAGTGTTTTAAGGCATTGATTTTATGATTGTTTATGCTGTAGTTTCAGCCAGCGCCTCATGTGTATTTAATTTTTATATTTTCATTGAAAGTTCATCAATTTGATAGATACTCGTACATTCATATATTTGCCTTTGATTAGATGCCGATTAGATGCCTAGAAGAAAGCTCATTAGCACAATAGATAACATGGTAATTAATGTGACGTGTATGGTGCCCCTAAGGGTGCCCCTACACAGCTGCAGCAGCCTTTTCTCCTACCTATTTATAATATCGATGCGCCGTAGATCTTAAACCTTCATGTCAGCATAAAAATAACAATATTAAACGTGTAGGTACCTAAAGGACAAATTATATGAATAAAAACGTAAAAAATGGGGTTGGTGGTACGCAAAGGATACTGCGTCATATGCCCATATGAGACGGCAACAAATTCGTCTGACAAAAATGACGTGATTATTTATTCAGGCGACAGAATATACCCCGTCAAGGTGATACATGCAGGCGACCCGTGTCAACCTAAGGGCAGGTGCAATATTACCTACATTTTTATTACAGATATTTATTTTTTGTTGGCTCTAGTAATGTGACTTATATTCCTCTCTCGTCTGAGCGTTTGCCCCAAGTTTTGCTCGGTTTAATCCTTAGCTGTGTGCGTTGGAGTTTTGGCCCGCTATTATGACAGATATAAGACGGCGAACGAGTAAGCGGGTCACCTGATGGTAAGTGATCTCCGCTGACCATGGACAACATTCAACAACAGAGGTGTGACAAGAGCGTTGCCGGCCTTTTCAGGAATGTGATGAGAAACAACTGGGACTTTCAACTTTTTCTTTTTTTTGAGACTAGCTGCAACAGAGTTAATGAGAATTTCTATTAATTTTATTATTTTCCTTGTAAATAAAATATTTGATGTAATCAATGACATATTTATGTAGTGTAACTGTCTATAGATAGAAAATTATAGATAGAAAAAAGAGAAAAATATTAACATCTTTCAAAAAGTTTCTTGAAAATACTCTACTGCACTTGCCAAAAAATGAGCCTATGTCAATCAAGATGGTGTAAAATTCTATCGATACTTCATATCTCTAAATTTATTGGGACATTTAAAATGAATTCTAAAACGATACGATCGGGAACTACACTTCTTTTTGGCAGTCGAGTAAAAATATTTAAAAACCATAAAAAACATCATAACTAACTTTGCCAGTCTGTCACGCTAACACTACTGAACAATTGGTTCAGGCTCAAATTAAAATTAAATACACAGATAGTCTAGAGCCTGAGTGACATAAGCTTCCTTTTTTCTACGCGGACGAAGTCGCGAGCACAGCTAGTTATTTATATATTTAACAAAAATAAGTAAATTTTAAGGTGTACGCTTCCTAAAGAAATACGAGGCGATACCCATTTTTTTAAATCCTGATTGAAAAGTTAATTAAAGTGGTAAACGGGTCAGTCCCTGAGAGCCTTAATTTATAGCGTTCATTTCTCCCACACCATGGCTGGACGAGGACTTTTATTAACAGAAAATATATGTGTAATTTTAAAATAAATTCACCTAACTCACTAGCAAACCAAAAAAAAAAATTATAACCCACCATGTGTGATAAAATGAGTATTTTGGCTATTAAAATTCCCTATTTAAGTTTAATTGGTTAGAGGCTCGATGTGTTTTTTAGTATTTCTATATATGTACACGCATATATATTCAGTATTCTGAACTCAATATTCCATTCAAGTATTCTGTAATAAACGATGAGTAAATAAACTTAAGATTTTTTCCAAATCTCGAAACTTACGTAAAACTTTAATTAAGAATAATGTCTATGCTAAAAGTTAACGTTATAAATAAAACAGTCATAATTAATTTTATCTCTTTACTTACAACGAATTTTAGCTTTACAATGAACCGGAGAGATTTTTGTGAATAATAAGCAAAGCCGCATCAGCTCCCGTCAATCGTCAGCCCGACAATATGAACAACTTTTCCTGAGGGATCAATGCTGGGAATTCAAAAAGCTTATCGGCCTTCTCATACAAATTATTCTGGCGGCTGCGCTCTCTTGTTTGGAAATTGCGATTTTTTGCCCAGCATTTGAGGAGAAAAATTTACACATGGTACGTACACTCATTGTAAAGAAGAAGTATTAAATAGTTTTTTTCCTACAGGATAAACTCAAAAACTAATGAACTGAGTAAAATTTCTTTCACCTATGGTGCAGTAAAATATCAGCAAGTAAAATAGGCTACAATTTACGCGGACGAAGTGACGAAAAAAGGCTTGATTTAAGTAAATCAAACAAGCACTATTATGTTACTATTGCTACTATTATATATTGTTTAGCAACAAATCTTAGCAACAATTTCCGCACCTAGCAATTATCATCCAGCACGAGTTAGTAACGTGTTAACAACTATCTTGCTCCGGACTCGACCCGGCTTCCTTTGTTCTCAACTGTACACATCGAGAAATATCCCTGTATACATTATGGAGAGAAAATGGACCGCGGAAATATAAATTTTGGAAATGTCTTAAAAGTGAAAATAATGTCATTAAAACTACTACTAATTAACCTACTGACTAATTTTTAAACCATACTTGCTGGTTTAATGATGCAATGTTGACACAATAGTTTGTTATCAGCGTTTCTGCTTATCAAATTTCATTTCATTTATCAACACTTATGATATTTGTACGGGGTACTAGGGTTATCTTCTAACAAAATATATAAAGGACACGTTTGTATTTTATATTGAACCTTAACCAAAACTTCCTTTTTTTGGATTTTAAACCCCGAGGGAAAATGTAACAAGGTTGATCGCTCTGTATGCGTGTGTCTGTGTATCTGCCTGAGGCATCGCAGCTTTAAAACGGGTAAACCGATTTTGATGCGGTTTATGCGAAAGCAGGTTCTTGACAACGGTTCTTAAACATGTTTTGTCAAAATCGGTTCAGCCGTAAACTGAATAGAGGGATTTTGTAGATATACATGGCGAAATTTTGATCGTTCCGGACCATTAAAGGGGTGATTCAGCCTGTCAATATAAACAACTTTTCCTATGGGACAAATGCTGTAAACTCGAAAAAAATTTCGACATTCCTATACAAATTGCCCGGGCGGCTGAACACTTATGTATGAAAATGTCGAAATAAAATTTGAGTTACCAGCATTGGTCCCATAGGAAAAATGGTTCATATCGACGGGCTGAATCACCCCTTTAAAGGTCCAGAACGATCAAAATTTCGCCATGTATAGCCGCAAAAGGTATATTTTCAATCTACTTGGTAAATTTTTAGGTACTAGCTGTTTTAGCACATCCAGGACTAAAACATCTTAAACAAAGAAAAGCGAGGCGTCCGAAATGGCCTGGACGCGGCGCAGTTAATTTCACGGAGTATTTGTTTGTTGCGAAATCTTCTTACACTTATCCTAGAAACACTATGCATTAGTGCTAAGAAGTCCAAAGATAAACAACAGAAGAGATAAAGTACTTTACCTCAATTGCTCGAAATGGACTAAAAAGTGTATTTTACAGCTCCGGGAGAGAAATGTATTAATCGATACAACACTTTAATTTTATGTCCAACCAACCCTGCTTTTATTTGTACGTATTGACAGCGTTTCACGTTGATACATAATTGGGCTTTCAATCTCGGTATTCCAGGATCCCGCGCCTTTTTTCAATCCCGCTTATTGCGGTTCCGCTCGTAATCCAGCATGGGTTCCTACGAGATTCAAGAGCATTTTTCATATCTAACTACGAATATATTTAACATATATAACAGATGCATAATGTATTGGTTTCTATTGATCTTTATGAAAAGTTAATACTAATCTTTCAATAAAAGTTCAAGTAGGTGGTTTATAAACAGTAGGTATTAATATTTATGCGCGATCCGGTCAATTCCGGCATCCCGTGTCCCGCTGTTACTAATATTTAATGTAGTATTATTATATGCAATATTTTAAGAAGACCGTTCCGTACGTTGACTGGGACAGTCGAATAAAAAGTACATTTCTGTGCATGTGCAATACGTCCAGGCGACTTTAGTTTTTGTATAGAAATGTCAGATTTTTATTGAGTAACAAGCATAGACTTCATGGGAAAGGTTGTTTCAATGGGCTGAGAAGACGCTTCAAGGATTTTATATTTATATATATAATTTAATTTTTCTATTTTCATGCCAAAGTTTCAAGCATTTGTTTTTAATGTGTTTGATTTATTAAGATTCATGCATCTTAATTAAGAAATCTTAATATGTGTAACGAAACACTTGTGGTTCTAAGATATATTATGTAAGTGTTACAAATGAAGTTTCGGGAGCAGTCCCTCGCGAATTACCGTCGATCCATTACGTCATCATTTAGTAACTTCCAAAGACCCTGTCAAGTTGACTCAGCTCCGCAAACCGACAATTATATCAACAACATAATATGCGTGTTTAGTATGTTAGTTACGTGTCAGATAATTCCACGTTCTCTAAAAGGAAAACCCTTCAGCTATAACCTTCTGTTTATTTATTATAGGTACCTCTTTACTGTATATAAGTACGAAGCAACAAGTAAAATCATGAATATACCTATGTACTACTACTACTTATTACTACTACTTATTTCATAAATTCTGACAGAGATAGAAGAAATTAAAAAAAAATGGTGGGATAAAGAGAAGAAAATGGGGGGTAATTTGTGAGGTGTAGTTACAATTGCATTAATGCCAAAATAGTATATCAATAAACTAGAAACTAAAGTATAAACGCGTATAAACAAAAAAAAAATCTTCTCTTTATTTAAGACCATAGATTTAGAGAAAATCATCTTTCTGTTTTAAGTCTTATTTTTCTTACTTATTACTTAACAGATACACAAAAAACTAGTGATAGTTAGTAGATAGGTAAGTAGTGATTCTGTGACCTAAACCTGGCTCTCTTATTGTGTGCTTTAGTTATTATAATTCGAATTTAGATATTCCGTTCTAAACCAAAATAATATTCGAAGGTAAATTGGCTCGTAACAGATATTAAATATTAAGATAACTATGAAAAACATTACGGTTTGGATCGTTTATCGTCTTACCTCGCCGGCATTAAATCAAAGCGGAGCAACAGTGGCCTATTACTATCGCAGTTTAAATTTATGTGTTACCTATCGGGAACACCTTGAAAATTATATTTGGAGTAGCTGCACTGCGGCTCCGGCTAAAGGAAATAGCGTCATTAGCTTTTCTCGTATTTCTTGTTCCAGTAGACATTTACGTTCACCTTGTGAGTTGTGGCCATTCACTTCTTTGAACTTTTAGGGATCGCCACAACAACAACACCTTTTTAAATTACAAACACAAGACAACATTTAATTTGCTCACGTTCAAGTCATGTAACAAATTGAATTTGAGAGATGATAGCATGCATCTCTGATATCTATGATAGCATGACTTTGCATTATTACTTACAAATTACACAAGACTATGTGAAGAAGGCTATCATCCAATTTTTTATAAAATAACGACGAAAAGGTAGCTAAACAATAACGTTTTCTTGACAGAGTATACGTATTACATCAAATTGTTTAGAAGCGATATCTAGCTAATTTAAAAGATCTTCTATTCCTGACAAATGTAAATAGGTATAGTTTGCTAAGTACAGCATATTACTCAGTAAACTCTTTTAAAAAATTTGTCATAGCTATTAAACTACTAGGTGCCCTTAGTAACGTGCCAGTTAGCTCTTTAAAAGTCATGAAGAAATACGATCTAATAATTTATATTCATACAATCGCTTTACGTGCCTTGCTGTTATGCCATATGCTAATTCAGTGTCGCATCGCTTACAGCCCTCAGGCACTGTTACGTAAAAGTATGACTTTATTCGTACAAATATTCTAAGTATATTACGAATGGAATTTCGTACGAATGTAAAGCCTAAAGGAATTCAGCGCGGGCCTGTCGGAGCGAGCGTACGTCTTCCTGAGTTCCGGAGCACAGATAAACCGCTTCCCCTTCCTGCCCCTTTGCCTAACATCGTGTAACGGACACACTACAAAAGACAAAGTATAAGTAGGTACACGTCTAATGCTCCACTTTTCACCTCCCATTGTACTCTAACATTCCACAAAACCTAAAAGCCTTTGTTACACATGAATTTATATAGCAGATATAAATTCCGATGCAAAAACGCAATTCGGATTCGGTTTACAGATCTGTTTGACGTCCAAACGAATGTAGGTAAAACAAAAAAGAAATATTAGTGGACGGCCAGCGTCCACGCGCCCGTACGTAATTTAATCTTGTACCACTTTGACGAAGCCTTGTCTAAAATTGATCCAGGATGGATCACGGTAATGGGTGAATCGTAAACACTAGATTGAAAAAGCGGTTCGAGTATACCCAGTATACAAATGTTGCTAAACTGTAGGGGTTTAGTAGCTGGCAGCGGATGCTACAAAACCGAGCTTAATTACAGCTCCCGCCTCTACCCACTTCATTATTAGAGCAATGAGTTAAAGCGTCGAACTCGCAGCAATAACTAAAACTAAACACGTTTGTAACAAGTTGTTTGTTGTGTTATCAGTATCGCACCAGCGTTCCCGCTCACACTCGCCGCAAACTTACGCCGCCCCTAATGAAAACTTTGTCTGAGGTGAACTCGTCCTTTGCCCGGTTTTGCACAACCAATGTCACATTAATTACGTCGTGTATCGTAAATCAGAGTTGATTTATTATGCCAAATACATTCGACCTCTGCTTCAACTAAATAAAATTTTAAGTAGACTAAAGACGCTAAACGTGGCTTTTCAGTTTAATGACCATGTAAATATACTATTTATTATCAATTTTAGATTATTACCGCTTCAAGATCTGAAAAAGGGTAGTTAATAAAGGCGAAAGTAAGTATCCTTCATTGGGTCTATTCTAAATCAATGTTGCCTAAAGAGAAAAAGCTAATGAAGCTTGTATATATCAATTTGTAAATTGTATTGTAATTTAGGTTTATCATAAAGTTATAATATTATGACAAATATACTATTGGCTCTTTTCAGCCCTTTACATTTTGTATTAGAGATATTTTTATGAAGCCGTTGTGGGTTTATATAGGAACATTAAAAATTATGTGACACTTATTTGCCAACCTAAAAACTGTATTTTATTTTGCGATATTGGTATTCAAATATCTATGGAAATACTATTACTAATGAGTTATTTTACATATATTTAGATTATTACATATTTGATGACAAAATCTATTTGACATAGGTATAAATTATCAAGAAGCAATTAAACCGTCAGTTCCGAAAGTTCCACTACATCTTAGTGGTACCTTTGGCTGCAAGCTTTGACCACTAACGACGGAGCCTCGGAGCGTCGCTGACTGATACCCACATTTGTTCCAACTGATTTACTTTTCACATTCGCACGCATTTGCAAACACTGTCTACCAATTTATCGATACTTTGTTTTTACTACGTCACTTTAAAGTACAGTTATTTGTTGAGTATTTAATTCCTTCTTATTTGATCGAAAATCAGTATAAAACAGAGTCAGTTCTGAAGTGACTACTAAGGCTTACTAGCAAAACCGCGACCATCAACGTCGGAGCCTCGAAGCGTCGCAGACTGATGCCCACATTTGTTTCATTCAACTGATTTATTTTTCGCGTTCGCACGCATTTGCAACCACTGTCTACCAATTTATTGATACTTCGTTTTTAACGACGGAGACTGGAAACTGGCGCTGACTGCTGCCCAAATTTGTTTCAACTGATTTTGATACTCATTCTTCGAAACCTTGTTTTTATTAAGTCACTTTAGTGGTCAGTTATTTATTTGATAGAGAAGCAGTAAAACAGAGTCAGTTTTGAAGGTGCCACCAAGATTTAGGAATTAAGCCGCGACCACTAACGACGGAGACTGGAAACTGGCGCTGACTGCTGCCCAAATTTGTTTCAACTGATTTTGATACTTATTCTTCGAAACCTTGTTTTTATCAAGTCACTTTAGTGGTCAGTTATTTATTTGATAGAGAAGCAGTAAAACAGAGTCAGTTCTGAAGGTGCCATCCAGATTTACGGCACTAGGCCACGACCACTAACGACGGAGCCTGAAAGTCGGCGGCGCTGAGTGATGACCACATTTTTGGTTCAACTAATTTACTTGCCACATTTGTATGCATTCCTGCCCAATTCATCGATACTTTGTAGGTATTAAGTCATATTTGGGCAATAAGAGTTTGTCCAGTATTTGTTCTTTTCCTGAACACACTGCCAAAATTTTTAAATAACTCCAAAGCAAAATACCTAAAACACATGTCTATTTGGCTTAAAGACTAGCTAGTATAATGCCTTGAATGAATTAAGCCTTAACAATAATTTGACTAAGGCTTAAGAAAGCCACTTAGTACACAGTAGTAATTAGTTTATTAGCCAGTACTTAAAAAGGATGTTAATTTTTCTTATTTGCTAATTAATTTACTAGTTTATTCTTGCAACCTTGACAGCTTTATTTATAGTCTGTGTACTATTCTGAACTATAAGCTGTTACATACAAAATTAACAATTCTATCCAATAATTTTTGCGCGAAGGAGTAACAAACACCCTAACTCCGAAGGTGCCGCTGAGATTTATGGCAGTAGGCCGCGACCACTAACGACGGAGCCCGGAACCGGCGCTGACTGATGGCAACTGATGGTCACATTTGTTTCTACTGATTTACTTTCTGCATTCGCACACATTTGCAATGACTGCCTAATTCCTGTGTTCATCAGTTATTAAGCCGTAATATAAAGCAAGGCATTCGTTCAGATTTAAGCTTCGTGATAAATATAGGAACAAGCTGTTACCCGCGGCTATAGCCTATGTCCTTCTCGGTACCCTAACATATATGTATGCGAAATTTCATGATAATCGGTTCTGTAGATAGGGCGTGAAAGCGTAACAAACAAACTCACTTTCGCATTTATAATATAAGTTAGGATTGAGTAAACGATAAAACTTACTTCAATCCATCACATCGTAAAATAAAAATAAATTATTTTCGTTTTAAAACATTCGACGCGAATATTGCGATCAGACTCTTGTTCCTCTTTATTACTTACAAACTGAACGAGAGCAGCCCTTTCACGCTTTGATCACTCACAAAACTGACAAAATGAATGTGAAACCTGAAATAACAGCAATATGTTGGCAACATTTATTTGTAGGTGAATACGGTGCACATTAATCATAACGAGAAGGTGCCAGGCGCGGATCCAGCTCACAAAAAGGATGAGGGCCCAATACCCCTAAGACTAACTTGCTTTGGATCGACCGGTGACCATAGATCGTACAATTTTATAACTGAACAGTTTTATTCGTAGTTATTGTCCCACTACTAGGTTAACCTACATAGGCTTGCCGTGTGGTCCCCGGCAGAGTAGAATAGGACCACTCCAAGTCTTCCCGCGGATGTTGTAAAAGGCGACTTAGGGAACATAAGCTTAACAAAGCTTTAAAATATCAAAGACACCTCTCCAACCCATCTGGCCAGCGTGGAGAGTGTAGGCCAAATCCTCTGACTGCCCTGGCTTATATACGGCTTTAATAGTCAGAGAGGGTCGTGCTCCTGCAGTGGAGACTGAAAAAGACCTGATGATGATGATGATGTTAAGGTCTCCCCCTTACAAGAGCTTTACAAAGCCAAGTATGCAAAGTTTACTATTTAAAAAAATCAAAGCATTAGTTAAGTATATACGGCGTGTAAATTGACTCTCAACATACCCTCGAAAGGTTAACTCAGTCCGTCAATATCCATCATCAATAAGTGTTGGGACTCAAAAATTTTTTCGACATGTTCATACAAAAATGTTCAGCCTCCCGGGCAATAGGTATGGGAAAGTCAGAATCTTTTTCGAGTTCCCAGCATTGGCCGATGGGAAAAGTTGTTCGTATTGATGGACTGAGTCAACCCTTTATGAGAATGTCGTAGGTAACGTTCCACGCCGTATACTCATGTCCTGAATGAATAAAAATACCTGCTTTAACAAGATTGATATTTCGTGGTCTCCTGGCCCGCCGAGTTTTCCCACGTCGCTAGGGCGCCCCGACGCTGCGTTGTTCGTGTATACTAGTGTCGTCTTGTGAAATAAAGTAATAAGGTTATGCCCGTTGTACTGGATCTGCACCTAGAAGGCGCCGTCGGTGCAGCGAGTGCATGTGCATTCAGGAGCGACCGCAAACAACTGCAACGGACTTTTAATCTCACCTGAGCGCCGAACGGACGGCCTTGCGGTTTCCACCCTGATCACGTATCTACTCTACGGTTCTAGATTGTACGCGAATGTATTGAATGTCATTTTGAGGTCGTTTTGGTAGAAAATAAAGAGGCTGAATTGCACTTCTAGGAAAGACAGAATGAAATGGGATTTTGTCATTGTTTTATTAATGCGGAGATGCAATTGTAAAATAACAGATAGAAAATTGTACAGATAATCTTATAGAATTATGAAAGTCAAATAAACAGTATCTGTTGAAATATGGATTATTTTAAAAGTAGCTTTGTGACTTTCTATATTTTATGTTACATAGGAATCGATATGTATTTTTACTTATGTTTAGATGGCGTCATTTTCACATGTACATGTACAGGCCGTTTTTGAACCTTTGAGCTATATTAAAATTGCAGAATTATAATCTCTAATGGAATACAGAAGTGATGAAAAATTTAAAATAAAATTTGACTTTACATAGAAGTTCGCCCAGCCGGATCGGTGACTTTGTATGGATGATCTGAATTTTTTTTCGTTTAACATCTTTTTTCTTGCAATTCTGTATCCTAATCGGGATTCTGATTCCGAAATTTCAATATAGCTCATAGGTTCAAAATCAGCTTGTATTTGTCAGCAGGTGTTTTATGCATGCTGACTGTTGTGTGTTATTCATTTACTTTCTAGCTTTCAGCCGCTTCTACGCTTGCGTTAATGTCATTTCCTTGGGAACAGTAGTTACCTTTCTATTTTTTTTCGAATCCCAGACAACGCGTAAGAAACATTTTATGATGACTATGTGTAGTGAAAGCGTGACAAAGTCATAAACAAACAAACACACTCATTTTGCATTTAAAATATTAGATTTGCTTTTGAATATTGAAGCATTAGGAGTTTTAAAAATAATAACATACATACTATCACGTCTTTATCCCTTGCGGGGTAGACAGAGCCCAAGGTCATAAAACCTACAGGCCACGTTTAGCATTGTAGTGGGCGTAAAGGTGCAAAGCGGAATCAAAATAGTGATGGGTTGCTAGCCGCATCGACTATCAATATGATTCCTTAGATTTTCAATCCCTTGTCCGACTTTTACGGTCTGCGCGGGAAGAAAAGCAGCTGGTATATTCTATGTTTTTTCTTTTTTCCCAAACTAGCATGGAAAATAATAATATAAAAAAAAATTAAAGCATAGGTATTGGAAAGAGTCTCATCCGCTAAATGCAAATCAGCAATAAATACAAACGTTTACTTACTATTTTATTATCCATTTTGTTACTGAAACGAAATATCGTAAAGTAAACATAACTGCAACAAATCTGCAATCATGGAATGCATATTCATAGAACACATTTAAAACCAACTGCTGGTATTATTAAAATAATTGCATAAACTTTTTAAACCTCTGAATTTATTTACTTTTCCATAGTGTAAGCTTCAACGGTTGGAATAAATATCCAAGAAACACTGCAAGGTTGCGATTCTGAAGGATTTAAATTATAATAATAAAGAAGCAGTCACGAACACAGTACTTGAGCAGTATTGCTCTTGAAATAGTTTTTTCTTGAAAACGTTGTTACTACTTATTTATGTTAAGTAACGCGGTTGTCGGCTGTAAAAAAGAAAGAAAGAAAATCTCTATTCGGTAATATAAAAAAACCGGTCAAGTGCGTGTCCGGCCACGCGCAGTGTAGGGTTCCGTAGTTGCGAATGACAACTTTGAGTTCACACTATTTACACTCGCACCTTACAGTTTAACGACCCAAAACATCTAACAATGAAAATAGTATGAAATTTTACAGTTTATAAGTTGGTTGCCTGTAACTTTTTAGTTTGTACTTAGTACTCAGCTCTGATAGTTTTCCTTTCAACTTCAGTATATATACTACTGCTGTAATTTTTTTCACGTATCCATATATAACCGTTTAGTAGATAGAGGGGGGGGACACTTGCGTCTAACAAAAATTTGCACTTTAAAACCACATATTTCGGAAACGGATCCCTAAATCGAAAAATGGTGTTCTCAACCCCACAATATTTTTGAAAGACCTATTTAACGATACCACACACGATGGGTAAATAGAGAAAAAAAAATTACTCTCCCACTTTACTAGTATGGGAGCTACCCTAAAAAAAATTTTTTTTCAACTTTTTATTCTACCACTTTTTTGCCATGATTAATATACATACCCATACCAAATTACAGCTTTCTAGTACTTATAGTCTCTGCGTAAAACCGCGGACGGACAGACAGACAGACAGACAGACATGGCGAAACTATAAGGGTTCCTTGTTTACTACGGAACCCTAAAAATGAGCAATACTTACGAACTAATACAAAAGATAATTGCCGAAAAGGCGGCCAGCTCACCTTAATACTGATAGGCTCGCAAATTTTTAGCTGATGCCATGAGGACGTAGGTTGGATGGCTTATCTAAGTACATTACTTATACTATACTGTATTTTTGGCGAAATCACGATTCACTATCATATGAGAAACGTAATAATTATAGTATACTAGCTGTAACTCGCGGCTTCGCTCGCGTGATTTATAGCCTATGTCCTTCTCAGTACCCTAATCTATGTGTATGCAAAATTTCATGATGATCGGTTCAGTAGATACGGCGTGAAAGCGTAACAAACAAACAAACAAACAAACTCACTTTCGCATTTATAATATTAGTTGGGATTGGGATTAGTTGGGATAGAGCACATCCCGAGTTTTCTTACACCACAGCACTTCCGAAAAATTTCCTTTTTGGATATTAGGGACAGGCATCACTTGAGTTTAAATTTGTGGCCTCAAATATAAATTAAATTTTTATTTTATGATATTTAATAATTTTTACCCTCACTCCAATATTTGTGGTCTCTATTGTCTAGAGTCTAAGGCAGTTGGTCGCCTGATACCAGTAATACTATACTAGTGCCACTAGCAATCAAGCGACCACTAGTGGTGGTGCACGAACTACTAAGAACTACGAAGAAGACATCATAGTTTGTGCAACACTGTTGAGGATGCAAACGGGAAAACGCTCAGATATGTTATTAACGTACTAACTTTACTATTTTCTCTTACTTAATATATGCTCATAATGTTTTCTAAAACTGCATCTTAACATCTCCATGGTTCCTGATGAGCGAGTGCAGAGGGAGACGCAGACGGATAAATGTGACAGGAAATGTCCATACATTACGCACAATAGTGATAAACAGAACAACTTGTAAATATTTCTAGAGTTATGTTATACTAAATGGCTGGGAGCATTTCAGAGAGTCACGCGGACGGATGAATGTGATGGAAAACATCTACATATCTGCCATATCAGTTATAAACAGAACAAAATTTTTAGAGTAATATTATTCTTAATGGCTGGGAGCAATTCAAAGAAACACGCAGACGGATTGATGTGACGGGGAATTTCCATATATTACTTACCCACATCAGTGATAAACAAAACAACATGTGAATATTTCTAGAGTTATGATATTTTCAACGGCTAGAAGCAATTTGAAGAGACACGTGGACGGTTAAACGGGATGGAAAACATCTACATATCAGCTATATCATTGCTAAACAGAACAATTTGTAAATATTTCCAGTCTTATATTATTTTAAATAGCTGGGAGCACTTCAAAGGGACACGCAGACGGATAAATGTGCACGGGGAATTTCCTTATATTACCCATATCACTGATAAACAGAACAACTTGTAAATATTTCTAGAGTTATGTTATTTTTAATGGCTGAGAGCACTTAAAAACTAACTTTTACGGGAAACGCTATAAAATATAATTTGGTTTTATGTATATTTATTCGAATACGCATCGGAATGGATATTGCAGAGGCGAGCGGCAGTAAACTCTGACAATGGGACTTATGGCACACACTAATCATACTTTGCTTTCTGTTTTATTTCGCATTTCCATTACCGTATTTCAAAAGGTATTGACATATGAGGCACTTTTACGAGTTTTGCGCTACGCTCACTCTACCGTAAATTTAATGCTACTTTGTTCGGTGCCTTAGTTTCAGCTTTGTTTCACAACAAAAGCAGGAGTTATCTGTGAATCTCTGTGCCGAGCTCCCTCCCACTTGTGACTTGTTACGATATGATTATTCAGTTTGCAACTGTTCTTTCCATTTGCATAATAAATGTAAGGCCCTCATGTGATCACTTTGATCGGGGATAGTAATGATATTTACTGGAATTTTTCATGAAACAAACATTTTGTATTTTACCATATTATGGTAAGTATAGCTGATATATGTTTAACTTTGATACCTAAGTTTAATACTTGGTAAAATATGGATATTAAAAAGATCGTCTGAACGACCCAAATTATTTGGCCTTAAGAGATTTTCTTGTCGCAGAAATCGAACTTCTATTAAAAAGTCGATAGGTACTAAACGCGCCACAGAGCTATGCTATCTAAAAAAAATATCAAGTATCTTATTCAATTTGCAAGCCAAACCTTAGACGTAATGTAATATACGTATACTGACGTTTTAAGTTTACGGATCAAAGACCAAACGAAAACAAAAATTTGTCATACATATCAGCATGTCCGACGTTAGCTCCAAAAATACTACTAATCTGCATATTATGAATAATTATGAAAAGAAATAACCTAGGAAATACCATTTATTTTTACATAATAATTTGAAAAAGTCTTAAAGAGTAAAAAGACCACGTGATTAAACTAAAACTAAGACGGATCAAGTCACGGACACCAGCTAGAAAATCTTAAAACACACATTGTTTCTATACCTATATTCAACATTGCGTTTGACGGCCAGATTGTTAAATAAATAATAAATAAATATATATATATATGGACAAATCACACAGATTGAGCTAGCCCCAAAGTAAGTTCGAGACTTGTGTTATGGGATATTAACTCAACGATACTATATTTTATAATAGATACTTTAATAGATAAACACTCAAGACCTAGGTCAATCTGAAAAAGATCATTTTCCATTTTGACCTGACTGGGGATCGAACCCGGGTTCATCCGTGTAGTAGGCAGGCGTGTTTACCGCTACGCCACGGAGCTCGTCGATGTTGTGTTATTATTCCACAATTTTTAGTTAAATTAAAAATTTGCTATAAAAATCATACCTGTCCAAAAAATCCCATGCCACATCAATGACTAACAATATAATAAACCTCCAGGCACAATGTTCTTGGAAATGTAACTTTAATCACTTCATTGGGCCAGTTGTTCGCGTTGGTCTATTACCCTATCAAAATGCACAACACTTTGATTTACCGGCCGAAGTTCCGCATTCCTAGATTTACGGCTGCTCGGTTAAGCGCTAATGGATTAAAATTTATCTCCTCGGTTCACTAATAGGAACATTAAATGCATTTGTACTGCCTTATTGACTAGTTCCACCACTAATAGCCACTAAAACGTTTTAGTAAAAAGTTGAAGAAGTTTTGATATTTGTCATTAGAAATAAGCAGCCTAAGTAACATCTCCTCTTGAACATCAAAACATATAGGTAGATTGAACATTGGTACCTTGTTCACACACAGAATCCAAACTGGGGACAAATGTTGAATTCTCTCAATACAATTAGAGAATCGTACATTTCTGGTGTTTTTGCAATGTTGGCATTAGGACTTCTGTCAGTACACATCCCTCTTCGATACCCCGTCAGACTTCTCTCGTGAGTAATCTTGAAATCTAAAGGTCAAACTAGGGCTTGACAAATTTTAGGCGGTTTTAACCGATTAGATGTTTTTTTAACCCATAGATATATATAGCATAACTATAAAATGTCCATAAAAACTGAGATGAATTAACATCAAGTAATCTGGGGCTAAATAAACAACCCTGAAATATTAACAAATCTATGATATCGTAGTTTTGACGTTTGTCAATTTTAATAGGCTCTTCTTCAATGTTTCAGTGATCACTTCACCCCGGAACAAGAATTTGATTTGTCGAATGAAAAGTTGAATTTTAGCTTGCAAAAACTTGGGTGATAGAGATATCGCTGTTGGCTTTAAATAAAGGGTACGACCAGGATGGATCTCCGTGGCAAATTAAGATACAGAATAATATTTTTCACGTATAAGCTGCATCTTGGTCGTTATCTTACATACTTAGTAGTTTCATGTTTGCAGTTTACCGAATGGTTTCGCCGTAGGTTAATTTATAATCGTATGTTTGAACTATGAAAGAAAAACTGCGAAGCAATACCCTTCGGTAAATGATGATGTATCATATATTTGATTAAGGTAATTGAACCTGAAAGGTTTTGAAACTGTTCTTGCTATAAAATAATAAACATAAAAACCAATGTGAACCACGGTAGCACTTAAGGGTAGGTGTATAATTTTGCCATAATAGTTATTGAGTATAGTTTGGCAACCAAGGTAAACAAAGTACAACCTATGTAATAAATAATGTATAGGGGCCAAACATGGAAGTTATCCATACCGGGAGGGACCGGGTACATTTTCATGATCCTGCGGTTGTGGTGCGTGCTTGTTAATATTAGTTTATCAACCCTCTCGCCGCATTGTATGCAAGATTTACAAATACCTGCTTCGAACAGATAAATTAAAGGCGGCTGGTTAAGGTTACCTATACACTTGAATTGCGAATTTATATTACTTAATTTGATATAAAAAATTGGCCAAGTGCGAGTAGGGCTCGCAATGAAGTGTTACGCAGTAGCAAGCTTAGATTAGCTATAATAATTTTACGCCAGCTAAGATGACTTTGTTTTTCATAGTGTTTGTATGAATGACAATCTCATGTTTGCGTTTTATAAAAAAGTGCTATATCTCAAAGGCTACTAATAGACCGCCGTCATCCCAACGCGATTTTCTGATGTAAGTCGGTATAAGGTAAGTAGTGTTTGGAGACTATTATACATGGATGGATAGGCACTTCATTTTTAGGGTTCCGTAGTAAACTAGGAACCCTTATAGTTTCGCCATGTCTGTCTGTCTGTCTGTCCATCCGCGGTTTTACTCAGAGACTATAAGTACTAGAAAGCTGTAATTTGGTATGAGTATGTATATTAATTATGGCAAAAAAGTCGTAGAAAAAAATCTTGAAAAAAAAATTTTTTTTGGGTAGCTCCGATACAAGTAAACTGGGGGAGTATTTTTTTTTTCTCTACTTACCCATCGTGTGGGGTATCGTTGAATAGGTCTTTGAAAAATATTGTGAGGTTGAGAACACCATTTTTCGATTTAGGGATCCGTTTCCGAAATATTTGGTTTTAAAGTGCAAATTTTTGTTAGAGGTACGTGTCCCCCCCCTCTATCTGCTAAACGGTTATATATGGAAACGTGAAAAAAATTACAGCAGTAGTATATATACTGAAGTTGAAAGGAAAACTATCAGAGCTGGGTACTAACTGCAAACTAAAAAGTTATAGGCAACCAACTTATAAAATGTACTGGAAAATGTAAAATTTCATACAATCTTTATTGTTAGATGTTTTTGGTCGTTAAACTGTGAGGTGCGAGTGTAAACAGTGTGAACTTAAAGTTGCCATTCGCAACTACGGAACCCTATACTGCGCGTGGCCTGACACGCACTTGGCCGGTTTTTGAACATAATTATCCAATTTCTTACATTGTATTCGGACAGGAAGTGTAGGTAAAGAAGTCATGGCAATTTGAAAATTTAATAAATATAATGCCAAGTATTTGCCAAAGACCCCGAAAAATAAGAATGATAACATAATGTCGTAAAATCTTAACCAAGTTCTTTTAATTAAATTAAGAATGTTATTCGGGATATAATCTATACATTTCATTCTATTTCCATTGATTGGATAACCTTATAACAGTCAAACAAGCTTACAATAAATACTCAACTGAGAAACCCTCAACCTTAAGAAACACAAGTCCCACATTTAACGTAAAGCCAATCTAATTTTGGAATTGATGGTAAAATTAACTTTAACTTTGCCAACTCTCACGCATGCACATCGTGAATGTCACGTGATGCATTTCTAGGGAATCAATTATACTGATTTCTCTCATCTGAGCTTGTTCATGGTTGCATCCCCAGTGGAGTGCTTCAGAACCCGAGTTCCGCTCATCACCTCTATACTGCAATCTGACAAAAAAATATATAGTGGCACTCCGAGAGTGCCGATAGAAGTGAAAACTTAACATTAACATACACAATCATCATCATCAGGTCCCTATCATTCTCCACCGCAGGAGCACAATCCTCTCTGCACTGCCAGAGCAGTCGGAGGATTTGGCCTACACTCTCCACGCTGGCCAAACGGGTTGAAGAGGTCTCTTTGATGTTTATATTAAGCTTTATTTAGCTTGAGTTTCCTAAGTTGCCTTTTACGACATCCACGGGAATATTTGGAGTGGTCGTATTCTACTCTGCCGGGAACCACACGGCTATATACGTATGTATCAAACATCATCATTATATATTTAAGAACTTTATTGTTGTCGGTGGAGTATTATCCATCTTTCCTAGCCTCCGCTATTTTTGTATTCTTAGCAGTTAAATATTATAATTATGTATAAATAATTTTAAATATGTGTTGGTTTTTGGAACGGTGTCGCGAGTTCAATGTTTTTTTTTCATTTCAATAATGCCCGACGCGCATAAAGAACCTTCAATTTAAAATAAATTTAAATAAATTTTCACCTCGCAGCTTAAGCTTCGAAGCCATTGTGCATTCTCCCTAAGAAGTAATAATCATTGGGGCATGCACACATGTTCGTAGCGAATATTTTGAATGGCGCGTTACCGCGGCCCAGCGCAGACGATATTGTGTCCTACAGCGAAACAATATTGAAAGAGAAACAGGAATATTTATTCAAAACGGATAATATGAAAACATGCTCGGTGCACTACGCCCGGTATTAAGGCTAAATAACTTATTATTTATGTGTATTGTTAAAGTTTGCAGGAACTGATATTTATTCCAACAACGGTTAAAATACAGGAAAATTTTAAAACAGTATAAGGCTGAATCGGGAAAACAGAGGCTATTTTAAAAAAAATTTGGGCTTATTTATTTTTTATTATCTGAATCTAGATTAAATAATATTCATAAGTTTAATAATGTTGAAAAAATATTTTAAAGTTATGAATAATACTTAGACACCTGAAACGTTTATCTTTGATATTTCATAGTATTAAGTACTTTGTTGTTGTAGGTATATGAAATCTCAAAAACCTCAAAGAAGTGCTTATATTAGTAGAAATAAAATATAAAGTTAAATAATCAAATGAAATATTTCTATTTTAATTAATTATTACATACATACAATACGTCCAACTTTGCTTAGCATTTCCGTCTAAGGTGGCCGCATGTGACCAAAACGCTAAGAAAAGCTTCGAGTTCTCTCTTCGCTTTAAATTGTAAACATTAGTTCATAAAATAGTTTGAATGGTAATCTTTTACCTCGTAGAACAGAATTTTAAATAATCTCTCCATTTTGTTTTAATTTATTTCAAATGTGTGCAGGACTGGACCCCGGAAAATTCATTTTATTTTATTTATTTATTCATGTACACATTAAACAGCAAAAGAAACAAAGTTACAAAAGGGGACTTCAGTACATAGGTTCTACTTATTTCAAAAGTAATTTCAAAAAAAAAAATTTCTTCCATCAGACCTGCGAGAGGAAAAGGGAGATCATCAGAAGGGAGTCATGTAGGTCTTAAACCAAAATATGATTTAGAATTGGAAAAACTTAAGCCATATTTTTGGTCACTAAAATTCTTTCTATAAAATTTTGTGCAAACAGGGTCGGATCCAGTCTAGCAGGCTTTTCTTTTAACAGATTATTCATATCAATCACTGACAAAGATTATTTTATTTGTTTACAGGTTGTGGTCCTGAACTATACGGATAAAGAGCATTATTGTATGAGCGCTGATACGGAAGTTTGTTAACCGAATAAATTAAAACGTATAAAGTATATTATCAACCAACACTGGGTATCAAATTAAAATAAGTTAGTATGACTATATTTAAACTTTTGAGTTGCATTTTAAGAAACGAAGCACTAACACCGCTGCATCAGTCATCCAGTGTGGTTCAGAAGTTAGGTAAGAGCAACAAACAAACTCAATTTCGGAACGGAATTAAAAATACAACTCAGGATAACTTCCAAATGCCTGAGCTGATGTATGGGGTGTCGTAGAATCACTGACACTGACAGACACTGGCTATATTTTTGGAAGATCAGTCATGTAGTAATTTATCATTGAATAATTTAACATATTTTAACAAAAAACGAAAACCCGACTTCAACCCAATCAGTTTGTTTGAATAAGCTTATGGATAAAATATAAATAAGTGTAAACCATACGGCATGCGTGTTAACATTTATTTTTTTGTATTTAAAAAAAGCGCCTGACACAATTCGATAAAAGTTTAATGGGACCATCTGTAAAGTTTACCTATCGAAGAAAAAAAAGATTTTTTTAAATCTTAACAGGTGTCTTCGAGAAATCGGGGAACATGCATAAAAAGAAATCCGACGAATTGAGAACCTCCTCCCATTTGAATTCGGTTAAAATACTTTTTCAAGTACTGGATCCACCCTTGTCGGCGGCGCGTGGCTTTTAACAATATGCTTGCAAACAAGTCGCCGCCGCGGTGACCCCTCATTAACTGCGAGGTCGTTGCCACGTCGCACTCATTTGTTGCCTTAACGAATTTCCCAAACTAATGTGTTCTATTAAAATCTCTGGCGGATTGCAAAGGGAAATTATTATTATAACATGGTATTATGTTGTTGTAGAATGTGTTATTTTATTTTATTTAATCAAGTAACTTAATGAGCGGCAGTACTATAAGCTATAAGCTTCCCTATTGCACAATTCAATATCAGTGAAAATTTTCTATATTGACCTACTCTTCTACATATAGAAATAGTCTTTTTTAGTCTCCACTGCAGGAGTACAACCCTCTCTGTACTACCACAGCCAGATATTAGCCACAGCAATTAGAAGATTATTATTGAAATAGGCACTATCTGTAATCATAGGTGCATATCTTATAACTATCATATTTAAAGCAGTACTGCAAATAACTGTTACTTTCACTATGCGAAACATGGTAATAACCGATACGCTTTTCTTTTTTTTAAATTCATGCCTATAGGCACTTCACTTAAAACTTTTGTATAAATTATAAGAACAGTTTCTTTGCTAATTAAATATAAGTACAGAAATATAAGCTCTAGGTACAATTTGTAGACACAGAAATAATTAATGAGGGAGTTTATAACAGAATGAAACTTTCTGTTTCCGCTCAAACAGTATCCACAGCAAGGCGAACGAAAATTAGGCAAACACTAACGAACCTGCTAAGCCGTTTGGAATCCTGGCACGAGTTAGTAATTTTCTCGATGCAAATACTCATAAAGTATTCCGCTCACACAAATATGGTGTAAGCAGTTATGTTATGCATAGATCTCCACAAATTAAATTGTTTGTATTGAGGATAACGGTTTCATTTGAAGATAAAAATATTGTTACAAACCTCAATGCTATTTAACGGCTAAGGTTTTTGTACGAAATCACTGAAAATATACATAGAATAAAAGGTTGTACGAACATTTTGTATCTTTGGCCACTAAGGAACGGTAAAATGCTGAATGAGGTTGTATTGTAGTAAAGTCAAATTGTTAGTAATCACATTACTAGCACTGGAATTCATAAACATATATGATTACATTTTCGGAAAAGCAAAATAGGTATCGTTTGTCTTAAAAGAAATAGAAAAGGCATACGCGACGTCGCTCGTGGGGGCTATAATTTTATCGCGCTGTCTATTTGATCGTTTTCAGCTACTACTGTGATATTTTAATATTTAACTCGTGTAACAAAAATGTATCATGCCATTTTCCCAAATAAACTAAAGGAGCGTATAGATCATAGACTAAGCCAATAGAGCAGGGTCCGTGAGACGCAATATTGCTTACGCTCTTACATTGTAGACAGATATTTCCGCTTGATGCATTTTTGATGTTTTTCTGATGTGGGTCTATCGCGCCGTACTATCTAAATGTGATGAATATTCAACACGTTGGCTTTAGAGAGATGCGTATTTTAATTGAAAAAACGATGTATTTTTTTTCGAAGTTTTTGCCAAAATAAAAATCGTTTTGACTTTGACAAGTTAAAAGGTTCAACTATGGGCTTTGGTCCAATAAAATTAGTTTGTCTGTTCATATACAGATTCTTACGATAAAAAATAAATAACTATACGAGCAAATTATACCATTTTATCGAGTTCTATATTCCAGTTCTTGACAGGCTTACAGATATGGCCTTAACTTCTATCTTACTACTATGAAGAACAAAATGAAATGTTATAATTGGCAGTCTTTTAGATAAAAAAAAAACCAAATGCAAGCAAACATTCGGACCGATTTTGATAAAATTTTAATAGAGCCAATCTAAAACTTGAAAAAATATATGAAGTTGGTTTCTAAATGACAGAGTTATGGGATAACAAACACATAAATAAACAATTAGTCAAATTGTGCGGTCAGTCAAAAATCATATTTCCTTCTTACCTATAGATTATAGACACGTTCAATAAGAACGTATGTAGGTACGTACCCTTATTTTGCGGCTCCACATTACTTTAATCCGTCCAATAAAAATAAAATTTAAAATTAATATTTTCAAATCTCTTATCCACATTTTTCGACATTCCATTTGATTGTAGCCCGGCAGAGACAACAGTATCCCCGTGAGCCCATCAAATAACGGCCCTTCTGTGCATAGATAAAGGACGTTCGATGTCGCCGGCTAAATTGAATTCCGTGACGATAAATTTGACGACAAATAAATAATACACGTCGTGAAAAGATGTTGATAATACCGGTCGCTTTTGATGTGATTATGAAAGATTTAACAGTACAATTTATTATTTCTCATTGTTTTGGAGATATTTTAACTAAAGACGGCAAATGGGACCCCATTACTAAGACTCTGAAAACCTTCCGTTCGTCCGTTTAACACAGGGATGTATCTACTGAATCGTATTAGGAAGTGACAATAAAAAAATTAACAACTCTACATTTCTGGTTCGTGTACCGAAATTCACATGCTTTGCATAAATGTCGCTGACTGAGTAATTTGATACTGTTTAAATAAATTTATTTTCAGTTACATCCTTTTTGGTGATTCAGTTTGATTTTTATCTAGATTATGCCCTCTATCAAAGCCTTTGCGGTATTTTGTTTAACTTTTCTTAAATGTGAAATTGTGTAATTTTAAATTTCTTAAAATTAGTTTTTAATTTATTTGAATCATGGGTACAGTAGTAGTTTTCATAGATTCAAAATTCTTATAATTTTATAGGCCCTTAAATTCAAAAGTGAACGCATATGTTTATTATACTAAGATTTCAGCGACAACAGTGGGCTGCTACACGAGGAATCAAGAGCTGTGTCAACCGGCGCTGCGCCCGCCTTCACCTATTTGCTCGCTGAACGCTAAAGGGTCAACTGCATTATTCTGCATTAAAACAAAGAGCACAGTTTGATTATTTTACTACAGTTTGCATATTTCGATGTCTATCGATATTTCTAATGAATGTTTGTGTGCGTGTAGAATTTTTGCAATAACAGCCGACTGCCATACGAGGTATCAAAAGCTGAGTCACCCGGCGCTGCTCCCACCTTCATCTATTTGCTCGCTGCCAGTTGAAGAGTTGACTTTATTGCACTTTGATGTAACAGACAATAGATAGTTTCAATAATTCCCCATTTATATTTATTGTGTTAAAGCGTTTTCTTTTATACATCTTTAATATGTGTGATATAGCTAGGTGCTTACAACAGCAGGCTGCGACTTAAACCGTTAAGTGCTGAGTCAACCAGCGATGCGCCCGCTTTTTATTTTATTTATTGCAAAGTCTTGAAACAAAGGGCGCAGTATGATTGCATGAATTCCGAGGTTTATTGAGTTACATATGTGTTTTTCATATATTTTTAGAGAGTTTTGTAAGTTAGAGTTAGAAAGAGTGGTAAGTTACAGACAGTTTAATAACAGCGGAATATGACACGAGAAGAGCTAAGTCGACCGGCGCTATAACCTGTTTGCTCGCTGAAAGCTAAAGAATAGAATTGCTTACATTGGTATATTTTTATAATGAATTAGCTTTTTTTCGCGGCGACACCCGCGTGATATATAGCCTATGTCCTTTTCAGTACCCTAACCTATGTGTGTTTGTTTGTTTGTTACGCTTTCACGCCCTATCTAATGAACCGGTCATCATGAAATTTTGCAAATATGTCGTCTGAAATACGGCAAAGGCTACCTTTCAGAAAAGTACTATTCCCAAGGGATTGACATGAGCTTTAAACTAGCTTACGCCCGCTGTTCTGAAGACGAATATACTTCTAGGCTCTTTTAAATTACTTATGGTGTCATATAATTTGTTTTTTTAGATGGTTCCAGCAACAACAGCCGGCTGCAACACGCGGCGTCAAGAGCTGAGTCAACCGGCGCTGCGCCTGCCTCACCTACGAGTATTTGCTCGCTGCAAGCTGTAGAGTCGATTTCATTGCATTGCGATGACACAAAGAGCTCACCGATACCTCTTACAGTAAAAACATAAAAAACGCAGTAAAACAGATTTATTTCAGTAAACTACGTAGTGATTATATATTCTTTGCAGTAAACATTAAAATGCATTTGGTAAATATTTGCGTAGTTGGTTATTTTATTTGGAATAAAACCATTCAAAATATATTGCAGTGAAGAATGCGACACTGTAATGATTTTTTTTTTAATTACTTACTTATTGTTTAAAATAATTTGTTTTACAGTAGGGTTCTTGCAACAACAACCGGCTGTGACACGCGGCATCAAGAGCTGAGTCAACCGCCGCTGCACCCGCCTTCATCTACGAGTATTTACTCGCTGCAAGCTGAAGAGTTGATTTCATTGCATCGCGATGACACAAAGACCACAATTAAAATGACGTACTAAAAATGTTTTTGCTTTGTTCTGTATTATATGCTTGCAAAGTTTAACCATAACGCATACCTATTTACTCAACGATACTACTTTTTATAATATGTAGATGTTGTTAACGTTTAAAAAAAAAACTAAACCTTTACAATGTGTAATAAAATGGCGAAATAATATTTATTAAAGGGAATGTATGTGTACATGAGTAAACAGCTATGTCCAGGGGATATACAACAAAATAAAAAATACTTTCAAAAGGAATCTTACAGTTGGGGAAAGTTGATCAATATCCTCATATATTATTGGGCACTTTTGTTACATCCTGCGTAGATTTATATTTCTAGAACGTTAATAAGAATTAGATCATTTAAATGCAGTCTTCGTGGCGCAATACGCCAGCCTGACACGGAAGGGATCCCGCTTTTGATCCGGAAAGACGGACAGCGGAGGCTTAGTTGTAGGATATCGTTTTTACCCTTTGGGTTCGAAACCATAAAAACCATTTGTACCAAACAAATCGAGGTTACTGTACAATATTTCTCAGAAGCGGTCAATACAGAGCCTCTCCATTAATGTATTTAAGTTTGAGCAATTTTGTCCACTTGTGGTCCATCATCCCAGCAAGGACCACGCCCGGGGTTGCGGTACATGCGTAAGCGCAAATATTCGCACGCAAACTGGCCATCGAGTGCCTATAAATGTTTTGTTTCAAGTTAAACAAAGGACACAAATAGCTTTATATTTATCAAGTTTATCCGGAATCCGGATAGTGATGGTCGCACTAGCCAATTTTCCGCCAAACGCTATTCCGTTTGTTCGCGAGACAACCGCATCCTGTGGCGACCATTTCACGCTCGATTTGTGTTCCCCACTAAAAGTAGCAGCGATTCTTTTTTTATCTAATGTTGGGAAACAAATAACGGTATGTATCAATATAACAGAGCATGATTAGGTACGGCTACGTATCTTATAGTTTTGTTATGGGTTTTGCCTGGTGTAGATACAATTATCATCATCATCATCTGAGCTTTTACCGGCTAAACTTAGCCATAAGTAATTATTGACGTCAACAATCTATTAATAGACAAGTATGACAATTAAGTAATAAGTGTTCAAAGAAGAAGAAGAGTAGCTGTGTAGTTCCCGGCGGAGTAGAATAGGACCACTGCAAGTCATCCCGTGGATGTCGTAAAAGGCGACTAAGGAAACACAAGCTAAACAAAGCTTATTAACATCAAAGATACCTCTCCAACCCGTCTGGTCAGCGTGGAGAGTGTAGGCCAAATCCTCTGACTACTCTGGCTAGTATATGGCTCTGGTAGTACAGAGAGGGTCGTGCTCCTGCAGTGGAGACTAGAAAGACCTGATGATGATGATGATGTTCAAAGAAACCTATATTAAATAAACGCGGGTTCTACTATTATAGCAGCATATTGGTGCTGTAATACGATTATTCAACATTTATATGCTACCTGACGCCAACTCTCATCAGATAGTACTAGAACCACGGACTTATACCTGTAAGAATGAAGTACAAGTATTTGCCCGCACTGAGAATCGAACTCTTAAATGTCTGACGTGTTAACCACAGTGCCACGAAGTATATACTCTCTCTCTCATCTGAGCGTTTTTCCGGTTGCATCCTCAGCTGGAGTGCTTTGGAGCCCGGGGTCCACGAAGTATATACTATAGATACAAAAAAGGTAGGCATTACGTATTGGAACGATAACTTAATAAAATAACTTATAAATTTGAAATTCTTTTTTCTCTTTTAATTTACTCGTTTTCATAAGAACTTTACCAGTAACCACAAATATACAACCAAAGAACAACACACAGCTATTATTATATTGTATTTTTTCAGTAAACAAGGAAATAGTCACTTTTTTAAGCGTGTTTAATTAACCTTAACCAAAATTGGCTGTCGCAACTAGGTACTCTTTCATAATTTGGCCGCGCTACCTCCTTACAGGAAGTTGATGAATGAAAATGATTCACCAATATATTCTAAAAGGATCCCGATCTTCTTACTTAGCCGTTATCCGCACGGTCGGTTTATTTCAATTTCCTTCATAAAAGACGCTATTCTCGGATTTGAAGTAGATTTATCATGCTCGGATAAAGCGGGCACTTTTTGTGCTTTTCTTGTGCCTGGATCTGACCCGAGATCTGTCCACTTAATGTGAATAATGGTGTGCGATGGAAAACGAATGCGAACCCGAACAAAAGACAACAATACGAAGCGATTTTAAGATTTGATACAAGGATTTCGGAGAGATAATTTATATTTATCTGCACGTATCGCTAGCGCTTTCGCTCTCTGCTGCTTTGCGCTTCTCTCTTATTTTCACGTGACCGTGTCGTATTATGAAGAAATAAAAAATCATTTTCATTAAGGTCTTCATCATACAGCAGTTTACACGCTAGCCTTCGACATGAGTGGTCCTGAGTTCGATCCCCGATCATGGAAAACAATCGTTTTGGGATTGGTCTGGGTATTGGATGTTTATCTTTATAAGTATCGAGTATAAAATATATCTGTAGGACTAGCTCAATGTGTAGTCCCTGCTATTTGGTAGGTATTTATATTTATTTATTTACATTCATCCCAATTTCTTTTTTATTTATTCCCCTTTATAATATTAATATAAATAAACATAATATCTCACACATTAAGGCAACAACTGATGACAGTATCGATTAATTTATAGTAAGAAGACATAATGCCTGCGATATATTTATAGTTAATATGAAATTTAACAATAAGTAGATTTCTTTTAAAATGCACCTCCTTTATTGGGGACCCGATGTCTGATATCATCATTTAAACTTTTGATTAGATTATAATATAACTAATTTACGAACTTTAATAATTGACTAAACAAGAAGAAAACATCCGTTTTTGGTCTCATTCAAATGAATGCGTAATCTTGACACTTGACTAACAAAGTTTTCGATAGCAGGCAAGATGGCTCATGTTTACAATAAGGGTTACGAAATTGACATTTTAAAAATAAAAGAGTACCTATAGTCGTAGTACATACATCTCCATGAGTATAGTACATATATCTCCATGGTATAAAGGCATAATAGGGCCTAATAGTTATTTGACACTTGCATTCACATCCTCTAGTAAGAAAAGTACTTTCACTTTTTACGTAAAACATATAAAAACAGGTGCACGATTATTTAGGAAGTCGATTTAAAAAAAGTATCCTTTCTAACTGTTACTTATATAAATCATCATCATCGACGGTGTGCATGGTCGACTGCCCGTGTCACGTACACGAAATGATGATGACTTAAATAAATACGCCACATACTGGATTCAAATCCAATCCATAAGTGCACTACTAATTACACTACAATGAGTACCCGTCATAGCCAATTGCTTAAAAGCTATCTGAGGCATTCGAGCCGTCTCCAGATAAGCGATTCTCGAGGCAAAAGCTCAAGATCGTGAGAGAAGCTCAAGATACAGCAAGCTGCGTGCAGTGCTACTCTCAAAAATTTTTTGCTAGCTAAAATGCAATATACTTTTTTTGCATTTTAGCTTCGTACCCTAACATTTGATTCAAAGACGTTTGACTCTGATATTTATGTTACTAACGAAATATGGCACTTTTTTAGTGTCTCTTCCTTCATTTCTCAATGAAATTTAATTACCATATTTCATATAATTTTGACTTTTATTCAATTTAAGAGTAGTTTTCAACCGACTGAAAAACGAAGGAGGTTATCAAGTCAACGCGTAAATTTTACTTTATTTATACCACGCATAACTTTCCACAGCGTAGTCAGATTTTGATAAGAAGAATTGTTAAAAAAGGGTATACCCAGCAGTTAATCCCATATAAATTTGGATAAAAAAAAACAACCCTCAGGGTAAAGTTTTCGAGTTATACAGTTTTTATAAATGGTTTAATTTTTGCATTATGAACACACATGATAATTTGGACCTTCTTTTTTTTTTAGAGCAGTTTCATAAATAGTCCTCGTATGACCAATCCCTCGAAAATTATCTGACATATTCGACATAGCCCATCGCTCAAAGCTATCTACACTCGAGCCGTCTCCAGACAATCAATTCTCGAGCCAAAAGCTCGAGGTCGTGAGAGATACTCGGGATGCAGCGGACTGCGTGAAATGCTACTGTCACATATTGTTTGCTAAGAAAAATTGTTGAAAACGATATACCCAGTTGGTTCCATATAAATTTTGAAAAAAAAAACAACACTAAAGGTTGAATTTTAGCTTTATACAATTTTTTATAAAAGGTTTATTTTTTGCATTATAAAGTTTATATATGCATTCCCTCGAAAATCATCTGACATATTCGTCATAGCCCATCGCTCAAAGCTATCTGAGGCACTCGAGCCGTCTCCAGATAATCAATTTTCGAGGCAAAAGGTCGAGATTGTAAGAGATGCTCCAGATGCAGCGGGCTTAGTGCAGTGCTGCTCTCAAAACTTGCTTAAATGTATTATGCATTTTAGCTCCTTGACTTATGATTCAAAGACGTTTGAGCTCTTCAAGAATATTTCTGCCACAGGACACATAAATGTCTTTTTGTGTTTTGTGGTGTACGTACGTTAATAAATACTCGTACGTAGTAAAATTGATATTTTACAGTCCCTTGGATCGCTTTGTCTTTTTTCACTCACTCAATTAAATTTTATACTTTATACATACTTATGATAATCATGCGTAGATAGACAAAGCACGTAAAAGTGGACTAAGAATAAGCTATATGTACAGAAAAAAGATAACTAGTACATTTTATGTTTTTTTTTTTTCAAAATCATCACTAATTCTCTGGTACTATAGTATTATCACAGAGTTAAAAGTACGTACAACGAACCACATATCTATAAAAAATATTGCGTCTCTATGTATAAGTATTATCAACACTAGTCTTAGGGCTAATCGCTCAAAAGCAGCTATTCTGAGGTATACCAGCCGTCTCCAGATAATCGAGTCTCGAGGCAAAAGCTGAAGATTGCGAGGGATGCTCGAGATGCACCGAGCTTCGTGCAATGCTACTCACACTGCTTGCTTGAATGTATTGTGTATTTCAGCCCCATAACTTATGATTCAAAGACGTTTTAGCTCTACAAAAATGTAATGTGATGTTTTTACCTACTAAATATTTTTTTTGCTAGCTATATGTGTCCCACTGTTGGGCAAAAGCCACCCCTCCTTCCTTCCACTAATCTCTGTCTTTGACTTAGTAATAACATTGATAATTTTCTTTTTAATATCAGACTGGTCTCAGAGTATTTTTTTTTTTCTTTTTATTTCCCTCTTTGCAGTTTGATTACCCTAATTATTATTATTATTGTGAAGGTTGCAATACGTGTTAAAACCATTATAATAATACTCGTTTAAGCCAATCGCTTAAAAAGTATGTAGCTTTATCTAGATAATCAATAGAGATGCACCAGGCTACGCGCAGTACTGCTCTCACAAGTTGTTTACATATATTTATAGGTACATTGTGAGCGGCGTAACTTATGATCCAAATGAGACGTCTGGGGGTTTCAGGAACATCTATTGCACTGAATTGTGAATGAAATCAATTTGTTAATGCAACATGATGTGTCATCATCATCATCTCAGCTGCAAAAAGTTCATTTCTGGACTCAGCCACGTCCATAGAACGGTTAGAAGTGACCTTCTTCCTGCTACCTTGGTTAGGTCCACTGACCGCCTAGAGGGTATCCAACGCTGCGCTTGGGCCATCACCCATCGTTTCTACGTTATATATTGCTTACTGCCAGTTCGAAGACCAAATTCTCACATATTATGCAACAATATCAATAAAGATACTACCAGATTAGCCAATGATTAATCCTCCTGCTGTAAGTAATATTTTATTATTTAACTATACTTGTATTTTGTTTAATATCTACTGTCTACAATGTGCAAAATAAGAACGCCATTTTAACAGGCCATTTCCAACTCAAAGTAAGGAGAAGAGTTTAACTGTGGATTAACTATAATCTGATAACGATTCCCACAGCTTTTTCGCAACAAACTCCGCGCTAATGTTCATTGCAAAGGCTACAAACAACCTCCAATCAAACTAACGCCCGACCGCCATTTGTCTCGAGGAAAGAAATATCGCGTTCCTTAGTGCTGTGTGTGGCCATTACGAGCTGACTGAAGCCCGCAGACAAACATGAGGGAATTTAACACAACAGCGCAGATTAGTGTAATTTAGCGTCATTTTACCGCCGAAGTTGTGCTTAGACATGACAAAAGTTTATGCGCAGCAATACGAGTATCGTGTTTGAGTAACGACCGCATGCATCTTCATTTATTGGTGTACTAGATGTTGCTTGCGGCTTCGCCCGCATTGAAATAGCATATGTCCTTTACCGTAGCATTATCGATGTGTATGCGAAATTTCAAGAGCATAGGTTCAGTAGATAAACCGTGAAGAGGTAACAAACAAACAAATATACTTACTTACTCACTATTGCATGTATAATATTAGTTGGGATTAGATTTAGTGGTAATTTTAACACGACTGCCTAAAAAGGAAATGTAATGTTTTTACAAAATGTAGTATGTGAGTATCTCCATATAATTTCCAAATGCCCAAAAGATTTGGCAGTATGGGGTTTCGAACATCACCAGTCGTGTATTTTTTTGTTTTCAGTAAAAAGCTTGTTGACTTTGTAAGAGAACCAAGAGAGCCGAGTCGTCAAATCAAGATAGATCAAAAACACATTTTTTAATGAGGTAAGGTGAGATTTTTAAGCATGCAAAATAGTTTAAAAAGTTTTAAAGTTTAAAAAAAAAATTAGTACAATTTCGCAGCGAAATAATAGTTAGTCAAGGTATTTTAACTATGATCTTTTAATCGCGTGCTTGCCATGCTAATATTCGTCAATTAGAGCTGAGTGGGACCTGCAAACTAACAAGGAAAATTAGCTCAACAGGCTTAGATTAGTGGAAATTAGCATAACCACCAAAGTTCATCTACAAAAAAGCATATTTTTCTATTTTTACTTACTTTTATTTATGTAAGTCTTTGGTCAGCAATGCGCGTGTGGCACTCCTGGTGTTACAGACGTATAGGCTACGGTAACCGCTTTCCTTCAGGTGGGCCACATGCCTTCATCATTGTGTAAAAAATTAAAAAGTCGGAATTTTATACACAATATTTCAAATTATTTCTCAGACACCTTTTTTTAAAAAATATCTTGTATAGTATAGATAGTAATTTTAGGGTTCCGTACCTTAAAATGTACAAAAAAACCTTATATGATCACTCATCATCTTGACAGACAGACACACCTGTCTGTTAAGATCTTTTTCTCAGGAAGGCTTGGTCTCTGTAGTTACTCATGTGAAGAACATACCTAAAAATATTGCAATAAAATGCAATTTTTTTGTAACCAAACAACGCGAACTAAGTTTTGAAGAGCCAGGAAGTCGCTTTAAGAATGAGGAACTTCAATCTCAGTGAGCGAGTTAATCCTGCTTCCATAAGTGTTGATGTAATTTTTAGTCAAAATATTTTTTTTTATTTTTTATATTATAATTTATTTCTTGTAGTGTATCTTTCGTGTTACGCGCGCTAGACCGTCTTCTACGGTACGAACAGACCGTTTGGGCGAAAATCTAGTATCACATCAATAGGCGATGCGGCTAGCAACTCTCCAATATTTCGATTTAGATTTCGTTTTCCACCGTTACGCCCCCTAACCCGCTAAACGTGTTAGTGGGCGTAGCGGTGGCATTTGGGCTTAAAACCTTGGGCTAAGGGATAAAGACGTGATAATATGTATATGTGTATGTACTTTTTATCTCTTATATTACGAGTAGTTACAAAATTTATTGCTGTTTGACTCCAGCAGACAACGTTATTAAAATGTTTGCAATCAAATCGAATTTTAATAAGCAAACAAATTTTCAAAGGGCCAGCAAGCCGCTGTAAGGCTGAAGAAGGTCAATCGCAGTGAGTGAGTTAATCCTTCTTTAATAAGTGTTGATTCCCGCGGTCGGAATCTCATTCCACTAACTTCCAAAATTACCAACTTCACTTATTTTCATTGAGTTAAGTAATCCTTTTTATCTGGACAATTTACAAAAGATTTTTCTGTCTTTACTAGGATTTGACCTATTTTTATAAGTGTTGATGATGTAGACTCGAAAATCTACCTTTTCTTTCTCAAATTACCGCGTTTGTCTCTTGCAAAAAACATTAATTAAAAAAAAATGTTTGCAATTAAATCGAGTTTTTCGTGAGAACAGAACTTGAACAATGTTTAAAAGGGCCAGCAAGCCGCTGTAAGGCTGAGGAAGTTCAGTGAGCGAGTTAATCCTTCTTTAATAAGTGTTGATTCCCGTGGTCGGAATCTCATTCCGCTAACTTCTCAAATTACCGACTTTACCCATTTTCATTGTGTTAACCAATCCTTTTTATTTGAACCATTCATAAAAGGTTTTTCTGTCTTTACTGGGACTCAACTAGTCCTATTTTCATAAGTGTTGATGGTGTGGTCTGGAATATCAACCCATTTTTTCTCAAATTACTGATTTTGTCTCTTTTAAAGAACATTAATTAAAATGTTTGCAATTAAATCAAGTTTTTAGTGAGAAAACAACGTGAACAAAGTTTCAAAGGGCCAGCAAGCCGCTGTAAGGTTGAGAAAGTTCAAATGCAGTAAGCGAGTTAATCTTTCTTTAATAAGTGTTGATTCCCGCGGTCGGAATCTCATTCCGCTAACTTCTCAAATTACCGACTCACTCATTTTTATTGAGTTATAAGTAATACTTTTTATTTGAACAATTTACAAAATGTTTTTCTATCTTTACTGGGACTCAACTAGTCCTATTTTCATAACTGTTGATGGTGTGGTCTGGAATATCAACCCATTGTTTCTCAATTACTAATTTTGTCTCTTTCAAAGAACATTAATTAAAATGTTTGCAATTAAATCAAGTTTTTAGTGAGCAAACAACGTGAACAAAGTTTCAAAGGGCCAGCAAGCCGCTGTAAGGCTGAGAAAGTTCAAACGCAGTAAGCGAGTTAATCCTTCTTTAATAAGTGTTTATTCCCGCGGTCGGAATCTCATTCCGCTAACTTCTCAAATTACCGACTTCACTTATTTCTATTGAGATTATCCCTTTCATTTGAACAGTTAACTAAATGTTATCGGGTCTTCAACTTTTAGCTGCTTAAAACAAATGGATCTGTGTGACTTCTAACGCGGTTGGCACAGACGATATCAGCCGCAAAATGATCCTGCCCATCCTTGATATTCTTCTCTCTCCTTTAACCTTAATTCTTAATAATTCTTTATCTCATGGCATCTTTCCATCTTCTTGGAAAAATGCCAACATTATTCCTTTACCTAAAAAATCTAATCCATCCAGTTTTTCAGACTTCCGTCCTATTTCTATCCTTCCTTTTTTATCCAAAGTTCTTGAAAGGCTGGCACAACTTCAACTCACTTCATTCCTTATCAAAAATAACATTCTCAGTCCCTTTCAATCTGGTTTCCGGGCAGGTCATAGTACTACCACAGCTCTGGTAAAAATCTCTGATGATATCCGTTCTGCTATGGATAGAACGGAACTGACGGTCTTGACACTTATAGATTTCAGCAATGCTTTTAACACCGTTGATTTTGACGTTCTCTTAGGTGTGCTGCGCTCTCTGAACATATCTCCATCAGCTATGGACTGGTTTCATTCTTACCTGCATGGTCGTCAACAGCGTTTGTGTATTGAAAATAATTTCTCTACGTTTCGCTTGACATCATGCGGCGTTCCACAAGGCGGCGTGCTATCTCCTTTGTTGTTTTCGTTGTTTATAAATTCTATTACTTCTCAAATCCGCACTTCCTATCACCTTTACGCAGATGACTTACAGCTATACTGTCATTCTCCTTTAAATAATTTATCACATGCCATTATGGCAATAAATGATGACTTGTCTCGAATTGCGGAATGGAGTAAGTACCACGGTCTCGCGGTTAACCCTTTGAAATCCCAAGCTATTGTTTTAGGCAGCTCGCGGCTTATTTCCAAAATCAATTGGAATTACCTTCCTGCAATCACCTTCAATAATTGTGTTATTGGGTTCTCGGATAAAGTTAAAAACTTAGGGGTTATCTTTGATCGCAATATGTCTTGGGTTCCGCAAATTGCTGAAATCAGTAAAAAAATTTTTGCTGCTGCTGGTTCCATTCGGCGAATTAGAAATTTTTTACCGCTTCAGACTAAGATCACGCTTGCACAATCCTTGCTCCACCCAATTCTCGATTACGCTGACTCCTGTTATCCTGATCTCACTGAGGAGCAACTCAACAAACTTGAGCGTCTTCAAAACTTTTGCATACGTTTCATATTTGGATTACGGAAATATGACCACGTTACTTCTTTTCGCACTCAACTCAAGTGGCTCCCAATCAGACTTCGTCGTAATTTACATATCCTTTCCTTACTGTATTCTATCCTGTTTATCCCTAGTACTCCTCGTTACCTCAAAGAACGCTTCATTTTTCTCAGTGAGATTAATAATCGCGAATTACGGAGTTCTGCCTCCCTCCTTCTCGCTGTCCCTCCTCGAGTCTCCAATTTCTATTCCCATTCCTTTACTGCTAAGGCTGTTAGCTTGTGGAATGCTTTGCCGCATGATATTCGCAAGGCCCAAAGTATATTGTCATTTAAAAATCTGGTAACGTCTCATTATCTGTCCTTAATTTAAAATTAATGCTTTCTTCTTTTTTCTTTTTTTTTTTCTTTTTACTTTTATTGTCATTGCTCTCATATTTGTTATGTATATATGTGTATTTAAGTAAATTATATATATTTATTTATTCATTTTTTTTTGTATAGTATATATTTATAGGTAGGTTTATGTAATTGTTGTAATATTGATAGTCTTTCTTATATAATTATAGGTATTTTGAATAAGCTGCACCACACTCTATGGTTTTGTTTTTATTCTTTCTCCTACCCTAAGGTATGAGGTTGGCTGGAAGAAATTGCATATTGCGATAAGTCCGCCTTTGTATCCATTATTTGTATATTTTAGCCTTTTGTTTCTTTTATTTTAATAATTGTTATAATGGTGCAATAAAGTGTATATTCATTCATTCATTCATTCATTCTGTGAGTTGGTAGACCTTACATTGAAATAATTTATACAAATTTGTTTCAATTATGGTGAAGATTATAATGGAACACATTAATATAACCAAAGATATTATAATTCTACAGGAATAAATGTCTCATCCAGAGACTCGACGCGCGCCGGCAAACGTTTGAAAGTAAAGCAAAGTCGCCGTCTGATAGCAATAGGTCCACTGCTAGATAACTAGACCAATCAGAATGTATTTAAGCGTAAAATAGATAGTACGCATTGATTAGAAACTTAAAAATATAATCTGGATAAATGCAATAATTCAAACTGAAACTTTGTGGGCACGTCAAAGATGATTTCAACATGATATAACCATGTTAATCTTCTCGCTTTAAAAGCACTATAAAATTACACTAAACGCTCATATTAACTGCGCCATTATCTAAAATGCTTAACATTTAACCCACATCACAATCGACCTATGTTCCGCGTTTTACATTCCTGGCTTATAGCGTGTCTATTAATCCATTACGCGGGAAATTAGGGTGTTGCTCATGCCCACCCTTGTCAAATCATCGTACAATAGCTGAATGGAACTATTCTCATAAAAACATTCCCGACTGGGCTCTGCTTGACGTTGCTACGCGAAATGAGCGTAACAAATTGAGGAAAACTAAAACGAGTTAAATAATAACAAACAGTCTGCGTTAATTACAGTATTTTGTTGGAAAATAAATACTTTGTTATTTGCGTATTCCACAGGCTATTTAAAATATTTATCTGTGATGATATGGAGTACAAGCATAAGACATTGATCTGACAGCAAAATCAATGCAAATCAGCTGCAACAGGCCAAGTTCTCCAGCGCACTGCCAGCCCAGTGCTTCGTCTGGAGTCACTAAATCTAGTACATCAACCATTTATTATCAAGGCCATTGACTATCTTCAAACAAAAAAATTAGTTTGGAAAATATACCTTCTTACATACAGCATACAGACAACTATTTCATTATTAGATTATGTTGCATTTGAATAGAAATAAATACATTTTGGCATATTTCACTGACTCATGTAGCGCAAGTATTCTGCTGTCTCATATTTAGTCGTGTCACACAATCTTCACAGCTACAGTTACCGATGCCTGATCCCATTGAGACATAACGCGCCAATTTTCCGTTCCCGAAACCAATATACACGATGATTAAAATACGATTGAATAGAGTATCGACATATTTCACCGACTCACCGCAGATATTCTGCCGTCTCATATTTAGTCGTGTCACACAATCTTCACAGCAACAGTTACCGATGCCTGATCCCATTGAGACATAACGCGCCAATTTCCCGTTCCTGAAACCAATATACACGATGATTAAAATACGATTGAATAGAGTATCGACATATTTCACCGACTCATCTGCCGTCTCATATTTAGTCGTGTCATACAATCTTCTCAGCAACGGTTGCCAATGTCTGACCTGTTGAGACATAACGCGCCAATTTTCCGTTCCCGAAACCGATATATACGATAATTAAAATACGATTGGATAGAGTACCGACATATTTCACCGACTCACATAGCGCAGGTATTCTGCCGTCTCATATTTAGTCGTGTCACACAATCTTCACAACAAAAGTTGCCAATGTCTGATCCCATTGAGACACTAATTTCTCGTTCCCGAAACCGATATACACGATGATTAAAATACCAATTCGATAGAGTACCGACACATTTAACCGACCCACATAGCGCAGGTTTCTGCTGTCTCATATTTAGTCATGTCACAATCTAAACAGCAGCAGTTGCCGATGTCTGGTCCCATTGAGACATATCGCGCCAATTTCCTTTCCTGAAACCGATATACACAATAATTAAAATACTGTTCGATAGAGTGCCGACATATTTAGCCGACTTACATAGCGCAGGTATTCTGCTGTCTCATATTTAGTCGTGTCGCAATCTTTACAACAGCAGTTACCGATGTTTGTTCCTATTAAGACATAACTCGCCGATTTCCCGTTCCCAATACCGATATACACGATGATTAAAATACGATTCAACAGAATACCGACATATTTCACCGACTCACATAGCGCAGGTATTCTGCCATCTCATATTTAGTCGTCACACAATCTTCGCAGCAACAGTTGCCGATGTCTGATCCCATTGAGACATAACGCGCCAATTTCCCGTTCCCGAAACCGATACGACGATCACGACGAACGCTTTGCGGGAAATGGCTGGAAACTGCAAACGTCGTTCTATGATATTTTGTTGATATAATACAAGAGATGACAATGTGCAAAGCAACCGAGTTTTCATTGCCTTGCATATTTGGAACTACCAATTATTTACTTTTTTGTTTGAGATTTCCACAAATCAGTACAAAATTTTCTATTCTAACTAAATACTCAACCTTCAATAACACAAAAGGACTTTAACTTTTAAGCGTTAAGGCTTATATTTATGATTATTTCTTTACATGAAAGTTAACTTTTGTTAGCTGTCTTTTTGGAAAAATCGACATGACTGCAATTAGTACAAATATCATTTATATTATTTGCTGTTGCACCCGCAGCCACAACGCTTCAATACCCGGAGTCCGCTACATGTGCTGAGTGATTTTACGAAGTTACTGACAGAACAACTTTACTGCTGTCTGATCTTTGCAACCTAAAGGATAGACCAGAAACAATCCAAGAATAGGTTTAAACAAACGCTAGACAGCGTTTTGGACCGTCCAAAGCATGGAACCATTACCTTTTAGGATAATCAGGTGATTCAAGACAGAATGAATATTCCTTCCGGAATAGAAACAACTTTTACAAAGTATGCTTTATTACACATTTTTTTGTATCTATTAATTTATAGACATTATAAAAAATGTCAAAGCTATCATCATAAATGAGAAGAAAAAAGACAAAATCAAAACACACACACGTCCGTCGTCAAAAATTTAGGAACAATGTCGATTGAGTTAATTTTGAGGGAATCGCTTTTACGGGCTTCCTCAGTGCTGTTACGGTTTATTTCACCCTATGGTATCGTCTCTACGAAATTGTTTCCGGAATCCTTTCGGCCGGCAAAAAAGGCAACGGCACGTTATCTCGCCCCTTATTATTTGTACCTACATGTTTTTGGGGATGAGATGCCAATTTATAGAAAAAATAATAGGATATGGAATGGTATGTTTAAGAATTTTAGGATAAAGAACTTTGAAAGGAATTCAAGATTTGTCAATTCTTTACTACATTAACCGCTACATTAAACATACATATGTCGTATTATATTTATCTATGTGCAAAAATTTAGGCAATAAGCAGTGATAGCAGTAAGCAATAATTGCGGCCCTATTTAAAGAAATATTCCAGACACATAATTAAATGAGTTCCCACATCATTTATTTATTTAATGTAAACTAGCTGTTACCCGCGGCTTCGCCCGCGTAATATAAAGCCTATGTCCTTCTCAGTACCCTAACCTATGTGTATGCGAAATTTCACGATGATCGGTTAGGTGAATAGGACGTGAAAGCGTAACAAACAAACAAATAAATTAACAAACTCACTTTCGCATTTATAATATTAGTTAGGATTAGGATAGGTTTAGGATTTAGCACCAATATTGATCATGCGAGGAATCAAACACACTTTTCACAGACCCGTCGTACTCCATGTTCTTAAGTTTTAGTGTGTCAGTTAAGTCTGTTATTATTTTATTTTCAACACTCTTAAATTATAACGTATATATTGTATCATAAAATATATAAATGCTATGTATCTTAATTTAAATAAATCACTTAAAACGAATAGTACGAAAATTGAACAAATTGCGTAGTACTCGGACTAAAGTACAAACATATACAGAGGTCAGTTACAAGACTTAAATAGATGCAGTACTATAAAAGGGTAAACACTGTAGTCTATTACTCAGTATCAGAAACAAAATCAAATATAAGTGTACAATCAACAAATGAGGTACAATCACAAGCAAAAGTGTTCACTGGAGTAATAAAATCTTGTTGGAACAAAACAGTGGTTTATATAGTACAGCTGAGGTTACCTCTGCGCTCCTGCAAACTTGAAATAATTCGATTCTGTTTCTTAAATTAAAGATTGCTGCACCTTGGCAACATTGTATTTATTTTGTTGTTTGATAATTACGTTACTTTGAGTATTTACTGAAACTATGTATGCTTCGAAATTACGGTACAAGAAATCATAGAAGGGCAAAGCCCAAAAATGCTGGGTTACTGCAGAAGGCGGTGCAAATGAATCAATTATTCACGAACATTATTCCGATTTGCTAAAACTTTATTTTCAACCGACTCCAAAAAATGGAGCAGGTGCTCAATTCATCAGGATATTTTATGTAACATTGAAGACCTCATATTTTATTAAAGTCGGTTATATAAATTATACAATAATTTGATTCAGATGTGTAATAATCGCGAAAACTTAAGATAACATTACTGATACGGTAGAAAATTAAAGTGTGCGACCAACATTGAAATATTGCTAGGGTTTTCAAAATTAACCTTCATCATTGTCAGTGTCAATATATAACAAGGACAAATCTAATCTTATCAAATTATTTTCCTTCATATAGGTCATAATCCTAATTGAAAGGTAACGTACATAACTTACTGCCTGGCTAGGTTCTACAGCTACATTTAAAAATATTTTAAACGAAGCTATCGAAATGATTAAAGCATTGCTCGATTTACCCAATTCAAAGTGGCATTAGAGTTTTCTCCGGGAGTGTATCGTGTGAGATAGCGCCGGCGCCGCGGCGAGGAATCATTTCCGCCGTGTCAATCACCCGTCCGCGGGCGGCCGGCGGTACATACGCCACTAATGAGTTCGTGAACTGCCCATCGCGTCTAGATGCCCACTAGATAATTATTTTCGACTAATAACGTCATGATGTTTCAGAATGATTGGCAATGTGTACATAAGTAACGGTAATATTATGAAAATTCATTGGTAATGAATATTTTCGAATGACTTTGTAAGTCAATAATTAATTTACTTACATGAACTAACCGCTCAATTTCAAAGTTCATTTATAAATAAAATTAAGTTAATACGGTTTTTATCGCGTTTATTACATTATTTAAACACCTAACGTAAGTCTACCTGCGACCACGAACACTGAAGTGTTCGAAACTTTAGGTGTATAAATAATGTAGGTAATAAACGCGATAAAAACCGTATTCAATTTATTTAATTTAAATGTGTAACAATCGGGTATTTATATTTCATCCTCTCTCTATTTATAAAATATACCTGCACCATTTTTAAGGTAATTAACCTCAGCTATTAAATGATAAGAATGTTATATTTTAAGCATGATGCCAATAAAAACAAAGATCGTAAAGCCAGTCGTTTGATCGTAGTAGTAGAATCCCCAATGCATTCAATGTTACTCTATAGATACATGTTGTACTGTAAAAAACGTGTTAGCTTACTTATAAAAATATTCAAGCTAAGTTTACGTGACTAGAACACGGCTGAAAGGATAGCGATCACGATCCACGATACGATAATGTGACGTGTGACGGCACCATAACTTCATTGTGTGAAGTTTTACAGCGGCGAAGACTGGCTGACCGCAAGTGGCCGGTCCAAGTCGGAAACATTAAGGTTCCATCGGCCATATTTTCCGGAGCGGCTAAATTTTCGCCGAGGCCGCCGGAGCCGACACGCCTTTGCACTCAGACGCCCTGACGATGGAGTGGAATTGTGTACCCTCCTGACGCTCCACGCCGATATTTCCACTTGCTTTCTCGGACCGATACACAGACATAGATTGCTGTGTGACGGCACTTCTTTTTCTAATAAGTTACTTGTACCTTAAGAATTTCAGTTATATTTTTTGGAGCCTGTACTTTAAAAAAAGTAGTGTGATATTTGTTAAAAAAAATAGTAAATTTCAAACCATTTATACTTTTCGTTACTGTAAATACCTTTGGTCAATATAACTTTTGGATAAAAATAAAAACATAATATCAAATATCAAAAAAAAATTGTCTTGTCTTTTCTTCTGATTGACCTATCGTCTGCGGTTATATTGGACGTTTTGCCCAATCAAAGTGATCATACATTATACTCTTGAATAATCTTCAAATCAATTTTCTTTTGATTATTGTACATTTTGCTGCCGTTGTAATTATCAATCAATAGAAAATAAAAAAACTAACCATTATTTTTATCAGCTGATCGTAACAACATGCCAAATAAAAAAAAAGTATGTCTAAAGTGCAGACGTATGTATCTAGAAAATTTAATACAAGAACACGTTATTATTTTCGAATAAACCCCGAAAAGTTTTGTTTGGTGATAAAAAATAAAGTTCTTATAAGTTCGGGTAGCTTTCAGCCAAATGACGCCTTTGGGCATCTTTTTCGCCCAACAAACGCCCCGTGAAATTGAAACAGACTGGGTCATGTATCCCTGGAAAATTTCCCCGGGTTTTCTTTGTCACACTTTTAAATTCAGATTTTCCTTAGTTTGTCCAAAGCACAGGTATTTTTGAGAGTTTCAACACCGACTTCACACACTTTTATAAATCCTTTTTGAATCAAACGTATGTATGAAATCAAAATTAAGTTGAAGACAAGATTTTTCTTTACATTTCCTAATACAACGTGTTAATAAATAAGCGCAAAACCTCTTAGGTTGTGATTGTGCTTATGAACATATGAACATATTTTAAATATGGGGCCGACTCTGCAACTCGACAATAAAAATCTGCTGTTCCATACAAATTTTTAATACCTACTCGACCAGAATATATGAAATAGCTGTTTTTTTTGTCGAGTTGCATAGTCGGCCCCATAGTAAAAATTGTTCATATTCATAAGCACAATCACCACCTAAGAGGTTTTGCACGTCACCTAACAACGGAAACTGATCTCTAGTAACAGACTGTTATTGAACAAAGCTTTTTTAAAATGTTGTACAAATAACAACAACAAAGCTATGAAACAAAATAATACGCGGCGTATCGAGACAATCAGATAAAGATCAAAGTGTACATTAACCCCAACATGCTGGAATGATTTTCGTATTTTCAGAGAAAAAATATACATATCAACAAAGAAATATCCTGATAAACGCAGCTTTGAAAAAATACTAGAGCTTGTAAACTGTCTAATTTTATGCTACCAAATAAACAATAATTTAAAACATTTTTAACAAAAACAAAAACTGACTTCAATTCTATAAATTTGTTTGAATAAAAATAATAAAAAAATAAAAATAAAAAAAATAAAAATCGTTTATTTTCAGACTATTAAAATCCATACAGTACAGAGTTAAAAAGTTAAAAATAAAAGTTTCATAAAAATCTGTCACCAGAAGGGTCACGAAATTACCTATAAATAATGCAATTCCGTGAACCTCCTGAAGACCGCCCCATCCATTCTATCCGCTATCATCACCAGAACTCTATTTCTGCTCACCCTCACCCTACGCACCAAAGATAGAATCTTTTTTCGCATGATTGCATAAAAGTCATCAATTGCTGAATCAGCATAAGAATAAAATGGAAATACATTTTTTCGGCTTTTTGTCTTTTTTCAAAAAGTGTTCGGCTCATTTCGATAAAAATTTAATGAGACCATTTGTAAAGTAGTACCTATCGAACACAAAAAGAATTTTTTTATATCGGTCCAGGCGTCTTCGAGAAATCGGGGAACATACATAAAAAAAGGATTCCGACGAATTGAGAACCTCCTCCTTTTTTTGAAGTCGGTGAAAGATTAAATCAAGGAAATTTAAAAGTGGGAGTCGCACCTAAACAAATTACGGGGTCGGGTGTAATGAATATGTCTGCGATCTATCAGAATTAGAAGACCCTTTTCCTGTCACTCGTATGATAGATGTGCGGAAATGAAGACGATCTTTTTCTAAGAGCGTGTGATATACTGAGCAATCGGTAGATGGCACGTCACGACGAGATGAGTTACTTTGCAACACTTACTTGAAATACACATATTCTTTTTTAACCTTTCGCGCTTAATAATACTACATTATAACCAAATAACACTTAATTATGTTTACACATAGGACTTAGCACGAACCTTTTCACAATAAACCTGTTGTTAAAATAAAAATGTTGTAAAGTTTTTCTAAGTGAACATAAATTTAGCGTATTGTGAGTGATTATGAAATTTAAAAAAAAAGTCTTGTTAATCAACTAGTACTTAAATGCAAAAAGAACATATGAACTAATTATGTTCGTTCCCATGAAGATTATCGTTATGTTGAATGTTTTGAAACAAACAGTGAAGTCAATTAAATAAGTAAACTAATTTTAAATAATTATTGTATCTTACGATTTGGTTCATTTTATTTTACTACCAAAGATTTGTATAAGCAAATACCGTAAAATAAAACACAAAGATTTTACCCTTGCAAAAACAAGAATAGTAAAAGGAATTGTTTCTTACGCTCTGAGCCGTTAGATACGTTTGGAATAATTTATTACGGAAAGGATTTTAAAAACACATATCGCCCGAATCCTCGGATAAAGCTGTTTTAAGAATATGTGGGAATTCTGCCAGGTGATGCACGGCAAATGTACTATGAGGCCACGAAAAGACACGCAGTAGGTATTATTGTTAGAGACGAAATGGTTTTTACAACTTACGCTTGCTAACACAATTCGTGGAAAGAAAATACTATGCTGATATCAGTTATTGTACGAGTTTTGTCCCCTTATTTGGGATAAGGCACCAGACAATTGCGTAGTTTTGAATATAAGGTACTTACTTATATGCAAAGGAAGGAGGAGTTCTCCCAGCAGTGGGCTAATGAAGGCTAATAGATACATTTGTGATGATAATGATATGAAGAAAGTTTAAAATGCGAATAGTTTTTCCTCTACATTATTATATGATATTTAAGTAATGGTTTTTATATAATTCGTTATAAAATATTATTCAAAATGTAGGTAACAATAATATAAAACCTAACCTTTTTATATTTTTAATCAACTTAACGTTATATAGATTTTCAACACATTAGAGCCAATTATTGTGTGGACGCTAGGTGTCGCTACCACAGGCGATAACTTCCTTTTGTACAAATATTAAACACTGGATCTCAATACTCTCTTACTATGCGTGTTATAATCACTTTATACTCCAACTCGTACTGTAGAGTATCAAAAACATCAAAGCTGACTACCCTTTCTCATTATGCCCGTTATGATCGTGGTATGATTAGCAAATAATCCGTGGTTTCATTCCTGCATGTAGCCGATCGGCATTTGACCTAGCCCGCGTCGAGGATCCCTCGGTAAATACAGCTCTTTAAAATATTCAAACAATTAAAAGAGCTGTAGAGTATAAAACCATCTAAGCTCACTTATTATGCCTGTTGTGATCGTGGTATGATGAGGAAATAATTAGTGGCTTCATTCCCGCATACAGCCGATCGGCATTTAACCTGACTCGAAGATCCCCCAAATGTAGCTTTTTAAAGTATTCAAACAATGAAAAAAGCAGTAGAGTATAAACTAACAATGAAAAAAGCAGTAGCGTATAAGCTAAGCTTAGATGTTTTTAGTGGTAGTGTCTCTTCCTCATTATGCCTGTTTTGATCGTAGTATGATTAGCAAATAATGTATGGCTTCATTTCCGCATGAAGCCGATTGGCATTTAACCCGCGGATCTCTCGGCAAACCTTAGATTATATAAAGCAGTCATAGCGGCAAACATAGCTCTTTAAAATATTCAAACAATGAAAATAGCTGTAGAGTTTAAAAATCATCTAACCCTTTCTCATTATGCCTGTTATGATCGCGGTATGATTAGCAAATAATCTGTGGCTTTATTCCCGCCCCGGCCTCGCATGCAGTGCAGCCGATTGGCAATCGACATGGCCGCCAGAGCCCTCCGCAAACACAATAGCGACACAATGGGACTTCAATGGAGCGCCGGCACGATGACTTCGTAAATAATAACTCGTTTTTAGATATTTTCTGAGTTATTTTGATTTAAATCTATAGTAGTTTACTTAAAGCTTTTTCTACAATTGTTTTAAAAGTGTTTTGTTAAACTTGACGTTTTTTTAGTATTTCTAAGCCAACAAATAAAAAGCCAAATAGAAAAGTAAGACAGAAGCCAAATGGAACTACCTATTGAACTGACCATTTATCCAGAAATACTATTAAATAAATATTTATGCATAATACTTATTCTGAATTTCCAGTTCCAAGTACGTAATCCATACTTCCAAACTAATAATAAAAATGCGAAAATAACTCTGTCTGTGTGTCTCGCTTTCATGCCAAAACTACTCAACCGATTTGAATGAAATAAGGTACACAACAAGAAAAAAGACATAGGATACTTTTTGATTCAAGAAAAAACTGTGTGATAAAACCGAAACCCATGCGGACAAAGTCGCGGTAAATAGCTAGTTACTAATATTTATGAGAAGTTTATAAAAATATTTATCAGGTAGGTACCTATACCATTTTTTGGTCGACTCCTCGAAATTTGTAATTCTATATTTTTAGATAGTCTACTCAAACCGTAATTTTAATTCACCAGCTGGCCAAACAATGCAGCATTATCTCCCTCCTTTGAGCATAATAAAAAGGAGAAATATTTTTATGCTCGTACCACAAATAAATATGATGTGCTAAACAAGTGTGCGCATCCTGCGAGACTAGAGCGTGACTAGGAGTGGAGTAATTGCCTCATGGTAGCGCTAGTACGGGATCCCACTGCAAGTTACTACACCAATTGTACTACTACTGATTATTATCTCCCTCCTTTGAGCATAAAGTAGACATATTTTTATGCCCGCACCACAAATAAATATGATGTGCTTAACAACTCAAACCATAATTTTAATTCACCAGCTGGCCAAACAATGCAGCATTATCTCCCTCCTTTGAGCATAATAAAAAGGAGAAATATTTTTATGCTCGTACCACAAATAAATATGATGTGCTAAACAAGTGTGCGCGTCCTACGGGACTAGAGCGTGACTGGGAGTGGAGTAATTGCCTCATGGTAGAGCTAGTACGGGATCCCACAGCAAGTTACCACACAAATTATACTATATACTACCGACTTCGATCAAATTTGATCGAAGACCACTGATTATTAATCTAGTTTTGTAATGATTTCTTATGAATTCTGTACATTGAAGATTTAAAAAAAGACTGCAAATTTCTTTTAGTACTTGATCAGCTTAGACGTTTTTATCTAGGCTTTCAATATTAAGGAAAAGATTTAATTATGCGTATTTTTATTTATTGAATATTAAGCTTCACCTTAATCGTCAAAAAAGTCATTTTACAGTGGCGGAAATGAGTTAGTTAGCACACATGTCTGCCACTCTTTTTTAGTTGATAAGATAAATATCTTTTATCTTCGTTCCTGAATACATGGATTTGTTTCGCTTCTAACTTAAAACTTTTAATCATTATAATGTGCACAGATGGTAGGTATATAAGTTGCTGATCAAATGTCAAATGAAGACATATTTCCCGCTACAGGATCCTGGACTAAGAGGGATATCTGCCGCGGATTAATTAGCCCGCTCACGACCTGAAACTTTTAATCTTTATAATGTGCACAGGTGCTTGCTATATAAATAAACTATGTTATGGGTTACTAAAATAAATTGCACTACGCCACAAGATTGAAAAAGGTTTCGGGGGACAATTTAATTTTGCAATTGGGACAAAATGGAATAAACTGTATCTACTAATTTTAACATTTAAGTGTTTATAGAGCATTATTTTTTCCTCTATAATAACGAGGTAATAAATGTAGATCTGAGGATTCATAAACACATAGACAGGTAAGGTATATGAATAACTAACCTAAGGAAGTTATAAAACTTGTGTAGGTACGTAGATTATTATTTCAAGTATGAACTCGTAATAATAATCCACGCACCTACACAATCAATGCTCATTATCAATTCTGACACTAAATTTAACTTCATCCATTTTAGCCGTAACTATAACAAAACTGTTCACAAACCAAGTCCGCACTACAACAGAATTGCGTACCTACACCTGACGGTTGGAAAAAGTAACTGGTTGTGAGTAGTTAGAATAACACGCGTCTGTGGTAAGAATTTTCAGGCTTCTGGCCCAATCCTTTTTCAGTAAAACAAATTCTTGGTGGTCAGGATGTAAGTAGGTGTGTAGGGTAAGTAACCTAGTAACCTTGCCTACCATAGATCGAAGAGTTTTTTAAATCTATCTTATCAAGCAAAAAGGAAGTCAGTAGGAATAGGTATATTGGTCATGGAGATATACGTACTACGAACTAACCTTCCGTGATATTGGTACTTCTCAATGAGGTTTTTCTGAAATGCTCACCATCAGATTAGACCTGTCATTGGATAATATTTTTCAAGTAGCAACTTTGGACCAATCATAGCTTACCGGATCCGATGCTTCAGCGCTGCCTCCGCTTATTTCAGAACAATCTATTGACAAAAACGAAAAATACATGAATAAGTCTACTTGGAAACTACTGCGAATTGATGGATGCATTGAGTCTTTTCCCAGCAACGTTTTATGTATCATCGTCATTAACACCATCACGTCCTTTTTAGTCTCCACAGCAGGAGCGCGACCCTCTCTGCACTACTAGGACCATATATTGGCCAGAGCAGTCAGAGGATTTGGCCTACACTCTCCACGCTGGCCAGACGGGTTGGAGAGACCTCTTTGATGTTTTTAAGTTTTTTGGCTTGTGTTCCTCTAGTCGCTTACGACATCCACTGGAAGACTTAGAGTGGTCCTATTCTACTCTGCCAGGAACCACACGCTTTGTGCATTTTGTATAAAAGTTACTAATCCCGACAGAGCAGTTTTCCAGGTGTTTTCAATCTGCGCGCATGCAAGCGGACAACCGAATGGATTCAGTTCGGTCACCGTGTGCTCCGCGAATACCGCATGTAATCGAGAATGCCAATGAATTGATGACAGAAGCTTTCACCTATTGCTTTTTCGACAAATTAAATATTTATTGTCTGTGTTTTTAATAAGCTCTATAGTGTCTTATGCTAAGTAAAGATATCTACTATTATACTCCATTAGCCTTTAGGTTGATACAGCCCACCAGTAGTGGTAATAAGAAAAATACGTGGAATAGTCTATTTTGTAAACTACTGTGATTTGATGTAGTCTTTTATATGACATTTTTCCCCAGCAACGCTTTAAGCATTTTGTATAAAAGTTACTTATCCCGACAGAGCAGTTTTCCAGGTATCCACCAGTGTTTTCAATCTGCGCGCAGCAGGCGGACAACCGAATCGATTCGGTTCGGTCGCCGCATGCTCCACGAATACCGCGTGTAATCGAGAAAGCCAATGAATTGATGACAGAAGCTTTTACCTAATGCTTTTTCGATAAATTAAATATTTATTGTCTGTGTTTTTAAAAAGCCTATAGTTTCTTGCTGCTACCTAAAGATCTGGAGATCTTTACGTAGCAGCAAGAAACAATACTAACTAACTTTTATACTTCATTAGTCTTTAGGTTGAAACAGCCCGTCAGTTGTAGTAATGGGCCACCAAATTATGTGGGTGCTTTTACATGAGAACAATGTCGAAACTAAACTAATATTTATTTCTTTGTCGTTTATAGTAAGTAAATAAAAAGGTTCGTGTATAAATAATTATGTGTTGGAAACGCGAACGTTTGAATATAATATCCTCACGATTATTTACAATAGGGATATGCATGAAAAAAATATCTGTTATCTTACCAGTTTATCCAAAAATATTCAATAGTTAAGTATTGAAGGTGAAAACAGAATAAAATTTGGTTGAAAAACGAACGAGATAAAATGATTTTACGAAAATTTGTCTATCTCACTCGCGAAAACACTATTTTATATGGTAAATGTATGCATGACATAAACTATGACGTCACTAGTCCATATCGGACTTCTCTTTCTTATATAAAATTTAAAGTTTCACATCTTCGTCGTTAATTAAGATATTTTAAAAGTTCTTTCAAATTTTTTTACTGTGGTTATTAAGGATTATACTACTATAAAAACAACTGCAAATTAAAAAAATACGTGCATACTCCCTATTGCTAATCCCTATTAATAATTAGCAGTCAAATAAATGTCAGATGCCTTTAAGTGGCTTAAAAATCTAACACCAATGTTGGCCACTTACACATACGAAGAACAAAAGTGGTTTGTTTTCATTTATTTTCTATGCACGATTAGTTATATTATCTCTGCCTAATCATTGGTTAAATTGTATACCAGCTCAAAGCCAAGAAAGGTCACTATTACATTCATATTAAATCTTTGATGTACTAACATTCAATAGCCAGACGCTTCGCAAAATCGCATGTAATCGAATCCATCGGATTGATGACAACTCTCTGTTTGTAGAAATGGAATTGAATAACTAAATTATTTGCAGCGCCGTGGCCGTGGCGCTGGCCATCACTCGCGCGGGAACTAACTGAAATAAATGATGCACCACTTAATTTTGTGGTAAATTATCGCGGACACGACAGGTTCAGTGAACTCGTTTCTATTTATTTTAGACTTGTAGCTTGGGAATGCTTTTTTATGGTCCACGCTCATACTACTACATGTTTTACACTTAAAAAATTTACTTGGCTGAATAGAAAGTCAAATGCAGTTAACTAAATGAATGTTTCAGGCCATAAGGCTCGCCAATCATTTTTTTATGGCATCGGCCTACAATCTTTACCTTCCTTAGTTACGAGACATGTTAGAGACATTACTTACGACTAAATCGTACGCTTACCTGTAGTGATATTCTCTTTTATGCATCAAAATGAGAAAGGAGTAAATCGTAGACAAAAGTACATACTGCGAGTATTTTTCAGGTAAAATAAACACAAAGTTTAGGCGTTGTGGCGTAGCTACAACTACTCAGCGTGCTGCCATAAATCGCGCGGGCTGCCCTCTGTGGTGCTTGCATTACTACCGCCATTTATTTGCTTGCCACATCTCTGTATAACGTTATCTACCTTACCTTACTTTTGGATTAACTATAAAAATAATTTATCTATCGGATTAACTCAGTTTTATTCGGCCTCTTTGAGCCTACTTTAAGTATCCTTGATTGTTTATGATCACACTCGATCGTTAACATAAACATGTTCCAAAAATAAATAAATCTATGTGTATCACGGAAGTAGTACGTAGTACATATATCTTCATGATGTTTATTGAAATTGTGTAACATGAAAACAGAAAAAGAAAGAAAAAGACAATAAGGAATAATCATATAAAGCCCTTCAGGCGAGTAGGCGACCAAAACTGTTGAAAAGAGTTTCTTTCAGCGTTTCTTCTCTGCAGTGGTCGGTTCCGAAACGCTAGTAGGCTGTAGCTTTTGAACAATTAATAAATACATATTATCTAAATAAGATAATTTTAAATATGATATGACGTGAAAAAGCGTGTGCCTGCAAAGGCCTATTTTCTGAATAAACGTTTTGATTTGATTTTGTTTTTAATTATTTCGAGGGACAATGTCAGTGTTTTTAAAATAAACATCAAGTTGAGAGCATTACGTTTTGTCATCGCTACACATACCTACTCAGCATGCTGTTAAAAATTACGTATACTGCCCTGCGGTGATCGCATAAATACTGCCATTTATTTGCCATATCTTGGCTTTAAACATGCTCGTGACTTTAGTCTTGATAACTACCTTATTTTTGTTCCAAAGTCCGAAGCCAAAACTTTTTCAAAATCAACTGCTTTATATTTATAGTTTGTCTTAAATCAAAGCATACGTATTAATTATTATGATATAGTTTGTACTTATTTAAATACTATAGGTAAAAATAACATTAAATCACGCGTTTGGTTGCAGCTCCTCCTCAACGTTGTTTATCATGATACGCTCCGTTATCTTCTCAGCCGCAAGAATTCCACTGCTGGACATAGATCTTACTAAATTTTATGTTATTCATGTAAAACAAACATCTAGTTTAGAACGCTGCGTTTAGTTGTGGCTGCAGCAACTGAACATGCTACATTAAATCGCAAAGGCTGCCCTCTGTGGAGCTGCCATTTGTTAGACATATCTCTGCCTTCTATACGTTATGGTGTATTATCTCAACTTGTTGTCATTATGAGGTAAAATCTAGTTAAGGGTGCCACGTTTTGGCGTGGCCACAATCACTCAGCCTGGTCAGTCATAAATTATTCTCATTGACTACTCTCTGTAGCGCTCGCATAACTTCCGCCATTTGCCACCATATCTCTATATATCTTGGCATGAAGTATATTGTCTAATCTTGTTGTTATTCAGGTAAAATAAACATCTAGTTTAGAGCGCCACGTTAGCGTGGTTACAGCTACTCAGCGTGCTCAGCCATAAATCGCAGATACTACCCTTTGCGGTGCTGGCATAACTACCGCCATTCGTTTGCCACATCTTTAAATGCTATGGTAGCTATTTTCTTAGCTGCTAAATAAAAGTAGTCAGGTAGATCCTTTTGTGATCGGTCTCATGCAAAACTATATAAAGTGTTCAGCATCAATACGGAATCGTATCACTCTATTTGCACCAACGTAATCACACCTAAAGGCTCGAATACCCTTTTCATGCTATGTATTTGCTGGCGAATAAATTATGAATAGCGTACTACTCTTGTAGCACTAGTAGCCACGATTTGCTACGCAAAGCTCTTTTTCCCATAATAAAGTATATTCACTGTGTATATTTTAATAGACAATAGTAATTAGATAGATTTCTTCTAAACCTATAAAATACATATATTATATCCTATTTTTGTACTCGAATAGAAATCGAACATGATTTTTTTTCCTTCACATTCTTTTCAGCAGTACACAGTACAGTAACTCAATACTGTAACATAAATTGTCATTCATACTACGTAAAGTACTTATTACTCTTAGGAAAGTTACAAACCATCATAATATAAAATATAATAATGTAAGACCTGAAATTAATCATAAAATAATTTCCAAATGAAACGACTGTCTCGTGATTTCGGCTATTCTCGTAGCTAACGGAGTGCTTCTTTGCTACGACGTAGACATTCGTAGTAGTTCTACGATCAAGTTCGAACAAATGGAAAATGAATAAACTTTTGCGCCACAACATAGCGTACTCTATCTAACTCCCTTTCCATACAAAAGATACATGATATTTTTAGTGTCGCAACAGAAATCGAGCGTGAAATGGTTGCCACAGAACGCGGTCGTCTCGCGAACAAACGAAATAGCAGACCGCTCTCTGCTGGGCGTTAGGCGGAAAATTACCTCGCACAGAAGCACTATCGATACAAACTTGATTATAAAACGACAATACCCTTTACAACCCCATCGTACGTAACCAGTTGTGTGTAGTACACATAATTATATAGAGATGATATTATTATTTTCTGAAGTAACGTGTATACCTACCTACTATGCTATCTTTCGTGCCAATTCTAACGGTCTACATTCTTAAGTGTGCCAAATTGATGATTAACGTTATAGTACATAAGCTACACTTTTAAAATATTATTCACTATCCTAATCCTAGCCAAATCCTAATCCTAATCTTAATCCTAATTAATATTATAAGTACGAAAGTGAGTTTTTTCTTTGTTTGTTACGCTTTCACGCCCTATCTACTGAACCGATCATCATGAAATTTTGCATACATATAGGCTATATATCACGCAGGCGAAGCCGCAGGTAACAGCTAGCATTTAAAAAATCGTAGCACCGTTATGCCGACTTATGCCACGTCAGCTATAAAAATGCGTTGCGACTTAAAGATAAAATTAAGGATTATTATAGAGAGAATAGGATATAAATAGGCTGTGTATGAAATCCAGAAGCAATCCTGCCGGCATTGGCGTGACGAGCCAATGCGCCATAAAATGTCGACCATTATGATTTTCATCACGGCGACTGGAGACTGGAGGCGGGAAATTTCGTTTTCATTTTATGGGATGACATTGTACTTATATTTAACTGCTAAACCATATTGGACATCCTAGAACCGTAAAACTAAAGGTTCAATAGTAAATACAGTGGCAATGGATCAGATCAAAAGAACTCTTTACAGAAATTGGCAACTTATGGAATAAGAAAAGGTTTTTAGCATTGTCAATGTCATTGATACATTAAGGCGAAAGAACTATAGAAATTGAAATGAGTAGGACTTTTTTAATTGCATTATTTATAAAATTATTATTTGTTTATTTTAACAAAAAGTATTAATTACTTGCTTAAGGCGGTGATAATTTAATAGTTATCACTGCAAATGTTCAAGTCATAGTTGTAAAATCTCTAGGTAACTATATCATGAATGGTGTTTGGAATAATTTTACTGAAGTAAATTTGAAGGAGTCCCTTGGCATGAAAAATGCTCTGTCTTCTATAGCTCAGGAGTTACAAAGGTCCGTTAGTAAACGTTTATCCTCGATTGTGTCCCAGATGTATACTTGATTACATAAAAATAGTATAAGGGCTATGTTCAACATTCAAATAATGATGAGTCAAAGCAATGATGGGTGCCTTTGCCCAGCAGTGGGACACATGTTGGTTCGAAATAATAATATAATAACAAAGCAATGATGAATATCTAGATATTTGGGTAGTGTTTTTGAGTTTACTTTACATATAAGCACACACACGGGGGTGAGTGTGTGTGCTTATAATTTAGATTTGATATTGTTTTTGTATTTCTAGGTTTTATATACCAGACACAATTAAAATATACGCTACTCCTCGTGAGGTTAAAAGTGATGAGGTATACGAAAAATTGAATATGGTCAGATCAAAACTGTCGTCAAAGAATAGGCAAATGAAAAGACTACGGAAAAATTTTAAAACAGTCTGTGGTAAGCTTTTTGATAAGAATAATTTATTAGACATAGTATGCTGTATGTATGGCTGAGCGCTGTGCGGTCCCGCCCTTTCTCTCAAAACCGGTAGAGCGCATAAAAATGTTAGAATCAAAATTTATCACAAATTTTGTGTTCTACAATATTTATCATACATTTAAACATTGAAGTTATAGAAGCCGCTTCATTCACATTCGTAACCATATTATATCACTAGTAAATCTACATAATCTCGAAAAAGAAATTATTTGGCCTTTGACCTACGACGCAGAAACGAGATATTCTGCTGTGACAAGTTCTAGGACGCCAATATAATAAATAAATAAATATATACGGAAAAATCACACAGATTGAGCTAGCCCCAATGTAAGTTCTTAAATAAGACTTGTGTTATGGGATACTAACTCAACGATACTATATTTTATAACAAATAATTATATAGATACACATTCAAGACCCAGGTCAATCTGAAATAGATCGTTTTTCATCTTGGCCTGACCGGGGATCGAACCCGGGACCATCCGTGTCACAGGCCGGCGTGTTGACCGCTGTGCCACGGGGGGGCGTATATGAAGGTATACACGCGTTTCCAGCTTCTTCTCTAATTCCGAGGTTATTTAATAGATATAACAGGAATATTATTTTTTTTATAACATAACTATACCTACTCCTAACTATGTATCTTTCAGTTGTAGCTAGGTCGGTGATGTCTGCGAAACAAAATGAGACTACATGTTTATCCAACCACATACAACTCACTAGAGAGCATTGTAAAGGCCTTCTTCAGAAAAATCGACTAAATTCTAAACTTATCGAAGACTTACAATCTGAAGGCCAGTCCCTCAAAGGCGAAATGGAAGCCATCGAAATTTTTATAAACCTTGGATATAAAGAACTGCAGAAATTGCGTGATATGCCCTACGAAAACATATCAGTAATGCAAAAATTAAGAGAAATAATAGTCAGCTGTGGACAATTTTATTCCGATTACTGTAGTGAACAGCAAAAAAGACAGCAACTAGAACAAAGAAATAGATACCTCACTCACAAACTTAATATTTTAACAAATAGTATAGAAGCTATTTCTGAAGAGCTTGATACCATGCGTACACAAAAACTGAGACTTCAAGCGGAAAATGAATCGTTGAAAAGAAAACAAAATAATGTAAAACCAATTATGGATATACAAGAAGAAAACTTGGAACGATCCGTTTACGCTATTGATAATAAATTAAGAAGCAAGTTTTCATCTGACGATCCGAAATGTAAGAATAAACTAGTTAACTTAAACTTCAGTTCACATTTAACGTTAATAAAAAAATTACTTGATGATCAAGATGACATGCTGACATGTTTGAAGAAAATATCAGATGAACTTACTATTCAGGAACATTGTTGTTTATAAATTGTTTGAATAAATTGAAACAATTTTAACACCTTGCTTACATATTTTTAATTTATTTTTTGTTCATTCACATAAGATCGAGTAAAAAATATTAATTAGCTCCGTTGCGCAGTAGTAAACACACCAATCTGCAACGCCGTCGGACTAGGGTTCGAACCCTGGCTAGGTTATGATGGAAAACGATCTCTTTCAGATTGGCCTGCGTCTTGGATGTTTTTCTTAGTGGGTATATAAGTAGGTATCTATTTATAAAAGTATCGTTGAGTTAGTATCCTACGACACAGGTTCACAACATACCGACAGGGATGACGATCAAAGGGTTTTTCCCGTTCATCATCATCATCATCTCAGCCACAGGAAGTCCACTGCTGGACATAGGCCTCCCCCAAGGAGTTCCAATACGACCGGTTGGAAGCGGCATGCATCCAGCGCCTTCCTGCGACCTATATCAGATTTTCCGACCACCTGGTCGGTGGATGTCCAACGCTGCGCTTGCGGTACGTTTTCCCCGTTCATCCGATCGGAATCCGATTGGTAGGAACAGCGGGAATATTATTTCCCATTCCTACAATTAAATGGATTTTGATGCCCAAAAAAGTCGTTCGTAGGATAGGTACCTACTAAAGTAGAGATCATTGTTACTGATCTTTGTAGGTAATCCCGACTGTCTAGCAGACCTAGCAGTATCTGATGGATATACTGCAATAGGTTTTCAGAGATGCAACATACAGGTCACCTTGTATAACCGATTCCTGTGGAATGATGTGAGCCGGTTCTAGAAATCCTGGGACCACGAGAAAACAGCCGAATTACTTATGTATAATTTGATTTCGATCCAAATTTGGGAAAATGTTCAAGATATAACTACTAGAGAAGACACCGCAAATCCTTACTTTGTCCCTTTCAACTGTGGCCATCGCGCCACAACTCAGTCAGTTGTTAGCTCTTTCGCTTGTGGTACTTCCCACGATTAATAAACAAAAACTTGGTAAAAATCATAAAAATGCCTTGGTGTGTATTGAGTTATTGCAGTTATAACTTATCGAACACTGCACAGTGCAAAGGAACAAATTTTCATCATCAAGTACATTATTTTTTTACAAAAAAAAGTCAATATAATTACGCCGCCATTTTGCATCATGTTGACATGTTGCTATGGAAACGCGTGAGAGTATCAAATATAGCGTTGGAGTTATGTATGATTGGACGCTTCGTTATTGTTTTAGCGCTGCAGCGCTTAAAATTTAAATTTCGAGGACTGGAATAATGCCAATGTATAAGGTAGCTTCTCTAGTATTATATTTCAATGGGTCTAAGGGTATTTTTAACTTATTTATTTCTAGACTTATTTTTATTTGTTTTGCTTTAGATCATACTCACATAACATATATCTGTTTTAACCACAGTCTTGTGGGTGTTATAAAAGCGCGTTTATGAAGTGTAAGGCACTGCGCGCACCGGTGACTTTTGTCGCCGTGACTTTTTTGTTTCCGTCACCCTATCCATGGAGATGTATGGAGGTGCGCGCACGAAGCGACGCGACAGTGACGTGACTTTTTTGTCCGTCGACCAGCGAACAAGCCGGCGACAAAACTTTTACGATAGACATTTTATGTAATAGACGTGCACGCACGGGTGTCAAAATTGTTACTCTACGTGGAAAAAACTTTGTTACAAAAAATTTGACCGACTTAAAAAAGCGACTATACTTAAAACCAAAAAATAAACTGAATCATTTATTTATTTCAACGGACAAGAATGAGCGATTTTTAATTAAATCAAAAACTTCACTCAGTAAAAAACCTATCTAACAGAGACAATATATTTATTTATTCATTTAATATATTTAATGTTTTTCCTACCTAATAATTCCTGATCTATTTGAGCCTCTGCCAAGCCAAAAATAATCAGAACATTATTACTTACATACTATCACGTCTTTTCTCTTGCGGGGTAGTCAGAGCCCAGATCTATAAATTCTCAAAGCCACGTTTAGCGTGTTGGTGAGCTAATATGTAGAAAACGGAATCAAAATAGGGATGGGTTGCTAGCCACATCGCGTATTGACATGATTCCTAACGACTATATTGGAAGTTTAGAAGAATAGGGAATATTCCTTCTAAAATTCCAACATTCATTAGAAAATATTTGAAAAATTTATTTCCATGTTCTTGAGTTTTATGAAACTTTAGAACTTTCAGTGAAAAGTTCTATACTATGTTGACCGACTTAGTGAAGTAAACTGTCACTCCATAGAGTGGGTACCCAGGATTCTTTTTTACGTTTCTTTGGCAAGAGATGAGTTCGCAGACAACGACCGTCGGTTTGAAATCCATGCCGACAAATGACCAAAGAGAATTCAAATACCACGTAATGACTCTTTGATAACTAAAAAGTTTTTTCATTGTTTACCATAGTTTTGTCACTGTCGCCTACCGTGAGCGCACTCCGCTTGGGAGACATTACGGAGACACGAGGAAGACGTGACAAACACTTTTTTGTCACCGTGACAAAAGTCACCCGTGCACGCAGTGCTTAAGTCTAAAATAAAAAAATGTCACTGTGCGGCTGTTAGTGAGGTTTACTTAACGAGCTGTCCGCCTTCCTGCGTCGTCTATGACGAAACCAGTGAATTCGCGAAGAATTGTAGCCACCCCATCGTCAAACCAGCGAGATGAAATTACACCATAATTTTTTAGATAAACAAGAATAGAGGCTCTAAAGGACTCGTATCCAGGATCGTAAAACAATTATATACTTAGAAAAAAATCTTCTTGTTCTTCTTCTGATCGATATTAGCGCAGCCATCGCAAAAAAAAACCATGTCTGTGTTCCACCGAGATTTCAGGTAATTCTGCCAATGTCCAGTATAATGAGATACAAAGTATCAGTGTTTTACGGTAAAGTTTTAACAAGTAGCATCAAAGATAGACAAATCTATACGAGTCCATGTAACAGTCTGCTTTAACTATTTCACAATCGTTCATGAGCACGAACATTTATAACACCAAATTACACAAATTTCATATTAAAGTCCCCTTAAATCAATTTGCAAAATAGTCTAAGGCTAACACCAACTGCTCCCTCTTCGTAGTAGCTTCAGGTGAAAAATCTATACGAGTCCCTATAACAGTCTACACGACACAGTAACTATTTTACAAAATTTTCATGCATGAGCACGGCCATTTATAACACCAAACTACATCATCATCATCAGGTCTTTCCAGTCTCCACTGCAGGAGCTCTGTACTACCAGAGCCATTTATTAGCTTGAGTAGTCAGAGGATTTGGCCTACAGTCTCCACGCTGGCCAGACGGGTTGGAGAGGTCTCTTTGATGTTTATAAGCTTTGTTTAGCTTGTGTTTCCTTAGTCGCCTTTTACGACATCCACGAGATGACTTGGAGTGGTCCTATTCTACTCTGCCGGGAACCACACGGCTGACCAAACTACACCAATTTCATATTATTAAATCCACTAAAATCAATTTGCAAAATCGTCGTAATGCAATACCCAAACTGTATCCCTTGACCCCACCTTACTATTCTGAGACTCCACCAAACTCTCCACAAAACTAAAAAATCTTAAAATTTACATTGGCTTCTTGGTGAGATGGGAATCATAACAGACGGTGTTTGTTTTGGATTATTGTGCAAATTGTTTCTAGTGGAATTTATAATGTGAAATTGGTGTAGTGTTATAATGCTCATTTCCAAGAACAATGTGTGGGATTACTACAATAAACTGTCATGGTGCAGCTGTAGTGAGATCCTCAGAATAGTGAGATCTTAGTGAGATTTACATAGCGGGCTGTTGGTTGTCCGCCTTGTGGCGTTGACAATTGATTGAACCATTGTATTCGTGATGGATTGTCGCCAGAGGCTCCATCGAATTAACGAAATGAATTACACCATCAACATCATTTAGTTGATAGTTAAACAAGAAAATGTGCTGCGCAGTTTGTTGCCGCTTCTTCTGCACTCCGCTTTGGAAGCGGCCTTAACTTAGCCATTAGTAAATTATTAAAGTCAACAAAAATTTTGTTTGAAAAATTGTAAACACAAGTATGACAATTAATAAGTGTTCAAAGAAACCTATATTAATAAATACGACTGAATCTTGAATCTTAAAAACTCAAAAAAGGGCGGAAACCTTATTTGATACTGGCTAAATATGTAATGCGTGAAAGCCATAGCAAAAAGAAAAAAACTAACACTGACATTTGTCAATGCCAGCGTTTTCTAATGTCAATATTCTTTGTGTCAATGTCAAACGTTTTTGTTAGGCAACTTCGGTCGGCTCGGCATTTTTTAATTTCCCAAACTTCGCTAACCATGTGTGCACGTTGAAATTTGTGTTAATTTAGTCGACTATTAGTATAGTCGTACGTAATATTCATTCCTTAACTGTGCATTTATATAAGACTTTGGCGACACGTCATTATTAGTTACTCTATCACTACAATTTCAAAACCTTTGCGCACTGTTTAGTTGTTGGCATTTATAGAATTTCTATAAATAATCTCCTCTTGCATGTGGCTCAAAAACATTGCCAAGAAAACACAGCGGTTCTACTACAGTTTGAATAATATTTACAGTCGTACGTTGCACTCAAAAATGTCTTTAGAACAAGCGAAGCAAGTAGCCGCTTACCGAGCAGTGGACACCTATGTTACAAATAATTGTGTTTTTGGAGTTGGGAGCGGATCAACGGTGGTGTACGCAGTGCAGCGTTTAGCAGAACGTGTTGAGACTGAAAATTTAAAGGTGACCTGCGTACCAACGTCATTCCAAGCAAAACAACTGATCATAAAACATAACCTCACACTAGGTGAGCTTGATACAAACCCAGTCATCGATATAACTATTGATGGCGCAGACGAAGTAGACTCGAAACTGAATTTGATAAAAGGTGGAGGCGGATGTTTACTACAAGAAAAAATTGTTGCCTCATGTTCTAAGAAGCTCATAGTGATAGCCGACTACACAAAGGACTCTGTAAAGCTGGGAGATAAGTATAAAAAGGGCATTCCTATTGAAGTTATTCCTATGGCATATGTCCCTATTAAGGATAAAGTTGTGGCTATGTTTGGTGGCGAAGTGAAATTGAGAAGTGCAGTTGCAAAAGCGGGACCAGTTGTAACTGATAATGGAAACTTTATCCTAGACTGGATGTTCACAAATCAAGACCTTGATTGGCAAAAAGTGAGCGCAGCTGTGAAAATGATCCCAGGCGTGGTGGAGATTGGGCTATTTGTGAACATGTGTGAGAAAGCATACTTCGGTCAGCCTGAAGGGAATGTGGTGGAAAGATCTGCATAAACTGAAACAGGGAATCTTATATCAATCTAGTGCTTAGAATAAGGGTTACTTTTCATATTTTTACATTAAAATATTTTTTATTAACTTCTTTTTTATTTTTTCATTGAATCTCTTTTTATATTTTATAAAAATCAAGTTAGCTTTATCAAGAAAAATATTTAACTGTGGTGTATAAACTTATAGATCAATATGCTAACTCTGTTATAATTGTTATAAATTATAAACTGCAAATCAGTGTTATAATTATGTATAATTAGTAGGTGCAAAAAAAGTTTAAAAACGTAAAACAGCCATGCAAGTGCCATAAATCAATTTATTTATTAAACATTTATAGCATTGTATTCTATTTTTTAAAAATGTTGCATAAGAAAATACAGATCTATTTTATAAAGTTTTACATTTCTCCACATATTTGATGTTCCATTGTAATGAATTGACAATATGAAATCATATATTTATCGGTCCACATCTTGTTATGCAATTAACAGTAGACCAATTTGTTGATGTTATCAGGTACTATGGATTGATAGAGTGCTAACTACTTAATACTTATTACTTGTAACTATGCAATAAAATGCATAGCTGGGCATTAACTCGTTAATCGTTAATTAACGAAGTTAACATTTTGATTACCTTTCAAGTTAACTTTTAAGAGTGTTAACGGACACATTAACTTCCGTTAATATGCAGAAGTCCGTAAATCGTTAATCCAATACCTAATCGTTACCGCACGGCACTGCGGCGCGGCGCGAAAAACAGGTTAAGTCAAGTATAAAACGACAAATGCCGGGCGGCGCGTGGCAGCGAGTGAGACAAAAACAAAATTAGATATATTTCGCCGGCGCGTGGGAGTAAGAAAGAAAACTGCCATGATGTTCCGTTTGATTATTTCATTACTTAGTGCCGATTAAATTACACATTTGAATTATACAAGTAGTTTGTTTTGTTCCTAGCCTGTTAATTTCCAGAACATAAACCAACAGGTTTTATAAGTTCACTAACGCAACGATATAAAGATGCAATTTTACACATATTAACGGATTAACGTTAACTTCCGTTAATTCTTCCGAAATGTAACGCTTTAACGTTTAACGAAGCTAACTTTTTTTGTAGCGGATTAACGAAGTTAACTATTTGATTAACGGTGCCCAGCTATGATAAAATGTCACAATGTTATTTATCTTGGAATCGTTTGTGAATTTCATTGTGATACTCTATTTTGGACTTATGTACTACGTAAACACTAAAGATTAAAAAATGTTTGACACTATACCTAGTAAGTATAATGATATTCAATGGGTTCTATGTGTATAATAATGTTAAGAAATCTAAATATGCATTGTCTGATACCAAAATTTTTAATAAACAATGGATATTTCAGATTCTTGTTTAAGTTTTAGGCCCATGGAATGTAAATCTTTGGCTTGTATAAGTGACACATTTTTCTAAAGTAGAAATGTACACAGTAAAAGACCTAACATTATAAACAAACACCTGGTATTAATAATGACAATAATTTTCAATAGGCGGGATAAAATTAGATGTCATGATTTGTGCTGATATCTCAACACCTGCTGTGCAAACAAACTGTATCTGTTTCCACAAAATAATTCTTATACACAAAGCACAAAAATTGCATAATGCACATATTATTATAACTAAGTATATTGTAACATTTATAACATGAATATATTTAGCTCACTTTTTGATAGTTTCAGTAAATGTGTTTTAATTAATAGAGACTCGTTTTTTTCATAATGCGTAAGAATTCTTCTTGATTGATTTCTCCGTCACCATCCCTATCTGCTTCATCAATCATTTCATGAAGTTCTTCGTCTGTTAAGTTTTCACCAAGTTCTTTTGCTACCCGTTTGAGATTTTTGAATGAGATTTTTCCTGCAATCAAAATCGTTTTATCTAAATGATGGCCTAAAAAGGTATAAGAATGGTACATTAAAATTTCCTGATACCATTAATCATTCAGTCGTGTTTAATGCTGAAAAATTGACCTGCAGCTGTCTCTTTCACAACATTATTTTTAGATTTTTGATGCTTAGTCGATTTTGGTGAACACTGATCGGTGCTTATGCAGTCAATGTGTATAAACAATGTAAATAAATCAAAGAACATTTTCTCACCTGTTTCATCATCATCAAAGAGTTTAAAGGCTTTCATAATCTCTTCTTTTGTGTCCTTTTCAGCCATTTTCACAGTCATTAAATCAAGGAAATCTTGAAATGAAACTTTTCCATCACCTTTGTCAATTTCTGCAATCATCTTTTTGATTTCCTCCTTCTTCGGTTCGAAGCCTAGCGCTCTTATGGCTACTTTCAACTCCTTAGTGTCTATTTTTCCAGTGTTCTCCGTGTCGAAAAGATCGAATGCCTCTTTAATGTCTCTCCTTTGCTCCTCTGATAATTCAAACTTAGGGCCTGATTTTTTTCGAACTCCTCCAGTAGGCGCATTGTTAGAACTAACAGATTTCTTTTGTGCAGCAACGGTGTTGGCCTAAAAAGAAATTAGAGTATGTAAAGGTTCTACTTCTCACATGCCATTAGATTATACGAAGGTTCTTCTCTTACCATGACCTAGACTAATAGTAAATGTGTACTCTAAGTATAGCTTAAGACCTTCAAGATTAGATTGATGAAGTTAGTTAAATTGTTAAGATATTAAATATTATTCTTTTTTGTGTTTACCCTTAGTTTTTGTCATGGATATCGATTAAATTCAATCAAAAGCTTCAAAACACGACTAACTGTCAAATATGTGTCACTGTCAAACAGACAGCCATGACAGCGACAGCTATTATTTTCCGCATCTGAACGGATTCATATAGCCTCATCCTGCCGGCCTATTTACTAACTCGGATGACAGGTGTCGATGCCTATCAATCAAGAATTTACTATTACAATGCGGTTTTTGTATTTCAAATTAAAAGTTCCAGCAAGCAAAACCCGCATTGTAACAGTAAATTCTAGATTGATAGGCATCGACACCTGTCATCAGAGTTAGTAAATAGGGGGGCTGCACTGACTGCAGCTTTCTTCTTTTCTTTTTCGTGTGTCTCCTCTATATAGTTTGTGCATAGCACCATAACACGAAGCTTCGTGACGATAGACGCAAATGTGGCCCCAGTATTTAATATTAAATTGAAAATATCATTCACGCTAATGCGGCATTGACACATCCAATAACCAGTTCACGTCTTAACATCTTTCATTTTGTTATTAATAAAGTGCAATCTGTACTGTCTGTACACTTATGTACTTTCAAGTTTCAAGTAATCTAGGGTACGATTTTTGAAATTTCGCCTTTCGCAAACGAGCGGTTTTTCCATAAAAATCGTTCGACGTCGAGTGGTCACAACAGCTTCAAAAATAGTATGCCTGAAACCTTATTATGTTCCCTTCCAATACAGAGCGTTGTCGATGAGAGACGCGCCTGGGGTACTATTTTTGAACGCGTGCCACTCGTCTTCGAACGATTTTTCCATACAAAAATCGTTCGAAGACGAGTGGCACGCGTTCAAAAATGGCACTCCTGGAGTGCTATTTTTGAACGCGTGACTCACTAAACGAGTGATTGACGCGAGTGTTTCCAAACGGCCGCATTTTTGAATCGTTAATTGACGAATGATTGCAACGAGCGGTCGAGACCGCTCGTTTCCGCAGGCGACGAACGCTTTTATGTCAAAGTCACTTCCTGTCATTTGAAGTTCATCTGTCATGATTTTACGTTCCGTTTGACGCTACACTTCTTAAATATTTTCAAAATACTGAACAACCTTAAAAATGTTTTGGAAAAATACTGCGTGAAATAAGAAGAAATTAAAAAATTTTCGCTGAAGGTTGGCAGCACTACAGTTCAAACGATGGTTTCAAAAATATGGCAAAATGGCATTTCGTGACTTGGAAGACGAGTGTGACTTGTAGTCGTGCACGACTTGCGTTTTGATGAGTCACGCGTTCAAAAATAGCACTCCTGTAGACTTTCCCGTTTATACCAACCTATATACCATAATTGTCGATGGTTTTCCATAAATAACTTCATCACTAGCAGCTGCTGGCATCTCTTGTTAATGTCAAATGACATTGACAGCATTTTTCATAGCGTTTGTGATTTTCCCGCGTAACGGTTCTCAAGCGAAGAAAATCTTTCAAAACTTTATTGAAAAGTTAGATATAGTGTACATTTCTAGCAATATTAGTACAAAATATTGATTACTATCTACGGATAGTTGAATTATGGTGAATCGTGCGTGGTTAGGCGAATACGCGAATGCACCATGCGAACAAATTTTGTACACCCAACAGAGCAAAATCCTTTTGTGGGCTTGTACGGCTAAACTTGTCTTGTCTCCGGAAGACAAATAGCCCGCTCCCGCTGCCGAACAAGCTACAAAGATGTAAGTACGTTTCCAATAAAAATATCATTATGATTGGAGAGTATCTTGTTGAGATGACTAGGTACTTGAAAAAAACTATGGCTGACCAAAGTATCAAACTTTAGATACCAATAACGAAAGTTATCACATGACAAATTATATTTTCATATTATTTATTTTCTGTCTGCTGACAAAAAGCGCGTGAAAAAAGGCCATCCTAATTTTTTACCCTGGATCATAACCCAGGTCATTATTCCATTGGAAGTTTTTGAGAATTTTATCAATATAAAGGTAAATTTATCTTTATCATATAGAACTTTATTTTGAGCAAATCAGGTATGTCTTATCTTTATAGGACTACTAATGTAGTAACTGTTTAGAGTAAACTGTGTTTAAAAATAATAATGCAAATAATTATGTGACAAAACATTTGCATGACTGCAAGACAGGGTTGATACTGTCCAGCACTGCTCCTTGTGACTTGAACTTATTTGTGCAATGACAAACTTATTAAATACCCCTAGTTACTGCCATTCAATAACATTACATTGGATACCTACCTTGTCTTGGTGATGCAGCTAGTTCAATTATTTATATGGAGAATTAAATTGAAAGTATAATGAGTGAGGTAAAGTGTGATGGGCCATACAGAGGCGACAACCTCACATGCTTAAAAGCAATGATGTGTAGCTGCGCTAACCACTTAGCAGCCCTTGCACATTTTGCATTTTTTCCTCTTACTGGATTGCGGAAATCCTGAGGATTGGAGACATTTTTCTCCCGAGACTACTAGAAGAATACTCTGCTAGCTACCATTAGTGGCAGTGACTTCAACTATCTGATTTGGAATTTTTAGGTAAACTAACTAATGTAAACAACAATATGTTGCCGAATTACTCTCTACACATATGTATATGTAATCTTCATCATAATATAAATTAAATTATTAACTCAAGTAAAGAGATTACTGCCTACTGCTTCCAGGCTATTTTCCACACTTCAGCCACCTATTCGGGCCCATTGTGTGTGAACAGAAGGTATTGATTTTTCGGTCTTCTGTTGATAGGAGATACCGTGGAGATATCACACCTCCTTCCTAAGTGAAACCATTGTTGTATTGTCAATTTCACTAAGTTATCTATCACGCAGTTTCAGAGTAAAGCCATAATAGTAAAACCCTACCAACTCAACCCTACCCTACCTACCTTTACCTATACAGATAACTTTAGAATCTACTTACTCTCACAGAGTGCTAGATTTCATGCAGAAGTTATGACTTTTCTTAATTAAGTCTACACATACAAAAAAGTGGGGGAAGGGGGGGGGGGGGAGGGGGAGATAGAGTTTATGGTGCCCATACTATCAAAAATACTCCACAACAGCTATGTAACTTATGTACCATGCAAAAGACAAGCTGTTCATTACTTTGTAGGTGCATCGCATGCATCCTCCACATATAGAAAATAAAAATACTCAGGTAGTCTAAGATTTCTGGCAATAGTGCTTAGTACAGTTTGTGTAGTCAAATACCTGTAAAAAATCTCATACAGTCCTAAAACTGGATTATTGTTCCACACATACATACTGGGACGTTTTTATACCTTAAGGGCCAAAGAGAGCCTAGGAATGTAGTACCCAGAGGCTACTTATAGTATAAGGCATAAATTCTCATTTTTGTTCAATACATGAGAATACAAAAGTAATTTGTCTCATTGCATTATAAGCACTACAAACAATTTGTGTTTGTCATGTCATGTCAGAAAATCTTAGCAAGTAACCGTCAGAGGATAACCAGTCCAAGAGGGGCACTTGGCTATCTGAGGCCACGCAGGCCGTGTTTAAAACGAATATGTAATATTCATTAGTTAATAACTGAATACGCAGTATACTAAGTGTAAGCTTAGACACATGTTGCTGTATAAGTAACAAGAGGCTTTTGTAATCTACAGGTTAAAATAAAACCTACATTGGTTATTTTATAGGCCAGAGCCAGTATAAATAGGTCTGAGCCACCCTAAATCACAGACCTACTGAAGGTCCTTATAGAATAACAATCTACTCTTGATTTTACTTTTCTGGATCCAATGATTTTAGTTATGGGACTAACAGACCACAGAGTCGTTTTAGATAATAAACCTGCGGAAGGTGTTTATAGACCTGTAGAGGGTCATAATATGTCCTCTATGGACTAAATAAATTGAACAATGATTTTGGTTAGTGGACCTACCAGGTCACAGCCTGTTGGAACTTTTTAGATTAATGGACCTGCGGAAGGTCATAATATGTCTTCTATGGACTCAATAAATTGAACAATGATTTTGGCTAGTGGACCTACCTACAGGTCACAGCCTGTCTGAGCTTTTTCAGATTAATAGACCTACGGAAGGTTATAATATGTCCTCTATGGACTCAATAAATTGAACAATGAGTTTGGCTAGTGGACCTACTTACAGGTCACAGCCTGTCTGAACTTTTTCAGATTAATAGACCTGCAGAAGGTTATAATATGTCCTGTATGGACTCAATAAATTGAACAATGAGTTTGGCTAATGGACCTACCTACAGGTCACAGCCTGTCTGAGCTTTTTCAGATTAATAGACCTGCGGAAGGTTATAATATGTCCTCTATGGACTCAAAAAATTGAACAATGATTTTGGCTATCATACAACAGGTCATAGCCTGTCCGAGCTTTTTCAGATTTATAGACCTGTGGAAGGTCATAATATGTCCTCTACGAACTCAATAAATTGAACAAAGAGTTTGGCTATCGGACGTACAGGTCACAGCCTGTCCGAGTTTTTTCAGATTAACATACATACCTGCAGAAGGTCATATGTCCTTTATGGTCGCAATAAATTGAACAATGTTCTGATAGTACCTTTTTTGTACCCAAATTTTTTTTATTGAATTATAGACCTGTGGAAGGTTCTAATATGTACTTCTTAGAAGTTCATAAATTGAAAATTATTCTCTCAGAATCAAATATGTTTGGTTGAAGGACTTAGAAACCACAGCTTTATTAAAACTACTCCAAAATACAGACATGTGGAAGGTCCTATTAATTTATCTCTATGGTAGACTAAACAGTATTCTGATATATTGTTGGATTTATGGCTCACATACTTACAGACTTGCGGAAGATTCTGTTAGATGGAAATAAACTCTGATAGAGTATTGTTTTGAGACTCAATGTTTGGTGAGATCTAAGTAGCCTATAAGTTACCATCTTATTCAACCTATTCCAGATCAGGAACCTGCAAAAGGTTCTTGTGGACAAATTGTTCTTCCAGGATCAAAATATTCTAGGGCAGATGTTTAAAATATGAACCAATAAAAGTATGATAAATCCTGAAGAAACATTTTACAATTGGTTGAGGATTCAATCCTCAGATTTAATTTTTACTAATTTAGAACTAGTTACTAGATATATATGTTTGTAGATTTTACAAAGGCTGTGGCAGGATAAACTTTTCATGATAAAATCCTAAAATTATAAAATAAAACCAATGGACCCATACATTAGACATCAAAAGATGCATAAAGATCTTTACTATACACCTGAACATTTGAACAACAGTTTTATTGTGAACCTAGGAATGAAGGCTCATTTATGATTTTTATCCTGCCTAAAATTGCTGAATAGGGCATTAATATACCATGCGATCAGATGATAAAATTAAATAAATACAGAGTGTGCTCATGTATTTGAAGAAAAAAGTTGATGGTAACAGCTTAAGATCTATATTTGATTTTCATTACTATTACTTGTCTACTAAAATCTAGTTAAGACATTTCAGAAGAAAAGTAAGGAGGCAGTTGAACGAGTATTCAGATTTAAATCATTACTGCTATATTTATTTAGATTTTTGCAAATCAAACCTAGAATTATTAATATTCTTAGAAAACAGCTGTTATTATCACATTATTTTAAATGACATGGCTCAAGTTTACCTTGATAGGTAACTTTTACTTGTGTATAATATTTATGAAAGTTTATTTGTTTCAGCTTCTTTTACTGTTCATTCACATAGCGTTTGTGTCTCTTGCTCATTCCTCATCACCAGCAGATAACAAACAGGTCTCATCGACAACGCTCTGTATTGGAAGGGAACATTATATTACTGTTTTGCATTCCAACAAAACAGGTACTATGTGACCGAAAATACAGAGCGTTGGAGCAAGGGTCTTGCTGGATGAAGACTTCTATGAAAAATGCTGTCAATGTCATTTGACATTAACAAGAGATGCCAGCAGCTGCTAGTGATGAAGTTATTTATGGAAAACCATCGACAATTATGGTATATAGGTTGATATAAACGGGAAAGTCTACAGGCGCGTCTCTCATCGACAACGCTCTGTATTTTCGGTCACATAATACCTGTTTTGTTGGAATGCAAAACAGTAATATTTACGACGAACAAACATGGAGATATATGTCTAATACGTACTACTTCCGTGCGAACAAATAACAACACATCTTTTTTTAATACAACTTAGTTGGCAAACAAGCATACGGCCCAACTGATGGGAAGTGGTTACCATAATAACCGCATAGCCTATGGACGCCTGCACCACCATAGGGGTGTAAATCGCGCGCGCATTGCCGTGCCAACCCTGAAGAAATTTGTTCACGCCCATTTTTGGGTTCTGTAATAAACAAGGAACCCTTATAGTTTCGCCATGTCTGTCTGTCTGTCCGTCCGCGGTTTTACTCAGAGACTATAAGTAGGTACAAGAAAGCTGGGTGTATTTTCATCATGCTAAAAAAATGGTGGATAAAAATATTTAAAAAAAATTAAAGTGGGAGTAATTTTTATTTTGAAATAAAGGCATAACGGTGTTTAGAGAGTATAATAGTGAAAGATGCACACGTAAGTTTAGTTACAAATATGGGAATTCCCTTGATCACTTTTGTTTGAATACGAAATAGAGAAGGTCCCTCCTGAACCCTGGTCACGCACGGGGACATTTTAAAAACAAAACTTTTGTAAATCGGCAAACTATCGAGTCGATTTAATCGGCGCAGTCGGTAAAACGCGCGGTTCCGACACCGCGTCTAAATCACATATACTTACTCTATGGTCCGAACGCAGGAAGTCGTGAAATCGCGTTACGTGTGGCATCGATAGAATCTTTAAAACGCGGATGGATGGATTTTGATATAGCAATGGAACGAAGGGGGCCGCTCAAATATGATGCATGCACAAACATGCAATTTTTTTTCTAATATCTGTGGATGCATGCAGCATCGCTGTAGACGCAAACACTCCGAGTGTGGTTGAGCTTTTAGTTTAGGACTCCCATTTTATTTTTTACTATCTAAACTGTACATTTTGGCTGATGAACATTATCTTACTCATGTTATTTAGTTTATGACGACACGTTCAATACAAATACGTAAAATCTTAAACAATTTTGTCTGTGATTTCCATTCATCGTTAGAATCATCATAATCAGGTCTTTTTTAGTCTCTACTGCAGTAGCATACACTGTACTACCAAAGTCATATATTAGCCAGAGCAGTCAGTGGATTTCGCCTACACTCTCCACGCTGGCCAGACGGGTTGAAGACGTCACTTTGAAATTTAAAAACATTGTTTAGCTTGTGTTTCATAAGTCGCCTTCTACTACATCCATGAAAAGACTTGGAGTGGTCCTATCCTACTTTGACGGGAACCACACGGCATTATTATTTATACAGTGGGAAGAAAGTCGATAAAAACACCCTTTATTACAAAATCATTTTATTGATAATTTACATCTAACATTATTTTAAAGCTTTAATAATTTAAATAAAAAATATATTTCGACGTCGTAAATGTACTTACTATATCTAAATCAGTTAAGCTTAGAGGGTAGGAGAACTTAAAAAATCATTACGTTTACCTACTCAAGTAGGAAATTAAGATAAAGATTTTATAGTTTCCAATTTATAACAATCAAAACAATGTTTAAATTAAATCACTTAAAACGGATTAATCGTGTATATTATTACATTATTTTTTCACGTGCAAGCATCAAAAGGTAATGCAAATAATTTGAAAAATTATCTTTAAAATAATTGAAAAATAGCGATAACACCGTAATAATTGATTAAAGATAAATGTGGACAATCGCGAAAACATTTCAAAACATAATTTTTTTTCTCTCATGTTGATACTCAAACCTATACTGAAAAATTAACTCCCGTTAGAGCAGTATTTCGAACCGTTATAAGAATTTTCGTAATAATATGTTAAATTGGGATCATTTTAACAACGGATACTTAAATGAATTGTTCAAAAATTTCAATTTTGTGGTTTTTTATTATGGACGATAATAATTCATACAGTGTGTTTGCAAAGCAAATCAAATGAGCCGAAACACGACACCTATGATCATCTTCCGACTACATCATAAGACCAGGAGTGCTATTTTTGAACGCGTGACTCATCAAAACGCAAGTCGTGCACGACTACAAGTCACACTCGTCTTCTAAGTCACGAAATGCCATTTTGCCATATTTTTGAAACCATCGTTTGAACTGTAGTGCTGCCAACCTTCAGCGAAAATTTTTTAATTTCTTCTTATTTCACGCAGTATTTTTCCAAAACATTTTTAAGGTTGTTCAGTATTTTGAAAATATTTAAGAAGTGTAGCGTCAAACGGAACGTAAAATCATGACAGATGAACTTCAACGCTATATTTCTTATACATTTTAAAAATATTTGACGCTACATTTCTTATACATTTTAAAAATCCTTAATAACCTTAAAAAAGTTTATAAAAAATTCTGCGTGAAATAAGAAGTAATGAAATATTTTTCGTTGAAGGTTGGCAGCACTACAGTTCAAGCGATGGTTTCAAAAATATGGCAAAATGGTATCTCGTGACTTGGAAGACGAGTGTGACTTGTAGTCGTGCACTACTTCCGTTTTAGTGAGTCACGCGTTCAAAAATAGCACTCCAGGTCTATAGTAATAATATTGCATTGTCATACTTACATAAGTACACAAAATTTCAGCTCAATCAGTTAAGTTTGAGGGCTTCAAAATTTACTTGACCCTCACATACAGACAAACAAACAAGGAAACTAACAAATCTTGTAAAATTTAACAAGGTCGCCATATAGCCACCACCTCATGAATTGCCCCAACTGTCCTGCTTCCTGCACCGTTGAGGACTTGATGGAGGCTAACGATCGCGCCGTCCAGGCGGCCAAATTCCGGTCTAATATCAATCTAATATAATACAAAATTAATAGAATAGCCTTTTTGACTCGAAAAGAAGATGAAGTGTATAAGGTCGGCTTCACACCCGGTGAGTCGACTAGTCGCGATCAGGGCGCCGCGGGCAGCGAGCCGAAGGACTTCATGAGGTGGTAGCAGTGCGGCAGGCGGCTGCGGTGCCCGATGCGCTGCAGCGTGGCGGCGGCCTGCGCCAGCATGCCGGCGCGCTCGCCCGGCGCCGCCAGCACGGCGCGCGGTAAGTGCTTGCACGCCATGTACAGCGCCACTGCGCGCTCGCCCTCCCCGCCTCCACCCGACACCACGCGCTCTACAAAATTACAATAACACCACTGAACTACTTTATACAGCAGAAAATATTATCTACAGGATTAGATATCTCATCCATTGGCAAAGGCCAGAGCCTAAGTTTTTTTTCAAAAAGTCATTGTTAAATGGCAGTAAGTCTTCAGCAATAATTAGTTAAGCGTAAAATTAAATATTTAATTACAAATTTATTTATTACCAAAATAAATTGTTACAATTTGCGGACTTAAGGGTACGCTAGTCAGGTGTTTCGCCATACAAATTCTGTAGGGTGATGACTCCGTTGTTCGGTATCGTCTGTTTAAAGTTTTTAATTCTATCGAGTTGTATTGTCGTTATCTATGCTTGTATGGAATCATAATTGTAAAATTATAAGTACTTTTAAAGTTATGAGTCTTAGAACATTCCGTTTCAACACGTAATTTTAACGCAACTTTGGGCACAATTAAATACCGGAAAGAGTATAAAATCTCTAAAACTAAATTCATACAAGCATAGTTTGGTTATTAAAAAAATTAAATAACTTTACTTTTAATTAAAAAATTCAGCTTTTTTGTCACAAGAACACTTCTCCCAAACGCATACTCGCGAATTTTTTGACGACAAAGATTTAGATTTTCAACAATATTTGTGTTTGCACACACTAGACTGTAGTTCCGGTGTGCTTATACATCAGTGTAAATAGTTCCGCACTGTTCAAAACCGAGTCTATCCCTTTCTCAGCGAAATAGCACGCAAATTAGCCACGTGCGCTGACGAGTTCGAGCTCCCGACTAGCGCATCCTTAATACTATGAGCATTCCCAGTCAAACATATTATTTATTTAAAGAAACAAAAATTTAATCTGAAAGCGCAACAATGCCACTTGCGAGCAGAGGAGGTGTCGATTCTTCCTTGACAATAAGGCTTAAAATCCTATCATGACACTATGATGACAAGCCTGCACAATATACACCGTGCCTTCGCGCATTTTCTATGTGTGTTTATGCCTTAGGTACCTTTTCCACAGATGATCGAAGAGCGGTTGAAGCGCGGCCGCAGACTGCCGTCGAGAAGCTGCTGCGTGCGACGAGGCGCCGCGCCCGCCATCATGCGACACACCGCGGAATGCAGGAACACGCGGGACGTCACCCACTGCCAAACAATACAGACGAATTAAATAAAATCTCTACATAGGATTAAATTAGTTATAATATAATTTATCACAGATTATTGTTAGTCACAATAAAAATCTATTTAGCCACTGTTATCTTAAAAGTACAAAAATGTGCTTCTATTATCGTTTTTTTTTTCACTCGTATATGCGCTAAGATGTTTTTGCCTAGGAGCAGTTGGTTAAGTACAAGTTCTGAAAAACTAAGCTGAATGATTTGACCAAAACTATCAAACGAACTAACAGGACAAGTTAAATAAAATCACGTAAACATTAAAAGGATTGTAATACTTACCGGCAAGTTCTGTGACAGGCGCCGCAGAGAATGCAAGTCTCTCTGGAAGGCGTGCACTTGCTCAGGAGGCGCCGGGCCGCTCTCCGCCGTGGAAGCCGCTTCCCACACGCCCGCCCTCACTTCTAGCACCCAGTCACAGCATAGAACCTGCATTAGCTGAACAAAATACACATATTAGAACAACGACACATGTAATGGCTGTGTAATGAACACAGGAGTTCTTGGCGGGAATTTTAGCGGACTACACGGTGTTTGTTTTAGATTGTTTTGCAAATTGATTCTAGTGGACTTTATATTGTGAAATTGGTATTTTTTGTTTTTAAAAATGCCCATATTTAAGTACAATGTGTGGAATAACTAAAATAGACTGTCGTGGTGCGGCTGTAGTGAGATTTACTTAGCGGGCTGGTGGTTGACCGCATTGCCGCGTCGTCAATGATGAAACCATTGGATTCGTGAAGAGATGTAGCCAGGGGCTCCGTGAAACCAACGAAATGAATTACACCATCATTTCGTTGATAAACAAGAATAACTCGCCGACTGGCGAAATAAATAAAGAAAGGCTCTGAAGTCGTATCCAGGGCCATAAAACAATTATTTTAAAAAAAGCAATGAACACATGAATTTTAATTATATACAAGCCTTTTATGTACACCAGGTTTTGTTTAGTAATAACCGGCTAAGAGCTAGTAGTACATCGCCGGCACCTTAACCCACTGCATAACAAAATACGATGCGATGAGAAGTAAAATTTACCCTGGTGCGGTCACACTATAAAAAGGTGCAAAGTGAGTCAAACTTAGATAATTGTCCCATACATTTTCTAGCACACATATCCTATCTTTGTGATTGTAGTAATATAGCTTCGATTAAAAGTCGGCACGAAAGTTTTTACATAGGTAGGTGCACATCAGGTTAATGGGTGAAAAAAATGCAATACTTAAATATTTGTGTAACACAAATATCTATCTCAGTGCTTAAGATCAAGAAACATAAATAGCCAAAATATACTTGAGCGAAAAAAGTAATAATCTTATATACTAAGATCTTCTACATCTAATATATACTTACCAAGACATTTTCTGGCATTCTAACGAAATATCACAACACCATAAAAAGATTTTCCATAATATTATCTGATTACAAATAACCCGATCATCAGCATCTGGTTACCATCCATACATAATATACCATCATGATTGTTTTAAACCTGTGATTTATGACATTTGAGCATATGATGTAATATCAAATAAAATTGACGTCATCCACTGTGTCATTTCTAATAAAAAAACATAAAGCCTTAAAAAAAAATTAAAAAAAAAACACAATCAACAAGGAAAAAACAATAATCTTCAATGTTACGATAGTTACTAAAGCGAGATTTGCTTTGTAGTGATATTGCACGAACAATGGGAACTGGTGCAATGCAACTACAATGCACTCCCGCAATAGTCAGTCTTCAAAGTCTTCATGCTTCTTCAATGCATTCACCGAGTTTTGAACATGCTGTATAAAAAGAGAAATTAAAAAAAATACTCCGATCACAGAAGAAAGGAGATATTCTTTCGGTTAAAATAACGGTCCACAAGGACTAAGATTGGCTCTTTCAAGCCCATCTTTTTGCAAGCCACGACGTGTTTTCAGAGGATTCTAAAAGAAACGCGGGCGTTATGATAAATTAGTATATATTCAAATGCTTATTTAGAAAATAGGCCTTTTCACGTCATATTATATTTGAAGTGATCTTATTAAATAATAAGTATTTAATTAATTGTTCTTCAAAGCACTAGACTACTAGCGTTTCGGAACCGACCACTGCAGAGAAAAACGCCGAAAGAAACTTTTGTCAACAGTATAGCTAAATGGATGAATTTTACGTGCACATATAAAGTAGGAACAGAATATAGTGGGCCTTCTGAATCTCCTTATTTCTGTAATCTGTTAATACATCCTAATTGCTACCTAATACAACAAAAATGCAAATAGGCAAGATATAAAAATAAAATCCACGAAATATCAGAGATTTCTATCCTTACCATCATGAGCTGAGTCGGTTTCCTACAGCAGTAGTAGGCCAGCGAGTCTGCTAGCTTGGCTCCAGCGATATCACACACCTGAATATATTATTCATATTAGAATAACAATTGGACATGAGGCAAGACAGATGCAGTTATTATTTACAAATACACTATAATAACATTAGACACAGATTTGTTTATAGTGCGGAAGATAATAGTCTCAATGGCTCCTCGATTTTTAATATTCGCGGATGCATCTACGAATATATTATTACACTGGGTCTGGCCGGTCCGGGGCGGAAAAAAATCCGGACTCACCCGGGTTCAATCCATCACTCGAACAAATGTATGAAATTTTCGTGTGTCGACTACACGGAAATTCCGGAAAACCCGGGTGGGTCCGGATTTTTATCCGAGCCGGTGTAATGTAGTCCAGGCCTTATTGGCACGTCGGTGGAATTCACTTAGTAAAATCTGTAAAATACTGTAGTTGGGTCCATATTACTTTTTGTTCTAAAAGAGTTCTCAAAAAAATAGACCCATCAGTGGAAAAATTGCCGTGTCAATTCAAAATCTATAAAATATACAGGTTATAAAGTCAAATTTTTCTGCTGGGCCTAATCGGTCTTTTGAGGGTCGTAACGTCACATTTATCATACATTTTGTAATTGGGACGTGAGAACTTTGTTCAGCAGCCATGTTTTCAAAGATGCTATAACAAAAGTTGCTGCAAATTTTGAAGGCAATATTATTTTTTATTATTTATCAATCCGCTCATATGTTGTTTCCCAACCAAATTTGGCAAAATTTGGTCAAACTATATCAAATTAAAAGTGTTCTAACCGTTTCTTTTTTTTTTCAGTAAGATGCACTCATTATCAGAAACGATTTTCAAAAGCTTGCTCTTTATGCAATCTCTCCGTTGTGTCCAAAGTATAAGACTGACAACTAGTAATTTTAAAAGTTTTTTTGTTGATAGATTACAACCTAGTCCTGTACTGTAAGGTATTCAGACATAAACTACCCGTAAAATCTGGGTGGAAAATTATTAATTGCAAAAATACAATCACAAATTAGTGGGTCTATAAAAAAGGAAAGGAGAAAGCCGCACCGTTTCTTTACAACCTTGCGAAATATTTTAAGCATCGTTTCTCGAGTTAAAGTTAACTTGATCACATTTGCTATAGCAGTACAGATGCTGCACCTTAATAATTTGGATCACTAGTAAGATCATAATACACACATTAATACGATTAATAAAGATATAACACACCTTAAGTATGGTTTCGGACGTCCTCTCGATGGCGTTCTCATCTCGACACTGAGCGAGGCTTAGGAGCCCGCGGCGGCTTTTGTATGCCATGTGCAGGGCCCTGCCAATAATAGTACAATAGCTATATTTTCAACAGCACATGTTTATACCGCCACAGACAATAGTTATTAATAAGACAACTATAAACTATACACTGGTGTTTAATAAACATTGCGCGACTAGCATTTCTAATCGGCAGGTGTGTGAGAATGCTGAGATGTATAGATGTTGATAGTTGTGTTTGGGCGTTGGACGAATCTTGACCGCCGTAAGCGGTAGAGGAGTATAATAAAAAAACCCTTTCAAAAATTACTTTAAAAAATTTCTCATAATCAGCCTCACATTCAAGGTGAATGTGAGGCTGATTATGAGAAATTTTTTACCTACATATTACCGAAAATGACCGAAAATGTGAATGTAGGAAAATTAAATCTCACATTTACATACTTCAGTAGGTGATCTACTACTGCATTCTACCCAGTGGCTTCAAAGCAGATGGCCGGCTGTAAACACTACGGCAAATATATAACAGCATTGATGCTGTCAAATAACCTGCACCACGGCAATAGCGGACCACGGCCCCAGTTGTAGCTGAAGATGTGGAGGTGCTGATTGGTGAAGTGACTACCAAGGTAAACCATGTCTTAGGGGCTATTGCAAACAATATAGCCAAGTGATGAAAGCTAGCTAGTTGAGATGATAAATTGCAGGTGAGTGACATATTCTAATACCAAAAATAACCTTCTCACAAGCACAAACTGTTTTATATCATTACTTACACGTACATTATACACACGCACTTACCATGAACACAACAAAAAACACACTATCCAACAAATGTGTTGCAAACTTTTAGTTTTCAACGACAAAGCAGACGAACGTGGATTCGTACGAAAAATCGGTTGAAAAAGACATGCATCAATCAGACTAAAATTCCAATGGAAAACTTAAACCACATAACGTAAGGTTTGTATTAGCAAGACACGAAAAAAATTCTTTAAAGGATAAAGCAGTCTACTTGCATGCTTTGTGATAACGCAAAACAATTGTAAAAGGATGGACGACGCGTATTATTGCTTTTCAAAAATTAGTTTTTAATTTTTGTCTTAAGGCGCTCCTATAGTAACACAAGCGCCACCCAGCAATTAATTCTTTTAATCCTAAATGATACGGAATTTTAAAAATCTAACAAGTACATATCTAGTAAATTACTTGTAGTATTTTTGTATTCATTTTCACTAATATTCGTTTGATAAAATAAGAGAAAAACAGGATAACCGATTTTTCTCTTTAAATATGGCACTTGTAAATTACTTGTAATAAACAAAAAATACTTTAGGTAATTTAGTAGGTTTGTACTTGTTAGATTTTTAAAATTCGATACCATTTATGATTTAAGGAATTAAATTGCTGGGTGGCGCTAGTGTTACTATAAGAGTGCCTTAAAGCATTAAGCATTTATTATGTACTAAAAGCGTGCTTTTTCGTTTATTGCAAAAAGTAGACTTCTGTATCCTTAAAAAATTTTAACGGCCGCCTTTAGTCTTGATAAATAAATAGTTTACCCTGGCAGTGGATCCTCGCAATTAGCCAATGGCTCCGGCAGCATATTAAGTCTGTCTCCAATCTCAGCAGCTTTGTTGGTGTCGGCCAACAGCCACGTCGCAGCCACGCCGACGATGTTAGCCCACCATTCCATTACGGGATCCCAGCAACCTGAAACCAATTCGAATGGAGATCTAAAGATAACAAGATAACATTAACTTTTTGATTAAAACGATTAGGTAGTATTAAAGGTACATATTATAATTGAAGAGGAATAGATGTCTCATCCAGAGGTATGCGCTTTGGCCAACGCTCTGGCAAACTAAGTTTTAAGATGGCGATGGCAGAAGAAGGAACTAGACTAATTAGAATGTTTTTTTTAAAAAGCATAGTACGCATCACTGCCGAATAACTGCCTTTACCTTATAGGCCTTTACGGATTTTGGGGCATAGAACACACGTCAATTGAGTTTGAATTTGTGGCTCCCAATAGAAACTCAAACGTAATTGTAAGGCATTTTTTTCATTTTCACCCTCACTCCCTTATTTGTCTATGATCTTTATTGCCTAGAGAAAACATAAGGCAGTGGGTCGTCTGATTCTAGTTATAGTATCTTCTTCGTAGTTTGTGGTACGCATATATTTGGAAGATAAAAATGTTATTCAGATTTAACGCAATAATCGAAAATGCTTTTTAGTTGTTATAGGTACTGAATATCTATTAAATATAGCACGTAGCGCCATTTCTGTATAGTAAAACTCCAGTTTGTATGAAAATTCGTGGACACGTCAAAATTGATACCACTATGGTATTTTTTTTTTTTTTAACTATGGTATTATTAAAATATGTTACAACGGGATACTCACGTAAATATCCAGCCACTAAAGCATGCCTCGATCCACGTTCGGCCAGGAAGAAGAGTTCCGGATGAGGTCGACACATATCGGTTAGTAGCTGACTATTTATGTGAGTGACTTAGTTTCATATGTAAAACATTTATAAGTACATTATATTTATTTAGATAGCTTAAATAATGATCCTTTAGGCGTCAATATATTATGTAAATATTAAAACTACAAACAAACTTGTGTGACGTATACATTACAAGCCAAAAACGGTTGGTTCCTGTTTAAAATGTTCGAAAAGCTCTTTTGCCGTGTTGAATTAAAGATGATGTGTATATATAATGATTTACCAGTGTGGTGCGGCGCGTCAGTAGAAACGTCGTCGGTGATCAGCTTGACGAGGTCCAGGACATCGCGAGTGTTGCTGCGTTCGTCTGCACACAGCAGCATCTGCAGACTCTTCTGCAGGAGTTCCAGGTGGTATGCCTAAGGATGTAAACGATCACCGTGTCATTAAATATAAGCAGAGAGAGCTCTTTTATGCTGGCTTGAAAGAAAAGAAAAATCATATAATATACCAGCTGCTTTTCTTTGCGCAGACCGTAAAAGCCAGTCAAGGGATTGGGCGAAAATCTTAAGAATCTCAGCAATAGGCGATGCGGCTAGCAACCTATCACTATTTTGACTCCGCTTTCCACCTTTACGCCCACTAACACGCTAAATGTTGCCTTTGGGTCTTATGACCTTGGGCTCTGTACTCAGCATGGGATAGAGACTAACGTCTCTATACCACATATACACTATATTAGTATAATATTGTCTCTCTCATACATATTATAACTAATCCATCCAAGCACACATTATCCTTTATCACGTCCCCCTAGTCCAACAAACTCCTACTCTTTCCTTCGCTTAAAAAACGGTTTTAATTGCTGCTTCCAATTCTGCGTCAGAACTGAGTCAAACCAAACAAATGGCGTTCATCAACCCATCTGCCAAGTATGGAAAGTTTGGCAAAACCCCCTCATGATGATCCCTGGGGGAGACCCATGTCCAGCAGTGGACTTCTTGCGGCTGGGATGATGACGTGATAATTTTCAAGAATAAATACATAAAAAAATATGTTTGGCTTGGCGGGAATCTTAGCAGACTACACGGTGTTTATTTTAGATTATTATGCAAATTGATTCTAGTGGACTGTATAATGTGAAATTTTTGTAATTCAGTGCTATTAATGCCCATGTTTATGAACAATCGCGAAATAATTGAAATAGACTGTCATGGTACGGCTGTAGTGAGATTTACTTAGTTGGCTGGTGTTTGACCGCCTTGCTGCGTCGTCTAGGTATGTTGAAACTAGTGAATTCGCAAAGAACTACTGTTCTAAAAATAAAGAGCATAATTCTGTGCAAAGATTTTTTGCATAGAAAGAGACGGAAATCCTGAGTTTTCCGTCTCTTTCTATGCAAAAAATCTTGATATAAAATACCCGCTCGCACATATAACAAACACGTACCTATATCAATAGTCTTTATACAATTGCATATGTGCGAGCGGGACACCAAACAGTAGTATTTTCGCCTCTTTTTATGACAATAGTTACTGGTACTCAGTCCTTTTACCAATATACAATGAGTCCAGACAACTGAGTCCGAGTCTTAGTGGCGACTCAGCCCGTCAATATGAATAACTTTTCCTATGGGATCAAAGCTGGTAACTTGTCATTTTTTTGACTTTCGCGAACGTATTGCCCGGGCGGCTGAACACTTCTGTATGAAAATGTTTCATTTTTAGTTCCCAGCATTGATCCCATAGGAAAGTTGTTCATATGAATGGGATGAGTCACCCCTTTAAGGCTCCGATACAGTTGTCGGGACAGTTGTATAGGGTCCTAGGGCTTACCCTCATGGCGTAGGCCAGCGGGTCGATGGGGTCGGGCAGGCGGCAGAAGAGCGCGGCGGCGGGCGGCGCGCGCTCGTAGCCCCAGCGGCGCGCGCGCACGAACGCCGACCCGCGCGCGCCGCACGCCCAGCGCAGGCGCACCGGCGGCTGCTGCCACGACTCCGTGCACGTCACGCGGCAACGACGGAGGTAGTATCTAAAAATACGGTAGAGGACTGATGTTTAATGTTACTAATATCTATCTCATTATCATCAGGTCTTTTTTAGTCTCTACTGCAGGAGCATGACCCTCTCTGTACAGCGCAGCGCAGGCGCACCGGCGGCTACTGCCTCGACTCCGTGCGCGTCACTCGGCAACGACGGAGGTAGTATCTACAGTACGATAGGACAATTATGTTATGATTCAAATTTATGTATGAATTTTTGCTTAAAAGGAGGCTCAAACAATCAATATTAAATCTAATTAACTAGTTTTCCTAACAAAACCATTTTTTTAATGTTACTATATATTTATTGACGAAGAATGTTGCGAATAGATTCATGTTTTTTGACGAAGCATGATGTAAATATATTTCTGTGACTTAACGAAGCTTGCTATGAATATTTACGTGCATTTAAAATAGTAAATATAATAACTTTATGGTTTGCAATAAAATATCTAGCTATCTAAAAATACTGTTAAGATGGCTATCAGAGCTGGATAGACCTATTTCAGTAAAAGATGTTTCTTACTGTGTTTTATAGGTTCTGCCCGCTCCGGCGACAACACGCGACGGCGATTGTATTTATTTGTACTTTTATACAAATATGTAAGATAGGAAGAAGTACAGAATCAAAGTGGCGGAAAAGGAGATCAGCTACCAGTAAAACTGACTCAAAACTATACTTACCCACAAAGCCAATTTCCAATCTTCGGAATATAATCTTTAAACACCAGCGCAGCTGTAACATAAGTGTCTGCGAGTAGATGCCTGTTCCCAGCTACTTCAGCTAAGTTGACAGATTGCAACGCGAGCAAGATGCGTTCGCTCCGCCCTCTATCGGTAGACAGGATCGACAGTTGTGCCAGACGATGCGACACTGCCGCTACTTCCGCTGCCCAGTGTTGCGTTGCTCGTCTTGCAGGGCTGAAATTACGAATTTGTTACACATTCTCATAATATTAAAACATGATTCCAAAAATACTTCAGGTTGTTTACTTAGGCTTATGTGATTTACATTCTTGAATTTCTCTCTATTTGTAAAGTATTAGGAATAAAATGATTGGCGTCGCTACTGTGCCTACTGTGCCCCCTTAAAAAAAGTAACAGCTGCAGAAAGTTTTCCAATTCCCTTATTTCTTACTAGCAATTTTCCGCGACTACGTCCGCGTCCATTGTAGCCTTTACTACTTGCAGATAAATTACCTTTCAATTGGTGAAAGAACTTTGAAAATCAGTCCAGTACTTTTGGAGCCAGTTCAATGCAAAAAATCGAATCATCCCTCTTAATAATATTTGTTTTGTAACATAATAACAAAACTTTGGAATTTAAAGCCTTTTTAAAATAAATAGGTAATCTGTTTATAGCAGAGAGTGGAAGCAATGCCATCAAAAAAGAATTTTAAGCTTTCTCAGAAGGGACCTCGTACCTGTCACTCCACAAATCGCCGGATCGTCGTGCCAGAAAGCCGCCAAAGGGTAACCTCTGAAGTATCTGTCGAAGCACTGCAGCTATCAAAGCGGAGTACTTGGCATGACCTTGGCTTCCCGCCTGCACGCTCTTACCGCACACTGCTAAGGCTCTGTGTAGCTCCAACTGGGCATTTGTTATGTCGTCCTGAAATAAACAATAGATTGGACCAAATGAACTTTGATATACTCATGATATTGGTATGCCATCTGATAGTCGTTAAAGGAACCGCGTCAGAGGCCGAGAGGCGGTTCCGAAGAACTCTGACACCAGGGTGTGCATGGTCGACTGACCGTGTCACCTCCACAAAATGATGATGATTGGTGTAAAACATACAAATTGTATGAAATATAGCTGCAAATGTAAAATTCTATTTTTGATCATTTCCAATGTATTAAAAAATGTTTATGAGAATAATCTTTATACAATATCACGCAATTAAAATATTTTATTACCTTTTTCAGGAAGTTTTCAGCTTGCCGTTTGTGTTTGTAAAATATTCCAGCCTCTTTGGATTGCGATTTGGGCACTGAGTCTCCATAAACCAACATCTTCACTAGACATCCTCCAAGGATAATGAAGTTCACCAGGTATATGAAGAATGTGTTGAACAGCCAAGTCGCCCAAGAACCAGTACTATAGCCTAAATGAATAGAAATATAAAATCAGCATGTAGACAAAGCATCTATTTACACATATATTATCCATACTAATATTTAATTTAATTTTTTAATTTTTTTAATATATATATAATATTATAAATGCGAAAGTAACTCTGTCTGTCTGTCTGTCTCGCTTTCACGCTAAAACGGCTGAACCGATTAAAACGAAATTTGGCACACAGATAGGCTATAGCCCGAGAAAGGACATAGGCTACTTTTGATGTCGATAACGTAGGTTAAACAACTCTAAACATGGTTCTAATTAGGATGGGTGGCCAAAACTAAAACGGCTGAACAGATTAAAACGAAATTTGGCACACAGAGAGGCTATAGCCTAAGAAAGGACGTGGGCTACTTTTAATTACGATAACGCAGGTTAAGCAACTCTAACCATGGTTCTAATTAGGTGGGTGGCCAAACCTAAAACTGAACAGATTAAAACGAAATTTGTCACACAGAGAGGCTATAGCCTAAGAAAGGACGTGGGCTACTTTTAATTACGATAACGCAGGTTAAGCAACTATAACCATGGTTCTAATTAGGATGGGTGGCCAAAACTAAAACGGCTGAACAGATTAAAACGAAATTTGGCACACAGAGAGGCTATAGCCTAAGAAAGGACGTGGGCTACTTTTAATTACGATAACGCAGGTTAAGCAACTCTAACCATGGTTCTAATTAGGATGGGTGGCCAAAACTAAAACGGCTGAACAGATTAAAACGAAATTTGGCACACAGAGAGGCTATAGCCTAAGAAAGGACGTGGGCTACTTTTAATTACGATAACGCAGGTTAAGCAACTCTAACCATGGTTCTAATTAGGTGGGTGGCCAAAACTTAAACGGCTGAACAGATTAAATTTGACACACAGAGAGGCTATAGCCTGAGAAAGGACATAGGCTACTTTTGATTTCAATAGCGCAGGAGAGCGGCCGCATATTATCAGAAATTTCTGTTCGAAAAATTCTGACGCTCGCCGGAAGGCACTCCGTGCATACATTTTGTACTAGCTCCCGCACACTGTTAGAAAAATTCTAACGGGTCGTCCGTTTCTGATGCCCGCCGGATGGCACCTCAGACGGACGTCGGAATTTTTTCTGATAGAAATTGCGGAAGGCATATTTTCCATACATTTTGTACTAGGCCCCCCCGCACACTATCAGAAAATTCAGAAATTCGCGTCAGTTTACCGTCCGTCGCCGTACGCTGCACACGTGTTTGTTGTATTTTAGGAACTACGTTCTTGACGAAAATGAGTTAAATCAAGATTTAATTGCCGATGTGGAAAAATATCTATGTTTGTGGAACGCGATGTTGAAAATGACCAGAATAAAATACACAGAGACTTAGGTAGGAAGCGAATATGCCAAATATTAATTGAGAATTGAAATCCATATTTCAATATCAAGGTTTTTAGGGTTCCATGTCCAAAGCGTAAAAACGGGATCCTATTTACGAGATTTCAATGTCCGTGTGTCACCATCATACATAAACCGTTGTTTGTTTGGTTATTCGTATGTGTAAGTGGCCAACACTGGTGTCAGATATTTCAAGCTGCCTTAAGGCATCTGACATAGCTAAACGACTGACATCAATGATGACATCCGCTACCAACGGCTTAACGTGCCTTCCGAAGCACGGAGGACCTCGACATATTTTTTATGCCACTTGCGGTCACCCATCCAAGTAGGGACTGCACCAGGGGTTGCTTAACATACGTAAGCGCTCATAGAGCTCACACCCACTGGACCATCGGGCTCCTCAAATACCTCTCCTCATAAACCGTGATTACTATACAGTTAAAATTTTCATAGATGGTGAACTTATTTGCTTTTGCCGTAAGCACTAGAATCAGAATAAAATCCTAATCCTAACTAATATTATACGAGTAAATGCGAAAGTGAGTTTGTTTGTTTGTTTCTTTGTTACGCTTTCACGCCCTATCTACTTAACCGATCATCATGAAATTTTGCATACACATAGGTTAGAGTACTGAGAAGGACATAGGCTATAATTCACGCGGGCGAAGCCGCGGGTAACAGCTAGTATGTTATAAACATATAATATACATTTATAACATTGACGAGCTTCGTGGCGCAGCGGTCAACACGCCGCGCGGCCTGTGATACGGATGGTCCTGGGTTCGATCTCTGGTCAGGTCAAGATGAAAAATGATTTTTTCAGATTGACCTGGGTCTTAGATGTTTATCTATATATATATTTGTTATAAAATATAGTATCGTTGAGTTAGTATCCCATAATGCAAGTCTTATTTAAGAACTTATTTTGGGGCTAGCTCAATCTGTGTGATTTCTCTGTATATATTTATTTATATTTATCCATGATTCATGGTGTGGTATGACTATATACTTATACCATTAGAGTAGGTATATTATAGATCAAGATGAGACTTGACATTTATAGATATAACAAGTAATGCACATTAACCACCCTTCCATGCTTGTCTGGTAGAAAAGATAAAACAAAATGTACCAGCTGCTTCTCATTCCCACGCAGACCAAGTCAATCGAGGGAATGGGGGCGACGAATCATGTCAATAGGCGATGCGGCTAGCAACCCATCACTATTTTGGTTCCGTTCTCCACATATGAGCCCACCAACATGCTAAAGATGGCCTTTAGTTTTCGTAGACTGGGCTCTGTCTACCCCGCAAGGGAAAAGGACGTGATAGTATGTATGTACGGGTATGTATGTATGCATACTAGCAGCCTTACAGAGGCGACTATGCTGCCCACTGAAATTGTCAATTTTTTTTACCATATCTAAAGATAATAGATTATTTCAATGTGATGTAATTACCACTGTCGTTTTCTGATAAAATTCGCCTATGGTCAACTCGTGCTGAAAAGTCATTTGTGCTGGATTCCGACATGAAGCTGCCAAAGAAGGCACTGAATGGATTGAAGGCTATGAGGCCAACCATAAAGGCACACAGCGCCAAGCGCGAGTGATCTCCCATCCCCATAACAATTTTTGAATACTTTTCTTCTACCTAAAAATAAAATAAAAAAGTTAGTTACTTGCAAACAAAACCATTGTGCATAGCCTGGGTAAATTATTTTGATTATCATAATTATTTATTATTCTATTTTATGGAAATGTTAATACAGTACTTTTCTTATGGGCTGTCAGGCAAGGAATTAATACCATAACAGTATTAAATCCTTGCAAACTATTCACTCACAAGTCTAAGTTTATATTTATTCCTTGCATAGGTTTCTGAATATAATAAAGTCTTTGCTTCTTTGCTTTTTTTGCATAGTGCTAAAAATTATAGACTTAAGTATGTAAGGTGGCTTAGCTATATAATTGTTTTTATCACTGAGTTCGAGGGATTTCGTATATCTGTTCTATGAAGACCTTTATTTGTGTTATGTTTAGCCAGAATGTATTATCATTTCTTGACCTGATTAAAGTCAAACCCTTATTAGACACATTGAGTGATGTTTAGTAGGATAAACTTGCAGATTTGCATCACGCATCACACTAGTGTTGTTTTCAGTTCTGTTGGCAGTCCCTAGAACTGCTTGAATGTTTGACATTGTGTTTTAAAGAGGACTTATAACCCAGCAGTAGGACTTACATATGTAGTTGATAATGATTGATTGATGAATAAGTAATCACGTTTACATCACCTTGAATTCAGGAGAAGATGGAGGATCACTATCCATACCATGTGGTGAAGGGTATGGTGAAGAGATGTCACTGTGTGGTGGAGTGTAGGCTCCATCTAATATTGGTTCTTTCACTCCCGACTTCTGGCATGCCAGTTTAAGAGCCATGTTTTCCTGTTTTAACCTAGTATTCTGGTTCTGAAGATACTTGATGTAGTCAATTGTCTTTCGCAAAATTGCTGACTTGTTCAGCTGAAACATGAAATATTTAGATTTATGAATACTTCCCTTGTCATCACCAAAAAGATCCAGAGTATTAGTGTTTAAAGTTATTTTATACCATGAAGTATTATTTATATATATAAATATTAACAATGTTTAAGGCACTGTGATATCACAAACTAGCGCCACATAGCAATTAATTGTTTTCATCCTACATCATATCAAATTTAAAAAATGTAATAGCTGAATGCCCTAGTAAATTTCTTGTAGTATGTTTGGTACAAGTTTTCACTATTTTTAATTTGATTAAATAAGAGAACTACTATGGTGGTACTAAGTAATTCTCTTAAACTTAAACTATAATATCTGTGAAAAGTAATATCAATAATACTACAAGTAATTTACTAGGCCATTCAGCTATTAGATTTTTTAAATTTGATATGGTTTAGGGCTAAAAGAATTAAATGCTGGGTTGCGTTAGTTTCTGATACCACAGCGCCTTAAGATCTGAAGGACAACTTGGTAATTTTTAACACAAAATTTTACCTTAGCATCTTCACCAACAAGCATATTCTTAAGTTCCACAATTCTGTCATTGATACTGGTACGATATCTTCTTTCGATTGCATTGTGAGCACTTCTCTTTACTTCTTTAACCTTTGGGGGACCGATGTTGGGTGCCTGACTCAGCGCTATTTTATCACCTTCAAGCACAACTGGTATACCAGTAGCCAATAATGCAGGTCCATGGTTACTGGTGAAGAATGTGTGTATTGGTCTGGTTTCTGATTTTGCATTTGATATTATGTTTTGTGTTGTACCTAAAATGTTTCAGTTCATTAAAAATCATATTCAAATTAAGAAAGAACAATGTCTGACTAGAAAAATTTTATGTACATACCCTGAACTGGAGCACTGGTGTACATCAATGTTTGAGTCTCAGGATTTATAATATTTGATTGCAATATTACTGGAGAAAAGCTAGCATCGCTTTTCAAAATCAAGGGTGTAACTCCCTTGGTATTGTTTTGAATCAGTAAAGGCTGGGTTGGTTGTTGAGCTTTGTTTGTCTGCTTAACTTGTTGAACTCCATCCAATTGGACAAGGGAACCTCTACCATCAGGGAGTTGGTGAATGCTTCCCGGAGCTAAATTTACATAAACAGGGCTCTGTACAACTTGTTGGACGATCATAGGGGTCTGCGTAGGCAGTCTCCTCTGTCCATGTTTATTTATTTCTGGCGACGGAGTGTTTTCACTTTTAGGGCGCAAAGTGTACCCCTCCTCCCGGGCGTACACTCCTTGAACCGGGCTTGATTTCGCACTAGGTGTGCTTTGTGGTGATTTCTTTACAGTATGCGTGAACTGAGAAAATAGGGGGTTTCCTGTATTGCTAGAATATGGAGACGATTGAGACTGTGATGGACTTTCTGACTTTATGGAAGTGTCTACGCTCAGTAAACCGGAATCATTTTCAACTACAGACAACTCTTCTTCGAGTTTTCTCATAAAATCTCCATCACAATTATTGAGGAAGTCTGTAAAGCAAAATAAGCGTGTGAGTAGTATTGAAATGATGAAATAATTGCGCATTGACGAAAAGTTTCTGACCTTCAATTTCAGCAATATCTCGAATGTTAAATCCATCGGAATTGGAAAATAATTCGTCTTGCTCCATAATTATAGCTGTTCATTTAAATTATTAACAAATAGGAAAAGAGAGAAACCACAAAATATTCGACTTGTTTACGTTTTTTGGCAGTTCAGTAACTTTTTGGTAACTTTGACATCTGCTGATCTAATCCACCAATCAAATGGTCAGAAAATTGTGGTGCGATATTACGTCATCTGAGGATGCGTTCACTGTAACGTAAAATAAATTTGCCGCAATCCGATATCCGTATTTTTTACAACATAAATAGATATAAATCCTACTTTACTGTAGTCGACTGTCAACTATAGTGCATGTGATACCAATCAACACCTAGGCTAGTCCGGGCCTAGGAGTTGGTCATTATTCCGGGTCATGACTTGCTGACTGACTACACGGTATCCAACTCAGAACGTCAACATGGTTGCCAGTCCGCAAATGCCTTTCCTTATTTTGAGGAAAAATAATTTTTGGTGATATTTTACTCCTGGTATAGGACCACTCCAAAACCTTTCCGTGGATATTGTTTAAGGTGACTTGGACTTAACATAGTATGTAATATTTGTTTGTATGCTAAACAAAGCTTATAAACTTCAAAAACCCGCCTCTTCTACCCACCAGCGTGGAGAGATTACGCCAAATTCTTTGACTGCTCTGGCTCTGGTAGTACAGAGAGGGTCATTAATGCATGCTCCTGTAGTGGAAATAAAAAAGGACCTGATGATGACGATGATTTTACCTAGCTTTACGGCTCTTTCACGAGTACGCGCGTCAGGGACACGCAAGTATTCTGAAATAATGTCATACAAATCTGAGAGGGTTTCACGAACAAAAGTCTCGTCTCAAAACGTGAGTGCAAACACAGCGCGGCAGCCTTAGAGTATCAATTACACGAACTATAATTTTCTAACACAAACTAATAATATTTTTATAACTTTGTGTTAGAAAATATTTTTTTTTGTACTATGTATTTAATTTCTTATCGACAAAAATTTTTTTTTCTTAATTTGAATCTTTGAGTATGAATTTTCTAAATGTGATTAAAACAATCTTGCAGTGCACCCATTTATAATATGTAGGTTTGTTAAAAAGAAATATGGTAAATTTTGACGATATTTATACTAATTAATACCTTACTAGACAGAAACCGGGGAAAATATCTACTAGTAAGTAGTAGTAGAGTAGGACTGACCTATATACATAAAAGAGAAACCCTATCATCTTTCCCGTTTACGTGTAGAGCTCTGTCCTACTTGGACGGCAGCACCAAACCCTAGGAAACCAAGGCATTAGCAAACGACCGGTTTTTCATACAAAACTCGTTGAAAAACGTTCAGAAATAGTGTCCCTGGCCGGTAACACATAGAAACAATGTAATACGAATACCGCAAACTTGTAACGAAGCATACGTTATCGAGATGGAATGGATCAAAGATTATGGATGTAATAGGAGACACCCGGAAAAATATCCGGAGACTCGGAAAGAGCAATTTAAAACGGATAAGAAATAGATAAAGAAAAATTTAGAACGGATATCCGGAATTTCCAAATAGTAGTAGTTGACTTCTTGGAAATTCCGGATATCCGTTCAAAATTTTTCTTTCAAATAATTTACTAGTAATGTGCATGTTAGTTTTATAAATTCGGTATAATTAAGGATTTAAAGAATTAAAATTGCTGAGTGGCCCTAGTGTTATATAAGAGCGCCTCAATCTAAGAAATTTCTAAGTTAATGAAGTTAAAAAATAACTGAATTAAGATTCGAATCGAATCAAAAGAAAGGTATTTTTTCGTTTGGAAGATATTAAACCTCGTCTTTTCCAAACGGCTAACTACAGAAAACAAACATATAACTAAGTTATGCGCAAAACTAACAAATAACCCTTCTTGGAACTTTAAGCCGCATAAAAATAACATGTATTATGCCATGTATTGCCGAAGGTATGAAACTTAATGCACTTACATTAAACTAGATGGCGCTAGGCGCGCGCCGAAACCGCGGGAAGAATAAATTTATACTAGATCCTTTGATAATTTATACTACATCCTTAGACAAGATCTTATGTCACTCACTGGTACTTTTTCTCTGCCTTTAGCAGCTTGGATTTCCGATATCTTTTTATGAATTAACTATGATTGCCGACGATTCTGTCTCCATGCACCCTTTGGCCGACTGGCACTTAAGTACCTAACTTAGTACTTATAAGCAAAGGCAAAGAAGTATTAATAACGTAATAACCTGCCAATCTCATAGAAAAATATAGGATCTCATTAAGACCTGCTGCAAGCACGTTATGTACCTACAAGCAAGGCGGCATATTTAGGGGGGCGGCGCTGATAAGTTTTCCGCTCGTCACTTGATGGCGTTAGTCCTCGTAAGCCAAAACCCTAAAGTAGCTATATTAGGTATGGTTAAATTTATAAATATTATGCAAAAACTATTGTATGAAAATATCTTCTATGTAGTTATATTTCGTGAATAGCACTCTTATTTTCTCTTAATATTCTGTATATATACAGAATTGTAACGCATGTGGCGCCATCTATATCAGCAAAAGTCGTATCAATTTGAGATTGGAATCTCAAATTCTGTAAAAGAAAAACGTTTTTCATTCTACCCCGGCTTAGAAGAGAATCAATCCTACTTTATTCGTGCTTTCTTATCTAATCTGATTCCTATAGGCTTCTGATTTTTTAAATACTTACTTAGATACTTACTCACTTACTACTACGTTTTTATTACGAAAAAATAAACTGGTCAGGACAATAGTAAACAGTAAGTTCGTGATTTTAAGACATCTTTTTAGGTATAAGTAATGTTTATGAAACATACTAATAGTAGAGTTAAGTAAATGATAATACTGAAGTAGATATTAAACGTTTAATTTATATTTATAACATTATATTATCTGTAAATATAGAGTTCTTATAATATATAGGTACGAGATAAACATACTCGATCTAATATAACTTAGACGTGTGGATACATTAGCCAACTACATAAAGTACAATACGACAATTTGCATTCACAACTGTAGATGAATGCACGTGCATAACATCATACTTAATAATATATCTATAGGCACAAAAGTGGATAATATATAATTACATAACATCTGATTAACAAAACTGTGAGGTTCGAGGACAACTGCATGGCAGGCACTACGATGAATGTTTATCATATCAAAGAAATACTTAATCCATATAAAAATACGCCTAGCCATAAACACATTGCGTGCATCTACTGGAATGTCCTAAAATTACGTCTTGATTAAAACAAACAAAGGCACAACACAGTGAGACCTCAGTGTAGCTTCTACACACTCATATCATCCGTGATTCAACTTAATTAATTTTACATTTGCATACCTACTAAATAAGATATTGTATCTATGGCATTTTCCAACTAGACTACAGTAACAAATCAGTCTTCCAAGCATTAAAAATAATAAGTGGTATGATTAACTAAACAGTTTTACAAAAATAACGTTTATTTAGAAGTTAACGAAGGTAGACACCAATGCTATAGGACAACAGCAAGTAACATATGGTGATTAGTATTGCAGATGCAGTGATTTTTAGACTGCCCTCTACCACGAAGACTCTGTGCTACTTTGCATCTTACTATGTATTAGGTACTTGATTATACTACACAATACATAATATAAAAAATTACAACAAGAAAATAATATTATGATGTCCCTTATTAGAAAGATATGTAAGAACATTACACTCGTACTAATAAACTAACTTATCTTTAAATTTTATGTTTATTGATTTAGTTACGTATAACAGCGAATCGCGACGAATTATTTCCTGCTATTAAAATATACTTACAAAAAGACATTGAGCATTTACTAAGTGTTACCATTGAACTCTCCTTAATCTAACAAGAACGACCGTGCTTGTGCAAAATAAGTTATGTAGGTTATGCCGTAGTGAGCACTACTAAGTTTAAATGTAACAATAAACATAGTTAATTATTATGGCAATCTTTAAAATAACCCGTAACATTCGAACACAATGTAACATTATTTAATTCATATATAAGTAAGTCGCTATTCGCAGTGACATGAGCGTCGCGCATCGCACAGTCCTATTTGGTCAGCCATCGGGCCGCCAGCCTAATGCTGTCCAAGTGTATGGCGTGGTGCGACGCGGAGGACTAGAGATGAGCTGTTGCGAGCGTGAGGTAGTAGCGGCGTTTCAGTCTATAAACATCACAGTCGCGGACAACAAATTGCACAATAACTCGTCTAGGCGGACCCGAACGAGGAGCGGCGGCGTGGCCGGCGCTGCCTTTCTGCCTCTCGGTCCTATACAGTTACCGCTCCAACACATAACATCTAATTAAAGCTAACCTATTTCGCTATTCCATTAACAGACACGTAAATGTTATAATATAAAACAAAAAAAAAGAAGAAAGAAAACAAAAAATCACAAAGGGCAACAACTACCTTCCAACGGAAATTTGATTTCGTTTTTAGGTCTTTGATGCAAGAAAATAAATAGAGAAAGAGGTAGAAATAAGAGTGGCCGCGGGGCCCATTGCAATCGCCCGGCCGAAACGCCAGGTCAGCGTGGCGTGCGCGCGCGGCGCGTCCTACCGGTACCCTAATAAGACTTACTCTAACTTTGTACGCCTAAGTCAGTCTTTTTGAATGTTCTTTTTCAATGACATACAGTCGCTCAATCTCTTTCAACCTTACAATCTAACGCAAAGTTCCGTGGTGGCACAATCACTCCTGACGGGGGCTCTACATCACGACGACGGGAAACTGATAGGTCTTCAACGTGATCATCGTCTGGCGGTGGCGTCCGCGGTGACTCTGGTGCTGACCGGGGTGGAGATCTGGGAGTAAGAGCTGCATGTGCGGCTGCTGCTAAGGCCATGGCATGCAGCGCTTCCCGACCTCCGTCTCTGGTTGCTCCTTCTAACGCTTGTTGTAAAAACGATGGATCGATGAGAGGTGTGGCTGGGGATCCATCTTCACCTCCTGTCCCACTTAGACCGTATGGGAAAGCGGCTCCATTAGGTTCTCTTTTCACGCCTCGACTCATTGGTCGACTGGTTGTAATACCAAGTTTCTTTACTTTATCATATAATGTACGTGAAGGAACGCCATATTTTCGTGAGGCTTGAAGTGCACTCATTCCATTTCTCACACATTCAATCGCTGACATGATATCAGACCTAGTATATTGCTTGTATCGCTTCCATTCTGGTTTTTGTTGCGGTGGTACATAAGGTGCCAGTCCAGTTCGAACGTCTTGTTGGAAATTAGTGGGAGGTGAAGAGGGGTGGAAACTACGATTATTTTCATCCTCAAAAGAGCGCTCAGTGTACGGGGAATGGGCGTCTTCGGATCGATCTGATCTATTGTAGTGAGGAGATGAAGCTCGTGATGAAAGCCTACGGGGGCGATAGTCGAATGGACGCTGTGGGCTCGGTGCTCTTTCCGATTCGTGAGCAGAACCATTAGAATGCAAACGAGGTGGCACTTGCTGGTTGACTGGGTGACAAACTAGAGACATGGGTTGCGAGGAATCTATTGATGTGTTTTGAGCTAATACATTTCTTAGAATGGGTGTGTCTCTTGTGGCGAGCATACTGGAAAGTTTCTTTCGTTTTAAGGGATTCATGTCGACCGACTCATAAGCGGCCGAAAGGACCGGCGTCGCGGGTGGAGGAGGCCAACGAGACGGCGGTGCCGGGGCGGGCGGCGATATGCTAGAGGGCGCTGCAGGAACCACGCGCGGTGGCGACGAAGCCAAATTGCGCTCGTTGGAGCCAGGCCGCCTACGCAGCTCCGTCATGTCAAACAACCCCTTCACTTCGAGTTGCTCGGCCACCTTCATGATGCGTGGGATTTGAGCTTGCGTTACGTTCACCTCTCCCGTATACATGTACTCCAGGAGAGCGCGCATTTCAAAATCTTTTACTCCAGGGAAAAGTATACTGCAATGGTCCATGGGCACATCGGCCAAGATCGATTGGAAATATGGAGAGTTGGCAGCCAGCACCACGCGGTGCGCCTTGAAGGTGACTTGGTCATCAACGACCAGGGTGCAGTCCACGTAGGTCTCGACTTTGATCAATGCCTCTAGAATTTCCACCAAGTTAGTTTTGTGGTGGTTCCATTTCAGGCAAAACGTTTGTTGGCCTTCGCTGCTGCCCATTTTTTTGAGTTGTGCTTCTGTGAACAAAAATAAAGAAAATAATAGATTAAAGAAAGAAAACGCCTATGCAATGTGCTTCTATAATTATAGAGTTTACCTAGGTGTACATTTTATGAATTAGCAATTCTCTCTGTATCAACACCGTATAATCAATACACATTTAAGTAATTAAAAATGCAACGTAGATCCACATATAGGAGTAGAATACTGATTTATTAACTAATTCATCTATTATTTCGTAAATACTCGCATCTATTAGGAAATTATTTAATAAAATTTATTACGTATGTATCCGGAAAAAATTCAAACTTAATGTTTTAAATCTTAATTTAGTAAGATTCTTATGTTGTGAGTCCAGTAGAAAAAAAATTCTCAGTAAATTGTTGTAAAAATTGATTATGTTAATCACATTCACATTGATACTAACTCTATATGTTTACTAAAGAGTATCTATATATCTAATTAGAAAAATAAAAATAAATTGAGTTTACTGATATATAAAAACTCCAAAATCTCCAGTCACAACACAGATAACAAAGTAAACAACACTTAACACACAGTACGTACCCGGCAGAATATCAAAACACGTAGACGCGGGATACATCATCTCGGCGTACTTCAGATTCCTCGTACAAACTGATAATGAATCCGCACTGTGCAACTCGCGGAGCGGAGAGCGCAGCACAGCGCGCCAAGACCGACTGTGGACGCACAGACGTCGCCTCGCGACTACGCTGCATGCACCGCCCTTCCCCATTTACATATTACGCTCGAAGCCCTTCCTCACTGCTAAATTGACTTTTTACCTTTTATTCGGCAGGTAAATCGAACTTAGGGGACCGATGAAAGCGAACACGCCGTTGTCCCTTCTGTCCTGTTGCCCGTGACTTCCAAACGCAAAACTTGCATATGTAGCCCTTATTTACCACATGTCAAAGTTTAAATTCACATATCTGCTCAAACTAAAACAAATTCGACTGCTACAGATACAAACCATGTTGCGCCTTAAAACTTTGTCGGTGTCTACGACGCCTACGAAACTCGTAGCACGTCTACGACTCCTAAAATATTGTTATTAATTTTTTGTGAAACTCACCCTTGGAAGTGGATCCGAAATTTAGACGTCAGAAACGTTGATGCAAAGAAATGTCCTTGAAACTCATCAGAAATATTAGCACTAGCACTAAGTAAAAGTTCGTAGCACGTCGGGGGTTGATTCGCGCGATCGGGCTACAATTTGCCCTACGTGGGGGCGGCGTGCTCTTGCGAGCGTCTGGCGATGACTGTCGGGTTGTTGCAGGCGCGCGACCGCGGAGTCCGCCACCGCACGCCCCGCACCTCCTGCGTGCGCTTTTTACGCACGCAGCGTGCCGGAGTGCAGTGCAATTGCTTGCGGGCGAGAGGGCGCGGGACGCAGCGCGCCGACGAATTGCAGCGCTGAGGAGGGCGGCCCTCTATGTGTGCGTGAGTGCGTATGCGCATCATATGTTAGAACCTGCATATGTATGTATGCCGCGAACGCGCGGCTGCATCGCACCGAGACGATAGAATAAAGCCGATTTCGGCTTATAAAAAATGTTGCCTCGCCTCGCACTCCTCGGCCCTTTGTATGCTAACGCTGAACTTCGCGTCGTGCCATCGAAATCAACAATTCTCTTGGTTAGCCTGTTAATTATCATAAAAATCGAATTAATATGCCTCGTTGCATTTACATTAGATAAATATACGTCGAAATGAATAAAGTTTCGTGCAACTTAATATATAAGTATGATTAGATTAAGTTAATCAAACTCTTTCAAAAGTTTTGTAGTTGCTTGTATAGAGCACATTAGACCAATACATATGACTTAAAGATCTAGAGATTAGATTATTTAGAGCAAAACCGGTGTCTCTTTATAAAACTCTACAAAGATAGAGCCGTCACACAGCTTTATTTCAGACAATTTATTTCACAGATTTTAGTAATTTCTTGTGCCATTAGAGATTTAAACAGTAATAGTCGTCAAAAAGTAAAGTAAATAACAGCCTGATCAGATACCAGTACATATTATATTACCTATGTAGCTAACAAATACTCTGCAATTTGTAATTAAAAGTTATAGAGACAGTCAGACACTCCTCGAAATAGCTGGCGGTTTGCCTCCGCATGAATCGCCCTAAAAATTCCCAAAAGTGCGTGAACAACGCCGGCAAACGGGGTCATTGACACATCGGTGCGTAGGGAACGCCAAAATAGCGCGAAATGCACTCAAAAATAGATCAAGCTGTGTGCAATATTTTTTGTTAGGCGCGGTTTCCGTCAAAATGGGGAATATGTTTACGTTTGTAGCAAGGAGGGTAAATTAGAAACAGGCATCGTTAAATATTGGAAACACTTTAATCCCAAGTAGAGAAGACAAAGGTATTGATAGCATTCTATTCTAGTTCTAAAAACCTTAAATTATATAGTTAGACCCTAACACAAGTAAGTAACTAAGTACTATATTCAATTTGTATCTCTATTAAACTACACGCAAAACAGAAAATTTGTACCACATCAAATTAGGCCCAATTTTGAAACTGCTATGAGTATTTTTAAAAAACTTCCCAATATGTTAGATTTTTTGGTACAATAAATTCCCATTATTGAGCGTCAATCTTCATGATCTATCGAACACTTATTATACGGGACACGCGGATTGTCATCATCGATGGGAATTAAAGGGTAAACAGCATCAATCGAAGGGCTATTACTTAATGTGGCTCTGGATCTGCTAAACGTTTCACCGTTTGGGGAAAAGATTTAAGATATACCTACAAATAAGAAATTTGTTTTGTGAATATTGTATAAAATATAGGTAGAAGTAATCTGTGAGTAAACTAAGTAATAAATAAATAAATAAATAATAAATAAATAAATACGGACAAATCACACAGATTGAGCTAGCCCCAAAGTAAGTTCTTGTGTTATGGGATACTAACTCAACGATACTATATTTTATAACAAATACATATATAGATAAACATCCAAGACCCAGGTCAATCTGAAAAAGATCATTTTCCATCTTGACCTGACCGGGGATCGAACCCGGGACCATCCGTGTCGCAGGCAGGCGTGTTGACCGCTGCGCCACGGAGCTCGTCAAATATGAACCAGATATTGGCATAATAATTTTATCCAAATCCTTTTTTGTTACAATTGAATATTTGGGTGGCAAATATCTTAATCATCACGAAATCATTCAAATTCAAATCAACATTGTAAAATTACTTGATTGCTGTATCCTACTTTCTAGATACTAGGGAGTAAAGAAAACGTTAGAGTTCGATACATTTTCGTACTATTGTGAACAAAGCATATATTTTATAATATTTTCATTCAGGTGAAACTTTTTTCTTTCATGCTGGGCTGGGGAAAAAGAAAAAACGTAGAATGGACCAGCTGCTTTTCTTCTCGCGCAGATCGTAAAAGTCGATCGAGGGAATGGGCGAAAATCTAAGAAATAATGCCTAAAGCGATGCGGCTAGCAACTCAGCACTATTTTGATTACGCTTTACACGCCCACCAACAAACCAAGCCAAGCCTTTACGTCTTTTAGACCTGGGCTTTGTCTTCCCCGCAACAGAGAAAGACGTGACAATATGTAGGTATGTATATGTATAAAACGTTTTTCCTAGGAGTTTAAACTGCGTTGCACTGCTGCACTCATGCATAATATAAAAAACATCCTAACTTTGCATATTAAACTAATTTTCTCACGAGCCAGCACGAATTCCAAAGCAGAAACAATGGCAGCAAATGTCAGAGCTGCTCTCGTCATCGATATTGGAGTTCTGAGTGCACTCAACGTCAAGTATGCAATGATTTGCATATCGATGACGGCCCCTGCTAGCTACGCTATGCCCTTAATAACAAAACCGCTGTGGGAACTCCACAGTTTGGCAGCAACCGATTTAATAATCATTAGATATGTAGTCGATTAAAACTGATACGAAACGTACATTATCAATATGCGATACCGTTTCACCTGCAGTTTCTAATGCATATAGTAAATAAATCGCTTGGGATCAGAACGTTTGTTTTGGATGAAACCTAAGCCACTTATGCCTATTTTCACACCTGACCAAATGCATGCAAAATTGTATGAAGATCAAATTAGTTGGAACCTAAACTTAATAAAGGAATACAACACACAAAGTAGCAATCTCGCCTTTGCATGAATAATATTAGTAAGATTCTTTTGACCCAATTGAAAGATTTCTTGTGCCATTCGAAATATTAACGAAAACTTGGTAGGTCGAAACTGATCGGTCAATAGCTTTCTTCTTACGTGTAGACATCATTTATCGCATATTAATAAAGAAAGTAATTAATACGTCATCTTCCTATAACCCCATTAAACCAATTAGAAGATACAGTTACTGTGCAATTTGCAATATCATAATGTCGTGTGCTGGACATCAGCGGCGAACCGCATACCGTTATCGCCCGATAAAATTCAGCTATTGCGACGCAATCAGATGCAAATGTTCTATTGTCAAACCAACAGTTACGACCTTTGATTCGGATGTTTAGTTTCATTATAAGTAATTAAAATTCGCGCGGAAGTGATACCTACACGTCGGGCAATCACCCAGTACAATAAACTTTGTAAACGAAACGCATTTAGAAGGCCGAATTTTAAGTTCTTTGCAATTAACATTATTTTACGAAATTAGCTTCGTTATTTTAACGATTTAAGAAAAGTACTTATGAGTATCCAATTAAATTGTTAATTCTGTGAACCGCCATCTCCAATGCGCGTCAATTCAAATCTAATTAAATATCATACCTACTGCTAAAGTTATGTTAAGCTACTAGTACGAATGTTGGCCACTTACAATATTACATACACAAAAATAAACAAACTGCTAAAGTGCTTAAGTAGTAGATACATCGTCATGCTAAATTATTACAAACCTAGACACCTAAATTAAATCAGCAGCTCTGTATTTCTCTCGTATTAAAATCTATGATATCGTAAAAGTTGATTCTTTGTGATGACTTGGCATCATTATTAAACTATGTATCAATGGCTCAAGTACGCAAAAAATCAGCTACTGGCAGACATGTTTCGACTACGATGTCCTTGCGATCCACTTGGTATGAGCTTGGTATACACCCAAACAAAAGTATATCAGCTTAGCAAATTGAACTGAGCTGATTCACACTGATATAAATTTTGTTGTCAATTGAGTAACAATGCAAGCGTGTATGCACAAAAGTTGCATTATGCTAATACCAGCATAAACACCGCGCCCGTGACCTATCCCACGACGCACGCGCAGCAAAAACTGCGAGACGGCGGGGGTTAGATAAAAAATACTAATAAAAAAGCAATAATGCGATCCCGCATGGTGGCTTGTTGAGTCCCGAATTGACGAGCCTGATGGAGCGAGAGTAAGGGATAAAGTGATCGGATATTGTTGCACAGTGATAGAAAAATACTTACACTGGTAATTAATACATAGATTCATGCTTGGAGAGTAATATAATTTACTAGCAATTTTCCATGACTTCCACGTAAAACTTCAGAAATTCAACCTCTGAGGGGATGAAATAGGGGGGTTTCATCCCCTCAGAGGTTGAATTTCTGAAAATTCTTTTTTAGTCCTCACTAACATTATGAAAGGAACCCCTGTACCAAATTTTAAGTTTCTAGGTACAGTAGTTTAAGCTGTGCGTTGATATAGGAATAAGTCAGTGAGTCAGCCTTTTATTAGATAGCGTTAATTCCACACGTAAATACAAACCTGATATACTTATAGAGTATTTTTAAGTAGATATACTAAGAAAACTAATGCAAGATATTTTCTCATAGATATGTATTCGTCGGATAGATATCTTTGTGGAATTACTAGATATTTCGAAAAATGTAGAGTCTACCAAAAAAGCGCTGTAAAGTATCTACATTATTCATAGAAAACAAAAAGGAGTACTTAAGTATTTAGTTAATTTTGTATGTGGGCACTTTTTGACGAATTATGTGAAGAATATTATGGCTACCTCTATGATGTTGTGGTCACGGCCTATATAGCCGAATGACCAGGACTCGTGAGTTCCAATTCCACTGCAGGGGAAGCGTACTTTGAGAAAGTTGTTGTATTTCGGTCTGCCCTTTGGGTTGCGGAGGTGAGATGGTATTTGGTCTGTACAAAAACCAGTTACCTCGTCAAATAACCTAGGACAGATGGCGGACCTTGGTCCCTGAAGCGTTATCGATATGGATGCAACCGCATAAGCAGGCGTATTAATAATGCAAAGAATATCATCATTCTAAATTTTATAACATAATGATCGGCATAAATAACTCATTATTATACTAGCGGCTCTGTGAGCTGGTAGACATCGCAAGTCCATCTTTGGATATATTAAAAATGAATTAAAGTTCACCACATACCTTAAATAAAAAAAAAGTTTGTTAATATGGGATCCATAATATCCGCAGTAAAGACAAAAAAAAAATAATTTTCGAAATAAACTAGAATGTAGTTGGCGTGTCACAAACAAACCTAAAGATTTTCTGCATAGTTTAATGTTGAAAATTTAATTTCTTTATTATGGGTTATATATTAACGTATTAACTTTGCATAATGAGCGAAGGGTTGTCTGCATAAAGAGATAATTGTAATTTTACGCGTACCGCCGGCTTAGTCATTTGTCGCCAGCATCCTGCCACGCGCCCTGCCCGAATTTATTATTTTATATTATCTGGGGTGCCCTTACCCCTTATCTCCAATATTAACTAAGAGACAATTAAATAATAGACTGGAGAGATACATCACTTTACATTTGCAATGGTTTAAGTATTGTGTACTTTGGATTATCTTTTTTATTTAGAGTGATTTTGTGTTTCACCTAAAGTATTGTGTGTGCATATTTTTTTCACTTTCCACTACAATGAAAATTATAGCCTTATCAAAACATGAGTAAAGTATTGTTCTATTAGATATATCTGAAAGTAATTAAAACACATAAATAATGCTTAAATTGGCTTTCATTTTGCGACGATGTAAGTCTTCTCGTATTAATATAAGTAATTCAAGAGTCTCTTTTTGTTTCTTTTTTCCCTTATTTGGATATCCTGATGCATAAAATACAACTGATGTTGTATTTTAGAAAATGCATGTAATTTTTATATTTTAACAAATGTTGAAATGTTTCTGCGTAGTTAAACATTCTCGAAATGTTTTATATAATATACCTATGCGTAAATATTTCGAGAGCTTTATCAATACGATAAAATAAGAACGAAATTGAACCTAATTCCAAAAGGCAATAATTTAAATAAGATAACATCACTGTCCTACGACTTGCTGTCGACAAAGCCAAGTGGGAGCGTAATCGTGGTACAGCCGCGCCCGCCTGGACGCGGCGACCCCGGATGCGACTCATTGTAGCGAAACTCCCCGGGAGTAGGTGAAACAATACACTCTTTCCTCCCATTGTCTACCCGGGACAAGAATATCATTTCATATTCATACTTTTATTACGCATTATATAATTGGTTGCGAAATGTACCTATGTGATATATGCCCGGGTCTTTGCTAGCTTTTGTTTATTCATAAAACTGTTTTGTTTTAATGATGCTTTTATTTACCTCCCTTACATGTAGCTCTTACAAAGTAAAGTTACATTTTAGTATTTCATAATTTGGCAACAGACAAAAAAAAATTGTTTTCAAAAAAATAACGTGGCCTAACGTAAAGTTTGTCCTTATTTTTATAATAAGACAGGATGGGTTTAACTTCTTTAGATCAGGAGTGCCTGTGGCCAACTTCCAACTCCATCATCAGATCTTATCTGTAGTGCTATAATCATCATTTCGTATGGCAGGTTACTGCAAGAATCCTATATGTTCAATTTTAAATTCTTTAGCCATTCTTCATCTTTCGGAGTCAAAGAGTGAAGTTATTAACTACCATAATGTTGCACTGCAAATACTGCAATCCGACTTCCGTCACAAAAAATCTCTCAATTGGCTTATTGCTTCAAACTTCAGTTGTAAGTTTTGACCCTCGTATAGACAAACAAACTAATTAACAGCATATTAAAAGAAGGCTTGTAATAAAAAAATAAAAGCTTATAAAAATAATGAACTCTACCTGTCTACCTACCTATTTCTTAATTACATTAACACCACAGTAAAAAGATAATGATAATATTTCAGGATATAATAATGCAAATGTCAAATATCCAATAGATACCATCGACTACTTCGGAAATGGGTCACGAGGGTGTAGAAAAAAAAACTATAAATTTAAAAAATGGGCGGTTCTGCTAAAGTACCTTTGTCAAAATATCGGCAACACCTGCCTTATAGACAGAACGGCGCGTAACGAACTTTTTTACTGTTTGTTGTAACAAAATTTTTTCATATTTAACAGAAAAAATGTGATTTGCCACTTAGAAAAGTATATATATTTTTTTAATCTACATGTTAGGTTATATTTATAAAAGAATTTGAAATACGTACTTGGCACGTAGCTACCTACACTTTATTCTCCATAAATATGTGGTAGAAATTTGAATACAACGTAACTTTCCTAAGATAATTCGCTCTCGCGCGGCCATGTTGCCTTTGCTCGGCTCAACCAAATAAAACAACCGCGAGTTCCAACTCTTTGACTTTTTTTATACAGGATCATTTTTCTTACAGACTAGCCCGGGGATTATCTCCGCTGAATGCCATTCGATTATCGGACTTCAGTCTGAAGTGATAAGGTCTGCGGTTTTTCGGAGGCTGTGCGGGAGTGGACGTCCTTGGGCGGACTCGATCTGCTAGCCACGAGAGATCGTCCCTTCGCCGCACTCTGGTCGTTGCACCGACTCGATACTTTTGAAATGCATTGGAAAGTAGAAAATGTATTCGTTCGTATTTTGTGGACACATGACCCGTTGTTGTGGATTTTAAGTTGGTCGATAAATATATCCATTTGCATTCTTAATTAGCTGCGAGCACTATTGCAGCTTGGTGTTAATTTAAATAAAGTTAAAATAACACATTTGTGGAATAATATATGGCGACGTTAAATAAAAAATATACGTAGGTTACGTTTTACGTAGATCACCTTGAAGCGGATACTCATATAATAAAAAATTATTTAATCTTCTACTAAACAACAAAGTGACTGGGTTCCAAATGTCCTAAAAAAACAATGTCTAAAAAGCAGGACTGAATTTGTAAATGCAGTGGATTATTTTCCGCATGAGTAAAATATAGTGTCACACCTTTAACTAATGAATGAGACACGAATCAGAGGCACCTTAGAGTTAACGACATGTTGACAGAGCTAAATGTAAAAAAAAAAACTTTTGATTTCGAAATAGCATTGAAACTCCCATATCTGCCTACTTTAAACCACTTTCGCAATGCACTAGGTAAGTATCTTAAGTGCTTGTTATTTTGTCACAACCTTTTCAGAAGTATAAACGATATTAACTTAATTTTATGCTAACTTGTTCCATAGATAAAGAGAATTTAAATAGAGTATATACATATACACTTTCCTTCATCTTCTATTATGCATAGATATGCAGAAAAACTATATAGAGAGGATACAAAGCAAGTGAAAAAACTGGATTCTTTAAAGCTTCAGCTGTTCTTCTCTTTGGTCAGGTGACATTTCTCAACTGATTTTCTTAATGTTTTGTGAGGTTTCTATAACTTCATTTTTTTCAACAGTCTGGGATTATTACTAAACGGCCTATGGCGCTTAGGACCATTGTGACTTCGCTATGATTAAAAGTGATGTAAGTTCTGCTGGTTAGTATTTAGTATAGTACCCTAACAGGTAAACTCACATACGGGTAAATATACCTAGGTAAAATAATTAGTTCTTAGATCAAGGAGAAAAGTAAAATGTGTCAGTATATCAAGGAAAAGCATGAGAGTGACCAACCCTATTTTCATTAGGAAAGGTTAGCCGGAGAAGGTACCTCTGTATTGAGACCTCTCAATACAGAGGTACTTCTCCAAGCGAAGCTTTTGGTACTGAAGATTAAAAATTGTACCTAATTATGTAGGTACATAATTCATTTCTTGCACCCGCAACCATACAAATTTCATCTTCATCTTTAGAGCCGTTTCAGAAATCCTGTATTTATAGAAATACTAGCTTTTACCCGTGGCTTTTCCCGCATGACTATTCCTATGCCTATGTCCTTCTCCGTAGCATTATCACCGTGTATGCCAAATTTCAAGAAGGTTGGTTCAGTAGTTGGTTCAATAAACAAACTCACTCTCGCATTTATAATATTAGTTGGGAAGTTGGAATGGAATTTCAATATTTTTTGCTTCGTTGACTAACAGAATATAAGAAAAACTACTCATTAGTAAGTATAGGATACTGAAGTCTGGCTAGTAAGATCCTGAATTATCATCATCATCATCATTGCATGTAGGTCACACGGTCAGTCGACCATGCACACCCTGGTGTCAGAGTTCTTCAGATCCGCCTCTCGGCTGTGGACGTGGTTCCTTTAACGACTACCAGACGGCAGCCAGGACCAACGGCTTAACGTGCCTTCCGAAGCACGGAATCATCTGTCTTATCAGATAATCAGGTGATTCATGCTTGTAATGTCCTAACCAAACTGGAAACAACTGAATTATTATCGTGGTTATTATTGACCAAAAATAGGGTATATGCATGAGAAAAATATCTGTTATCTTACCAGTTTATCCAAAAATATTCAATAGTAAAGTACTGAAAGTGAAAACAGAATAAAATTTGATTGAAAAACGAACGATATAAAATGATTTTACGAAAATATGTCTATCTCACTCGCGAAAACACTATTTTATATGGCAAATGTATGCATAACATAGACTATGACGTCACTAGTCCATATCGGACTTCTCTTTCTTATTTAAACTTTAAAGTTTCGCATCTTCGTCGTTCATTAAGATATTTTAAAAGTTCTTTCATATTTTTTTTCTGTGGTTATTAAGGATTATACCAATCAAATAAAAAAATTACGTGCATACTCTCTATTAATGGTTATTGGTTTGGCAGAACACAAATAACTAGCACCATAGTTGTTTTTTAGCCGTTTCCTAATTATCATACTAAATTCAAACTAATGCAATAATGTTTTCTTATGTTTTCGCGATTGTTACACATTTAAATAAAATTATTTTAATACGGTTTTTATCGCGTATATTACATACATTGGGCAAACAAAGAGAAGCATCGGTACCCGTATAAAAGAACATATTGCTGACATGAAGCATAGGCGCTCAACGAAGTCTGCAGTCTGTGAACATGCCCTAGACAAACCCAACCACTATATGCGTTTTGATAATCCTCAAGTCCTTGCAAAAGAAAACAGGTACATTCCAAGAATGCTTCGTGAGGCTATTGAAATTAAAAAACATCCTAATTTCAATAGAGAGGATGGTTGGCAGCTACCACCAGCTTGGGATCCAGTCATCAATTTAATCAAATCTCAAGCTAAGCAGAAGACTGCAAGAACTTCAGACACCGTGAGCCAATACTGCGTACATACGGAACGTTATCAATAAATATTTTAGGCGGTAGATTTTGCAGTTCTTATAAAATACTAGACAAATGTCAACTTAGTCTACCTGCAACCACGAACACTGTAAAGTGCTCGAAACGTTAGGTGTATAAATAATGTAATAAACGCGATAAAAACCGTATTAAAATAATTTTATTTTAATGCAATAATGAGTGAGTTTCTTTGGTTCTTACGCTTTCACACTCTAACGAATGAACCGATCATAACGAAATTTTTTGCATACGCTTTGTCTGGGGTACGAAGAAGTACATAGGCTATATGTCATCCCGGAAAACTTTCTAGTCCCAAGGGATCGATATTAAGAAAGACAGAGTCTCGGTTAATAGTCAGTCCTGAATAAAAACCTAATATTATAAATGCGACAATGTGTTTGTTACGCTTTCACGAAGTAAGTATACTGTTGAACCGATCACAAAGAAATTTTGCATACCTCTACCCACAAGTGGTATGAAATACAGAGAAGAACGTAGGGTACTTTTATACTAAAAAATATTGTAACCGAGCGGACACGCGGGCAAAAGCTAGTAATAGTTTCCACCTAATAATAAGCTAACATTTTAGGCCATAAAAAACAGCTCATATGACTTTAAACGTTCGTTGAAATGATGGTTTTTAATAACCATAAAAATGTACACAATATAGTATCTACCCTACAAATATGACAAACCGGTACTTTCAGCAAATCAATAGTGTTATGGGTATACGCCGTTTCCGCCGCGTGTGTATAATGACATCGGTACAGTGCGAATAGATGGACGCCGCGATACCGGTAATTACAGGTATCATTCGCAATAAACTGGTACGGCAAACACCACGCTGCTGCATGCTAAACACGGCTTAGTCAATATTTGTTTATTGTCAATACCTGAGTAACATCATGTTTTAGATTTCTACAATTTTGTAGGCTGATATTCAAAGGTTTAATGTCCAAAATCATGTCCAATAGGAACTTAGCGATCTTGCTAATTTCATACTAAGTAGTCTGCAAATATACATATTATCTTGTCCTTTCCCTTGTAGGGTAGATAGAGCCCAGGTCATAGATATCAGAATATTGCCCAGGTCTATAAAACTTAAAGGTGACATTTAGCATGTTGGTGGGCTTATAAGTATCAAAATAGTGATGGGTTGCTAGCCGCATCACCTGTTGCTATGATTCCTCACGTCCATTTTCTCAATCGCGGCTTACATTTTTATATTATACGTTTTTTCTTTTCTCCCAGACCAGCATGGAAGATTGTCTGTAAAGTAACTATAATGTAGAATTTACCAGTACTAACTACTAACTGTCACACAGGTCGCAAGCCACGTAAGCCGATGAAGACATACTTTGAAATTCGCAACCAAGTAGCTCCGCAAACACCGCGCTGTCACATGCAAAACACGGCTGAGTCAACATTTGTTTTATTGTCAATATCCCAATTTACATTACTTTTTAGCTATGTACACTGTTGTACGTAGATTTTTCCTACCTACCTATTTGGATTTTCAACTATTTCGATATTTAGAATTTACCAGCTGCTACTAACACAAAGATCGTACAAGTCGATGAAGCGAATATACTTTGAATTTCTACAAATTTTTACGAAGATGATTAAAGTTAAATCTACAAAATCATGTCCAATGGGAACCGAAACCAGTGATCTTGCAAATTTTGTACGTCTGTTAACATACATATTATCACGTCTTTTTCCCTTGCGGGGTAGATGGAGCCCAGGTCTATAACACTTAAAGGCCACGTTTAGCATGTTGGTGGGCTTGTAGGTGGAGAGCGGAATCAAAATAGTGACGAGTTGTTAGCCGCGCATCGCCTATTGACATGATCCCTCACGTCCATTTACTCAATCGCAGCTTATATTTTAACATTCCACCATTCCACTTTTTTTTTTCTCCCAGCGTGGGAGATTGTCTGTGAAGTAATTAAAATGTAGAATTTACCAGCTACTAACTTCTAACTATCACACAGGTCGCAAGCCACGTAAGTCGAAGAAGACATACTTTGTAATTCGCAACCAAGTAGCGCCGCAAACACCGCGCTGTCACATGCAAACACCGGGCTGAGTCAACATTTGTTTTATTGTCAATATCCTAATTTACATTACTTTTTAGCTATGTACACTGCTGTACGTAGTATTTTCCCTACCTATCTATTTGGATTTTCAACCATTTCGATATTTTGAATTTACCGATAGTTATATATATACGGAAAAATCACACAGATTGAGTTAGCCCCAAAGTAAGTTCGAGACTTGTGTTATGGGATACTAACTCAACGCTACTATATTTTATAATAGATACATATATAGATAAACATCCAAGACCCAGGTCAATTTGAAAAAGATCATTTTCCATCTTGACCTGACCGGGGATCGAACCCGGGACCTCCGTGTCACAGGCAGGCGTGTTGACCGCTGCGCCACGGAGCTCGTCGCAGTTACAGGAATCATTCGCAATAAACAAGTATAGCACACAAATTGCAAAACACAGCAAAGTCAACATTTGTTTATTACGTCAGTACATTTAATAACCATTTTTTGAATTGTGTGAAGACCAACATTTTCAATGTAACGTAAAGATTTTTCAGTTTCTTTGAAACTAAAGTTTATGCTGAGTCTGTATTAAAGCAAAAACACTTTTTTATTGTAACTTTTATTTTCATGTCTGTGATAAAACGTTCAAAGTTTAAACCTCAACATTTAATGTATTTTTTAATTCTTCTTTTCATCAAAATCTTCTCTCCGATGCCCACTCGATGAACACTTGGTAAAAATGATTGAAAAAAACAAATGATCTTTTCATGCAGACCCCCAGAAAGATAAAATGTAGAGTCATGTCCATGTAACTAGTGTTACTCTTTTAAAGAACAGGACGAAGCGTCTATTCAACACCTCTTGCACACCCTCTAGCAAATAGAAATCTTTAAACAGTTTTATTGAAACTCTGAAGCAAAGGCTCCTTTGTCCCGCAGTGGACTTCTTGCGACTGAGATGATGTTGAACTCTAAGTTATGTTGTATCATTCATGACTTACATGAAAACACTGCCCTTTAAAGAGAGGTCTACATAAGAACCATCGGAAGATATGTTACACATTATAAATGCAATATTCACGAAATATTTATATGACTGCTTTCAGTAACCCATTGAAAATACTTACAGTAATTGAGCAGCATATTGTCATTCAGCATATGTCGATACAAGCCCGGCTCGATTAGAGTTTTACGGCCGCTTTATTTGCAAACACCCCTCGGCATCGTCGCAGGGGTTGTGGCCAAAATTGTATTTTTATTATAATTGCTTCGTTTCATTGAGAGCCTGTCCGCTAGGGTAAACATGTAGGGTTGTTTCGCTATAACTAGACAGCGAACAAGGGTATTGTGTAATTAGTTATGAATAACATTATAGCTTTAAAATACAGTTATACCAGTTTTCGTGTCAGTAAATATTGAACCGAAATGAGCAATTCATAATTATACAATTATTAGGTGAAGTAAGTTTTCTTCATAACTTTCTAACATGCTAAAACATTAAAATCGATTAAGGGAATTTGGTTAGAGTGGAAGGGATCAGTGTTGACTTTTGAATCTTACGCCCCATAGCAGCGTGTGAATTTACCTTCGACATTCCCTTGAAGGATCGACTCAGTCCGTCAATATGAACAACTTTTCCATTGGGACCAAAGCGGGTAACGCAATTAAGGAACTTAAAAACATTTCGATATTTTTTTTACAAGTTGTTCGACTGGCTGAACCCTTATAATGGGAATTTTTTTCAGTTTCTAGTATCCATAGGTAAAATTGTTCATAAAGACAGGCTGAGTTGCCCCTTTAGGAGAATTCCAAAGGTAAATTTACACCCGATATACAGAACTTTATCTCGGTTAAAAAGATAGAAACGTAATGTTTAAGCACTAATTTATAGTTATTGCTAAATATTGGGTCTTTTCTGCATCCCTTAAAATTGGAAAACACAAATAAATATAACTTACGAATAGACTATGCTGACAGTTTAATTATACGAATAATAGCAAAAAACAGGCAAATATGTCCTCTTGTCCATACCCAATTGGACCCGCATCAAAAGGCTTACTATAAACCCTTTTCTCATTTTTATATCACGAAAAGATTGCCCGTGACTATTTCGTTGGCAAATATCTTGATCCCCTCGTCCATTCCAAAACCATTCACATCAGATAAGTATTAAGTGAAGTAGTAGAAGCGATAATAAAAATAATTTACAAGCTCTTCGTAATATTCTACAATTTATTTGACAATGTAATATTTTTTAAAGTAAGTCTTCGTCATAAATGGATAATTATTATTATGCTTTCTTCTTTTGTTGAGACTTATCTACAAATCAATTTCCATTTTCCAAGTATGGTGATTGTTGAATATATTTCATCATTAAAATCGTGGTAAATGTGCGCAGCGATTACAAAAAGTAAGAATACACCATAAATCTTATTTATTTTATTTTTTACAAAATATATCAATGCATTCGTTTACGCTTACGTTATCTAAGTATTCGTTTCGCTGTATCGATAGTGTTATCATTCATTAGAATTTAACATTATCAAAACTAGAAGAATACGCAAAAAACGCAAACGCTTTTCTGTATATTATAGTAGACATATTGTTTGTTCAAATGCAATCAGCAGAATCATTCCTACACACGTGCGTTACGCATATTTCACAACTAAACCCACGGATAGAATAGAAAAAATGTTTGCGAAAGTTCCATTTTTTGTGCAACGTTGAACGTGTGTTTGGCCGGCCCGAGTGCGGGATATCGCGCAAAATGCAATGCACACGCACGATGCGTACGCGCAGATAAAATGCGTTCGCCCGATAACAGCGCTAGCCGCGATAACACGCCACCCGCACTGATACTGCACATAAATTTTGCTCTATTCAAACACTGGTTAGACTTTGGATCTGGAACGGGCGAGATTTACATGTCTGTTATAAAACAGTAAACCAATATTAATACTCGAATATAGCGTTATATATAAAATTATATTATAGAAAGTACTTGTTTATGGACGGTTTAAAAAGGAATAAATGAATAAATCTACTCATAAGTTTGTAATAAGTTTGTAGAGAGACTTGGCCAGTCAAAAACACTTGCCATGAAACAGTCGTAATCCTATTATTTAATCGCAAATGAAACTTAACCTTCACACAAGCAATATGCGATTACTCAATCAGTAGCGGACAAAGACCTGCCTACGGAATTCGCAACTAATCCGGCTCGAGGCATGAACGAGGGTATCCCCGACCTACAAAGATGTGCAATGTTGTAAGTGCATCGTCCACTTTTGTTGTGCAGCCAGCGTGATGACAACAATGACGGATATTTGCGAGAGGCGCGTGCGCGCGCAAAAAAATGACGTTTGTTGTGGGCGGACGTGGAGTTACGTCAATTTCGCACAATTGTACTAGGGTATAATGAGATTGCAAGAGGTGTTATTGTTGTGGCAAAAAATTTAGAACTTTGAGTAATTGAGTTTTAAATCAAAGGGGAGGATGTAGGTAGAGGCAAATAAACGGCATTATTTAACACCTAAACAAATTTTCATGTGCATAGTTGATTCTTAAAATTTTAGATTTGGTCAAGAGAGAAGAAAGAAAATAAAATATCATTGAAGGTTATGAGCCCACATTTAGATCAATAACATTACAGTAGTATATTTGGTATAACACAGATACATTATAGAGGTACTTACTAAACATTCATATAGAACTACACTTAGTACATACTTAACAAAAAAAGAAAAAAAATATATAGAACACTAACAATAAAACGATATTCGTGTCGGTAATAATTTATTACTTAAAAAAAATTGCAACACATTCACTTAGAATTCTACCAGGATATCATAACTCATCGACACGTTAGATCAGTTTTGCTGCTCTTATATATTTAGGTATTCGTCGACTATTTATTTAAATGTATATAAAAAATTAGGGTTCCGTATGACGTTGATGTGGTATAAAAATATCGACTTAGATATGTGAGTAAAACAATAACAAATAAAGAAAACTGACTGTAACTAAACTACTGAACCGATTTTAATAAAATGGGAGAATTACATGTCAATTTAAAGAAATCAATCGGTTTTTAATTAAGTAATTAAGTAACAAACGTCAAAATATCTAAAAAAAATTACAATCTTTTTGATGTGGGTTAAATTACTTTCAAATCGCCGAAGCGAGCGCGATGCGTGAGCGAAACATCTGTGTTTTAGGTTTTTTGTGCAAAATGTTCTTGGTCAGTCTTTCCAACTGTTCGTAGTTTTCTTCAAGTTCCATTTCTCAACAGATTCTCGTTAAATTAGTGAGTTGGTTCAATAATTACATAATATATTTTGTCTAGTTAGTTTTTTTTTCTAAATAGCTAAGTTGGCATAAAAGACCTAAGCGCCACCGAGGTTATGGCAAGTCTGACCATTGTAAGATCTCGATAATTATAAAACAATACAGAAAGTATTACTTATATTGACATCGACAAGATGGATAATTTAACTGACAGCGTTATAGGTTTAGCGAAGGTGGTCAAGGATAGTCTTTAAATAGCGTTTTTGGTAGTCTTGAGTTTTAGCCTAAGCGAAAGTGTTTAATTTATGGGTATTGTTTTGGGAGTTTTCTTTATTTTCGACTGAGTTTTTGCAATGACAGACTCGTGGCTCACAGAGCTTCTAGTTTATAAATAGCCTCTTAAAAAGTTTTACCATTAGTCATGGAATGAAATCCTTATACAGAAACTCACTATTAAGTGTTTTTATTAGTTCTTGTGTTTGTTCAAAGAACTACATACATACTACATTATACTAATTAGAGTCACATACAAATAAACTATCTCCTTAAAAAGGAAAATTGCAAATACTTACTATGTATTTAAAATAAGCCTGGCAGACTTTTGTCCCACCGTATATAGCTCATAATGACAGCATGCGCCCAGAAGACTGGCAATATTAACATGTTGAATAGCAATGCTTTTCATTTGACCAATATATTAAAAAAATATATAAATTAAATATAACTCAGTATACGGAACCTTATGTGTTAATTTCTCATCGAGCGCGATGAGTCATTTTGGCAATGGCCCGGCCCGCGAGAGGCGGGCCGATTCGCGTCACACATTCGCAATTCGCACACATTGATAAGAGCTATGGTCGCGAGATAACGCTTCTGGCTGCCTGGTACCGATTATACCTACTGCTACGGCCTTGTAGGTATTTTAAAGAATGATTTTAAACTTTTTTTAATAATTTATTTTCTATAATATGAAGAATTTCAAAATAAGGAAAAATGTAGAGAAAAGCTTTGCGCCTAATTTTTCAGGTGATTTGTATGCAAATATTCTTAACAGCGTGCTAGATATCTACGTAGAAAGTTTAAACTGAATACTAAGAGGAAATTGCAGTTTGGCTAAAACTACTCTGAAATCCATGACTCTACCGAAACTACCTATAACTTAGACTGAATACAGTATTATCATAGAGAACTGTGAGAATCGCTTACAAGTCATTTATCTCGTTGATAGAGCAAAGTAGATACATGTCACATTGAAGCGTATTCGGAAGGAAATAAGAGTTAGAAACATTATCTATTTAGTTGCGATATTTTTAACCTAAACGGATTGTTCAACATGGTTGTCGAGGTTACGCGAGATTTTGGGGCCAAGGCTCCAGCTAACGCTAATATGTAGACATTTTATGAGATAAATACAAACAAGTAGGTACTTGAGAAGTTGAAAAACTAGTAGCAGATACATTCGTCGTTTGTGCCATCCAATGTCATATTTAATCAACTTCCGGTACCTATAAATATGCATTAAGTAGGTATGCTTGTGTAGCGATATTAATTTTTTTTACAAAATACTATATTATTTGTTTAGTCTACGAAAACAATAACAAAATAATATGCATTGTTTTCAAACAAAACCAGCACTCCATTCTTATCCATACTGTATTAATCTAATAATAAATAGAAAATTACAATTATTTAAATTATGAAATGACGTGAAAAAATCCCCAAACAGGCCTATTTTCTGAATCCTTGAATCTTTTAATAACCTAAACAGAAAAGTGCAGAAATAGATCGCGGTGTAATAGAGGCGATAAGTTGACACTAGCTACTTCTGATTTCTTTTTTCACCTGTAGGATAAATCAGTCTTCTCTGTAATTGATTTATAATGATATATTATTAAAAACCTCAATGTTTTTGTACTCTCTTTAGTGCATGTTTATCGAGCTCTACTTTATATCCTATGTAGCGGCCTCAATATGCAAGTGGGACGCGTAGTATCGGCTGTTTTTATTCCATTAATTCGTAAATGAACCCCTTGAAGGGACTTATTGATAGTTGAGGAGCAGTGCTGGTGGGCGCTCGTCCTCGTGACCAAAATACGCCACGTGAATAATTAAAGCCGAGGGCCGCGCACCCGCCAGCCCCTCTAGCCTTATCACTTGATTATAATATACCCATAGCAAATTATTGATGACTAAAGAAATGAAACTGCGATTGATCATGTTCCGCAGTTCTAGGTATAAGATAAGAGAAGGTGATAAACATTTACGTGTTTAATAAGATTGCTAACTATGTCAATTTGCGCGTGTCAATTTGATAACGATCGCAATATTGCATATCGTACTATCTCTAAGATAGTCAGTTTCATTTCTTGGAAACTAAGTACATCTAATAAATGTTCATTTATACAATGCAATTTATGTGCAATTACATTAAACCTAAGAAAACGAAAGCGAACCACAGTCTCCATTGCACACCATTGGAAAAATGTAACCAGGAACTCACTAGGCTGAGAGACAGTTTAAATATAAATTACTTTTTGAAATTGTTTCGATTCGACTAGATTGCATAGAAACATGGGCATTATAACAAATTAAATTGCTGAAAGCCTTGGTCACATCAATGATGAACGAGGATCCATGCCAAGTGTTCGTAATTATATAGACGTGTTTCGGCCTCGGTGCGTTCTGGCAACTATTTGTCTTCTACACGCAAATGTGGCGGGGAAATTAGTGTGAATAATTGATACGTGTCATTTGGCAACCCCCTCCACCCGACACCCACCGGCTTTTGGCCAGAGCCTCGTGTCACCAAAGTCAATATACCCACGCTCCTGGACAGGTCGCCTTCAGTCAAACAGTGTCGAAGCGCTTATTAAAGACACAATTAGCGATGATAAGCCACGTTTGATTTACGCATGTGGCGTTTGTACATTGTGCTACATGGAATTCTTAGCATGTTTGATAAAACGCTGCTTATCACCTATGAAAGAATACATTTTAGAGGCATTGTAACTAAGGTTAAAAGCTGTAAATGAACTTTTGTATGCTTGAATTCCTTGAACCTCTGAAAGATGCTACGCAACAATGCCTGAGATAAACAGCCAAACTTGGTACTCATTTGACTTAAACAATACTTATGCAAGTTTGCAATTGTGTTTGACCTTACACGTATTGCTTGAAAAGAGAAAGTTCAAATAGAAACAAGGTACAATACACAATTTGTAATGAATGCTTTTTATTTTAAAATAGTATCGGGAAAGGGATGAGTGGTGTCCACGCACGGCTCGCGGTGGTAGGTGGCGATGCCCCACATCGATATTTCGTGCATTATTGAGTAGTCGCGTGCTACCTCCCGAATTTCCAATGTTTGGCGATTGATGTGTAGATTGACTTTTGTCATTTGCCTCGGCCATGTCAAATAGTAAAATGTTTTTCTATGCCCTCCACTGAAATTGTGGATCGTAATGGACTAAGGCGATTTATATAGGTGTTTTCTTTGTATATATCTGATTGCCTGTGTGATGGATGAAAGCTGTCCGTTGTTTTCTCCGGGGCCCATTTACGATCACAATCGATTATCATTTAGGCAATATTTTACGAACTATCACGAATTGGTGGCGATGGCTGTGATAAAAACCTAATGTGCGTACACCAATTATTGTATTAGGTCACTAATGGCAAATGGACTAAAATAACGCACCATAGTAACATGTCAATAACGGAGATATGAAAAACTTTACAAACATATGTTAAGCTTAGATTAGGTGCTTAGATGTAACCTATATTAAGTAAAACTTAAGTCAACCTTATACCTATTCTTTACTCTGATCCTACTAGCATGTGTTTAAGTAGAGTCACCTCTAATACTCTATAGACTCTATACAACTCTATAGACGTAAATCGGTAACCAACTCATTTAATATTTTCTTTAAGCTAATTACCACATTTTTGGAATAACAATGTATTTTACTTAAAAACTCACCTCGTCCGTATCAGATTGCGTTAACTTCGCAATGCCTTTGAATAGAGACTAAAAAACATATGCTTTTTAAGTGATAAGAGGATGTTTTGTTGCAGAAAGGTGTTAAGACCCGTTAAGCCTGATAAGAGATGAGAACATTGCGCAAATCCTCCGGGTGGTCGGAGAAAGGTTCAGAGCCATAAAGGCGGTGTCTTTGCGAACTGTGATATAAAATGTCGGCTTCTTTGTAAATAAGCGCCATTGCGGATAAGAGTGGTTAGAAAGTTTTATTACGGAGAAACAGTTATGTTTTTGTTGCACCGCTAAAGCTTGCGTAAAAGTTTTTACACAAAATAACCCTTGCAAGACGTTAAAAACGGTAATACATACTTACATTTTTAAAGGTGTTCCGATTTTTCTCATTGGCTCTACATTATTGTCGATACCTTATGTCTGTAGATATATGAAATAAATTAATCCTAACACCTACTTACATGTCCATTATATAACACCGTGTAAATCTATAGCCTTACCATTTTCTTTAACGTTTGTACTTACTACAAAATATTAAAAAATACGAGGTAATAACTTCTGCTCTATACAATACGACTTTACTATCTTTTCATTTCAGAGTACAACACATTGCAGATTGATTATTACTGAACATTTCACAAATTTTAATTTTAAACACATTTTAAATAACTAACATTTTTTTAACTAATTCTGATTTATTATACTATTATACCTAACTACATATATAACAAAATGTACACTTAAGAGCATTAATATGCATACACATAGTTTTTTAAGTCACGCCCGATCTACTTGTATGCAAAATTTCATGATGATCGGTGCGATCATCATGAAATTTTGCATACAAGTAGCCAGAAGTACCTAGAGAAGAGGAGATAGGCTACCGTTCATCCCGGAGAAAAGTAATGTTCCCGAGGGATCGACATTGACGCGGGCGGAGCCGCAGCGTAAAGCTAGTATTTTATATGAATGCTAGTGACTGTACTTATAAAACAGCGTTTCAGTAAAAAACAACTTTTCTATGACGTCAACAAAGCTTTTAAACTTAAAACTATACCATAGACTTGAAAACTCAAAAGTTGTGTTTCATTTGTTGTGATATACGATTGTAATATCGTAAGAGCAACCGCGGGAAGACTTTCCACTTATCTGCTATAACCGAGCCGTCCATTAGTCTCATATAAGGAGAAAGGTTTATTATGATGTACCGTTACGGTCTCCAAATATCCAAACTCCAAATAAAAGAGAAACCCTTACAACCCTTTAGCACGTTTTCTGCGGAGAATAGCGCAATTTTTATTATTTTACAGCCTCCCTCAATATTGCAGAACTCTGCAAAGACGCCGCCGAATATTGGTTAACTAAAGGGGTACAATAAAAACAAACGGAAAGGGTTTACACAATGCGGAAAATTACGCAATGGCTAGTTTTACGACGTTGTCAAAAGCAGCTATAAAAAAATCGACTTCGCAGGTACGAAATGGCTTCATTGTTGGCGAGGGTTGGGCCGACACGGAGCACAAAGGGAGATCGTGAAGCGAATACAAGTGCTGTTCAGCACCATAATGACACTGTATGCAAATAGATGCAAATCTGTTTACAATGGGGCTTTCTTAGTGCGACAATACGGGCATTGTTGCGGCGGACGCCGCTACCGAATTCGATTATGACTTGTAAACTACTTATTGATTCCTGTAAGTGATCTTTTGCGAATATCACTTTCTTCCACAAGGTCAATAAACTATAAGTATTATACAGACAGTTGTCTGTATAATACTTATAGTTTATAACTTCCTCATATTGGTTATTAAAATAAGAGAAATATTGACTTAGTAGACAAATATTTGCAAATTGGCCTTATATATGTATAAGTTTAAAGTCTCAATTCATCAGCATAAATTTGTTTTATCGTGAAAGAAATGATATTTTAAGCACAAAATAAACAAACATCTTTCCTTTCTATATCATAACATGGCCTTTTGAACTTGATCTTTTTATCAAATGTGGCTACGAATAATATCAGTAACATTCCGCGTTCTTTCCTACTCACAAACAACTCCTTTTTTCGTTTCTTCCGACCTTTTTTCACAAACAGAAACTAAACTTTAGTAATTTAAAGAAGCACAAATCTTTGTCTATAATAATGTCTTTAATGCATTAAATGAATTATTAGAATATCATTTTGCATATTTAGTAGTCGTTTTTGTCTATTTTTATAACAATTGTAAATAAAACCTGAGGTTTAAAGGTCAAGCGTTGGACGCCCACAGACCAGGTGGTCTGATGCCCTGAAAAAGGTCGCAGAAAGGCGCTGGATGCATGTCATTGCCACCCTGTCGTATTGGAAATCCTTGGGGGAGGCTTAGGTATATCACATACAGTGGACTTCTGATGATGATGATAAAAGATCACACCCTATCTTTTTCATTTCAGCATTTTCCTGCATTATAATCATCATTTTCGGCATGTCTCCGCTTCGTGAGTAAATTAATAAAATATTTTCATTTGCGATATTTTTTGTGATAAATGTGTTTCTCTCAATAGAGGGAGTAAAACTAAGCTGAGACGCTGATCTGAGAACAATTTCATGGACCCCGATTATTTTATGCAAATGGGTTTTAAAAATTTTAAAGGAACTTTTCTGATTCTAAAAAGATTTCTTTGAAATAATAGTGGTTCCGTTTCCATAAGTTTCAGAACCTTCGTATTAAAGACGAACTCACAAGTTTAGCTATGGCTTATCGTGAATATAGGTATAGCTATGGTAATGCAGCCACTGTAGCCGCCATGGGTAGGTCATTGGCCGTTCCCGGACGCTGCTAAGTCATTCGGCAGAACCGTAATGCACCCTCGCCCTTCTGACTCTATCATATCTCTGGCGACGGCGGCCTTCTTAAATTGGTAAGATAATTGAACACAATGCGGTCTCCTTCTACATATTTGAAGAAATTATATTAGTTAGTACCTTAGTTAAATTATTCATAATAGTGATTTCTATAATATAAAGTAAACACTGAGTGCCCAAGTTTTAAGAAAGTTCTTATTAATATACCATTATAAACACCTTGTGGTTACTTACCAGAGTTAAGTTCTAGGTAAATCCATCTAAGTATATAGTGATCTTTTAAAGATTATCTATTCTAACATTTCAAAGAGGAAAGATTTGATTGTTGCTTCGAAATTACTGAACTGATTTTCGAAAGTCTTTCAGCTATACATAGCTAATTTATCTGCGTGTGACATAGGCTATAACTTACGCATACGAAGGCGCGCGAAAATTGCTAGAACTTTATATTTAGATTTAGAATGTTTAGATATTGGTATCAATATAGAATACTTATTTGGATATTGGTATCAATTTATTGTTTTACTTAAACTGCTATAGGTAACTTGTGCTGTAAACTTCGTAAAATCAATCAAAACCTTCAACCCAAATGACACATGAAGCCGCTGTAAACCGAAATATGTATAAAAATACGAATATTATTTCCGATTGACTAGCCGCCACATAGTGAAAATGTTAAAATCGGTCGATGGGCCGCGTCGTCATTGCTGCGCTGGCCAGTGACCTTGAGTGCAGCGCGGGCGCAATAGATTAGGTGGGCACACACGCACAACGCGCCCTTCGTCCACACATAAAGTGCATGTGTGCGTCGACAGAGGAAGGTCGGAATTAGGCTGATTCAAAAGCAGTTATATAACGCTGGGCGCAAATAAAAGTAAATTTAAAAACGCTTAATATTATTATACCTCTTCGTCATTTGAGTAGATACATAATTACAATAGAAAGAGTGTGTCATATTCATTTAATAACGGGGACTTTCTACGCCATAAAATATCCAAATTAATCGACAGCAATAAAAGAAACGTTGTTATCCTCAAAGATGATAGACGAAACGAGTCTATCGAAGATCTGTAGAAAAGTGCTTGGCGTGGGTGTTTTGACAGCGAGAGACGGCGCAGCGGTGTCGACGCATAATGGATGCATAATAGTGCCATGCCACAGACCCGTGCTACTTCTCGTGAAAGTGCATCGGCTGCAACCTTGAACGGACCCTTTCCCTCGTCCATCAAATAAGGCGAGGCGGGCGCTCTCACCATTTTTCCTAACCTCACATTAAACTATCGAGTAGACATTTATCGCAGACACTACTCATTAAACTTTTTTCTACGCTTTTTAAAACAAGACATCCATCTCGCCTGTTGCCGTATTCTTAAAGTTGTTGGGACAGAATAATTAATAGATTGAATTGTAAGGTGTTTAAGAAATAATATCTATAGCTAATAAGATTATACATACAAGTAATTGCCTATCCTTTGAGCCTTTTAATTTGCAGATCATTAAAACGTAAATAGTTTTTAGGGTTCCATATAAAACAAGGTGCCCTTGCAGTTTTGCCATGTCCGTCTACGTCTGCCTGTCAGCTGTATTTCGGCTCAGAAAGTAATAGAAAACTGTAATTTGGCATATATATTAATCACAGCGACTAAGTGGTGGAATAACATTTCAAAAATGAATTGTTTTAGGGATCCCCCATTAAAAATACTCCCATATTTAACATGTACTGTTACCCTACCCTATACCTGACCTTATACCTGTTGAGTATGGGGGTATTTTTTATGCTCGCCAATCCCTTGTTGTGTCACAGAATTTAATAATAGTTCTAGTTGTGTGAGGTGCCGTTGGATAGGTCTTGCAACAATATTGTTGGTGTCTAAACATAAATTTTCGGTAGCCTAGCTATACTAGCTTTTCCCTGCGACTTTGTTCGCGAAATTTATTGACAATACCTAACAATAAAACAAACATCCTTACAAACTTTCACATTTATTATAATCTAGATTTAACCAATTCACATATTTTCATTATTCTTCTTATGTTACCGAAGCAAATATTTTTCAATTCAAAGTATATGTAAGCTCTACTGACGGTTACGATTGGCTTCGTATGATTAAGTGCGTGCACGTCGAGATATAATCTGGCAAACGTATGTTTTCACAAGGAGTTGATTGTATAGAGCGGAGAAGTAACAGGCCTCCTTCCCCTCGGGTGCTGCGATAGGCGTGCCGTGCATGGCTATAAGGCCGACATCCTGGCGCGCGGGGGCGGCGAGCGTGGGCGCGGGCGGGCGCTCGGCCAGGCGGTTATTTCGGTATGCACATTGCATGCAGCGCCGCGGCATCGACGCACTTGCCACTCGAAATAGTCAGGTCAGGGACCGCGAGCTTGGCTCGATCCTGCCCCAAGGTCAAGTCTCTGCAGCGCTGCCCGCCACCCGCCACTCCTCGCCTCTCTGTCACATTATCGTAAATGCCTCGCGAGTCACGCCCAGATACTCATATAACTATTTCGGTGAAGGCCTAGGAAATTACTACTTAGTTGGTCATTGTGACTCATTTATACCATACCCTTTAAACATTTGTAACCATTTAATCTTTCCATTTAATGTTTCTAATTTTTTATTTTACATTTCACCAACTAGATATCAGGTTCATACGTAGCACCTATAAATATGCAATAACAGAGACAAAGACATCCTTATCATTTCAAATGTTAGCAAACGTGACTGTTGGACTGTTTAATCGATTCTTAATTGCGAATACTCCATTAAACGTCGCGAGATAAAACCGCGAAGTGAGCGTCGTTAGGCACCGAACTGCGATAAGGGTTGATAATTGCCTCATTCGCAGCAGTAAATTTAAAATGCACTACTTTTCCTGCGCTCGAGAATGTTCCCGAATGTATACTCCTACCTCGTGGTTGTTAAGTTATTCGTAGACGCTTTCGTAGACGATGACCTGTTTTTGAGACATTTGGTATTCTACTAAGAATTTGAATCGTTTTATTGCCTTCAATTCTTTGCATCACTTGCGCAACTACATGAAAGTATGATGTTTCTCAATAAACACCATACTTTAATGTAGTTAAAATATTCCTATTTTGTGGAACTACACTTACGTGTTAAGATGTTTCCTGTCTTTTATACTTATGAAATCTGACCAGGACTGGAATAAGCATAGAGATTTTTCTAAATTAATAATAATGTTATTACTCGCGTCTTTCTGATAATGATTTGTGCTTCCCCATAGACACCTACATTTTAAACATTGACCTATCAGAATGTACCAAATTTCTATTGACCTATATGAAGACAAGTATTCAAAACAATACAAACGCGTTAAAACCAAATCCTCAATAACAAGTAGGTATTGTTATCAAACAGTTACGCTGCTCGCTAATGATGTGCATGCCTGACTTATCTTAATTTCATAATGTTTATTAGAAACCAGCTGGGACAGTCTCACGGCTCGGCAAAACAATTGATGATATTTATCAAAAGGTGTGAAGATCCAAATAACCCAATAGATAAGTACCAAATAACAATGGTTTAAATGAGGCACTTTGATTTTGCGCATGAACGTTAGTCTGAAGTATTATTGAATTACATGACAAGTGTTTGATACTTATAAGTAAGTAAGTACCTTACACTGGGGCAATAAAATTTAATCCAAATCTAAGCATGGTGAAACGCACAACTCAGACTATGCTACCTACCTAATGCCTACCAGTTTCAATTAGATAAAATTCGAGAATATCGAAATGATATACGTCAATTCATAATCAAGAGAGTAGTTAGTGCATTTGCCATTACCACTAAAAAAAGAAGTTAGTTACAGTAAGTAGGCATAACTTTCGAAGTAAAAAATTGGAAAGTAACATCGAGTCCTGTCGCTATAAGCTTTTATTGGGCATATCGTTGACAAAATTGTCGTAAAGTAGATACTCGAGTAAAATAATAACAGGATTCACCCTCGCGCTGGTTGGTGGTCATTTTTATGGCTTCAGCTTCCCTTAGGTTTGGTCATCGACACCGAGGAGGGCCGGGACTGCCAACTGTCACTAATTAACCATCGAGTGTCGCTCTTTTTGGGAAATAATAGCCCGTGCTTATGTATCGTTTATCCTGTTTTGCGTCAAGTGTAACTGAACCTACTTCCTCGTCTTTTACCTAATCCTTCTGTCTAGGAAGAAATTGTAAACTTTTGGAAACCAATGTTCAATAAATTTGAAAGTGTAGTGATAAATAGTCATTATCATCATTTCAGCCGCAAGAAGTTCACTGCTGGACATAGGCCTCTCCTGAGGATTAGTGAGATAGTGGTATGATCAAAAATCACTCACACATCCACTTTTAATATTTATACCACGTAAATTGATGAGTTGATGAGTCTGCATGTAGGTAAGGAGTTTTAGCGATAGGATTATAACAAGTAACGTGGGTAAAGTGATATGAAGAATTAAGACAATACTATGTAGGCTGTTAGCAAGCACACTAACTTTAGTCATTAGTTATACTAAGCACAGAATATAGGTAGGTGCTATTAGAGTGACTCTATCAATTACCATCTTTGTATGTTCTCTGATTTCATAGTTACATACGTTTGTATAATGTTCTTATGAAACTAACAATTTCTATTCATCCAATTTCATCCACTGAATTCACAATCATCTTTATTATATCCGTACCGATTCCCCGAAGCTCGAGAGCCGTCCAAATTTTTCCATAAAAACTTCGACACGGGCATAGATAGGGAAGACTCCAGGCATCTCGGCGCGATGTTGCGAGGACATTGCACTTCTCCTCCCCCTCCCCCTCGGCCCTTGGTCCTTCCTTGCCAGCCGAAACTCGCTAACCGACTTCGCCTCGCGGCCGCCGACCGGATTTAACTATTTAGTCACCCGTTTGTTTGGCTCGACGTGTTTGTTTTGTGGATGACAGTCCTACATTTCTCTATTGCAATAGCAGGTTATTTCAGGATAACTTACATAGAAGAAATTATAACATAAAAATAAATAGGAACTGGATCATGTACGAACTATTAATTCAAAGTAGGAAGGATGAAATTGGTATTAAGTACATATTACATAAGTCAAAAGGTTAGAGGTCGCCATGGTTGATGAGGTCCCCTAATATACATGTAATATCCTAAGTCACCTTTTCAAGTAAGTAACTATCGATAACTTTGTCGAGCATGCATTAAACGCTGTAAATTAAGTATCGTTATAGCAGCATATACCTACAGCTATTTAGTATTGTTACGAGTAGCATTAACGAGTCGTAAGTTCCATAGTTACAGATTAATATTACTTTTTCTAAACTGTAACGCTTTGAAACTACATATACGGTGGTTTATAATGACTACTTATATGAGAAAAAACAATTAACGGTAGAGTCCACACAGAGCAAACTCCAAAATCTGTGGTAGAGTCGATACAACAAAATATGTCATCGCAATACAAAACATAAAATCATCGAAGCCTACATTACAAGATCGCTTTAAACAATCAAACCAATATTTTCAATCATAAGAACAGTTCATTCAATGTGGCATGATTATTGTTTGAGTCTGAATGAAGGCGTTGCACCAGTCGAATGGCAGTGGACGGCGGCTGACTTCAACGTGCATCCCGTTACTCGCTATGTACTTACAGTACATGGCCGGCTATTTACCAGACTGACTCATTACGGAAAGTACCGTCGGCAGTAAAAGTTTATTCAGTCGTAAAATATATGTTTGTAGCATTAGTTCATGTACTTTCATCAAAATGCAGCGATGCTATTTTTTAGGAATGCTTGTATTTATATGTTTTAGATTACCTATCTTTAATTTTATCAAAATTGGATTTTGGGTATTATTTGTAGACGGGTTTAAAAGATACTGAGGCTGAAAGTTTTTACGATCATTTCAGTTTTAGTTTAATAGTTATATCATAAAGTTATGAAGGTACCCGGAATATCTCTTGTTGCATTATACATAGAAGTTTGTCCATTAATATCTTCTGCCTATGAGTATGCATATTACATATCAATTTCGTATTACATCTAGTTTTGGACCCTCAGTTACTTCCAGCGAAGGAAAACACCGTCAGGAAATTGCAGCTGAATAAATTCGTTGACAAAATGTAATCTACCGGGCATTATGATGTCAATACTATCTTCATTTCATCAATATTGGATTTTCGTTGTGATATATTTTATATTATCTTTTATTGAGTATGGGTTATACTTAATTCAAGATAATATAAAACATAACACAAAGCAAATTAAAAGTTTTCTTTTTGTGATATGTTTTATATTATATGGGTTATACTTACTTAATTAAAGATAAAATAATTAAATATAATTAAAACGAAAATTAAATGTAAATTAGTAGCATTTTTTAACATAATGCCAATACTAATAGTATTGGCATTATGTTAAAAAATGCTGTGAAATGAAGGTTTTTTTTTTATATTTCTCTCTTGTTTTGAAAAGATCCTGTTACATTTCTGTATTTGACGTAGTGGGGAACTAAAGATTGTATTAACATTATTTTAATGCCTGGTAGATTACCTGATATTTGATAGATGAATGAAAAGATTCTCGAAATAACATTCCAGTACTCAAAATTCTCAATAACCTGACTAAATGCCGTTGCAATCAGATGAAATTATGATTTCGCTAGCTAATATAATGATTAGAAAATAATTTACGATGTTGACGGTACCCGATGACGAGCGCAAGCCGAGCCTGCCTCAACACGCGGCGCGTTCACCGAGCGGTGCGCAAGCGCAGGCGACGCCACGACGCCGCACCGAGCCACGCAGCTGTGACGTCGACACGATTTTACGACAAACAGGATATTGAATCTAACGATTTTAGTGCCTTTTCTTTATAACTGAATGAAGTCGCTAAATGTTGTGTAGTGTAGGCCGAATCCTCTGACTGCTCTGGCTAATGTATGGCTCTGGCAGTGCGGCGGGCTCCTGCAGTGGAGATTAAAAAGGACGTGATGATGATGATGATTCCACCGGCTAATCTGATAAATATAGGCGAACTACGTGACATTAGTTATCGCCGCAGTTACGCTCGCGTTTATGTCGATCGAAAATACTGGTCCCAAGGGATCGATCAATCTTTTTGGAATTATTGGTACCATTGGTCTTTCTCTGAGAATGAGTATCTATGCAAAATTTCATGATGTCGTTTCAATAGATCTTGCATGAAAACGTAACAAATAAATAAACAAACGAACAAATAAATAAATTTGCTTTCACATTTGTAATATTAGTTACAATAACATAATCAATACTTCTATTTTTCGCAAAACCGCACTAATAAATATACGAAAAATCAAAATACTTATGTTTAAAATAAATTAAAGGATATTACTTTATACCACTTGAATTATGTTTTAATTTACATAATGTTATATTAAGTATGCAGAGGTAAACTCATAGTAGATATGATCCATATCCATAATAATCATGTGAACTATAATAGCATACAAGGAAGAGAACATTGATTGATAGTATCATAATAGTATTAAAATTATACGTTATAACAATTTCATATAATTTTATGATGAACGGAAAATATGAATTTCTAATTAATTACGCAAATATTACTATAAACAACCGACAAATTAATATTAAAAATTTTAATGCTGGAAAGGTTTTCAAGATCCCTCATCCTGTTGGAAAAGTTGTTCATTAAATGGATAAGTCTCCTTAATGTGTTATATACCTATAGGTTTTTGTTATATATGTAAAAATCATAGAATACATAGCTATTTCTTCTATAAATCTCTCTCTTATCTGAGCATCTTAACTTGCAAATTCAGCAGAGATGTTTCGGACACCTAGATCCACTCTCCAGTTGCAACTCTATAATCAAAAACCCTACAGCGTAAATTCGTGAAAATTATAAACTATAATACAAACCCCAGATATACACAAGCACAGATTACTTAACAAATAAAAGCAAAGTGTAAACACAAATCATCATTACGTATATAATTGCCGATTAGTTAATTATATAACAAATTATTAACTGCTCAAGTAATTACTTAATTATTTGCGAACTATAATATTTTTGTTGGCACGTGCACTTCAAAAAGAATGATTAGGTAAACAAATAGTAGAGTTCTCTAATTTAACTCTACATTCATAACGTGCAATAATCTGGTAGAAAAAGGAAGACTACCTTTTCAAATATCGACTTTAACTCTACGTTAGTAATTATTAATCAAAATAAAAATAGGTAGGTACTTGACATACCTAATCTTAGAAATGTATGAAAAATCTACAACAATGGAATAGAAATCAAAGTTGTTTACTGCCCTCGGGCAACGTCAACCGATTTGTGTTTATAGGACAGTGATAGTATTATCAGTCTATGCAAATTGCCCTCCAAATGAGCAAATGCTAATGTTTAGCTGCACATCCGACACCGAGCGCAAACAAGTGATAACACACTCTGTACGTATATACGTAGAAACAATATTGTTTTGAATTAATAAAATCAACGTTTTAACAGAATATGTTTTATTGTAAATAATTTCGGGGAATTTATTACCTATGTTGCATCTATAAAATAAAGGCACTAGCTTTCCTATGGTTGGTTGTACGTAACATTAATTATGATACGCAAATTAATAAGTTAGAGATGAGAATGGTAATCTTGCCTTTAAAGTCATACAATATAACATATCCTTCTTTTTTGAAGTCGTTGATAATTAGTCATTTTTTAAACTCAGACAAAGGAATAAGTATTGTAATAAAGGCCTTTTTAATACGGGAATAAAAAAGACGAATATGATAGAATATGATGGATAATATTGGCATATTATGTAGAGTGGAATATTCTGAGGGTGGCGACAATTTTCTTATTGGTTATATATAACTTACATAACAATTTAATTTCAGCTTCAATTTGTCGCCTTAATTCAACCCTTCCCCTCCGTATAAACTGAAAAGCGGATGAAATACAAGACGATTAAAAAGAAAAAGAGTTCAATTATATTTAGCAATCGCCCCTGTAATTACGGCGAGGTTTCCTTAATTACAGTGCCCAATAAAAAGACTTTGCTTCCTACTTCCCACGTGAGGGCGACAATGCGCATGCGAGACATGTGCGCGATGCGGCTTATTAATGCGCGCCGGTAAATACTCGTACTATCAAAATATTGCAGGGCTTTCTGAACATATAGAAACGACAAGAGAAAGATTGTTTATTTTTTTTATTTTGGATGGGTTTCCAAGAACGAGTGAACAATAAATATATTCGATAGAGCATCTTGACAAAGACGTCTTTTTAATAATAGTTTACAAGTTTGCGCTAATTATCGGAATACTTAGTACTTGATACTTACAGAATACTTGACATGTAACTCAATAGGCACATTGTAGTAACAAGAGAAAACTAAGAAACCTATAATTATCTAGAAAAAGTTTTGCCTACTATTAAGATATTGCAGCTCATTTAAAATAAGCAGCAAAAGCGGTAGAGATGTCTTGAAGAAAATATAATTATTTAAAAAAAGTTGACTTAACTATGACTGAAATTCTGTGTTAGGAATAACACATTTGAGAACAAAGTTTTAGTATGTAATGACATGTATTAGTGCTATAATTAATTAAAAATAAGTATAAAATAATAAAAGTATGTAATAGCGGGTTTCTATCACTCAAACCTCTAAACTAAGTACCTAATACGGTCTATTACACACATGCTAATCTCACTGTTAAGGGGTAGAAAGAACCTAGAGCCATATACCTAAATGCTTGATTAAGCGTTATGGCGGGTATGTAATTGGATAGAAAATCAACAAAAAGGAGGATGACTAGCCACATCGCCAATGTCATGCATGATGCTTGAGATAATAACTTGCTTTGCTTAGGGTAAAACCCGGATAGTTGCGTCGGGGGGATACTTGCGTCGGTTTCTAATTCTCTATGTTAGGTACATTTGTGGCATTACTGCTTGATTATAGTTAGAAGCGGTCCCCCCGCAGGCCTCACTGCCACGTAAACCGTTGGAGTGGGTGCACGCGTTTCGTCCGTGTGAGCAAAAATCTTCCGCTGCGAAACATTAACGGACGTCGAAATTATATTGGTACCTAGTTTTTGTTGGATATCTTTATAATTGATTGTGGTTTCAGGCTACATTTTGTTTCATTGCTTACATTAGACCTTTAATTGCCCTATTAATTGCGTTTTATTGTTGAAAAGATTTTATTTATTTTCTAAATCGAAAAGGCAACTAACCGTATCAAAAAGGATAGTTGCCTTATTTATTGTGGCGGATAGTTGCTCTTAGTGCAATTATCCATAACCATTTATTCCTAAATCAACAAATTTTTTTTTTCACTTAAATGGTGTTTAAATAGCATTACAATGCTCGGTATATTATTAAAATTGAAAATATGTGATGAATGTATTCGAAACCTAACTGTGGCGAATTCTTTTTCATCACATACTTAAATTTTTTTTTTCAAGTAAAAATTATGCTATACTTACTTTTTTTTAAATATAAAACAATATTAACCGCTTGCACGTGCCCATTCTAGGTAAACAGAATGCCTCGCAAGTATAAGCGAAAACCAAGTGTTATATGTATGACTATGCGGCAAGTATCCTCCTAACTCTTTTTAACATTTGGCAACTATCCGCTGCAGTAGGCGACTATCCCTTTTTTAGGAGGTCAAATAAAACGTTATATACTCAAAACCAGTATCAATTATGTTAACGGAATTGGTCTTCTATAAAAGATGAAGAACCTATGTTTTCGTATACATTATCAGGTATTCTTAATAACGACCCATTTTTTTATAATTTAAACTTTTTAAAAAGTGAGGCAACTATCCGTGTTTTACCCTATATAGCTTTTGAGATTCGCGTGGAAAGAGAAGTATCTGGTAGTTGTGGCACAAGATTAATAATAGTACTAAGCAGTGGAACGAATAAAGATCCTATCTAAACGTTTATACGTCTATTAAGTTCCAGTGCTCAATGAAATAAAATAAAAGGACGCCCAATATTCCGGTCGCAGCATTAAAACCTGTGACAAGCTATTTCAGGACGGTACCGTACTTGTTACTATAAGTAATGCGCCTGTACCGCCTCGTTTCCGATTAATTGATCACGTGATCACGTGTTGTGTTACATGAATTACGTTATGGCTATTCATAGCTTAGACTTTAATGTCCGGACGAAATTAGGAAGACTTTATTTACATTTCTCGATGGAAGTAGGCTTACGTTGAAACACTGCACCAGTTTTAATAAATATTTGTTTTCCATCTGAATTGCGTTCAATCGAATGTCTCCTGAGGTGGTGACGACTCTGTCATTATTCAGTCATGATTCTTAGGTTGAATCACTTTGAAACAACTCTGAATCACAACTAGTAGTATTATTTCGAAAAATAAAAACCAATTGCCCTTTTTGACAGTGCACGTCCGCTATTTTCATTTTTTACTGAAGCCACATAGCGTATGACATCCGAGATACAAATGTAATGATACTTCACTTACATACGCGTGGAAAATATTACCCTCCTTTTGGGTGGAGCCGGGTAAAAAGCAACGTCTGTTTGATAGGAGTAGGAATCTAAATGTAGTCATATTACATTTTGAGAAGAAGTAACTCATGATTCAGAATTTTTAGAATCTTGACTATATAAAATATTAAAACATTTGTTTGGTTTTCCTTGATATTTAGAAAAGGTATCTATCATTTCAACTTACAATGTATATTCCCAGCAATTCTGAGGCAGGAGCAAACCGTGTCAGGCCGATCGTTGAACCTTATTGTTTCGGTTGCGAAATCGCCACTACAGCTGCACTTCTGACCCCAACGATGCCACGTAGAAATCGCAACATAAATTATTTACATTCTTAACCCTTAAATACATACTCTTAACAAAAGTCACCAAATCTTCAGGCTTACAGCTCGGAGTTCTGAGAAGAAAAGGGCGAAAACAATTTTTTTTAGCGTTGCGGCGTTGCAGGCGTTATGAAATAGGCCAAATCTTTTTACCCCAAACGACTAATTTTGACGCAAAAATAAAAGTATATATGTTTCTGAAAAAAACATATATACTTTTATTAAAAAAAAAAATACGTTATGTGATACCCTATCTTTCGTGAAACGTAATTAATGACACAAAAAGAACTTACCAAGCAAGTATCAATCCAAAAAAAAATATTCATACCCAGCAAAGCAGCATTAGAGTAGGTATATATTAAGTACACCGTTTATTAGGTTTTGTTGTTTAATATTCTTTGTTTTTATCCTAGTATCCGTACATATCAAAAAGGATAGGTAGTCAGCCTATGTCGTTTTTGCGAATACTTATAAGTTTTCTTAAAGGCAACTAATTGGCATCTCAAACAAAGAGCCTTTGCCTAGCCTACCAATGCTTTCAAAAATGGGCTAAAATAAAACTTTAAAGACATAGGTTTGATATAAATGTAAAATATAATGACAACATTTTATTTTGTATTATTTTTAGCACTGACCAGGAGTGATGCATTTAAGGGCTAAGGTACTTACAACCTGTTTATATGTTAATCGAGTTAATTATATTCCTTTACTTAAGGGCCTATGGCATTCACCTTTACGGATTTCACAACTTGTTGCACAAGTACCTTATTGCCCTTGCCAAAATACATTTGAATGTTAATGATATATGTATCCGATTACGCATAAACGACTGTGAAAAATCGGATCAGGTGTAATTGGTCTAATGCCAACATGATATATATCACCAAATATAATTAAATTGCCTTTACACCACTTTATAATGAAATTGTTTTACATAGCATTACAATGCTTAGAACATTATCAAAATTGAAAATATGTGATGAAAAAGAACTCGCCACAGGTAGGATTCGATCGAACCTACCCCACCTCGTGCTTAATAATTATTCGTCTGTATTTGTTTTTTCCTTTTCAGATCCAATCTCCAATGAATTTCGAAAATTCGATTGTTTGCAATAAGTTAGCGAGTGGCGAGTTCATCTCAAGGAATTTAATATATTTGTTCATCCTCGTAATTTATAGCAAATGAGCTACACCAATGGGTGATATCGGGAAAAAGAAGGAGAAATGGAGAGAAAAAGGAAAAAATTGAAAATTCTTACACGTTTTCGCGACCCCTTTTAAGTCAAAGAGAAGTAGAATAAGATATAGACATCTGCTCTACCTCGTCTTTTTATTATGAGGAAAAGTTTTTTATGACCTGCTACCTGCCTGTGAACCGCCACCGTGCCTACCACCGTGAAACGAACCTAGTTTTCCCCCACATCACAGTCGGCGTGTTAACCACTGCGCCACTGAGTTCCTCAAAATCTTCTACTTTATATAAACATTTTTGGGCCGTTTCAAAAATGCTTTCTGTATCCTTTGATATCATCAATAATATCGAAGCACTATTATACTGTAAAAGTGACCACTTACTGCAGGCCGGTCGTTGGCGGGTCAGAGGTGACCAACGGCGAGTCGCGTCCACTGCACCCTTTCGCAACCTGCATTCAAGACATGTTCGCTACTGAGGGATTAATCCACTGCAATGCATTAAATTTCAATAACAAAAGACTGATCTGTGTATAAAGAAAATGTTTTAATGATTCTATTATAGAAAATATCCGTTTCTTTTTCTATCAACGGATAACGGAGGTGACCGGAGAATTTAGAATATTTTCTGATAACACACATGAAACGAAACGACAAAGTGAATATTATTACCAATTTGTAAAGTTGATATAACTATCTGGGAGGAAAAATATTGATTTTCTAACTAAATGACCTGTCGATATAAGAAATATGATATTTTTCGTGAAAAATACCCTTGTTATATTAGGTTCTGAGGTGCAAGTATATTTAGTAGTTAAAGAAATCATTAAAAATCCACAGGAGATGTTGACACACATACATAGGTTGTAACTGATAACATAAGCTAACGAGAGGCGTCTATAGTTAGATACTTGGTTGAGGATAATACCGGGAACTGCACCTCGGATGAGTAAGAGACTTTTCAAAATTTTATTTTTCTTCAACCATCTCTCTCTTATTCGAGCTTAATCCCTATGGCATCCTTACATTAACTCCTCCGCATCACAGAATTTACCCTCCTGCATTCATCTTTAGCTCTGGTGTGCCGCAGTTTCAATTATGACAGCATATTTGCCACAATACGATTTACCATCCTAAAATGATATAGGTACACATATTATTTCGCCCATTAAACCCAGAAATAAACCTAAATCGGTAGTGATTTTAGAAGAGGTGGAATTTCTACGTCTTACATAAAACAAATGCTTTGGAACTCTACATTTTTCTAAACATAACGAAGTACTAAGTTTTATGAAAATAATTCCCACATTTCAACGGGCAATATCAAGGTTAGTGTGAACTTGCCAATCTGTTTTATTAGCGGAGCGCCTGGGGAGCGACTGGTCAAGCGTGGGTCATAGGTGACGAACGGACAGACGAGCCCGGTTCTATCAGCCCTTCTCTTATTATTCACTTTGCATATTCTCAACGAAATCTTTATAACAGTTCAATATTTACCTGTCTGTTTTGTTATTCACTAACCAAAGAGAACGAAATATCCTTAAAATCGAATAGGTATAAGATAATAAAATATTTCGATCATATAACAACTAGATGGTAAAATTTGCTAAAATACAAAAACCTTTAAAAATTATCTTATCTTAAAAATTTTGCCAATAACCTTTTAAAATTGCGGAATGGTTGTGAGTGATAAGGTAATTGCAAAAAATGTGCGTATGCTATTGTGTTGGCAACAATACATGTTGAATACAGGTGTGGGGTAAGGTTGGGTCAGTTTTGCGCATATTCGGGCTGCGAATCACGGACTAGCCGTTGGTCACCCCTGACCGATGACCGCTGACCTCATGGGACTGAGAACTTGAACTTAGTACCTGCAATCGTGACATTGAACTTAGCAAAAAATATGTACTACTCGTTGTTTTAGGACCAAAGTAAGCAGCTGCAATTTTTATGTACTTACTGTCATACTATAATTTTCTATGTCGTTGTCCTTTCAATGAATATTTTACGTCGTTACACTGAAAATATTATACCTGTGTTTATTACAAAACGCCGCAAATAATATGACATGGTTAATATCCTTTGTTATTTATAAAAATATGACATTTTCTTTCCTGAGAGAAATTAGCTCAATATTATTATTTAATGGTACCTGCTTCGATGGTGTCACCCCTTGGAAACTTAATGTCCGCGTTTTCAATGAATATTTTACGTCGTTACACTGAAAATATTATACCTGTGTTTATTACAAAACGCCGCAAATAATATGACATGGTTAATATCCTTTGTTATTTATAAAAATATGACATTTTCTTTCCTGAGAGAAATTAGCTCAATATTATTATTTAATGGTACCTGCTTCGATGGTGTCACCCCTTGGAAACTTAATGTAGCAAAATGTATTAATCATGTATTGATTACCCCAGTTCTTGACCAATCAGGAAAGCGCAATAATTTTCTCGCTAAGATTTGGTGACTATTTAATACCTTTTATCTTTAAATACAATTTATGTGCAGTCATGACTATTGTTATTTAAGATTTTATGTATTTGTATTTGGTATATTTTTTTGATAAAAACCTTAGGGAATCAAAGTGTTTTTGGTGGTCATTATATTTAAATCCGTTTAAAAATAAGAATTTGGTTATATCCATTATAGAGATAAGACGTATATAAAAAATGCCTATCTATTGTCCGTCTCACGGTCAAGCAATGTTATTTGCAACCCCAGCGAGACGTTCGTTGGTCACCCCTGACCGCTGACCTCCTGGGATAGACTACTTGCGATCCTTGATGTGCCAACTTGTTCTATGACATTGAACTTTATTTTTGATATGATAAGAACATATATTTAACATAAAAATATAATTATATTTTTATAAGAAAATTAAAAATTAAAACCTTTAGGTATCTCGGGAATATATATTAATTATCTCGATACTTGACACACCAAATCTTTTCAGGAATTTAGAAATGTTGGTAAATAAAGAAAAACACATTCAAAAATTCTTAGTTAAATACAAGTACATAAACTTGGAAAACATAACACTTTTTGGCAGTTGTGTAAAAATAATCAGCACCTTTTTGGTGCCTATTATAAGAGGTATATAGTAAGCGCCAAATGATTTTTAGGATTTTAAAATTTTCTTGTTAAAATAAGTTTGAGCGGAGATGATTCTTATTAATAGAACCACCCATCAAAACAGATTGAATATTGCAGCTAGACAGAGAGATTCCTTGACTATTAAAGATACACTCCCAGGTCAAGATCGGTTTAATATTAATACAAGTCAGCTTACTTAGTTGTTTAAAAAGTCTGATGATTCTAGGGTACTTTTTTTGAACCCGTTACTTCATACGAGACGAGTGATTTTTCCATACAAGAAACATATAATACTGACAATTTGAGTGATTCAATTCGAAAATCGTCCTCCATCAACACAAAGTTACACTTTTAGTATCTTGTCTTTATCTCTTACGGGGCAGACAGAGCCCTATAGACACAAGGCAAGATGGAAAACTGAATTAGGTAAATTAAGTAGTAATGGGCAGCCAGCCGCATCGCCTTATGATTCCTGAGATTCAGAAAGGTACACTAATTTTCTCAACCAGCTTAAAAGCTGCGCGGAGAGCAGCAGCTAGGTATAGTATAGTATAGTATACCTAGAATTTAATTAATAAATCAATTTTTTTTTCTCTCTGACCAATGGAAATATTTAATTTCGCCTCAGATATTATGAAATAATATATACACACTTATTATGTAAACAAATTCTAAACTTTTCCACAACGTTTATATCTAGATCATTAAACATTACGTGAATAAAACGTCACATCAGATTTTCAAACCTGCGCTTACACGAAGTGGTCACCGGCCAGCGGTCAGTTATTCACGACTCTTTTATTTACTCTAAGCTTATTAAACCCTTTCATTGTGAATTCTTGAGAAGGGTAATTAATACGCTGGTATTGTGCAAAATCGGCCCTTTTGTTCTGCTGCGGCTTTGTGTTGTTTGGGGCCGCTTTGTCCAGCGTTTTGTTTGGGTGATCATTAGCCCAGTGGGCAGTTTCGCACTGACCGATTGAATATGTTTATTCTCACAGATATTGTATGCGACCGTTATGCAGTTTGTTGCAAACTGAACATGTAATTATGGAAATAAATACATTAATTTATTTTTATTCGCCGAATTTATTTCATTAATATTTTATTTTACGTTGTTAAAAAATTTATTTTATTTCAACTTAAAGACATTAAAATCACTTATTTCGATCTCCTCTAAATATTTGATACCGGTTTATGCAAAGACAGGTTCCAAATGTTCAAATCCGTGTGAATCAATTGATAAAATACCGTGTTTGCATTCACTGAACCTGAGAGACGAGGAATGTGCCAACGAACCGGTCCGATGCTGTTTATCGCATTCGGAAAATAGAGAATGGCCGGACCGGCGAATAACTGAATTTTAAATATTATCATGTAACACTAATTTGCAATACAAAACAGCATATAATATGCACAGTGTTGACATAGCGCAGGTCTCAATCTTGACCAATCAGAGTTTAGAATGTAATATTGTTTGTTAGTATATAATACTTAGTATATGTATATCTGATTGTCTGTTGAGTAAATAAAGTCAATCATACACTCCTGGTATATTGTAATACACGTAAAAATCCAACAAACAACAAATGAAGAACCTACACATCCAAATGAAACTGTATAGCATTATACTGTAACATAAATAAGAATTAAGAATGTGTGTATAGAACACAGGACACGATTCGCCGATAGATACGTATGTGTGGGTTCGCGAATCGCATCATGCGAGAGGAAGGAGGATCGCCCTCCCGCGCCGCCAGCCAATGGCAGACAGTCTAGACTCCGTAAGAACCGCTATGCGAATCGAGCGGGCATCGCGAATATATTATCTACTCCAGCTTTATCTATTTACTTACCAACTCATACTCGATTCCAATGGTTATTTTATGTAAATACGCCTTGCTATGTGTATCTTAAGGTCGGTATATAATTGCCTATGTGCTTATATTTAAACGCGTTTGTATATGTGTTAGTGAACCGATACAACTACATATGTTGTACCAAAATATGCGAGACGCGACCTCCTCTAAATCATGCGGCCTTGGTGGCACGACTCTGAGCGAAGTTCTTATTAAACGCAGTTCTTGTACTGGTAAGACAATAGGGTTTGTCAAAACGTCAAAGACACGAATTCAGCTCCGGAAGTACAAAAACAAAGCCGCGAGGGGTGAATTCTATTAAGAATGGCCGTTAGAGCGTGCTCGCTTCCAATGAGACTCAGAATTAGTGGCAAGGGCTTAACTATGCGAAGGGATGTGCGGAAGGTACAACCCTTCCGTGTAAAATATCTCAGTTTAAACGTTTGAAACACGTGTTTGTTTTAACACTGATCCCCAGGTTAGCAGGATAACTTATCACTCGCTACATTTATTTTTGTAGGTACACTTAGGTACCTACTCCGTGACATGAAAAAGTCAAACTTAAGTTATATATAAGGTCTCAGTTCAAGAGAGGCTTTCAGTGTAATAGATTTAATTTAAGCTCACGAGACGCTAGCATGGACGCTTTTTTAAGTAAGTGTACCTAAACAAATTCAGCTTAGATACCGAATCTTTCGAAGAATTACATAGATATGCTTTCTGATTCCATCAGTTCACAATAAATTCTTCTTCTTCTTATAATTTTATTCATCATCATCATCAGGTCTTTCCAGTCTCCACTGCAGGAGCACGACCCTCTCTGTACTACCAGAGCCATAATACTAGCTTGAGTAGCCAGAGGATTTGGCCTACACTCTCCACGCTGGCCAGACGGGTTGGAGAGGTCTATTTGATGTTAATAAGCTTTGTTTAGCTTGTATTTCCTCAGTCGCCTTTTACGACATCCACGGGATGACTTGGAGTGGTCCTATTCTATTCTGCCGGGAACCACACGGCTAATAATTTTATTAATCACTCTTTTTTATTCAGAAGCAGATTTTAACTAAAGGTATCTTTTTATGAAATTGCATTTTTTACCAGATGATGCTTCAAAACAGTATATACCTACCTTAACGCGTACCATAACTACAAATATAACTTACCTCAGCTTAAGCCAGTTAATTACTAACTTAGTTATTTTTATCCTAACACGGAAACGCAGTCTTCAAATCATAAAAATTGTTCCGAAATACCAACAAGCTATTCTATTTCCACCCCTTTCCAAGTGGCAAAAAATGTAAAAATATCGAGGGGATGTTAGGTGCCTCGCAAGATTAGCCCTCCTATCGAGTACAGCAAAAACACTGCACATGGGCGTATTTCAATTAGCTGTCAGTTTGTCAACTCTTTCTGTACGTTGAAACACCTTGGCGGCGCCAAAGCACCCTCGCATTAAGTGAATGTGGGTTAAAAATATAACGCATTCATTTTTAATTTTGAGTGCTACCTTTGAAGATCAAAAATTATGTAGTAACTCATAACAAAAATTACCCCGTGAGCTTATGTAACTCTAAGTATGTACATTTTTAACAAGAAATCTTTATCATTTATTGCAGACAATTTTATACATAGATATAGGTAGTGTTATTTAGCAATGATATAATCTTCGAACTGCATAACAAAGAACAAATACAACACCAACCTTATGCATACCAGAGTTAAGATTATTATCCTAACTCTGGTATGTATAAGGTTGGTGTTGTATTTAACCTTTAATTATTTAAGCACTAAACAAAATAAACCAAAGCAATTGAAAAACATCCATCTTTTATTCTGCTTATTTCAGCGAACGCACTATAGTTGATAGACGTAGAACCGTAATATCATAGATATTTTTTACGAAAGGAAATGCGTTGTATTTATCTAAGTAAATAATAAAACAAATATAAATCTCAGTCAGTAGATTTTTTGCTTATAAAATACGCGGATATCCATTTAACCCTTTAATGCAGAGGAAGTGTGTAAGTAGGTCAGACATTGCACATGTTGAGAAAGCGACGAAAAAAATTACCCTTTATATTGCGTTTTGTTTCCATACCTGAAAGAATTGATTATTGCCTGCAATTTGTACCCTCCAAGAAAAATTGTGATGCTGACGTGAATTGGTCTAAAACACCCTACACGATTTTATACAAACAGTCAACAAAAAATCTCAAAGCTCGTGAAAATAAATTACAAATATTTTATACCAAAAAACCTTTTGGCTAGGTCCTGTGTCTTTGGCGTTATCGCGGTAGTCTAATCCGGTCACTGTGCAATGCGCCACAAACAAAACGTACCGAGTATGTAATAGAGCTAGCGTTAAGTCTTATATTTTACTAGCTGTTACCCGCGTAATATATAGCCTATGTCCTTCTCGGTACCCTAACCTATGTGTATGCAAAATTTCATGATGATCAGTTCTGTAGATACAGCGTGAAAGCGTAACAAACAAACAAACATACTCACTTTCGCATTTATAATATTAGTTAGGATTAGGATAGGATATCTACGTTAATTATATTTGACGAGCTCCGTGGCGCAGCGGTCAACACGCTTGCCTGCGACACGGATGGTCCCGGGTTCGATCCCCGGTCAGGTCAAGATGGGAAATGACCTTTTTCAGATTGACCTGGGTCTTGGATGTTTATCTACATAAGTATCGTTAAGTTAGTATCCCATAAAACAAGTCTCGAACTTACTTTGGGGCTAACTCAATCTGTGTGATTTGTCCGTATATATTTTATTTATTTATATAGGCTATGATTCTGAACCTTGTTTGTAAACTTTGTTGCTTGCAATAAATGGATAAATAAATGAGTAAACAGTGAAAAGCTTTTAATGACCAAAACATAGAGCATCGCTATAATAAAACAACGCTTTATAATTTTTTGCTTATCTCGCTATACGTTTTTACCCTTAACCCTTCCCGCGGTCTCACCAGCCATTCTTTGCCGGCCGACCTTTTTTTGCCCGTCTTCTTTTTAAATGGCACATGCAGAGAGAAATCTTTTTTTACAGCCGTATCCAGCCTGATAAAATGCAATATCATCGCTCTACCTGGACACTCTTCGGAGTCTTTTCTGTTAATAGATCGTCCCTAATCGATTAAACCTCGCAAAAGGTACATTAGTTTGATATAAAGTTTATTCTATAGGATCTAGGACACCATTTAAATAACTCAAAAAATAATCGATTCATTTGACACTAATACTATTTTTTGAATTACTAGATTACTAACAAATTTGCTCTAGTTATGTGATAAAAATAAATGAAAGTGAATTGGAATTAATATCTTATATGCTCGAAATTCAAAAAATATTTTTAGGCAGGTAAAGGACATAAGTATTTTTTTATTTTCGAACATATTTAGTGTCATTAGGTATTTGTAGACGTTATAACAGGACATTTTAGGCATTCAATACACACGAGCAGTTAAGGGGGAACAGTAGGCACAGTAGCGACGCCAATCATTTTATTCCTAATGCTTTACAAATAGAAAGTAATTCAAGAATATAAACAATACAAGCCTTAGTAAATAACCTGAAGTATTTTTGGAATCATGTTTTGATATTATGAGAATCAGTCATTGAGAGAAAAAGTGATAACCGCCAAAAACGGCCGTTTTTGGCGGTAATCAGATTCTCATAATTCTCACTGATTCCGATAGTAATAAACATGATTCAAAAAATAATTCAGGTTATTTACTAAGGCTTGTATTGTTTATATTCTTGAATTACTTTCTATTTGTAAAGTATTAGGAATAAAATGATTGGCGTCGCTACTGTGCCTACTGTTCCCCCTTAACAAGAATACTTATGAGTAAGATCTGTTTGATCTAAGGCAAGCGGTAAAAGTAACTTACTGCCTACTTTGTATAGTGTTGTTTTTCACGATATTTTTAATTCCTGCGTATATTTAGTACCTTATTATTAAGTTTTTCGATAAACCAAAACTCAAAGAAAATTTTTGCAGCACGAAACTTTAGGAAACTGAGACGTGTGTCCTCACAACACATTTTTTTTCCCAAAAATAACAGTAAACCTGATTCCAAAGATATCCTCACGAAAACAAACGGTCGTGCAAAATGTCAGATACGATGGAATCTGAAATAGAGAACAAAAAAGTCGCAGGTAAAAAGTCATATACCGGTATAATTGTCACAAATTAAAGCAAAAAATGTTTCACAAAAGGTATCAAAATTCTGCAAGCCACACGAGCAGGTAGACGGTCCTATAAAATTTAGTTTTTTGGGAAATAAATTGTGCAAAAGCGTGGGACGGGATAACTGTACGTTCGGGACACTGCTGCCGCGCCTTTGCCTTTTGCCAATAAGAAACTATTAGACAGCTTTGATTTATAGTTTCTGTTGTTGTTTTGTGTAGGTGTTGAAGGCATTCGAGTCAATAACCAAAAGAGGGAATTGATAAAAAAACAGGTTTAAATCCTCTGCTGAGTCTCTACATCAGATACTACTTACACATTGTTATGTAGATACCTACTATTTACTTATTATAGGTACTTATGTTTGAACAGATCTATCAGATTTTGTTCTAATGTCAAATAATTATATAGCTAGAATAAGGTGTTCCTGTCTAGCAAATTAGAACAATAGAACTTGGTATTTTTCCAAGTATGATAAGCATTTTAATAGTACCTATTTATTTTAAGATCATTGATTACTTATTTAATTCCTAAATCCTGTGGGAAACGTTTTGTCACAGAATAAATGCAGTTTTCTTTTGTCACTAAAGTAAACAATTTAGTTTGTAGCTTTGTAGCGAAAAGCACCTTAAAAGTTATTGTGAAAGGGATTTTGTGCAAAAAGTTCGACAAAAAACTAAAATCTGCTCAACTCAGTCGCAACGTGATAAGTTTATTTTGAAATGGAGACCGAAGGTTTATCGGCTTATGGTTTCAAATACTTGTCGAATATTTTTAAGATTTTATTAAGTAAGTACAAAATATTTTTAAACTTTAGAAAATGTTAAATACCTTGACATTCATCAAAATTCATCATATAACAAATAATAGAAGGCAGTTTTACCTATCTAAGTATAATTTATAAACACCTACTAATTATTCTCTGCTCTCTTAAATTAAATGAGAAAGCTGTGCTAGAGTCATTGTGTGGACAGAAACACAGAATAACACTATTTTTGACCTGGCCTTATATTTACACTTAAACTTATGTACTTATGATAGCCAGCTTACTGAATACGAGCATCATTTGACGTTTTTCAATAGATAATTGTTGTAAAGAAAAGGGCTTGTCCATATTATTCAGCATCACGACCGTATAAAAGCAAGTATTGAAAAACACTTTTTTTGCAATGTGTTGTAATCTTGTGGCATACTTATGTACATTAATGAAAAATATTTTCAACTCATTGGTAATCTTTTATCGTACTTATATCTCATGACCTTGCGGTAAGAGATCTTGAACTGTTTCACAAATAATTATTATATTTTTCTAGGTAAGTAATTCACAAATATTTCTTTTACCTTTGTTTAAGTAAGGGTTCCTCGACGGAATCGACGGTATATTTTATTGCTGGCATCACAAGCAACTGTGAAGACATTTGCGCAGAGTCGTTGAACCCGCTGAACAAAAACTCCCCCGCGGGTTTCAGCGTGCCGACGTTCGTCGCCTGGCGTTCTCACGCCGAGCCATGAACTCTGACACCGGTAAAAACTAGGCAAACTCTTCGAAGTGTTCGTTATTACACTCATTCTTATACAGTCACACTTTAAATAACCAGCAAAATTTTATAGCCACGACAGTCCAACGATATAGAACTTATTTTTACTCAAACATAGCGAAAAGACAAAACAAATTCTCCGTTTCATACAAGTCCAGTCAGGTGATCGATCAATTTGTATGGAAGGAATTAATACCCTTTTTAGGGTTCCGTAGTAAACTAGGAACCCTTATAGTTTCGCCATGTCTGTCTGTCTGTCTGTCTGTCTGTCTGTCTGTCTGTCTGTCTGTCTGTCCGTCCGCGGTTTTACTCAGAGACTATAAGTACTAGAAAGCTGTAATTTGGTATGAGTGTGTATATTAATCATGGCAAAAAAGTCGTAGAAAAAAACATTGAAAAAATATATTTTTTTGGGTAGCTCCCATACAAGTAAAGTGGGGGAGTAATTTTTTTTTCTCTATTTACCCATCGTGTGGGGTATCGTTAAAAAGGTCTTTCAAAAATATTGTGAGTTTAAGAACACCACTTTTCGATTTAGGGATCCGTTTCCGAAATATTTGGTTTTAAAGTGCAAAATTTTGTTAGAGGTACGTGTCCCCCCCCTCTATCTGCTAAACGGTTATATATGGATACGTGAAAAAAATTACAGCAATAGTATATATACTGAAGTTGAAAGGAAAACTATCAGAGCTGGGTACTAAGTACAAACTAAAAAGTTATAGGCAACCAACTTATAAAATGTACTGGAAAATGTAAAATTTCATACAATCTTCATTGTTAGATGTTTTTGGTCGTTAGACTGTGAGGTGTGAGTGTAAACAGTGTGAACTCAAAGTTGTCATTCGCAACTACGGAACCCTACACTGCGCGTGGCCCGACACGCACTTGGCCGGTTTTTATAGTTAGTAATTCATTATCAGATACTGAATCTGACTTGTTAAAATAACTTGGCTAAGTTTTTAAAAAGTCACACTTAACACATAGTAATCACAGTTTTATCGCTTATGGCTTAGACAATGACTATAAGATTAAAATTCACATTCACAATCAATGTGAGCGTATATGTAGCAAAAAGAAATTTCGGATTGCGTTGATGATGGGTTGCTAGCCAAGACTAGTATGTTCAAGGTTTTTTTTTCTCTTCTAAACCGCCATGGGAATCGCTATAAATCAGGTTGGTATAACAAATGAATTAGCAAATAACGCACATAACTATGATCATATTGTTGCAAAAAGTAACAGATTGTTGGGTTTTATATCTAGAAGCACGAAAGATTTCAAAAATATTCGTGGTATTGTAACTCTTTATTTTGCTCTTATACGTAGTGTTCTGGAGTACAATTCAGTTATCTGGTCTCCATATTATAAAGTTCATATCGACCGTATAGAACAGATTCAAAATAGATTTTTAAAAATAATTTCATTTAGGACTAATAACCATCGCAAGTTGACTTCATATACTGATAGACTCAAACATTTTAACATATGCTCTTTGGAGACTCGGCGTAGCTGTAGTGATTTAATATGCTTATATAAAATAGTTAATGCCATTATTGACGCTCCTCTACTTTTGTCCCTTATCAGTTTTAATACTAGGTACAGGCCACGCAATCCCACGCATAGGTTGTTTGCTCTAGAAGTCTATAAAAATAATACATCCTATTATAATCCTGTGGTTCGAATGTGTAGAACATATAATGATCTTGTACTTAATCACAAATCCCTTGACATTCTTGGAGTCACCTTGTACTCCTTCAAAACCAAAATTAGGCAGATTTTGGATATGTGTTGACCTGCTCAATATGTATTTTGTTTTTTTTTTTCCAATCTTCTTTTTTATTTTTACTTACGCACTAAGATAATATTGTTGTCATTGTGTGAAATATCTTTTGTTTAGATCTTTTTGCCGCTGTTGTTATAGGTAAACATAGTTTCTTCTTCCTAGCTCTCATATAATTTTTAAGTTATATCTAGCTGTATGCACTTGTAAAGAGTTGTTGCCTAGCCTTAATGTACCATTTTATATATAATGTATAATTTCGGTGACAATTTGTTAAGTGTATCTTATGAAAAAATAAATAAATAAATAAATTAAACTAATCTTTTGTATAACATATAAATTTAAAAAACTAGCAATCAATCAATAGCCTTTACCCATCTTGTTTTTCGCATACCTTTATTAGACTAAAGTAATAAGTAAGTAAGAAGATACTGGTTAATCGTATTGTGATTTTTTATGTCTTTGAGATAAATGTAGTAATAAGCAGGGCTGTGACAGCAACGGAAGTAGCTTTTCACTGCGAATGTTCCTACCGGAAGCGAACCCCGCCGCGAACTCTCATTATTCTCGCGGCAAATATGTTTTGACTGCCTCCATTACCTCTTTCGGCGCCCGGACGTCGAAATGATCTTTAAACCAAGTCATTATGACGATTCTATCATTATCAATCATTAAAGAGTGAAGCGAATCGACATATGTTAAGGAACACGCCGTATGCGACTTATAAGAAAAAATACTACGTTGTTGTACTACGTTTAGATACATTCTGAATGTCTACATTTAGAATTGACTGGCGTTAATGAACTTCAGGATGAGGCAAAATATTAAAAATAATTTATACATACCTATTAGAGCATATTATGCGACCGTAAAAATTTTTACTTACCTATATGTAAATTATTTTTACGGTCGCATAATATGCCCTAATAAAAATCTTCTTAGATTTAAATTCAATTGTAATTACTCTTAGAAAGTAAAATTCCAATTTTTATTGCATAAAATCCAGTGCATAACTTCCCTGTACGAGTACGTTGATAATACAAGCAGACATGCGTTACACCTGCTCTATTGATTTGTTCATTTTTGCACGACATACAATACCCGCGTAACCCTACATACGCAATTACTTCAAACGGTAAAACTGTTTACCCAAACCCTTTCTTTTTTGTACAATTCATAACGGTCTCGGTGATGTCTATAGCTGTCATCACTTCCCGATTGCGCTAAAAAATGTGGGAACAAATTATCGCAAACACTTCTCTGATACGCAAAAAACCTCGCATAAAACATTCAGCCAACACTCCCACGCTTCGAAAGGGTTGAGTATTGCACCTGACCTATATTAAATTGTCTAAAAAAGGATGTTTTTCTTTCGCATTTTTTGCTCTTTATTCTCATTGTGATGCGCAGATAATGCAATAGATTTGTAGAGTGTCCATGTTTTCTAAAATCAAAGTAAATACCAATTATTCATTTAAATTATTAGATTCAGTATTGGTAGGTTCCAATAAAAAAGTATTTATGAAGCGAAAAATGTATACAATTAAGGTCCTATAATTTGCAAAAGCTTACTTGAATATATATTTTAGTGGGTGACTTAGGTTAGCTTAATCTCTGCAGATAGATGACGAGCATCCTTCCGTTTATACTTGCAGTGCCGGTATCTTAGCGATTTGTAGAGTACCGGTGATTTAGTGGTTTCAAGCCCCACACTCTGCTCTTCACGCCGTACTTTATTCAAACAAAGGTATTTTCATCTGAACAAAGGGGTGATATTGACCCGCAGAAAACATGAAAAGCTGAACACAAATCACAGTAAGTCATTAGTTCTGAGTATAGTACAAATTAGAAAGAAAAAAATATCTGCATATAATAATATTTTGATGGAGCTACAGAAATCAATCAAAAAAAGTGGATGAACATATTTTGCTTTTATTGAAATAAGATTATAAACAAATAATTTGACATAAACAAACATAAATCTCATTCATGCAAGGATTCTGGTCGCCCTACTTGCACAACCTGAGTTGCGCTTGCGCACAATACGCGCATTGTCGCCGAGCCGCAGGTAGCTGAAGGGTTATCCGCTTATGCAAAAAACGCCATCCGATTAACACTCGCCCTATACGGCTTAGCTTTTTGATATGCTAACTTGTTAAAAGCTTTATTGCTTATCTTAGACGTGTGCGGATTTGCAGCATTTAATGTTGGATTAAAGGACCAAGTTATCAAATTAATAGAGAAATAATTTTAAATGTTGAATTATATTATTATGAGGTTGTACAGAAAAAAAGATCATCATATTATATCAATCTGTAATGATGATAAAACCTATTTTAGAAAGCATTTTACTGTCAGTGACAATTTTTTAGATGGATAGTTAGGTATTTTATGTATGTCATTTCACAGTATCGACGACGGCCAACGTAGAAACGAAGCGCATTTACAAATTACATTCCAAATATATTTTCCCAAAAATTCAAAAATATTTGATATACCTACATGCTAGGTGTAGGTAGTGTGCGTGTTTAGGTTAGCGACTTAACAACCAGCGGCTACGTGGATTTGGCGGCCTTTAAACGAATGGGCTCATTAAGAATTCATTGACGAGAACGCGTGAGCCGACAAGGGAGGGTGAAAAGGCCGACAGGCGATGTGTTGCAAAATGAATAAATTGTGCCGAGAAATTAGGGGCAGTTCGCTAAGGTAACGGCTGCCATGCTTCAATAATGCAAGTCTAGTGAACCACTCGCCAGAACTACATATATGTATGTAACACATGTAGCTTGAGGTCTAGATAGTTTGGTGGAAGAAACTACAACGCGAAACATAGCATTCGTAATGAGTAGAACGTCGACACGATAATGTCACGGCAAACAGTTGCAATCGACAGTTCGCAACCGCCCCTTTCTCGCATTATTCATTAAACAATTGCATTTCACCGTGGTGTCGTTGATAATAACATCAGTTTTGATAGCGGCATGCGCCTTCTATTGTTTCACGGTAATCGGTACATTTATTAAGCTATTAATGTAATTTCTATAAAAGAAATTTCAAAAAAATAATCCAATTCAAAATCAAACGTTGACAGATTGTAAATAAAATATATGTTTTTCTATGAGATAGAAAAAAGGGCATTTAATGCATAAAATGCTGATGAGTCTTCGTTTATTACAGCAGTATTTCATGTAACATATGCATAGATGAGTAAAAAACTGCATTATACTGATCTGTCTGCGCGAATGTACAAAAAACTGACTGGGCGAGCACCATGTGCAGTCGCAGGTGCCCTCCGTTCCCACACAACCCTTTCAGCAATCTCTCCCCCGCGCCGCGGCTCCTCCCGCTGAACTGCATAAGAAACAGCAATACATCTCATCACTCAAAAATAAACCCTATTTTACTGCTTTACAAATTAATCTTCAATACAAATATTGAGCAACGTACGCCTTTATTAATCTCAAGTGATCATTAGCTCCAAATTCTACCTGTCTCGATTATATTTATAGAGGCTGTCGTGTCATTAGATTTATTGTGGATATAATGCAATCCCTCTATATTTTTTGCCTTTCGATTTGGACAATCTTATGTAGATTTTCTACCTGCGTCTCCAAGTTGTGAAAGTAAAATTTCACGTTTCCATAATTTCGTCATTTGCGAATGGCATTTTCCATAGAAGTGCCTCAATCGCTTCTGTTTGCATCTCTTTAAATATTTAAGCAGGTATAAATACATCGCTTCGTTTAAAATTGTGTTTTGTACAAATAGTCGCGCACCATTTTGCCTGGTAACCTTCTCTTCAAGGTTTATGATAAATTAATATCTCTGTTTATGTGTTACAATGCTGCTTTATTTTTCTCGAAGTCATTAGTTTTTTTTTAGTAATAATTAAATTGTTCATGAATTTCAATTTGCATGAACCATTCACTTAAGAGTAACTTAAATAGATCGTTAGCTTGAAAACTAGATTATAAATGTAGATTGCATTATTTGGTGTTGTTAAAAACTGTGATGACTGTTTTTTGATTTTTTGAATATTTGTTAGATGGAAATCCTAATCCTAACTAACCTATTATAAAAGCGAAAGTGAGTTTGTACGTTTATTTGTTTATTACGCTTTCAGGTCCTTTTACGCTTTCAGGTTAGCGTACTGAGAAGGACATAGACTTATATATCAGGTAACAGCTAATTTTATATAAGTAGTTTCCCTTATTTGTCTTTAGCCCGAGGCTTCGCCCGCTTCAGTATCAATCCCTTGAGAACAGTATTTCTTTCCAAGCTGAAAGGTACCCTTTATCCTTTCCCGTACCCACAGAAACGTGTATGCTAAATTCCGCGTAACAAAACAACAAAGGAAAATTATTTATACTTATTATTAAAATTATCTACCTGAAAACGATAATAAGACTTGGTTGGAATCTAACAAATTAAAAAAACTAGGTATAATATATCTCTCCGACGCAAGTTTTTTTATACCATATCAACGCTTATCAAAAAAAAACTAAAATGTGCAAAGATAATCTTCACTGGTCCCAAACCAACGACGTCCCGTTATCAATGGGCATTTTTGTAAATGGGTTGTGTTTTGTAGCCAATAAAAGCAAAAAGGACACCGGCTGTTGTGCCCGCAATAAATCGCAACCCCACACAAAATGTTTCCGTTTGCCGTTCGTATCTCGCGGTCCTGCCTTCTGTAAAAACCCTTATAATTTTAACAAAAAAGAAATCTTTATCTTATTTCCATAATAAAATGATGTTACTGTAATACATTGGTTATATATAATGTTACCCTGTAAGTCTGAAATGGGAGACTTGATCGTCAAAATGAACCATTTTTTTAACTATGTACTACCAAATTCGCATTGCGAAAATCTGCTTGCTACGACGTAGCAGTTTCGTAGCATCCTCGCAAATGTTAGTGCTACGCCGTAGCACACTCATTCTAATTAGATCCTTTTTAGCATTTCTCAAGTGAAATACCTACCTACAATAATAAGAATTCATGTTAGGTAATATAATTGATAATCTTAGGTTTAGGATAATTTGACGATATTTTTAATTTAATTTATTTATTCACAAACTTAGTTCTATTGACATATTTATGCATATATTAGCTAGGTGCTTGCTTTTCGTGCGCGTCACTTACCTTCATACAAAAACACTGGTGTGTAAGCAGTTTAAATACATCTGACATATACTACGATTGTCATGTAATTATGGCAATCAGAAACAACTTGGCTTAACATGCTTTCCGAAGTACGGAGAAGCTCTAGAAATGTGCCATATGCGGTTCATCCCTGTGGTGACCACGCCACTTCTTTACATTTTTAAGCGCTTATTATGCGTACGCCGACTAGATCATCAAGCTCTTCAATTTACTTTGGTATACATAGTTCCTTAACTTATTTTGGCAGTCATTTATTCATTGGTATAATACTAATCGTATCTTTCAAAGTCAATTTTGCAGTTCATTATTGATTTTTAAAAGTTAATATGCGTTGACTTTTTCCTTGTTTTATTCTTTACCTTATCTTGTTATTTCAATTTGACTATAATATTGAAGCTAGTTATTTTTTTACGTTTAAACATGAATTCGTCGCACCACCGGGCCGTTATTTCACCCTAAATTACGTTATTTATGCAATGCATTTCCTGATCTTGTGGATTAACTAGCACGTCCAACCGAGCGCCGCCATTGGCCGTCCGCTCAAGCTGCACTGCGGTTGCAGATCATGCTGATATAGTCCGAGAGCTCGCTGAATGATTCCAAGAGATGGCTGTTTTTAGTTTGTTATAATATCCTTCTCACATATGGGGTATATAACTAACCTGGACTTTACATCTATTTACCCCAGAAGAAGAAATGACCAGAGAATAAAGACTTAATTAGTATAAGCTTTCTTTTTTACTAGAAATATGGTCATATTAACTTTCAGTGATTACTATTTTCATTGCACTGACAAGAGACAATACTTAAGATTTTTCAGGATAACAACAATTTGGATTTTGTTACGTATGAAATTTAAAGTTGGCATTTTTACTTTCAGTCAGTGCGTGTTATCAGTTCAGTCAGTGCGTGTTATCAGTTACAGTTCCAAAACACACATCCTCAGATGTGTGTTTTGGAACCTGGGGTTTACTAAATGTTGAAATTCATAATAATATTGTTAATGTCAAAGTAACTCATCTGTCACCTGATAATGGTTAATAAACAAGTAAAACGATTCAAAATAGATTTTGTGTGGAGATTTTAGGACCTGAAAATTATAAACCCTGTGAAAGATCTTTGTGTAAACATTTATTTGAGGAATCAATCATTTCTTAATGGATACTAAAACTAATCCTAAACAGACTACGTCGCAGATAAAAGCTTAAAGTTGTATTTCATTTGATAATTCTGGTTTTGAGGGTTTCGGTTCTTTACGATAAATAAATATTATAATGCATATGTTAAAAACTAAAAATCATACAGCAAGCTCTTAGTCTTATATTAGCCTTCTTTGCGTCTACTTTACATCTGCCTACTCAACCGCCATATTTTGGCTTCCCACCCTGCAGTAATGACCAGCTATTCAGGCATCATCTATAAGCCACATAATTGAACTTGAAATTGTGCTTATATAATAAAAGCGAATCTAAATAATTGTACGTAGTATTTTTCCTCTCGGTGGGTATATTCAGTTCTGTTTTTATCTGAAAATTTTACTTTTATTATACAGTTTTGCTGTTTTGGGCGGATTTATACTGTAAGAGTTCGTTAAAAATAAATACAAATTTCCTGTAATACTTTCTTATTTCTTGCACTTATACATTAGAATAAAATTCACCAATGATTAAAGGACAATATAGCTTAGTCTTTTTTATCATACAACATCCGAAACAGTAAAATTGTTTAACGAGGACCTCACGAAAAAAACTAAAAGACAATCAAATATTAGACCATCCGATATGCAGTAAGTGTTTCCGTAACCGATATTTCTCATTAAAGCAGCTTGTTTGCTATCCGATAAAAAATCATGTCCGAGGGTGGCCGGTGGCCAGGAAGGGTTGCTCGGCTATCTCAACCCCTGAGGGCTGAGGAACGGAGGTAAACAGGCAGATGGCCGCGGTTACAATTACATAATCAACAGTTATCGTATTCAAATGAGACCGCATTGATTTCGGGTGCAAAGACCCGAATATACAGTGCAAACGAAATGCGAGACTCTCCCAATCAAAATGCATTTATACTATCCTCTGTTGTTTTATTTAACAGTGTGTCAATATTAACTGTTGTACTCCTCTTTCATGAATACCTAATATTAACCTATATTGAAGTACTCACTCGAATTTACTAGTCATAAAAACCGATAGATATTAAATGAGGCAATCATCTTCCAATTAACAGAAATGGGTCGTATCAGTTCGGTTGTAAATACAAAAATTGAAATCGAAAGTAATAAAAAAGAATCAGATGCGTATTGTAAAGTCAGTGGAGCACCAGGTAACTACGCAATTGTTCCGGTGATGCAGCAACTGACCAGTCATTTCTTCCACGCCTTTGCACCTTGAGATTTCTACCGCGATTATTCTACAATGTTTGGAATACATTACCCATCTTTATTGCTTAACTTATTCGTAAGAATCAGTAAGACCATCAATGGATAAGTAAGAAATAGGAAGTTGGTTACAACCGCTGTATTTGGTGTCGGCCGAGATCACGATGCGTTATATACGTAACGGTGCATCAGTGACTGACTCACAGGGAACTGACCTAGGAGCATGCAGCGGAGTGCATTGACGCCGCCGCCGACGCACTTATCACTGCATGCCTCTTCGGAGATAATGTATAGAAAATACCCTTCTGGACGATGAATAACGCATGTGCCGTATAGCTGATTGGGATTACATTTACAGTTCAAGAAACACGAATTTCTGACATGATAGACAGACTACGCTGACGTGTACTTTAAGTAGAATTTAATATCAGGCCATGCCTTATTAATACTGAGTAAATCTGATTGAACTTTTTGGAACATCCCCACATTTGAGTAAATAAATTGGTGATTATTAGACATGATTATGGTTTAAGAAAGAATAATTAAATACAACCTTTTTCATTAAGCTGCGGGATTGCGTTATAGGTAGGTACCTACAATACTTAATTTTCAGAATTTTCTTTTCAAATATTCTGATTTATCCATTAAACATGTTTTCACTGATAAATTACGAAAGGGAAAAAATATGCTGTAGATTCTTTCTAATGTCAAGTAAAGTTCACAAATGTTTTGATTATTTCTTTTAAAACGTAGTTGAAAACAAAGTATTCTTTTTTAATTCTCATTTTCAAAAACTACATAGGTTTTCCTTCAAACCCAGGGTCAAGTTCTTGTTGGATTATCCTCAACAAGACTCGATCCAATCAAAATCATTAATGTTTCACCATCATCAAGACTTTTTTAGTCTCCACTGCAGGAGCACGACCCTCTCTGTACTACCAGAGCCATAAATTGCCCAGGGCAGTAAGAAGAATTGGTCTACACTTTCCACGCTGGCCAGAGGGGTTGAAAAGGTCTCTTTGATGTTTGTATTATAAGCTTTGTTTAGCTTGTGTTTCCTAAGTCGCCTTCTACGACATCCTCAAAAAGAGTTGAAGTGCTCCTATTCTACTCTGCCGGGAACCACACGGCATTAATGTTAATTTAAACTTTATTACATTACATAAACATATATCTTTGTTTTTTTTGCGTCTTACATTAGCAACAATAGCTCCCGCTATAGCTAGATGATCAAACATAGGCTATTGAAAACAAGCAACGGAAATTTTATTATCATACAGAGCTATAATCGTGAAATCGTCAACTTGACCGTAATTCGTGTGATCCAGCCAAGGTCCAGGCGGTGATAAGGAGGTGTTTCACAATAGCAGAATTATTTGCGGCGAGGCGCCTCGCCTTGAGATGCGCGCCACAAACAACTGTAGCGAACACTCGCGCCCGCGCTGAAACCTGAAACAGTCGCGTGCACAAGTGAAACGTCCTTATTATATGCAAAATCGGGAATTGACGCGAACATAATGCCTGGAGAAAAAACGGTTCGCGTTAATTCCTGATTTTTCATTTAATTATGCAACGCGGAACTTTAAAAACAGTTATGAAACATCGTTGTCGTTTATGAACAGACTTGACTTTGCTTAGTTATTTCTCTTTCACTTTCAGGTCTAGTATAATTATGAAATGCCGGTTCTTTTACATTTGACAACCAGCACAGACAATTTTATAGATTTTTTGGAGTTCGATTTTAAAAAACCCTAGATGGGTACTCCAGTTGAAGTAAATCGGAGAAAAGAAGAACACTAATTAAACTTTAATATACTTCGGAGGAAAGGGGATTGCACTAAAAAAAACTTTGATACCCTTGATATACCTATGTATAGGTAGCTTTAACATTTAAGCTCTTGATTCAAGTTTATTTTCTCACCTTTAATAAAACTTGCATCCGAAAGCTCAAATTGCATGAGAAACATGATAAATTAATAGCTTGATAGTGCTCCTGCAGTGCAGACTCAAAAAGATCTGATGATGATGATGAGCTTTAGGCGGAGCTTATAATTAACTACAATGTAACTTACAAAACAGATGATGTCATTGAACATTGAAGTTCGCTTCAATGAATACGACACGCCTCCACTCACAACGACATTAATGGAATACCTGAATTTTTCGAGGCCCAGTGCTCTAGTGGTAACTGCTCAATACCGAATTTTAAATAGGAAACATCTTTGTTTTTCCTTAAAGTAATTTATTTTAAATGGGGGCAGCACTGAAAATCGAAGAATTTAGGTATACTACCTGCATTGTAGTCTAAGCGAAGGCGGAGTGAAAAGCTTTTTCATTATGTACTTTAGTTTTCACATCAATAGCCATAAAGCTTCCGGCGTGTTATTGAGCATAACTTTGTATTCAGCTTTTTTGTTAAATTATCATTTAGATACTGCCTTTTTGTCATTTTTAAAATGATAGATTAGAAGATAGCATTTAGCGAAAGCCGGTATCACAAGCTGTTATGTAACAAAATGGGCATAAAAATTTGCATTTAACCTCAACAAGAAAAGGAGGAATGAAAAATTTTTGCTGGTTCAACATTTACCAAAACCTTAATAACTTTGGATTGATAAATACCATGAAGGCGTACGTGACAGTGCGAAACAAGAAGTGTTTTCAGCGACGACTGTACCGGGTGCGCACACGCCGGCGTAGGTACTCGTAAGTAGGTCAATGGCGGCGCGTGACGCTGGCGTGGCCCTTTGCAGGGCTCGCCTTGAACCGCGCAGTCGACAGTGCTCGCTGTTTTCCGCTAAAAATACAAAATTTAAAAATGTTTTACATTCGAGGTTATTCTTGACAAATAACGTGGTATATAAGATAATGGAATAAAAATATTTAAGTTTCATTGGAAGATTTAAATTAATATCTGAGATGTTGAATTGAATCAGGTGTTGCTTTGCGGAAGTCAAAGTTACATGCACTTTGAGTTTAAATAATTTGTGTGCTTCCGCACTAGTTTGCACGAACTAAATTGTGGCTGAAGCACACAAATTAATTTAACCCAAAATGCATGTACAAAATTGTAGATCAGACGTTACGGGACCTTTTATTGTATAGAAACGTATGTAGAGTTTCCCCAATAATAAAAATCCGTATCCAAAAATGACACTCCAGATTACATACTCGGTTCCGGAGAGTTTTCATTCAAACTATACAATACGGCCAATCAAAGTTCAAAACTTTTTTTTATCTAATCATTCTACATTTGTTTTCATAACTTTAATCATTATTATTAAAAAACATTACACGTCTGCCAAAAAAAGAATGCAGTGTTTTTTGAAGCCTGTATGTACAAGTATGTAAATATAACTATGAGTTTATTCCACCATAACTCTTAAATGCCTTGACGGATTTGGCCGTATATCGTAAGAATTCTTATATACCTCGAGGCATATAATGTTTTACCAAGGCAGTCGAGCTTTATTTTTTACAAAAAGCTTTTTATGTATTTTATTATACTATAGCATATGCAAGTGCTACATTACTCTTTAAAACCTTTTCATTTCAGAAATAGCATCCCAGATGAGGATGCAACATGCTTAGAAGATAGAAACATAAATTTCTCACGAAGTCTATTCAGGCCCCCAGGTCGATCCCCGGCCTTCTGACCCTGGGTCCCGAAGCATCTCACTTAATTAGTATCATGCTTAAATATAGAGACATCAATATTTTTCGCAACGCTCGCCCAATAATGACGTTTATAGACAAACTTTGGTACTTTGGGTCACATTATATAATGATAATGCAATTGTAGAATGCATACCTATTTTTTTCCTAAAAACAAAAGATATCCCATGTTACTTGCTTATAATGTAGCCTACTACTATGATAAAATAATTTTAAATTCTGCCCTGTAGCTTTTGAGTTTATTCATTTCAAACATACCCACAGCTCACGAATCTTTATAATATTAGTCTAGATAAGAAATTAAAACAACTATTGCCAATTGGCCATAAGTGGTAAATAACTAGTGGGACTGAGACATACTCTAAATAACAGTGGGAGCACTTCAGCATTTCGCAAGCGCACGCTTCATAGATCGTTCTCAATAGCGTCATCAGCAAATTGCCGAGGTCAGTGGGAAGCGGAGCCCTATTCGGCCAAAGGCCGAGTTAGCAACTATTAATACATCTAACTAGATTGATAAACGAAAACTGCCAAGTCCATTAAGTACCAATCTTGGACTGCGATACATAAACTTGGTTGATACAAAAAAACCTTCGATTATTAAAAATTATTACCGCTAAGCATTTTGTCTCGTAGTGTAAAAAAAAAATCCTCGATAATCTTAAAATATGGACGTCGTTTAAAAAAAGCTTATATTCAATGAAAGGTGGCAGATTAACGCTGTTAAAATCCGAAAGAAAAGCTCTATACTTAGCTCTCCTTTTTTCAGTTTTCACAAGCTTCTATTTCGTTTTACCTGCCCCGATGTCTGTGTGTCACCCACTTTCAGCTGACGGTGATAATCTAATAGAATGATCGTGGGATAAGAATGCAGTAATGCTCCTTATTTCTGAAAAGCTCAGTTTTCATATTTTGCATCTAGAATTAATATTATAAGATAAAAAAGCTCGAGCCAAAAAAATTTTTTTCTCAAAATATTGTTACTGTCAGACTTGTAATGCAACCATAATCAATATTATTTGAAATCTACAACAAGTAAAACTTCTAAATTGCGCCTCGGAATAAATTCAAGTGTTTTTCTATACTACAGATAAAACTAATACAGCGACAATGGCGAATCAAAGGGCCTCGTCTCTGACAGTGGAAGGTCTCGACCTTCTTGCTATTGCCTGCGTTAGCATTGACAACGGCCCTTATGCAAATCGTCTTGCGCGTGCGCGTGCTAGCTTCCACTACCGGCTCTCGGCACAAGGGCTCTGTAATTATAGTAAACGTATTACATAGGTACTCATTCTTTGATGGACCTTCAATTGGAACGCCGTAACTATCAGCTGTTCAAATATGGTTTCCTGGTAACTCGCATGAAATATAGAACACTTTGCCATTTGAAAAATTATTCATGATTGTGAAATTTACATAAATTTATTTATAGGTACATTTATTGCACATAATCATAGATTGGATCTCGGGTCTTCGTCTGCGTAAATTGTATCCGCAGATAAATAAGCTTTCCGTAGGTGAAAGAATTTAATGCCACAAACAAACAATCAAATTTTGCTTCTTTATAATATTAGTAAGTATATAACAAAAGAGGCGTAGTTCTTTCGTAAAAAGTTTATTAAGTAAGTAATTATTTTTAATTCAAACGGTCTTACGTTACAAATAATTTTAACTTTAAAAAGGAGAGCCATTTAAAATGTCCGAGCCTTACGTTCGAGAAAACTCTATATTGAAGGTGAAGCCCATATCAAAGACGCATTTTTATAAATCTATGGCCGTCCCAGTAGATTAATTTCATGTTTTTTTAACACGAATCAGCATCCAATTTATTATTCATTTCCAAAGCTACCAAGTACAATAATGTCACACTAATAAATAAATATATACGGACAAATCACACAGATTGAGCTAGCCCCAAAGTAAGTTCTTAAGAGAGACTTGTGTTATGGGATACTAACTCAACGATACTATATTTTATAACAAATACATATATAGATAAACATCCAAGACCCAGGTCAATCTGAAAAAGATCGTTTTCCATCATGACCTTACCGGGGATCGAACCCGGGACCCCCGTGTCGCAGGCTGGCGTGGTAACCGCTGCGCCACGGAGCTCGGAGTTATTTGAGTTTCACACTTATTGATATTTTAAACAGATACATGAATAGGTATGAGGACGAAGCTACACACGACATCGATATTTGGAGGTCTCTGGTCTACAGAAATTCGTTAGCTACCTTGCGGTTGTTCTAGAAACCAATAGAGTCATCGCGTTTAGAAATATTAGTATTCCAAAAGCTGTAATTTTAAAATCAGAAGAACAAATAAATTATCTTAAAGTTTTATTCTAGAATGAGGTCAAACATTTTCATGTTTCTAAGAAAATAAATACTGAAATATAATGTTACGATGCGTCATTATGACTTCAGTATCATTGATAGCGTTCCATATTATTCGCGCAAGGCTTCGTTGCGCAAGCGCAGTTACACGTGTCGCTCGCAGCAACGACCTCATCCGAACACTTCCGATTCTGCACACCGACTTCAATGTTTTGAAAGGCGAAGGTGAAGCATAAGGAAACGCTTTGAACTGCGGTTCACGCTTAGTAAATAGCAATTAATTATAAAACAAACTGCCGTTCGACGAATTTATTTGCATACAAACAGAAACAAAAAACATAACGATTCATATTTTGGCTCAAGAATTCTCAAACCTTGATTTGTTGTTGGCCTACCCCTATCTGTAACCTTGCGAGCCGATAAGTAACATGGAGGTTAATCCACGAAAACATATTTCGTATTCTTGTTCTACTAAGACGTGGAAGATTAGAAAAAGGTCAATAAGGTGTCCTGTTTGAACAAAATTATTAACACAGTCATATAAAAATAGACACATTTGCAGAATCCAAAGATACGTTTAGCAGAATGGTCGTTATTCTTATTCCTAGCTTAGGTAGGTACTTATATGAACAGCAAGTCAATTCTATTACAATACGTTTTTGAGTGCAGCCTACCTACCTCTAAGTAATGTTTTATTTTTTATGTTATTTGTGGGTACTTTTTTTTGTGTATATGTACTCTGTATACAAACTTCTGGATCGCTATAAAAAGGCATTCACCATACTATTGTTAATCGTATCGGTATATAATAATACTGTTATCGTATCGGTGCGCGGTCCAACAACAGCGGTGTTTGTTGACGTGTGGTGGGCACATGCAAATTCCGGCGCTGACCCATATTCCGCCGCCTGCCGTTGCCCGCGCCGTGCTACTCATGTTTGTAGGTGTATGTACGTACCTACATAGTTACATACACATCGCAATCGTAGCCCGTCGTAGCCGGCTGTAGCAACATTAGCACTGCAATAAAATCGTTTTTACCCGATTGACCTACAGAAGGAGGGTAATGTTTTTCGCGTGTATGTATACGTCAATATATATAGTGTATGGAGTATCATTAAAATGATCAATTGATTAGCAAAAAATAGATAAGGACGTAAACATTCAAAAAAGGGCAGTCGATTTTTCGATTATAAATAATTACTTACTTGTGTTAAGTAATGAATACTTAGGCATTTTGATAATAAATTATTTATAAATAAACAATTGCTATTATTTATTTCTACTATATTTTCTAATTTTACGTACCTACGTATATGTAAAACTAGTTCCTTTGATGTATTTCACTTATCAATATTTTGGATAACATAAAATTGAGACAATGTAAAAGTCAGCTCTACCTCGAAAGAATGATTATTTTGAATAATAACCAATTTGTAATAAATATGGGATATAGGAAAAATGCCATTATCTGCCGGTATAAGGTAGTCTAGTTTTGAAATATGTTACTAGTAGCCAGTAACTCTCAAAGTAATTATGTGCTTAAAATGTTAGTTGTTTAAGCTGCCGATAAATCGAGAACAATTACCATATTCTCTCTAGGGCGATTCTGTATAGAAGAAAGTAAAGAAAGAAAAATATTTTGTTTCGACAAAGAGAAAAACAAACTTCTCGCTTCTGCGGCTAAAAGCGCTTCTTGCTTGTTCTGTCTTAGCCTTTTTTCTTTCCCAAGAGTTTTACCTTCAATAAAATACATGTCTTTATATGGTGTACCTATTCTTGTAAAAGTAGGACGGTATCACCCATATTGGGTGTTTTATATTGTCGTGAATTGACTAAACTAAAATAGAGTTTCCCAAGGCTTGAAGTAGGCGTTCAGCGTGCCAATGCCAGCCGACTGACATCTGTGATCGTGCATTCTGGACCAAATGCGATGCGACAGTATCTGGCACAACTTACTGTTTCTACAGGAAAATACACAGGCAATGAATGCCTGTCTACTGATGCTTACGATAGGACTTAATAGTTGTCACCCATAGGTATTGGGTGTTTAATATTGTCGTGAATTTACTAACGAACGACCTGATAAAGATTGCAGGAAGGCTCTGAATGCAGGATACTTCCAACTGGTCGTATTGGAAATCATTGGGGGAGGCCTATGTCCAGCAGTGGACTTCCTGTGGCTGAGATGATGATGATGAATTAATAAAATAGAGTTTCCCAAGGCTCGGAGTATGTGTTCAGCGTGCCAATGCCAGCACACTGACATCTGTAATCGCGCATTCTGGACCAAATGCGATGCGACAGTATCTGGCACAAATTACTGATGCTACAGGAGAATACCTAGACAGGTTCCTTTAATCTATGTAGCTTACTATAGAACTAAATGGTTATAAAAACAAAACTTAGATTCGAAATTAGTGCTCTCTGTCTCTGTTCGTGTAGGTGACACGGTCAGTCGACCATGCACACCCTGGTGTCAGAGTTCTTCGGAACCACCTCTCGGCCTCTGACGTGGTTCCTTTAACGACTACCAGATGGCAGCCGGGACCACCGGCTTAACGTGCCTTCCGAAGCACGGAATCATCTTTCTTATCAGACAATCAGGTGATTCATGCCTGCAATGTCCTAACCAAACTGGAAACAACTTAACAAAGTATGCTTACCGTGGGAATCGAACTCAAATATGTAGATGGAATAAGATACCAGAAATCGTGACGTCTTACCCATTTAGAAGGTATTCAGTTTAACTGGAGAAGTTAATCGCAAGCAGCTTGTGTGTGTACGAGTAGCATGTAAGACCTATATACATAAGTACCTATATCTTAAGTAGTAAAAAGTGTAGGTAATTCGAGAATAGAGTATTGGTTATCGATTTCCTGTGACATATTATCCCGATAGAGTTCGGTTTGGATAATGTTCGTAGCTGCATTTCCAGAGTAAACTTTTAAAAGTTTCAATTCTAGAATTTAATTATTTTGTGTTAGATGCTATCAACGTGCCATTCTTAACGGTACCACTCTTGACATCTTTGCCATGATACGCGTTCGCAGACAACATATTATCTTGACCTATTTTACAAGTCCCGCCCGCAACTATCAATATCAGTAACATACCTACAATAACCTAATTATTGATTACAATAATCTTTATGTATTGATCTGAAATCCGCCCCTAAACTGACACAATCCGTCTAGAGCGTATGTAATAATTTTATTTTCGTAACTATGCTATTCTCGTTAAATCCTTCAACATTTTAATTGAGGAAAATTCGTAGCAGCCATTTAACATTAAATTAATCAGCATCGCTGGCCTCTTCAAAGTGGGAGCCCTTCACGCATACAGATGCAATGCACACATGGATGCAAGAAGTAGCGCGAATGGAAACAAACACCTATTGGAACGTCGGCGGTGTCTGCGACGCACACATAGACGCCAAGACTTTGTTTTGCTGTTGAGATTCGCGCGTGGAGTTGCGCAAGCGCAGCGTGGAGGCCATTGACACGGTGGACGTGCGTGGCCGCCATATTGGTAGGCGCGGGCGCGGTAATGGAGCGCGAATCCACCGGCTTCTGTGCGCCTTTCGTAATCGGCTCGCTGTCGCCAACGTGGCCCGCGGTTTCACGAATAACGGGCCTGATAACAAACTGCATATGAATGCTAACATTCGCTTAGAGGTACCTATTCAAACCACTAGGTCAAATTTAACGCTCATTCAATTTAGATTGGAGGGCTACATCAAACGAAGAGATTGTTAAAATATTTGGCATTCTAACATCCACAACTTTAACATTTGAGAACAGCCACAGCTTTGAACTTGGAAACCTAATTATGAACAATTTTTTAAAGTACTGAAAATCAATGTATTTGGTATATTTATTTGTACAATACCTATTTAGCTTGCAGTGGTTATACCTACTGACTGGATAGATAGCTTTCTCATAAGATAAAATTGATATTCTTAGAACCAATTCAGCTGTTTACAGTCCTAAGTACCTATCTTACTTACCTAATGCATAGGCACCCCTTTTCAAAATAAATACCAGGGTAAAGGAAAAGTCACGATTTTGTAGGTAAATCGTGTGTTTTTACTCAAACCAAGGTGATAGAGCAGATTTCCTTCACGTACTAAGCTTTAAAGTTCCTAAATTGAATATTTTTTTCCGCCGCGTACAATGTTTCAAATACGTATTACAACAATTCAAAAAATGTCTCATTTCAATGATCTTTTTACAAAGTGTAGTAACATATGTACACATTGATAAAGCGATCGATGACTATTTAAAATTTACTCAATTTAGTTGAGTTGATCCGGTATTTCAGTTGAGAAAAGTAGTGCAAATAGTTAGCGCGATGTAGAAACTTATTTTCGCCACTGTACATTGCGCAACGATATTCGCGAACCAGATAACGGAGTAGGTATATAGCGTGCCCCTCCGTCCTCTCGCAGAATCCGGTCCTCTCTACACCTATCTCTTTCACACACGCTTCCCATCAATAAGCCCGCACTGCTCTAGCTCAATGACATAGATACCAGTTCATTGCGAAACAACGCGGATTATATAGCAGGTGGATTGTGCGGTAAACGAGTTTAAATAACTGCTTTCACATGCCTACGAATACATAAGCAACGCTTATAAATACATAATTAATTCTGATTCGTGAAATGCGAAAGTTGACGTTCCGCATAACGGTATAAGAGTTCGAACTGGAAACCAATGCACAAATTAATTACTTGCGTTAGTTTTTTCAATGTTATACTTTGGACTACTATTGTACCATTATCTGGACTTTAAGGCGGATAGTTCATTTATCAGTAAACTATGCTAAATGATCCAAGGCCTTGGGGTTAGACATAAAATTTGCATAAGGAAGCAATTTGCGGATTGCAAAGCCGCTCGTAGGCGGAGTCAGAGACATCCAATACAAGTTGCCACATTGCGCATGCGTTGTATGCCAAAGTAGGTAACAACAACGATGAAACATTATCGGTATTTGGTAGCACTTGCATGTGTAAATATAATATAAATAATAATTTATACATAAAAAAATGCGTCAGATGTGAGCTAAGTGTGGTTCCCGGCAGAGTAGAATAGGACCAGTCAAAGTCATCCCGTTGATTTCGTTGAAGGCGACTTAGGATACACAAGCTAAACAAAGCTTATAAACATCAAAGGGACCTCTCCAACCCGTCTGGCCAGCGTAGAGAGTGTTGGCCAAATCCTCTGCAGACTGCCTGGCTAATAGTCGTGTGGCTGGCTAGTAGCCTGTGCAGTGGTCGGTTCCGAAATGCTAGTAGTCTGTAGCTTTTGAAAAATAATTAGTAAATGCATAATACTTAATAAGATAATTTTAAACGTGATTTGACGTGAAAAAGAACCTGCAAGGGCCTATTTTCTGAATGACGTTTTGAATCTTTTGAAAAATATACTATGGCTCTAATATGTATACAGAGAGGGACAGTGCTCCTGCAGTGGGGACTAATAAGACCTGATGATGATGATGAGCTAAGGACATACTTAGATATATTTCGAACCCAAAATTAGTCAACACGTTTGGTGCCATAAATTACTTCAAAATATGGGTAATGTTTTATTTTGACAACAGACAAACTTTTTCTTTATTCGACATTTTTAAGAAAGCCTACCTGTAGTTATAGGTACCTATTTCCTAAGAAATGATAGAAGTTTGTCATTTAATCGAGTTTCTTAAGTAATAAATAAAGTAAATAAGTAAACCATGTAGGTACCTACACATAAAAAGGTATGTGTTATTGTCGAGGTTTGCGAAAGCGCAGTAAACCTAAAAGCATGGCTTTCGTAAAGTGAGAATACAGTTACATGCCCTTAAAGTTAGACCTAATTTATTATTAGATGACGGTAGCACTTTACGCGCGATGCGTGCGTTGATTCCCGTCCATTGGAGCGGTGGCGCGACATGCCAGCGATAGCCAGCGATAAGATAAACATAATCGATATTTTGCGCGATTTGCCCGCGCCGCACGAAAGGTCACTCACGTTGCGAAATAATGTAGCAGTGGCACACGTAAAACGAAACGGCACGAAAGCAGATCATGATAACGTTAATAATGTTGTTTTTATTTGCATTAAGTTTTACTACATCGCAGTTCCAACTTTGACCTTAAAAACGGTTAAAATCTTGCTTTAGGTATATTGCATACAACTACAGACGTGACTACATGTAGTATGATTTACCTACATCGACAAATTATTACTAGACATCTATCTATATACGCTAGTAAATGAGATTAGTGACTAACAATTGAAAAGCTTAACTTTATACCTTTCATTTAGTAGCTAGTATTAGGTATCCACTTACAAAGTAGGACCTATACATATACTGATAACGATCATCCTTCAGGGTAACCCGTGGGTAAGGTAATTGACATATCTTACTAATAAATTCGTAAACTTTTCTTCCTTCACTAAAATGAAAGATAGTCTCTTACTCTAAAAAGAAAATAAATAAGTTAACAGAATTCATAATTTCTCTTGCACGCCTCATAACGGAGCGTTCGAAGTGGTGTGTTCTCGTCACTCACATCAATAATTATATTTTGCATATTGAATTCATATTCTGCTTTTATCAATTTATCAATAAGATAACATGAGTACTTACCTACACTTATATCAAAGAAAAACCTATACCCTACAGCAGCTAGCCTAGCTATAGAAGAACCTAAAACAAACACATTTTACGTTTTTATACGATATCATTCCTAACATTTATTCATTTATAAAAGAAATGTAAAAGAATGGTGGACGTCCGAAGTCACAAGGACTGAGTATTTTTGCTTCATTGGTCCTGTATGCTTACTATTATATATCTAAATATTAGAATGGTTACAGATCCTGTATGTGGACGTAATAATTTCCGAAACATCTAACGTATCTTGGGTATCTTGATGTTTTTTATCAACTTCAGAATAGAGAAATGTGCATTTTTTTCGACAGTCGCGTTTTTATGGACTATACATATAAGAAGTTGGTCCGGCAGATATTTAAAAAATTGCGGACGGCAAACGAACAAGTGGGTCACCTGATGGTAAGTGATCACCGCTGCCCATGGACAACTGCATCACTACCTAGGGGTGTTACAAGAACGATGCTGATCTTTATTTTTCCCTCCCCAGAAGGGTAGGGGGGATGGGCCTCCGGCTCTCTCACTCACCGAATGAAGCTTAGAAGCGATAAAGCTACTACTCAAACGTCGATTTTCTGTGAGAGTGTGGCACTTTCCCGGACGAGCCGGCCCATTCATGCTACTAGCAAAAGTGAATTTTGCCGGTGTCGTGGCTCTATCACAACTACATATTAAGTATTGGGAATGAGAGATAAATTATTTTATACATTTTGTGTAACTTAAAACGTAGCAATATGAAATCAAAAGAACCTATGTATTACAGTCTTTCTGGGTAGAGAACGTAATCTGAAATATTTTTCAAAATATACACATCAGGCAAGTTCTCTATCAGCGAGTATTTTGGGATTGAGACGGCTGTCTAATTTACTGCGCTTTCTTTAATTTTTTTCTAAACATATACTTCTTATGTACTTAATTGATTCAGAGGTCAGTTCTCTAAATGCAAAGATTTCAAAAAATGGATACTTCTATGTTTAAATGGGTGCCCGTTGATGTCATTTATAAGCCCATATTTGGATGAGCGTTTCAAGGCGTGCTCTAATATTGGATTTTCCAAACTTTTGGTTTTTAAACTGAAGTAGCGCCCAATATTATAACGATAGAAAAAATACACCTCTAGATAATCAGTAAAGTATCACAGAAGTAATACCTTCCAAAGTGATGGAAATATCCACGTGCAATTTTCCTTTAGAACCATTAGCAAATGACACGATAATGTGTACTATTTCCGGCGCTATTACCGAGGGTTGTCTAGTAGGGTTAGACTAGCTCTACAAATAATGTAACCGCAAATTAGGTACCTATTTGCGATTTAAAATGCACTGAAATTGACTTAAATTAGTCTGAGAAGTCAGGATGTCAGGGGTGACATCCTCAACTGCCTGTCCAGTGGTTGTAGATGCGGCATCGAGTACGCTCGCCCGGCCTTCTGAGCTGCTCATCCCCAATCCATCAGCAAGTAGCATTCCAAATGTCTTTAAACCGTTTACATTTAGTCCAAGAAACACCTAGCCCTTTTTCCGCATAAAAAAACAAACTGCGCTCACCAACCCGTCTACTAAGCGTGGTAAGTATGACAAAGTCTCCCATGGTGCAAATGCTTGGGGAGGTCTATGTTTACCAGTGAACTTCTAACGGCACATACCATCTAGCGGCTTGCTTGTTAGAACAATAATTTAAAAAAAAACTTAGTTTATACTTTTATTAGTTTTCAGTCTTTGATAGTAAAGATTTAGATAGGACCAGTCGATACTTTAGTATAAAATAGGAAGGCATTTCATTAGTCTAATTCAATATGGGAAGGTCAAGGGCAAAAGTAGATAAGTAAAGTATAGGTAGAGTAACTATGTAAACGAGAAATAAATAAATAGGTACTATATAGTTTTCACTCTTGCCCAGTGAACTAAAGCTACCTTAAGTTGAATACGCTCATTCTGTTAGCATAAAATTTATCTTAAAACTGTTAAGCATAAACTTGAATAAGTTGAACCTTCTTTTTTTTATTCTCTATATAAATTATTTTATACTATGGTAATCCTACAACAGACTGCATATGTGTTTTCGCAACCTGCGCGAAAAGTTTTGAATCGCGCTACATCGCAAACCTCGCATAGCAGACAAACACATGTGCTTCAGATTTACAGTTATTTGTTTACAGTTCATTATATCCAAAAAGGGTAGGCGTACGACTATTAGGGGGATAATAAAGTTCCCAAATCATACTGATAACAGATAAAAATTTAATTAAATAATAAATATGGAATTTTATTGCCAGGTCAAAGCTCGTTTTCAAAATTCGTTAATACTAATGAACTAATATTGAAAACCCCATTTCTATGTTTTAATTGCGCTATTTCATTTTGACAGACAAATTTATTCGACCAACATTAGCTATGAAATAGGTCCTCTAGATAAATCTAAGAGTAATTTAAAATAATTCTGCATGTAAACCTGAAATAGGCAGTTATTCACACAGATACATAAGCGTGTAACGTATAAACCCTGGTATTTTGTTCGATTGTACAAATATTGTAAAAGCAAATCATTAGCGATTTAATATGCAATGAAATTGCTACTATCCTTGGCCCGCTCACATCCACGTCGATACCATCTAGTGTATTTATATGGACGCCATCATTAAATAAAAAGTGGTTGTGGAAAATTGTAGGTCACCTGTCATTTCCACCTCTATTTGCGTAGATGGACTTGCACGATTGTTTCCACTACAATTACTTTATAATATGGTAGATACTATAAATATTTTATGCTCATCTATTTTCAATCACTTCTGTCTCATGTTCATTTTATTATCTAATAATTATTATCATATTATGAAGTCGATGTCGGGGTTGGTCTTCTGAGGCTTTGACGTCGCTTGTGCTCGCCCTATGGGCTCTCCTACGATGCCTTCAATTAGCCATGATTGGCGGCCATTTTAAATTTTACATTTACCCCTCCCCCTCTCCTCCATCTCTCCAGGCTTAAGCCCCATGACATCCATTAAATTTTTCTATAATAGAAAATGGGAGAACAACTATGACAGTGATTGGTATTGTAGCTTAAAAAAATAAATATTAATATATCCGGGAGCGAATTTTGGCGGGAGAACTACATCAAAACTCTCCAAAGGCCTGTACGTGTTGGACTGTGTCCCGTTGCAATCTCAAAGGGCCGGATCACCTCACCCGTGTTATTATGAGGAAGAAACATAATAATAAGTAGAAAACAAACTTTGTGCAATGCGCATAGTTTTCAATTGATAGGTATATCTATATCCATACCACATGTGTGCAAAAAAATGTAAAACCATTAATGCACTAACTTTAACTCATCTGTCGAAGCGTGGCGCATGATTAATGACTCCAGGTTATTCCAACTCGATTTGCGATATTTTTTCTCTCCGTCGCCTGTAATTGAGTGATTTATGAACTCCCGGCTCCCGACCATTACATTTGACACGGCTTGTTTGCGAAGTGATGAAAGAATCCCAGAGTATCTACATATGCTACGGTTAGACTACCATTAAATGATCATTTACTAAAACAACATTCTCAGAAAAAACTTCGGCAACTTAAGTCAATATCGCATCTTCACAAAATATTTATTATAGGTATTCATAGAGCGGTTAACAATAAGGTGTAGGTAGAGTTCTACCCAATTACATTCGAATGCAGTAAAGGATTTAGGTACTTTATTTCTGTGTTTAATTTTTCATATAAGCAAGTTCTATAGTTGATACAATATTATGTACAGTACAATAGAATGTAACCGCCGTGTGGTTCCCGGCAGAGAAGAATAGGACCACTCGAAATCTTCCCGCGGATGTCGTAAAAGGTGACTTAGGAAACTCAAGCTAAACAAAGCTTATAAACATCAAAGAGACCTCTTCAACCCGTCTGGCCAGCGTGGAGAGTGAAGGCCAAATCCTCTGACTGCTCTGGCAGTACAGAGAGGGTCGTGCTCCTGCAGTGGAGACTAATAATGAATAAAATGTATCAGTATAGGTATGCCACAGTGATTTTTATGGATGTTTAAAAATTGGTCATACTGCACTTAAACTACTTAAGTACCAATACCTAATAGAACCATACAAAATGTAGCGGTTAATTAATATCGTATCTTTTTCCAACTGGACATTTTTTTGATCGATCTATCGCGGTTTCTACGCAGGTCATTACTTTTTTCTGTATTTATCGATCTATTTAAACAATTACAATGCTGTCGCGAAGTACAGCAGCCTAATTTACGATTAATAAACTTTCTAATCGCTGCTCTAGTTGGGCTCGTTTCCACTGCCATGTGATAAGTGGTTGACCTATGAGCCGCCTTCTCAGGAAACTGGTTAACTTTGCTTCTAATTTAGGTATATTAAGGATTGTTTTGCAGTGGTAGTACAGAGAGGGTCATGCTCCTGCAGTGGAGACTAGAAAATACCTGATGATGATGAAAGATTATTTTGTATCTATGATGTGCAGATACTTGTAAATACTTATTTGTTTTTTTTAGCTAATTTAAAGATGTAACTAATCGCTGCTGTAGTTTCTAGGCCTTTTTTACTGTTATGTGATAAGGGATTGACCGTTAGAGTATCAAAGGATAAGTAAATAAATAGGTATGTACGGAAAATCATACAGATTGAGCTAGCCACAAAGTAAGTTCGAGGCTTGTGTTATCGGATACTAACTCAAGGATATTATATTTTAGTACAAATATACATATATATATAAACATCCAAGACTCATAGGTCAATCTGAACAAAAGCATTTTTATTCGTGACCTGACCGGGGATCGAACTCGGGATCACACCTGTCGCAGGATAGCGTGAAAGGATTGACTATGAATTGACTCAACAGGGATTTGGTTAAATATTTTTCTTTAAATTTTGCTTCCAGTGCTGAAAGCTCAGTGGCTCTACATACTTGCTAAACCTAGGTATCATTTGAATTTTATCCTTCAACAGGACTTGGAAACGCACTCAAAATTTAAGTGTAAATAAATATACTAAACAGATAATCACCAAGCACTTCGGCGGACCGGACCTACCAGAAGGTGAAACCAATAACGCCATCACTAAAATAGATCCACTTGGAATAGCCATGTGGTGAGTTCGTATTAACTTTATTAATATTTTTTCTCGAGATGAACGTAAGGGTTGAAGCCGCAAAACTGAACAAACATCGTAAAACAGAGAATAATATTTCAGTCATGAAAGAGCTTAGTTTTTGGGCACGTGTTATCGATAAAGACTCAATAAACAGCAATAAGCTTGGGAAATATATGAATAAAACAAACCATAATGGGCATAGGACTCTACAAAAGATATTTCTTTTTTCTATGGACTTAACGTTGCTTTCTTTATGTGTGTGTGCGCGACTAACATCACTGCACAAACATATAAACCTATTGAAACTAACAACTTGCTTTCTTGTAAAGTCAAGTCAACGCTTTGGAAATAGGTACCTTCGTATCAGAAGCTGTTTTTGTAAGTAAGTAATGCCTATTAGGAATGAGACGGATATTTTGTATTTATATTTTACAAAAAGGTTTTTATTTGCAACTAAATCTACGAATCTTCTTCTTCTATCTTCTCTAAATATATAACAAACCTGACTGACTCCATTTATCAATGCACAGCTGAGACTACTGAACGGATTTCGCTGAAATTTAGCATACAGATGTTGACAGTTGTAACGACGTAGGCATTCGCTAAGAAAGTGTTTTTGAAAATTCAACCCCTAAGTGGGTAAAAGTCCATCATTTTTAAAACTAGAAGCCTGAAACTTTGTTTTTAGGTTAACGATTAGAAATAAACAATTATGTATCCTAGGGTTTTTAAGCAAAAGCTTGTTAATTATATCAGTTTAGTGCGAATATAATGCTCATCACTTGGTTAATTTTAAATTAATAAGCAAAAATTGAAATGTATCAACTTTGTATCCTTTTTGCGATGCGGCCCGTCATAATGTGCGCGTACTCTTACAAAGTAAATAGAGCCTAGGGCCGCAAGGCTTGGCCACCATAAGCGTGTTTTTGGGTGTATAAGTGAAAAACAGAACCAAAATAGTAATGGGTTGCTAGCTGCATCATCATGTCAAAAGGCGTGACATGATTCCTTCGATTTTCCACCATTCCTGAGACTGACTTTTAGGGCCTGCAAAGAAAATAACCCAGCTGGTGTCTTTATTCTTATATACCCGAACCAGCACGAAAGTATACTCGTATAACGCTATAAATACCAAATTGCTAACGCTATGAATCTCTTTCCATAGGCATTTTATCATAGCCAACCTTCATTTTACTCCTCCATCACAAAAAATTCTTAATAAAAAAAAATGTGATCTGCTTAGCTAGTGGGTAAAAAAGACAGTGGGTCACAGGTACTGGGTGACTGGTTTGGGGTCAGTATTTCGTTTGCTTTTCATATTGTTTGAACAGTAGGCAAATCGCAGACGAGTTGGCGGGAAATCTCGCTTCTAATGTGCAGCGAGATTTATTCTTTTTTCGGTTTGAGCGCGAACAGGTTGCACAGGGTCGGACTGGGGATGACATTAGGAATTTTCGTTATAACTTATATTAACTACTTTATAAAATTAACGAGTGATTTATTAAAATTAATACAACTAGGTGCAGAACAAAATACATCCAACACCATGTGACAAAAAAAATTACGATCATTTATTATTTTTATACTGACAAGAGGACGAACCCATTGTTTTTCCCTGCACTATTGAAGAGTTTCAATGTCCCTTTTACAATATATACTAAAAAGAATGAAATGTTTATGGTCCTGATGTTGAAAAATTTTATTATCTAAGGTTCTACAAACATCGACAGCTTTCGTTTTCCTTCCCATCGCATGACAAAGCAAACATTTGGACGTAGCAAACACTTAAGTTTAACTACTTACACTTTTGTCGCTGACGTTAATTAAACCATATTATAATTCGGCTGTATCGCGATCACGAATCCGCCCCACGACTCTGCTGAGTTATTTAATAGTATTTTTTGTACGTTGGCAGGCGATTGCGCTCCGCCACCCTCGGGCTTCGCGCAAAAAACCCTCTTGCTCACAAATACTGAGAATGTTGTTTTGGAGGAGTGCGGGGTGCGGGATGCGGGGGGCGAGAGGGCGCGGGAGATCGCTATCGCACGCACCCGCTGCACGCACTATCCTATGGCTAGCCACTTAATTGTTGTGCTTTGGCCGCAACCAACAGCCTAAACAATGATTTTTACCTTTCATCGGATTTAAGAAAAAGTCATATTTAGGGAGACTTAAAAGAAGATTAAATAAACATTGTCGCAAAACACATAACTCAATATCTTCCACGTGGTTCCCTGACTAATTGATGGGATTGGGACTAACTCGTAGAGTACCTACTCTTGCAAGGCAATCAGGCAAAGGGTATCTGGTGAAAAAATAATTACAATGTAGTGTGTATACTTAGATACTTTCATATGACTTGCTTTTCTGCACTCGTAGCGCTCGTAGAGGTAAATAAAAATACTTCAACCATAGTCAGTGCCCATGTTATTTGATTTGATTAATAATCTTAATAAAAACTTTAAGTGAAAAAAAAGAGAAAATGTTGGTTATCTCAGAGTGCCTAGGTGGATTTATATATTATGTCTAAAAGTAATTAAACTTTAATAAGTAAAATTACGTTTATAAAAAATAGACAAACCTAATATTTACAAAGCTACTACTGGGCTACTTTGGCGATGAAATATCGTCAAGTCTAATAACAAACAAAATATCCTTTTGAAATGGGGCCGCGGGAGGACGACAGGTGGGCTGCAACCTGTTCTCTTCTAAAATGACAGCAAAAACTCTCACTACCCCTTTGATTCCCACACCTCATACATGTACCATGTATCAAAATATGCACAACATATTGGTAACTATGTTAGATGCATGGTCATTCAATAAAACTAGCATTTGTGGTGACTTTCAGTCAGTCCTTTCGGCTCTTAATTACAGAATAGGTATCGACTTTCTTTAAGGAATTTGTAGTTAGTATTTTTATGTATAAGCACATAAAATTAATTTAACTAAGCCACAGACTTCCTGATTCCGAATGGTGATACGAAAAGCCAAGCAGACAAGACACAGTCCTTATACTCGAGCTAAAAGCAAAATCATTCCTGCCCTCTTTAAATTGATTTCTAAGTTATTGATTGCATTATTTTACCCGAAAATTACTTTTGCCTTTATTTTTATGGAAAGCTTATATTAGTAAAAGGTTGCGTTTCACATCTCCCCTTTTCTTCATAGTTTTTGTTGTAATGTATGGCCATTGAAAGTCACGCGAAATAATTATGAATTTGGTTTATTTGGGCGATTTTCGTGTTTAGGGGTTGACTAGGTGCACAAAAATGCGTATTGAGTGTGCGTGTGGGGGTGACAAGGGGGGATGGGGAGCTCATTAAGGTAAAAAGCCGAGTGCAAACGCGACTAATGGCGAATTACACGAAGGGGAACGATTGCCGGCGATATTCCGTTAGCGGCGACCGGCGGCCGAGACCACGACCCCCAAAAACAGCAAAAGTCGCTGAAATTATTCACCTGGAGTGCTCCATCATAAAAAACAATACAAAGATTTCCACACCGGTTGAAAGGAGTGCTCAATATATTTTCGTTCAACGAAAGTTCAACAAGACGACGATTTTTTGATGACAAAATTGCTTGTTTGGAGGATTCGCCGTAGTACTTTCAAAGTAGTTCAGAAACAGCGTTTCAATACTTGGGCTCCTGCACTTAAATTATAGGCATACGTAATGCTCATGACACTGCAACCTAATGTCAGTGTCAAAGCTTTTATTAGCTCTAGTTTTAAATTAAAACTAGAGACTCGAATTATAGGGACGACACTGCTTATCGTCAAAGTTGTTATTGACGATTAATGCAGTGTCGTGCTTGACTTATTGGTTTTTTAATAAATATATTTTGCCCGCGACTTTGTCCGCGTGGAGTTCGGTGATTTGTTAACCTTTTTCCACCTTTGAGGGGTTGAAGTCTGAAAGAGCCTGAAACACTTATTTACTCATTTATTGATAGGAGTACTCCTGTGAAGTTTCGAATAAAATAGTTTGACTAATCGTGCTTCTCCATATATTTGTTTAAGCCGAGGACACGTAATTGTTTATTTCAAATCGTTAGATTTCAGGACTAAAAACAAAGTTTCAGGCTTCTAGCTCTAAAAATGACGGACTTCCATACAACATTTTAACCCCTTTATAAGGTGATAAAGTCCGTCATTTTTAGAGCTAGAAGCCTGAAACTTAGAAATTCGCGCCTAACCAGGAGCTTAGGCGCGAATTTCTAAAAACTGGCTACGTCATTAAAACTATCTGTATGCCAAATTTCAACGAAATCCGTTCAGTAGTTTTAGCCGTGCATTGATAGATGAGTCATGCGTTGATAGTTTTATATATTTAATTAATAATAATAATTTAATTTAAGATAAGAAGAAGAAGATTCGAGAATTAATAGTTTACAAAAAAACATATCATTTATAAAATATAAAGAAAGTAGGGCCCAGGATAGAGCCCTGTGGCACTTCATAGGTCAGCTCTTAGTCAGTACTTTGAATGTCTCAAAATTTTACACACTAATTGCGATCATTTTAGTAAAGAATATGAGTATGAATCAAATGAATATAGATTTAGAATAAAATTTTAAGAAAAAGGAAAATGAATTTCTAGTCTTACCTATAGGTTTCTACGTGAAGATTAAGAGTCATATGGAAGCCATGCTAAGTTATACAATAGCGCAAAATCCTTTTTTGTGTTTATATGGATCCTGAAACTGAGACAAAATCAAAGTAATTAATATAAACATACGTCTTTCTCCCTTGCGGGGTAGGCAGAGCCCAAGTCAAAAAACCTAAAGGCCACATTTAGCATGTTGGTGGGCTTGTAGGTGGAGAACAGATTCAAAATAGTGATGAATTGCTAGCCGCATCGCCTGTTGACATGATTCCTCACGCCCATTCCCTCGATCGGCTTTTATGATCTGCGTGGGAAGAGAAGTAGCTGGAACATTTTTCTTCTCATTTTTTCTTTTCTCTCAGACCAGTTAAACGCAAGTCAAACGTATTTGCACAAAATCGCATCATGAAATTTGGCATAGAGGCAAGGTCCTATACGAGGGTGGGATGATAAGTAACTAGCCTAACAAGAAAACAATTAACTTTCCGTGATAAAATTAATTTTAATTTTTCGACATAGTCTCCATGAACCTCTACGGACTTATTCCATCTTCGTTCTAAAGCAGTAATGCCTTCCATAAAATTATTTCTTTCGAGGCCTGCAAAATACTCCTCTACAGCGGCTATGACTTCATCATTTGCTACAAATTTCTGTCCACTCAAAAGAGCTTAGGAAATAAGTGGAAGTCTAATGGAGTCATAATTCAATTCGTTGATTTTTGCCATAGCTTTGACACATATGTGAACCCTAGCGTTATCTTGGTGGAAGATGATTTTATTTTTCGCCAAACCTGGTCGCTTTTGCTGAATATATTGATGAAGGTTATCTTATCTATCTTATCTATATCTATAGAAGATTGGCGTAGTCATCATCATCAAGTCTTTCTAGTCTCCACTGCAGGAGCACGACCTTCTCTGTACTACCAGAGCCATATACTAGCCTGAGTAGTCAGAGGATTTGGCCTACACTCTCCACGCTGGCCAGATGGGTTGGAGAGGTCTCTTTGATGTTAATAAGCTTTGTTTAGCTTGTTTTTCCTTAGTCGCCTTTTACGACATCCACGGGATGACTTGGAGTGGTCCTATTCTACTCTGCCGGGAACCACACGGCAAATTGGCGTAGTATTCTCCATTAATTATTTGACCGTTAGGATGTTAATCTATCATCAAGATCCCATCTGCATCCCAAAAGACGGAAGCCATCACTTTTCCAGCCGACTTTACAGCTATGGCTTTTTTTGGAGCCGGGCATCCCGATTGAGTCCACTGTTTTGATTGAATTTTTGATTCTGGCATGTAATGATGAAGCCATGTTTATCTGTTGTTACAAATCAATGTAAAAATCGGCCTTATTACTCTGAAAACGGTCCAGACATTCTTTTGAGTTTTGCACCCGAATCCTTTTATGATCCTGCGTAGGCAATCGCAGCACCCAACGGGCCGATAACTTTTTCATATTTAATTCCTCACTTAGGATATGATGTACTCGTTCTTTTGAGATACCTGTAGTGTCAGCTATTTCAGATAACTTCAATCATCGATCTGCGAAAACTATGTCATGTACTTTCACGACCATTTCCGGAGTCGTGACGCTTTTTGGACGTCCGGGGCGGGCTTCATCTTGGACACATGTACGACCGCGTTTAAACTCAGTCACCCAGTTTTTTACTGTGGCATAAGAAGGAGCACATTCACCCAAAACATTCTATAATTCATCATAGATATCTTTCCTCTTCATGCCCTTCATATGAAGAAACTTTATCACCGCTCTTTGTTCAATATCGATTTTGAAAACAGTTGACGAAATTTATTTTTAAATGTCAAAAAATCAATAAAATTTTCACGCCACCAAATTCAAATTTATAACACAGGTGGTCAGAGACACGAATTTAAACATGACATATCTATTGTTTTAATTTTAACTTTTTAAATAGCAGTGGCTAGTTACTTATCATCCCGCCTACGTAGCACAAATTAAGGAAAACTCTAAATTTGTAGCCATACAAAAAAAAATGCAGCGAATTATATTTTGTGGGCTAGTCCGACTCGCACTTGTTTGCTTAATTTTATATCTGTTTAACTTTTAGAAAACCCCCTGTTGTCACGATTATTCATCAGAATCAAAGACCAATCAGAAAAAGATTTAATTGATAATATTACCTATGACCTAATAAACATTATGCTGTTGTCAAATCTTATATGATTCTTAATATTCATATCATAGAAAAAAGTTTTAGGTAGGTAAACATTTTTTCGTTTGCTAAAAATGAATTTAGTTTGATTGTTTTAGTGCATGAAATGAACAATGCATGTCAACTTAATGTGTGTGGAACATTATCAAAAATGTTTATACTTCATTCCAAGTAGAACGTACGTATTTAAATTAGACCCTCCACATGACTTTCACTTCGATACGCTATCATGTCAATTGCAAATGTGATCAAACGCTAACGTGCAGACAACAGCGGGGGTGCATCCTAGGCTTGAGGCGCGGGAGGCGCAACAGCTATCAGCATTTCGGCGCGTCCGCGCCTCCGCCCCGCACCCGCACCGCGCCGAATTCGCCCTGCACCTCACTACCCGCAACGATCCCCTCCCTCACTCGCACTAACCTTGAAAATAGTTTTACCGGCTCCGAGGGTATTCACCCCGAACCCGAATTCCGAGCCCGATGCACACTGCCGGTTTTCTTGACGTGCGATCGAAATTCTTATAGGAACCGCGCTGGATTCTGGTTTATCGCATTGTGAGGACGCGGTTGCGTGCAGTGAGTTCACACAGACCCCGTCGGCGAAGGATATTTGACTATGTGGTTTTTTAGGCAAGTCGTGGCTCGCTGGTCGCTGTCGGGATTTGTTTGTGAATTGGTACCTCTCCTGCGCCGAGGAATTTTGATACGGACGCATTATTATGACAGATTTTAGGATGATGACTCAGGTGTTTTCAGTTTACATGTAGGCATTTTTATGCAAGTTTTTATTGAAAACGTATCATTTTAAATATACTTACCTACCTTTAAGATGTTAATATGCAGAATTGTCAACTAAAACACCTACCTACTTTTGTAACCCAGTTGTTCATTATACTTATGCCTAATACTGGTAACGTGGGCAAAATCTTTCCAAAGTTACAGAAACATTGTTACAGTATTGTGTATGCAAAGTGTGCATGTTAGGCCGCGAAGACAAAATATAATAAATAAATAAATGCTGAATGCTGATAATGCTACCTACCACTTTATCAAATCTATAAATATGATACTCATAGATAGGTATGTGCCATTACAGGAAATAATTCCAATATCACATTTTGCCAATTAGATTCTAAACAGAAATTGAAATTTGATATACACGTTGGATCAAAAGTTAATTAGAGACGTAACTAAATTCCAATTTGTACCCTACCCTTATTCAAAACCATATTTATGCAATGCATGCATAACAAATGACTTAAAAATTCCTCGCGTAGCGAAAGCAATAAGAAAAAGTAGGGTCATTTTATATACCTGCACGCAAGTCGTGCGCAGGAGATTGAAAATAAAAGATCGCGGCGTATATAAGCGAACGAAGCAAGGGTAGAGCGGCAAAAAACGTAAAAAACACGCTGCATTCACTGCGCCTGCGCCGCGCCTACGCGAAGCCACGCCGTTCCCGCGCCGCCCGCGCCTTGCGCCTCATTGCCTCCATAAAACTGATCTACCTACATGCTCCAGAGATGCGATGATATTTGATGAAACTTTATCCAGGTCTATAAAAATTTCAATCCCAAATATATTCGAAACGTCTATAAAATTTTACGTCATGGACCCGAAAATGATGTCATGTTTGTTTATTCCAACCAAGTACTGACCCAATAACCAGATCTCTGCCTACACTATTTCAATTTGTTTCAAAAAAATAAAGTAATGTATACTTACTTTTTCAGATGTCATTTTTTTGCAAATGCAAACCTGAATGTAGGTTGTGTATTAGTCAAAGAATGAGAATGATGAATTTTAGCTAAAAAAATTAGTCCTGATAGACTTTAATATTTGAACGGAGCCATATTAACTTCTTACCGACGGGAGTCAGTGGACTAGGTATGCACAAGACCGCAATTTGTGGCTATCTATGGGGGGAGGCCTATGTCAAGCAGTGGACGTCTCTGGCTTAATAGATAGATAGATGTAATATCACCAGTAAAAAAAAATCGCGCAACCTAGTAAACAAAAAAAAAATTGTTAACCCTGATTATATTGGGTAGTTGTATTAAACAATATTAACATGCTGCCTACTTATTTGAGTTGCATATTGCACTGCCCTGCATGTGAGATGTTCCCATTCGCATCTGCGCGGGCGGCGATGCGGCGAACAGACAAACAAGGCTGATGATGCGGGCGGCTGCTTTTATCTCAGTGACAGGTCAAAGAAGACGTGATAACATCGCCTTTATTTTATGCACTCTATAACATGCCATCTTACTTCAAGTGAATTTACTGAAATGTGTAGTATGAACTATTATTTATATATTTGCGTAGATAAAGAAAAAAAAATTAAAAAATACAGCCGAATTACGTCGTTAGATCTTCTCATTTTTATTCAAATCAGTTATAAATTATAGATCAAGCCAGCCACAGCAGCCAATATTAGTAATTTGTGATATTGCTCCCCGAAACTTATTAGTTACCAAATTTACGATACATAACATCCGAGACCCAGAGTAATTTGATAAAGATAATTTCTAAGTATATTATCTATACTGGCCAAAGATACTCGTAGATGTATGGGGCTGTAATAGGCAAGTTAATATTATCATAGAAATCGGCATACTTATATGGTTTATTTCCAAGATTTGGTCTACTTAATTTAGGCATCTTTTTATATACAGAATAATGACAAAGGAAGTCAAAATGCAAGCAAAACGTCGAAAAACTATTATATTTATCTATTTTTTACCAAAACAAGCCAGTGGTCATGACTCGTCAATTAACTCTAGGCAACCCCAACTGCACAATGCACATTTTGATTGGTGGGCAGCTGGCCGTGGCGGCAAAAAACTGCTTTCTAAATTACTGCTATCTACCGCGCGTATATCTGGTGCACCCGCCTTGCCAGATCACAATCGGTGTCCAAAAACCATGCTTCCGCATAAAATAATCGTAAACTTATAAGTGGTGTCGTGGGTCAACCGATTTTAACCGACAAAGTAGGCCTCGCGACGCTCGCGGAATAATTAGAATATCAATTAAAAATACCTTCATAGCTATCTAGAATACGTCGCTTTCACCTTAAGATGTTGATAGACAAATAAATCAGAACGTAGCTTTGCGAATTTTAGTCACGTCTCCAATCTCTATCTCATATCTACCTACCTAGTCTTAAGACTTTTCGAAACCGATTTTTTAAAACAGAGGTAATAATCGTAATGGCGATAACGGGTGTGAATCTAGTTAGGTTTTTTACGTAAATAGTGCAATCGATTTTGATAAAATGATATACTCGTCGATCATTTTCATGCTCGCAGTCTTTAGAAGCATTGGTTATCAAAAAGGCTACGAAGACAGTGTATTCGGAATAAAATTAAACTTTCATACAAAACTGACAGGGAATTTCTTACATACAAATTCCAAGTCACGAGGCATTGTCGAAAAGTTTTTGGAGTCTCAAACAATATAGGTAACCAATTCTAAATGGTCTCAAAGTTGTCCATTTGGACAGGATGTGTGAGTGTGAGTTTACTTATTTAAAGATCTTTGAAATGTACGTAGTTATCTATTCCTATTTTATAAGTTTTATTAAGATTGAACTTTAGTTTTTAATGAAGCTGATTTCAAAATTGTTAGAAACACATTAGTTCTATGTAGAAGAATAATTTGTTTGTAACAATGCCTGTGGTGTGCCCATAGAGGTGGTTGTCCTCAAGTAGCGATACAATATCATAATTGGTGCCGAAGCGCATAAGCACAAAAAACAATTCAGATAAAAGCTGCGTGCGAGTCGTCTTGTCGGCGACGCAGCGAAGCCGAGATAAGGAACTGTTTACACTGCTTGAGTCAATGTCCTCCTCCTGTGCGGGACAGGGAAAACCTTGGAGCCGCCATTAGTGCGTCTTCCGCATACATGGACCTTCGGGCCGTTGAACTGTAATGACGCCTAATATTGTTCTGTGGATTGTTTCGCAGCATTGTATGAGATTATCATTATGAGTAATTGAGCAATTCGTAATCGTGTTCCTATAATCTATAACCACTCACACACTTCATTCTGAGTTCTTTGCTCTAGTTGGACGATATATTTTCATGCCAAGACACAATTACACGTCTTTATCCTTTTAGTCAGGATCAAAGGTAGTTAGTAATTATGTATGTGTTTTCTGAGTGTAAGTGGCCAATACCTATGGCAGATTCTCTTGTGATCCCCAACCCAAGTGGTAAAGACGTCCGGGGTTGCTTAACATGAATAACAGTCTGCTTAGCAAGCCACACGATATGGGAAACGCCACTGGTACTGATTTCTCAGACCACTGAGACACATTGATCCGAAAAGCCAGCACAGTGTAATAAGAAGTACATGTACTATTCCCGTTCAAGTGATTTGGGAAACCGAACTAGACATTAGACTACCCTAGATACACTAAAGGCTGTGTGTGCTTTAGACCTTTAGCTTTTATCACAGAAAACTTGCTCAAGCGTCCTTTGTGCCAACGTGCGCCATTCTGATAAATTAAGAGTCATTCTAGATATTGTATTATCGAGCCAATTAATTTTTGAACTTCCTCACAAATTTACACGGGAATCGGTTGAGAAATGACACCGTTGAATTGGCTATGCCAGCTTTGCGGTAGCAGAAAACAATGGATTCTTTTTGAGCCTTGGTATACGCTTCTCATAAAATTTCTGAAGAAATATTAGCTTTGCGAAATCAACAACTTAAAGAAGCCTACGATTTTATTATTGACTATCTAACAGACTATTCAATATCTTCTTTTTCTTTCTAATTAGTTAGATATACATTATCAATTACCTACTACAAATTGTTGTAAATATGTAAAAAGCATAGCCCTTCAGGTATGTAGTGACCAATACTAGACTGAGAACTTTTCGGTATATGACGCTCATAATATTTAAATAAATTTCATTTCATTTCAACAGTTCGGCAAACATAATAAAGCATTTTTGCCCAAACTAAAACGTTTCGCTGGGTCCTTAGTAATTTATTTATTTAAGCTAAGCGGTAAGCTTTAGTCTCCGGTATAGCAGAGTTTCGCAAACATACATTGACAGCTAATATATGTATATACGAAATATATTAAAAATTGTAGTGGATATAACTGCTCGGTGGTATGCGAATCGGATAAAACCGAATTAAGAATGACGCTAGAAGATATTCACTATTTAAGTATATAGTTACAATGCTTAGTATCTGGATAATTTGAATAGCAATTACAGATGGGTATTTAAGTTTATACACAGTAAAAGAACAGACTAATAACTTATTTTTTCAAAAACACCAACGTGTTGAATACCGAAACCTTATAAAAAATACTTTTCTTACAACCGCATCGAAATCGGTTCAGCCAAAGGCGAGATAATCGCGGACAAACATATATACATACAAAAATACGGTTCAAACTGAGAACCTTCTTTTTTGAAGTCGGCTGGATACAGCTGAACAGTATAAAATTAAATTTATTAAATTAAGCTACGAGCGGCCTCGTAGACTCGAGGCTCGTAGCACGTCTACGAACAAGGTCAGCCATTAAATACGTACTATTATTTTAATGGTTGCGAACATTTCAAAACGAAATTGTCCTAACTTTTAACTTCTTATTCAAATCTTTTCTTCCTTGACGGGATAAGCAAGGCGAAGTTCATAAGGCTCATCCTTGGCTCATCCGGTCTTACATGAAAAATCGGGAAAATCAACAGTCACGTATTGATGACCCGTTTAAGAGGCAAGGTGGCGCCTTCCTCAGCGGTCATGGAGATAAGTGATATGGTTTCAATTCAACGTATTATCTTTTTTAGGGTTGCGTACCCAAAGGGTAAAATAGGGACCCTATTAATGAGACTTCGCTGTCCGTCCGTCTATCTGTCATAAAGCTGTATCTCATGAACCGTAATGATGACCGAAATTTTACAGATGGTGTATTTCTGTTGCCGTTTTAACAAAAAATACTTATAGCGGGATAAAATAAATATTTAAAGGGGGCTTCCATACATCATACTTGTTTTTTTTTCTCTGTATTAATAACGGCAACGAGTAGACGCTTGAAATATTTACAAAATATTAAGTTGTATGTCAACTTTAGAAGCAATACAATCAAAATGAAATAAATATTTGAGGCCTATACAACAAACGTGATTTTCAAAAAAAAAGGAGGCGGTTCTCAATTCATCGGAAACTTTTTTTTTATGTATGTTCCCCGATTTTTCGAAGACGCCTGGACTGATTTAAAAAATTCTTTTTTTGTTTGGTAATACTTTACAATTGTTTCCATTAAATTTTTATCAAAATGTGTCGAGCGCTTGTTGTAAAAATACACAAAAAACAAAAAAATATATACACGGATGCCTTTCGGTTTACACTTATTTCAATTATATTCTTATGCTAATTAGAACAAATTGATAGGGTAGAAGTCAGTATTTGTTTTTTGCCAAAAATGTTTTAAATAATTTGCATTTTCTCGATAGAGATATTGTAATCGTGCAGAACCTTTCGCACGCGAGTCCGACTTGCACTTGACCGGTCCAACATAACTTTTAATTTAGTCTATTCCACTGCATCTCTGTGCTGCGCGCCCCTAGCCTAGCGACTCGCTTGTAAATAAATTGAGCCTGCATTAGTGGCAATTGTTCGCTATTGCCGTCGCCGAATGCACCTTCCTCGCCTGCACACGTCATAGCGCCCATCCGGATAATATGATAGAATACTTACTAGTCGAGTTCTTTCTCATTAACCAGCCTTCAAAAAGCTAGAACGAATTAAGTACAACATTCATTTAAGACCAATAACTTTGACTTTATAAAAGCTTATGGTGCCTATTTTTTTATTGTAACATATTCTAACATTTACCAATAATTCCGCCGTATTAAGAAGACTTTTTGGGGTTGACAATAAGCAGGCAAAAAATAATAAGATTTCGTAGTTTTACGATGTTCTAAATAACTTTCGCGCTTAGTTTTTTTGTCTGCATAGTCCCGCGGTTTGATACGGGACATATTTACATTAAAATAGGCAGTTTCTTCTCTAAAACACGCTAACATAGCAGAGACTCAAACACTTTTCAATTAGTTTATTATTAATATACAATATCAATAAATAGTAGGTAAATCATTATTTCATGCAACAGAACCAAAGCGGCTCCATCTTACTTACAGCGCCATCTAATGACTATTTGTGGAAACAAAGATTCGCTACTTTTAAGCTTTGACTATATCATGAAAGCTTTTGAAAAAAGTTAATTTGATGTTCTTCACACGTTTGTGTTTGGTATTAATAATTTCTGGTATGGAATTTAATTTATATAAACGTAAACAGTAATTTAAATATGCACGACAAACAAAATTAAGTAATAAAATTATAATGTTTTCTTATGTTTTCGCGATTGTAACACATTTAAATAAAATTACTTTAATTCGGTTTTTATCGCGTTTATTACATTATTAATGTTATAAACGCGATAAAAACCGTATTTGAATAATTTTATTTGAATAAAATTATAAAATATAGTATCGTTGAGTTAGTCCCATACACAAGTCATGAACTAAGAAAGGAGTCAAGAGCTGACATATCTCAAAAAAATTTTTTTTTTAAAGAAAACGGAGAAATCATTTTAAATTTTGTTCGACGAGAACCTCGATGACCTTTTAAACTACTGTTTACAATTTAAAGAGTGAACGTGAAGTTTTACTAGGCGTTTTTTGCATAAAGTCTCCGCTATTGACAAAAACGCACATAAAAGCTTCAATGTCTCATTTTTAATAGTGGAAAATAGTTCATAAAGTAGTTTGAAGGATTATCTAAGGCCTCGCAAAACAACATTTCAAATGATTTCTCGGTTTCTTTCAAATGGGGGTAGCACTGGTCTCATATGAATCTCCTTAATTTGGCGCTAGCTCAATCTATGTGATTCGTCCGTATATATTTATTCAACTAAGTATTATACTTATTTATATTATGATAATCGATTATATACATATAGCTTTAATGCCGGACAAACACTTTCGCAGTCATATTTAGTAAATATTAGTTCGTGTAGTGGGTGATAAGAGTCAGCGCAGCGCACATAGCTTACCTAAAAGCTTTCAGACGAGACTATCTCACGAAGAATCAAGCCACAGGTCATTGAGACCAGAAATTCACAAATAATTTGTGAAATTTACATGAAAACTAGAAATATGAATGTGGTCTCCTTAGCCATGTTCATGTCAAATCGGATTAAAAGTTAAATAATGCAAAATAATGAAACTGCTTAAAACAACGTACCTAAATCTTAAGAGAAATCAGCGACTCTGATAAACACGCAACGTGGATTTTAGTGACATGCAAGGTATGTATTTGTACAAAATATGAAGTTAAGCATGTTAAATTATCAAAACTATTCAAACTAGAACTATCCTTTCAAGTGACTCCTAATAATCCTGGTAGATTTCCGTGCAGTTTAGGTATACTTACTAAAACAAACAGTTACGTATACATAAATAAAAAGTAAATGTGGACAAATCACATACATTATGCTAGCCGCAAAGTACCTAAGTTCGAGACTTGTGTAATGGAATAACTACTATTGCCAATTGCAACGATACTATGAAAAAATACATACTTACTTAGGTATAGATAAATATCGTAGACTCAGGTCAATCTGAGAAAAATCGTTTTCCATCATGACTATTGGCTTTAAAAAGTTTAAAAAATATATATCCACACAAATGCTTAATTTGTAGCAGTTTCTGAATATCAATTCTAAAATTTAAAATCGTTCCTAATCTAATTTGAACATTAACTCCTACTGGGCCCGCCGAACTTTGATAACGATTGGAAGAAAAAAATAATGAAAAAAAAGAAATCGCAGATACGCGAGCCATTAACTTTTTTGTTCAAAATAAAACTTTTTTCGATTATAACGGGACCGGGCTGAATTATTGCGTGTAATCTTTTGTGATTTTTTGCCAGCGTTTCTTTTGTTCTTCCAGAGAGGTTCCCACACTATCATCTGGACTGGCAGGCTAATGTTAACTCGGAAGCCTAATAATCAGGATTCTGAAAGATTTATTGCTCTATTTGTGATGATAGATAGCAAGTCTTTAGTTCATATCATTTGGAACCAATTTTATGCATGTTTCTTTCTTTGACGTTAAAACTCGCATTTCCTTCTCTTTTCCTCTCACCATGACATCTGAGCGTTTTCACGGTTACATCTAGGTTGCATACCAAAGCCGAAATCCTTCGTAATGGTAAAGATATTTTTTTATTAATCTTATAATGTATTTTTTTTGCTATAAATGCCTCTCAATCACTTAGTAGAGACGATGTATATCAGTTGTAAGTAAACTTATACTCTGCAACGATTTGAAATCGACCTCATCGACTATCCCACGTTGCACAAGAATGCACAAGTCACAGCGGCACCTGTGACCGGGACCCAAACAAATTCACCTGCGATTATTATGATGCAAATAATGCAGCGAACAAAAATGCAACTCTGTTAGTAGGAAACTCTACCTTCGTAGTAAGTAGGAGTTGTTTTCTTAAACTAATCTGAACTAATATTAACAGGAGAAAAGATTTGATTGTTTGTTTATTTGCATTAAATAGGCTCTGAAACTACTGGAACGATTTTCAAAATTATCATAGCTATAGAAATATATTATTTACAAAATACGTTCACGTCTGACATATTGATTTTTTGCTGACTTTACATAACCGATGTGACTTCAGGGAAGTATACGAATCTAATAGCACTTCACACTTCTAAATTGGTCAAGCCGCATACATAGATAGGTACCTACCCTCTTTCTGGATGGGTCAGTGTCCATGAAAGTTGATTTTGCATGTCAACGCTATAAGTGGGGATAGACGAAATGTATTCAATTCAGGCGAACCTACAATTTCAATTGCTTGTGCAGTACTATTCTTGTTGTAAGTACTTAGATACGTGCCTAAAATACTGTTGATAATAATCACATACTTAAACTTACTCCTATCGATGTATATTTTTACTTATACACACAAAGCCAGAGCGGAGCTACCCACAAAACGAGTTGCATCGCTATTCCATGTAAGCGAATAAACTTTATTAGGAAAGTGGGATAAAGGTTTTTTTTTACAAAAAAAAATGCTATACGAGGTAAGGTCGCCCTGTCGCTTAGATTCGTACAAAAAACAGTCGTGAACCCCCTCATTTGTGTTTTTTCGTTATGATAGAAATGCGTGGCAGGTAGACGAGGCCCTCGCGAACTTTGTATATTTAACCATTCCTTTGATAGTTCCCTTTTTGATTAGAATAGCTTTCATGAGTGGTTTTATAGGAATGTGTGATTGGGTAAGTGGGCTGAACAGGCAAGTAAGACTGCGCTAAGATAGGTTACCTAGCTGTTTAGGTGCCTTCATTTATGAAAGACTTAGATATAAATAAGTATATCTAAATGCCATCAAAAACAATTCAAAAAAACCAAGTCTCACAACTCAGTTCTTGTATCGTCAAAAGTTGTGACCAAGTCAGTTAATGTTTTAATTAAATAAGTACTTATAATGACTTGACCATCGCATGAAAACAAGATGTATCTCACAAAATACATACCTATTACCTACCTACCTATATTAATGCGTTTGCCAAGTCTATGTACCTACCTACTTATCTAGTCAGGGGCAGATAAATCTGACCGCCCTACAAACAGATTTTGAATTGTAAGTGGGTCAGGTTTATGGCCCCTGCCTGGCTGTACATACTTAGAACATCCCTCACATTAGGTATTCATTATTCCTGAAGTCTGAGAAAATGAGCGTACACGCCTAAAATGAAAGCCCGAGTAATGTTATACTTCACTACATTGTAACCCACACATGCCTTGATTTTACAAACCTTACTCGTACACACACTTATTTTCTAGAGTTGATACCAAATGCATGCCTAGTTCTAAAACATAACAGTTTCGTTATATGTAGGTAGCTACTTTATACTTACATTAGCCACACGCCACACCAATACCTACGTTCTATATGTAGTTGTAGGTATGTTACCTATAAGGCCAGTATGTAATTAGTGGTTTCGCTTCTTCGTTGTCTCATTCACAAAAAGGTAAGACTTTCTTTCAGTCATATTCATAATGTTTAATTATACGGATAATTATTTACACAATACATTATAATAAAACTTAACTTTAAAAATTTAAACGATTCAATAAATACATCATCATCATCTCAGCCTTTTGAAGTCCACTGCTGGACATAGGCCTCCCCTAAGGATTTCCAATATGACCGGTTAGAAGCGGCCTGCATCCAGCGCCTTCCTGCGACCTTTATCAGGTCGTCCGACCACGGTCGGTGGGTGTCTAACGCTGCGCTTGCCGGTACGTGGTCGCCATTCGAAAACCCTTCCGCCCCATCGGCCATCGGTTCTTCGCGCTATGTGCCCCGCCCACTGCCACTTCAAAGAGCGAATCCGCTGAGCTATGTCGGTGACCTTCGTTCTTCTACGGATCTCCTCGTTTCTGATTCGATCTCGCAGAGAAACACCGAGCATAGCCCTCTCCATAGCTCTTTGAGCGACCTTGAGCTTCCTTATGAGGCCCATAGTAAGGGACCACGTTTCGGACCCGTAAGTCATCACTGGTAACACACATTGGTCGAAGACTTTCGACTTAAGGCACTGAGGTATTTTGGACGAGAAGACACTGCGGAGCTTCCCGAACGCTGCCCAACCGAGTCGGATTCGACGAAAGACCTCGTCCTTGAAACTGGAGCTTCCGACCTGGATCAATTGACCTAACTATATAAATATGAAACATAGCTATAAAATGTCCCGCAAGTCGTTGTCACACGAAAGGGGAACCCAGAATGCTGGTGGCACTGCCACGTTGGATGGCAATGCTTATCCTCTGTCCAAGAAAATTGCCAGCCTTCTGGTTACCCGATACCTCAACCAGCTTTTGGCCAAAATCTTTACATTGCTTGTTTTGGGCAGTCATGTAATAACGTCCGGTACGGAGGCCGTGTTGCTCGAAGTGTAATAAGTATCAAAACTATTTTTTCCTACTGTAAACAGAGTTGCCCGCTCTTGAATTTTTAAATTTCCCGCGTTTTGCGAGGTTCAGCTTTCGTTGGCCAAATACCTATATTTAGTATTATATTGTCTTTGCCCATATCCAGCTCTCCTCAAATGTAACAAAATAGCAGCTTTAGGAAGATTTCGTTTCGCCCATGTTTCGCCCCACGGGATTGTTGGACTTAATTTTAAACAAGATCTGTATAATCTTCTTGGGTATCCGTCTACCATCGTGAATACACCAGACATTTGATTTAAGCCCAAAGACAGAAAATGCACAAGACTTGGCTGTATAGCCTTTTGCTATATGTAAAAGTGAACAAAAAAAAAAATGTCGTTGTGACAGCTGTAACATTGACGTCTCATACTGACTGACAGCAGTTAGGTTGACATTGACAGTTTAAACTTCTGTTGATGTGATGAAGTCTCAGGATGAAGTGAATCCATTGTAAATGAAAACTGATAGAGAAATTAAAATAAATACAGTGAATAAAAATAAACTAGCTAAATATAACAAGATTTCAATTTGCTGGCTACAATGGAATACACAAATAAGGTAAGATTTTTCCGTTTGATAACCTATATACTTACCGATTTACCCATGCGATTTACATTAAAATTTCATCATAATTATTGTACATTATTCCTATCAATGATTTTGTAGAACTTCCCGGAATTGAAAAACGACCGGCTATTGCGTGCGGCCTTGGGTAAAGAAGTCGACAAAGTACCGGTGTGGGTGATGAGGCAGGCTGGTAGATACCTTCCTGAGTTTCAAGCAGTACGAGCTAAACATGATTTTTTCACGGTATGCCGAACGCCGGAATTAGCATGTGAGGTGACTCTGCAGCCGTTGCGACGGTATGAGCACTTGGACGCGTCGATTATATTTAGTGACATCCTTGTTATACCCCAGGCCTTAGGGATGACTGTTGAAATGCATCCAGGAGTGGTAAGTTAGAAACTAATGAATATTCAAGAATTTTTTCCGACGGTTTTGCGAATTTTACACATTCAAATAAAATTTTCAACTTTGAATACCTTCAAAATGGTTTAAATCATGTGATATGTGAATTATAAGTAAAATTTAAATTAGTATTCAAGAAATTTTATTGGAATATCAAATACGCTCTGGAATATAATACCATTTCTTCAGGGACCTGTGTTTCCAAAACCATTGCAAGATCCAGCAGAGATAGATCAGCTGGAGGAAGAAGGTGCTGTGTCTCGCTTGCTGTATGTTGGTAAAGCCATCACATTGACCAGGCACAAGATTGAAGGCAAAGTTCCCTTAATTGGTTTCACCGGAGCACCTGTAAGTACTCTTGTATAATTGTTTCGATTCTTGTATGATTTGAAAAGTTTCATAAAATGATCTAAAAGTTGAGACACCTTTAGTTAATTTTTCAATATACATTTTACAATACATCAACATAATATGTTCACAAATTACTTTTGTCTTTCCTATCCCTCTGCTGGCTATAAGTACCTTAACCTTATTCGTAAAGGATTTGATTGTTTTCAATTTAATTATAATTAATTTTCTTTCAGTTCACATTAATGGGATACATGATAGAAGGCGGAGGCAGCAAGACTATGTCAAAAACAAAAGACTGGATAGAAAATCATTCCAAAGATGTGCACAAACTTCTCAAAATTCTGACTCGGGTCATCATAGATTATTTAGTTATGCAGGTAACCAAAATTAGTCTAAATCTTAATCACAAGATAATTATAATATTGAGAAAATATGGTATTATCATCTAACAGCAAGAGATTTTTCTATTTTCAAAAGTGAAAACAGAATATGTTTTGATTTTTGTTACTGATTTTTAAATTATCATCAGGTAGAAAGTGGTGCTCAGTTACTCCAGGTGTTTGAATCCAGTGCAGATCACCTCACCAGAGAGCAGTTTGCAGAGATATCAGCTCCATACCTAAAGGAAATTAGAGATGGAGTAAAATCAAAGCTTGAAGAAAAAAAGCTGGAACAAGTTCCTATGGTAGTTTTTTTTGCATTCACTATATCATATTTTCCATTTTTAATAAAACACAAAAAAATATGCCCTTTCATACTAAGTTTCTGGGCTCACAGAAACTTATATTGGTCTGTAGAGAATGTTATCATATTGTCTGACCAAGTCTCCCATTCAAGGCTATACTGAGTGCTGCCAACAGTGTGTCGTATCACAGAATGAAAAAACCGAGACAATTCATAATAAATGACCACAGAATATTTAATATCCTGTGGTCATTTACTGTCTTTTTTATACTTTTTATGGTAATTAAACTTGATAATAAAGCATAGCTATAATCAATGAAAACTTAAAACTGTTAAAAACTCATTTATATTTATTTACAGACTGTGTTTGCCAAAGGTGCTGGGCATTCATTAGATGTTCAAGCTAAACTGGGGTATGAGACTATAGGACTAGATTGGACAGTGGATCCTGTTGAGGCCAGAAAAGTAGTTGGAGATAATATTACATTACAAGGCAACCTGGATCCTCAAGATTTGTATAAAACCCCAGTAAGTATTACTATTATTTGGTTGCTTAAAATAGCTTAGTACACTCAAGCAAATCTTACTATTAATAAGTGGTGCAACCACTAATTAAGGTCTCTGGCATCAAATTCACGTTCTGAGGGGGTGAGGAAAACTCAGAATACTGGTTATAGCCATTTTTGTTGCTCTATGTGAAGTTTTTATTTTAATTATCACATGGTGATAAGTATAAGTGTTTAAACATGCACAGATTACAGTTTGTTATACTAGTTCTGTATCAGGAAATCCTAAGTTTTGTTGATTTATTCTGCAAAAGGTCATTGGCATAACCTCACTCAATGATAGCACATAGATATGCTTCATCAGATTGTCATATATTTCAGTAAAAATATGACTTAAGATCTCAAATTTAAAATAGCAGAGTTTATCTCTGAAGGTCTATCCTCACACATCCAATCCGTGCCCTGGATATGGTCAGAACGTGTTTGGTCAGGAGTCTTCAAAAATATTGTTACATACATTTTCTATGGATTTAATCACAGACATCCCTGCCAGTGCCGACAGCGGAGTTGTCCGGGTCGACACTCTTGACATACGCAAGTGTTGCGGGTCGATGCCATGACTTGCACAAGGTTATTGATAATCATCACACACCTACACTTAAGGCACTGTGGTATCAGATCAGACGATACGAGACACTACCGCCACTCAGCAATTAATTCAATAAGTCCTAAATCATATCAAATTTTAAAAAGTCTTATAGCTGAATGCCCTAGTAAATTGTAGTATTCTGGGTACAAGTATTCACTATTTTTAATTTGATGAATTCTCTTAAACTTAGATTATAATACCTATCTATGAAAAGTAATAAAAAGAATACTACAAGTAATTTACTAGGGCAATCACCTATTAGATTTTTTAAATTTGATTCGATTTGGGAGTAAAATAATTAATTGCTAGGTGGCGCAAGTGTCTCGTATCGTCTAATACCACAGTGCCTTAAACGGTGACAATAAATGCTGACATAATGGGGTGGATGTTCTCTACCATTAGTGACATTACTTAAAGTAAAAGCAACAGAAGGGCATAGATGGAAGGCCTTGGTATATCCACAGCCCAGTCAAATCACTAACATGTGTGATCAGAAGCCCCTGATGACAAATGGATGCACGGTCTTGACACGGTGATGCTCCTGCTACAATCTGAACACGGTCCTGATGTGTGGGGATAGGCCTTTAAATTATATTGTTTTTGCCTTTTAGATTCCTATCAATATACACATTTTATTTTTGTTATTCACAGGAAGAGATAAAGGAGTTAACAATAACCATGGTACGAAAATTTGGGAAATTCAGATACATAGCCAATTTAGGACATGGTATTACACCACAAACACCACTTGAAAGCATGACTGCCTTTACAGAGTCGGTACATGAAGCAGTTTGATCAAAATTCTCTTGCTTTCCTTGAATATGTAGACAAAGTCTGTCTTCTTTTTCTAATCCACTGATTTTGGTTAAGTAAGGAAAAAATAGAGTACTGCAGACTTTCCCTACAACATATTAAAAATGTGGCTTAATTGTTCAAATACATATATGGGATAATGTAAATATGTATATTGGTTCATGGTAGTAAAACTACAATTTTGTTAAATCTTTTGTTTTATTATGACTATAAAATCTTAATGATACTTAACATTGAGTATGTACGTAGTTACATTGAATATGTTGTCTTTGAGTTCTGGCTCGTTGCAGGCAAGTCTTCGTCATGACTACCTGCAGATTTTTTCACATACTGGAAAGAAAAAATATTTTTTATAGTCAACTCCTATGGATCATTCTTATCTCTTACGCATATGGAGAATCATTTGATGAAATGTTGTTTGTTTGCATTGAATAGACGCCAAAACTACTGGACCAATTTTCAAAACTCTTTCATCAATTTTAAGCTTATTTATCTGCGGGAGACATAGGCTATAAATTACGCAGACGAAGTCACGGTGAAATGATTTCCTAGACACACTTATGTGTTTTCGGTTGCATCCTCAGTGGTGACGTCTCGGAGCCCGGGTCCGCCAACCATTCCCACAATCGTAGAGACTAATACTGAACTGAGTGTTTTCGGTGTATTCTTCTCAACGGGCTTTCCGAAACGCTAGTAATTTTTCGATTTGCAATGAATTGCAGTAAAGAAAAATTAAGCTCAAAAAGCAAACTCATTTCATTTCGTTTGTTTGGAATAAAAAGCAAGCAGCACTTCGTTACATATTATGTTGATATATAACCACTTAATGTATTACACCGTTTTATAGGTACCTACCTACATAATTTATTTTTCTAGTCATCTTCAGTTAGATGTACATCTAAGCGTTTTTCCCGGTTGCACCTTCAGCTATGAAACGTCGGGATATTGAGGTCCATTATTATGACAGGATTTTTATAATATGATATGATATCATAGCATAGATCCTGTCATGGCGAAGGTTTTTACGGCTGACTGCCTACCTGATGCCATCTCTCTTTGGGTATACTGGCTGATTTTGAAGTGATATGAAGTATAGTAAAATCTCGGAATCAGAATCCCTAATGGAATACAAAACCGAAAGAAAAAAAGGTGAAAATCGAAAAATAAAATCAGACTCCATAGAAATTCGCCCAGCTGATTGGCGACTTTGTATGGGAAGTGTTGAGGCCATAAATGCCTCTGTTATTTCATCCCTGTCATTTCTCTGGTGAGGCAACGAGACGGCTTGATATCGCAGTCTCGTTCAGCGACTAAGAGCTTAAACTTAAAGGAAAGATTTACAAAACTGTAATCAGGCCTGTATTATTGTTTGGATCGGAATGTTGGGCTACAAAAGGGATGGAAGAAAGAAAATTGCATAAAACAGAGATGCGAATGTTGAGATGGATGTGTGGAGTGACACGAATGGATAAAATACGGAATGAGTATATAAGAGGAAGTATGAAAGTCGCGCCAGTAACAGAAAAGCTCCATAGTCATAGACTGAGTTGGTATGGACATGTGATGAGGAGAGAAGAAACTCATATCACAAGAAAGGCATTAGATTTGAAAGTAGATGGTACGCGGAACAGAGGAAGACCTAAGAAACGATGGATCGATGGTGTCAAGGAGAGTATGAACAGGAGGGGAGTGACAAAGGCTATGGTAAATGATAGATCAAGGTGGAGAGAGCTGACATACTGTGCCGACCCCTAAAGTGAATCCGCGAGCCTGCATCGCCGCTGGTGGCTGATTGCAGGCCTTCTTCGGCGATCACCCCAGGAGGAAGGAGTAGCCCACGTTTCCTTAGGAGGTAAGCGATTTTTGAGTCTGTTGAGTTGCCTTCTCCTCCCCCAATAATAGATCTGATCCAGTGTGTGGTCAGATTCTTCAAACCGCCAAATCTTTCAACAAGTGAGCTATTTACATGCTCGCTTCTAAAAAAATTTACGTTTTATTCCTTATTTTTCTTACAATTCTGTATTCTATTAAGGATTCTGACCCCGAGATTACAATATACTTCATAGGTTCAAATCAACCTGTATAATATAACCTTTGTTTGGAAATAATTCTCCTTACAATTTATCATGTAAGATATAAACAAAGATAAATACCTGTGGATTAACTTGAATCTGCTCATCCATCTCCTGAATATACTGATGAAGCTTCGTACAGGCCGCCATTTGTTGTTCTAAGACGCACAAAGTCTCGGGCGACGCATACTTCTCAGGACTATCGAGGAATACTACCATACCGTCTTTCTGATTTATCATCGCATATATTTCGCCTTCTTCAATCTGTAAATACAATTTATTGAAATTTAACTTTTGAGTAAAGCATTCTTGCATGTCAGTCTCATAAAGCCATATTTGAAAAATTAAAGGATCCAACGCTTTATAAAGTGTCTTCCAAAACATTTAATTATGGTATTACACTGCTTGCCCTTCATGTAGGTACATTACCAAAAGTCTCAAAAAATTTGAAAGTTTTTTTATAGAGTACCATTAGTACCCTTACTTTATTGTCACTAGGCAGCTTGAAAAATTTTACGCTAGTGATCGCCACTTATAGTCGCGAAGAACAACAAACAGTAGCTTTTCCCATCCATGCTGGTTTGAAAAAAAAGGAAAAGCATGAATATTATACCAGCAGCTACTCTTTCTGCGCAGACTGTAAAATCCGTTCAAGGGATCGGGCAAAAATCTAAAGAATCACGTCAATAGACGATGGAAAGCCGAATCAAAATAGGGTTCCCTATCTATAAGCATACAAATTTAAGTCATAATGTAACATGGCATACTGTTTTTAGGCATAATAATTTCGTCGTCCTTAAGCATAACAGAGTACGCATAATAATTTTAGGCAGGATGTACCTAAGCATAAGAATTATTTAGCCATAACATTTCAAAGCATAAAAGTATGTAAGCATAATGATATTTTATTTTATTTTATTTTATTGATTAAGGTACAATCACAGAAATTAGAACATTACATTTCATATGAACTTACACCTAATATCATTTTAATTCTAAGATCCTAACTAAGATTGTACACAACATTTATTAAGATAATGTACATGCAAACAAAGGAAGTAATAAGAAATAAAAAATACTAATAAACTAAACAAAACAGTAAAAAAAAAAATTGACATAATTGTGGTTTTGAAATGAATACAATTTATTTGTTGCGTTGTGCTACCGCATTTTTAAATTTCAACAAACTATCCGCAAATACATCTTGTTCAATCCCATTATTCATTTTATTATACAAATCACAAATTCTTATCATGGGATTATTTCCTCCAACATTATTCCTTACAGGTGGAATGCTGAATAGTTGCGGAAACCTGGCTGGTCGATTTGGTATCTTAAATCTCAACTTTTCAAGTAACTGTGAACCCATATATCCGTTCGCTATCTTGTATAGATTGCATAAGTCTGTTGTATGTCTACGGAATTCCAGGCTTTCCATATTAAATCTAAGCAGTCGATCCTCGTATTCAGGAATTCGGCGTCGCAATCCGAGTCTACCACACAGAATTCTTAGAAAACGGCGCTGAACCTGCTCAATCCGATCTGTATCAATCTGATAAATAGGTGACCACACAGATGAGCAGTATTCTAAAGTACTACGGACCAATGAAAAGTATAATATAATCCAGGATCTAGGATTTCTAAATGGTTTCGCAATACGTGACACAAAGCCTAGAGTTTTCTTGGCTTTACTAATAATGTGATCATAATGATTCTTAAAGGAAAGTTCGCTATCAAAAATTACTCCCAGATCTCGCACCGTAAACACTCGTTTTAGTGGACTTTGATTAATTTTATACTCATACAATATTGGACATCTTTTTTTGGTAAATGTAATAGTTAAACATTTGTGAATATTTAGTGACATATTATTTTCTAGACACCATTTGTTTATCTTATCTAGATCATTTTGCAATCTTTCACAATCAGCAATATGATGAACTCTAGTGAAAACCTTTATGTCATCTGCATACGCGAGACACTCGCAATCTATTGTTTCCAAAAGGTCATTTACGAATACCAAAAACATAAGTGGGCCCAAGTTAGATCCCTGTGGCACACCAGAGCATGATACATACGGCCTCGAATCATATCCATACAATGCTACCAACTGAGTACGATTAAGCAGGTATGACTCTAACCACCTCAGCAGGCTTCCGTGTATACCGTATTGATCTAATTTTCTCAATAATATATTGTGATCAACCAGATCAAACGCTTTAGAGAAATCCGTGTAAACTGTGTCTACCTGACCACTGTTGTTAAAAGACTCAGATAAGTAGTTAGTATATACTAGAAGATTGGAATTGGTTGATTGACCCGAAACAAATCCGTGTTGACTAGTGTGAAGTCTATGTTTAATATGATTATAAATGTGCTCGTATACAAGACCCTCAAAAATCCTGGAAAAATAATTCAAAACACTAATCGACCTGTAGTTTATAATATCCTTCTTATCCCCAGATTTGAATATGGGAGTTATTTTGGCTATTTTCCAGAGTGAAGGAAATACTCCATCTACCAAAGATTTTTTAAATATTAATGTTAATGGTTTGGCTAATGCCGTTGCGCATAGTTTTAGGAAAATTGGTGGTATACCATCTGGACCAGCAGACTTCTTTACATCAACACGCTTCAATTTGTCTAGAACTGCATCCATAGAAATGTCGATAGAAGCAATTGATACATTAGACCTAGGAAATTTCGGTTCATATGAATCATTATTGCTTGTCCTATATACAGATGAGAAATAATCCGCAAACAGGTCTACAATATCTTGCCCGGTATTTGCTTTATTATTATTGTAATACATGACATTCGGTATATCATTAGTTACTTTCTTACCTTTAGTGTATCTCCAGAAAGATTTTAGATTTGTATTTAAATCGGCTTCGATATTAGAAATGTAAATTCTGAAACATTGGTTCATGAGATCCTTAGTTCTTGATCGTAAGAGGGAATATGTATCATAGTCTCGGGGATTTTTATGCTTTTTGAAACGTTTATGGTATTTGTCTTTACTCTTGATAAGCCTAATGAGATCCTTAGAAAACCATACGGGATAATTATTTCTACTACTGCTACGATGTATCTTAGGTGTATACTTCTCAATAGCCTCATGAATTGTATTGTAAAAAAGTTGTACAAATTCATCGCATTCTAAACTTTGAACATGCTCATCCCATTTTATTTCTTCAATATGTTTTATGCAGCTTGAAAAATCTGTTTTATGAAAGCACAGTCTCTCGACTGGTTTTTCTGTTAAAGTAGGTAACTTATAATTGAGGTGCAGTTCTAATGGAGGATGATGACTATCGGGCCTGCTAAGAGGTGAAGCAAGAGTTAATTCATATAAGTCAGGAGCGTTTGTGATTACCAAATCCAGTAGCCTGTTATTAACGTTTAAAATACTATTGATTTGTCTTAGCTGAGTTTCGTGAATTAATTCATACAATGACTCTGACTTTTCACAATAGTGGCTCACCGGGCAACCATCTTTCATCCACACCATGTTTCTTAAGTTAAAGTCACCTATTATAAGAGTGCTGCCATAATTTTCAATTTCTCTACACTTTTTTATGAAATCTACTACCAAGGCAGTTGGTAGATACTCAGGAAGATATACAATACATAGATTGAACACCATCCTATCTCCCATTCTTACCTCCAACCATAAATCTTCCAAATATTCAGACTGCATATCCTGCCTTACGGTGACATCAAATTTCTTTGATAATGCAACCAATACACCACCGCCATGATCCTTATCGTATTTTACAAGAAATTGCTCTGATCTGTCCCTTCTGACTACCTGATATCTGCTATCAAATAATTCGCTTGAAAGTATGGAGTCGTCCAGCCAAGTTTCACACAAGCAAATAATATCATAATGGTTACATAATACTGAATTATATATTTCTTCAGTTTTTGTTCTGGTACCACGTATATTTTGATATAAAATTGTAACTGACATGGATAACTAACACAAAAACTAAAAAACAAAAGATAGATACAAATAAAAATATAAGTTAAATGTAAGTATGTAATTGAAGTAATTCCAAAAAAAAAATAGTTAACTAATCAAATCTAAACTCTGAATATTTTTAATATGAATGTAATGTGAGTTTGGGTCTTTACGTACAAAGACACGTCCGCTTCGAACCCATACAAACTTATATGCGTTTTCTTTAGCTCTCTTTCTTGCTGCCGCGTGCAATGATTTGTTGAAAGGCGAGAGATGTTCCGAGATATAAACTGGTTTTTTGCCACCGTCCAAACCCAGCAAAGCTGTGTTAAGTTTTTCGTTCGGATTTGTCTTATTATATCTATATACCGCTGAGTAAAACTCATCTCGGTATAACTCGCTCCTGAACTTCACGATTATTGCACGAGGAAACTTGCTATCTTTATTTTGTTTTGCAACTCTGGTACATTTCACTACATCACCATCGATAATATCTTTTCCAACAATACTAGCACACCTTTTTACAATTTCCAATATATTTTCTGTACGTTTCTCAGGTATGCCATTAAATTCTAAGTTACAGTCTCTTGAGCTCTGTTCCAGCTTATTTAACCTGTCAGTTAATTCCGCCACCGAAGTCTGTAGTACTATATTAGCTGACTTGAGCTGTTTATTGTCTCCTATGAGAGAGTCTATGGAACTTTGCATTTCATCATATCTTGAGCTTAAAAACTCAAAAGATTTCTTCATGTCTTGAATATCATTCTTGACGCCAGCCAGTTCAGTTCTTATTATTTGGGTTAATATAGAAGGTAATGCGGTTTTAATGGCAGCTGAGATTTCACTTTGTAAGTCAATACCTTCGAGGTTTATTCCTGCGGTGCTAGTGGAACTCTCATCAAAATTAATTGGTGAATGCCGTGTGGAAGTTGAAGGTGCTGGCTTCCTTTTTGTAATGTTTTCCATTCCATCATCCCTGGGAGAGACCCGGTCTATGCAAGCATAGTCCTTTAATGAGCGTATCGGTGTATTTGAGTTATCACTCTTAGGGCGACTGTTCTTGCAAGCCTGACATACTCCATTCCTTTTCTGTTCATTCGTCATTTTGGAAAATTGTTCTTCACTGACGTTCGCGCACAGCAAATCATACAGCTTATTACATTTTACACATTGTACGTGTTGTTCTCCAGAAATAATATTAAAACACCCGGCGCAAACACTATTCTTTTTATTTGATGACATTTTGGTGAAAAGCCAATAAGATGCAGTAATTTTTGTTGAGAAAGACGCAGCTACCTTTGATAGTTTCAAGGTAAAGTAAAAGAAAATGTAGGGATCAAACAAACATGCCCCGTACTATGAAAAATGTGTTACTGCGACAACATCATCATGTCTTCAGTAGATAACGACTTAATCGGTATTGCTTATTATCGCTTAGCGTCTTGGTACGAGGTCGCTGTATTGTCTCTTCAATCTCGACGCCTGGCGATCGGCAGGATGACTCACCGCAGCGGTGACTTGCTAGTTGCTTGCGTTTATGATTCACTATTAGTAACCGCCGATATTTTGTTTTTTAAAAGCCTTTTTACACTATTTATTCCGCACTGAATATAATAACTTCTTGAAATTTGTCTCGTTATTAGGTTAACAATCGAATTACACAAATTTACAGCTTTAACTCCCGGTTATACTATATGTTTTAATAAAAATACCGAGAGACTTCGTTTGCACGTATTCTTGGGCCCGCGCGCGGGGGGAGAGATATCAAACCATAATTTCTCAAGGAATAACATTTCGTTACGCATAAAAATTCTTAATCATTTGTATTAAATATGAAAACGCACAAAACTTTCCTGCCCTCAGTCGTTCAGAGTTGTCATAAAAAAATAACTCTAACCCTTTTCTGCCCTCAGTCGTTCTGGGTGGTCATAAAAAAAAAATAACTCAAACCTAACTTCTTTTCTGCCTTTAGAATAATTTAAAATAAATATTTAAAAATAACTTAATTTTGTTTATGTTACTCCTAAATATGTTATGCCTGGATGTATGGATATTATGGCAATTAACATTATTCCAAAACAAATTAGCCTAAAAGATAATTATGCCCCAATTACCCGTATGCCAAAAGCCAATTATGCCTAAAAACTATTATGACAAAATATTTTATGCCAAACCCGGTATGCCAAAGCTAAAAAGTTTGCTAATCAGCAAACCAGCACTATTTTTATTCGGCTTCCCAACTTAACGCCCACTACATGCTAAACGTACATTTGGGTTTTATGACCTTAGCTTCTGTCTACCCTGCAAGGGATGAACCGTGAATGTATGCATTATAATAATATGTAGTAGCTTTTGGCGTGTATAAAAAATAGGTGCTGTTGTGTGTTATATGGTAGTGTGAAAAGTAAAAGCCTAAGTATAAAGAGAACTGGGTATTTTTTACACTAGCGACAAGTTTGCGAAGAGGTTGCCGAGATTACGCTCAGAGCAAAACACTAAACCTTTGCAGTACAAGGACCTCTCGTGTATTACTTTGGGTTCTGGGAGCCTGACAGGGGTGATGTCATTAATACAACGGATAACATAACATGCAGTTTATTCGCACTTAGACATGGGAGTGGTTTATACGCCAAAGCATGCCGCTGAGGGCGGATACAAATTTAGAATATATTTAAATTACAAGGGAACTACTAAGGTCGACCTTAAACCGCTGAAGGCGGACATCAATGATATGCCATGGCTATATTGGACGCATCGTTGGGGATTTTAAACGTAACATGAACGAGGAGATACCTGGCCAGGTCCTTTATCCGACCGTCACACGCGCACCGAGTACGTTGCGAAGTTACCGTCGCCGAACGCTCACGATGGACCGCGGGGAGTGGTGGTTGTTGATCAGCGTAGAAACGCCTTGGGTTGCTCACGATGAACCACGAAGAGTGGCGGGTTGTTGATCCGCGTAAAAACGCCTTGGGTTCGCCGGCGACGGAGCAGGGCGTCGCGCGGCACACAGCCCGCGGATCTCTCAAGCTGTGCCCTGCGGCGGTGGAGAAGCGCCTACGAGCGCTCCACGTCTGCTGAGGGCGCGACCCGGCGCGCTGCCATGCGCTGGCACGTGAGGCACCTTGTCAAGCGACCGACGCCGGAATCCTCGCGGAGTCTTCGCGCTCTTCAGGTGCGCAAGCGCGTCTCGACGCTATGATATATCGCGGGCTACACTCCCGTGATGGGATACCACGTAACAATTTAATTTACATCCACGCCTATTGTGGTTTTTACATCGCGCAGCGAAAGAGGCCCGTTGCCCTCTCAGACCTTTCCACAGGCTTCTTTCAACTCCGCCACCAAACGTTCCTTTTCGCGTAAATTCTCCATACGTCAAACCAACTCACGGTTTTTCTAAATCGATGTGTTTTAATAAAGTATATGTCTATTCTTCGAGCAACACGGCCTCCGTACCGGACGGAGGGAGTGGGCAAAGCGACAATTTACTATGACAATTTTTCTGGCGTTTTTTGCGGGGGGAAATGTGCACACAAGTTTAGTTCCGCACACCTACATACAAAACTTAAACTGTCACTTGATAGTAATTATGACATTGTCACAAAAAATGACATAAAAAAGAAAAAATAATTTGTGTACAGATGAGTCACACAACTAACACATAGACATGCATATGCCTAATTTTGGCTTGTACCTTGACAGAGGGGAATGCAGCGTATGGCTACTCCCTTCCGTGTTGCTCGAAGTGTCTATTGTAAATTCCATTTATTTAAAGGGACAACCTTGGTGATTAATAATTAAGGTTTAAATACAAGCCTAACACGAATTATTTATTTTCGACTCGTTCGCTTTTTTTCATCTACAACTAGGAAGAACGGATCTCACTAACTTGTCAATGTCAAACGTCAAAATAGCTAATGGTTTGTTTTGGTTATTGGAATGCATTTGTTATGAATATTTGTTTTACTTATAACTCTGAAAGTATTTGAAGACCAAATGAGTGGCTGGCATGGAAAGTTGCAGTGTGTCGCAAGGAACACCGTGATATGTGGGTTGCTAGGCTTCTCCCGTCAAGCGCTGTGTACTAAAGGCAGAAAGGTTCAACAAGGGCTATTGTATTCCTTGAGCCGGTGCGTTGAAACTGGTTGGCCCAGGACACCAGTGCATTAACAGAACGAAAGGCTTTGACGTAAGTAACAAACTGCCTAAATAGTGCGTTAATATATTAGCTGTGTCGTCCGAAATACGACGTTCAAAGTTGATAGGTTATACATGCAGAGTTAATATGTAGCTATCGCTACACTTTTTAGGGTGTCCTCGTCATTTACAGCTTATGTGCTCTGTGATGGTTCACCCAGTAGTTTTAGCGTAAAAAGAAAAAAAAAGATACAGATACAGTTCACATACCATATTGAGAATGTAACTCTCAGCTTGCGCTGGTCCCGACAACTGTACCCGGGCTGCTACATCGGTCAGGGATAGTGTCAAGAATGTCTTGGTAAGCCGCTGAATATTTTTCTTGTACATTGAACTTAGCACCTGAAAAGATTGAAGATATTTTTCAGAATGATATACAATAAAACTACCGTTCTCCCTATTTGCTGATGATACAAAATTCTATGGTGATCCTAATTCACAGTTCCAGGACATACAAAAAGGGCTAGATGATATCTCTGACTGGACTAAAGATTGGCTACTGACATTAATGAAGACAAATGCACAGTTCTACATATAGGGAAAAAAAATCCTCTTAAGGATGCGCTAGTCGGGAACTCGAACTCGTCAGCGCACGTGGCTAAAATGCGTGCTATTTCGCTGAGAAAGGGATAGACTCGGTTTTGAACAGTGCGGAACTATTTACACTGATGTATAAGCACATCGGAACAACCAGTCTAGTGTGTGCAAACACAAATATTGTTGAAAATCTAAATCTTCTTCGTCTAAAAATTCGCGAGTATGCGTTTGGGAGAAGTGTTCTTGTGATAAAACAGCTGAATGTTTTTATTAAAAGTAAAATAATTTATATTTTTTAATAACCAAACTATGCTTGTATGAATTTTGTTTTAGAGATTATATACAAGTTGCGTTAAAATTACGTGTTAGAACGGAATGTTTTGAGACTCATAACTTTTAAAGTACTTATAATTTTACAATTATGATTCCATACAAGCATAGATAACGACAAAACAAATCGATAGAATTAAAAACTTTAAACAGACGATACCGAACAACGGAGTCATCACCCTACAGAATTTGTATGGCGAAACACCTGACTAGCGCACCCTTAAGACATACTATCTTGGCAATCGACAGCTAACTCCAGTAGAATCACAAAAAGATCTTGGTATCACCATCACCACAAATTTGAAATGGGAAACACATATAGTCAATATAGTAAAAAAAGCAAATTCTATGTTGTATCTCGTACGTAAATCCTTCACGAGTCTGACATTGAAAACTTTCATCAAACTTTATAAGACATACATTAGACCACTGTTGGAGTTTGCCTTCGTCATTTGGGACCCGTATTTTAAAAAAGATATAACTCTTTTGGAGAATGTACAGCGTAGAGCTACAAAATTGGTAAAGTCATTGCGAAATCTGACATACGAACAGAGGTTAAAAGAACTGAACCTACCAACACTCGAGCGTCGTAGAAGAAGGGGCAATCTAATTGAGACCTATAAGATTGTAAAAGGATATTATGATGTACCTGATCTGCAAGGCCTATTTCAATTTTCTGCAAACAAGCATCTGAGAGGTCATTCGCTGAAGTTGTGTCGCACTAATGCCAAAAAGAACCCCCTGAAAAATTTCCTAACCAACCGCGTGGTCACAGATTGGGACAAACTACCGGAAGAAACTATTAAAGCACCATCAGTCAACAGTTTCAAGAATAGATTAGACAAGAAAAATATCTCCAAACCTTAAGGCGCACACGCATCAGCTAAAAAACTGCTAGTGTGATCTACAATTAATAATAATAATAATACACACATCATCAGGTCCGTTTTTAGTCTCCACTGAGACGGGTTGGAGAGGTCTCTTTGATGTTTATAAGCTTTGTTTAGCTTGTATTTCCTAAGTTGCCTTCTACGTCATCCACGAGAAGACTTCGCGTGGTCGTGGTCTACATTCATTGGGGCTCAATTCACACCGAAATGGCAGCGGCCGGCTCAGCAGAAGCAATGCGAACTCACGACTTGCGGTATTCCTATGCGCAGTTTACATAACATGGAAAACTTGGCGGTGACAGGATATTGCCAGGGGCCGCTCGCCACTGCTCCAGCAGTCCTGCGTGCGCTATGTGGGAGTTTGTGAAATTGTGAGTGCTCGTGGGGCGCCTCAGGCGGCCGCGCGACCTTTGCATATATTTCAAGCAATAATCACAGCACATTATATATATAGTAATGAAGAAATAGTTTAAAATCATATGACAAAAACTGCTCGCTGCTTGGCTGGCGGCCGCTGCCATATTAGTGTGACTTGAGCTTATAATTTCAAGGTCAAATATTACATTAAAGGTTGATTTACATGGCGACACGGAATCTCACTTTTCTATGTTTCTATCCTTTTCTATCACTCAGAATGCTCATGGCAAGAATTCGCCATAGTTAATGACCGTTCTGACTGATAAAACGCTAGGCCTTTAAACGAAATGATGGAAAATCAGTATAGAATGGAGCCAACAGAAGTGCCTTGCTGCTAGACTAGGATGGCTATGACCTATGGACATTGGCAAATTATTATCCAAGTACACTATCCTGAACTTTTTCATTTGTGCATCTTGAAAAAATGGGTAATGCCAATACCAACTATCCCAACTAATATTATAAATGCGACAGTAAGTTTGTTTGTTTGTTTGTTACCTTAGAGTATCAATTAGTTAATATTTATACTCTAAGTTTGTTACGCTTTCACGCCGTATCTACTGAACCGATCATGAATTTTTGCATACACATAGGTTAGGGTCCAAGAAGGACATAGGCTATAAATTACGCGGGCGAAGCCGCGGGTAACAGCTAGTAAAACTATAAATATCAATACATAATACCTGGTTGACCAACCCCCAGTTCTTGTCACGGACAAAGGTTTCGCGGTGTTTTATAGCAGCATGCTGAGACGTCCCAAGTTCATGGTAAGCCACTGACAAAGGCTTCAAAAAGCGGCAAACTACTTGGGATACGTATTTAGGCAAGGGCAGAATCTGTAAGAGATGTCACAGGATAAATTACTACAAATTACTCAAAAAGAAGCGCAAAAGCCGCAAGCGCTGGCGCGCTACAATGTACTGTCAAATTTTAGGAATACTCTTTCAAAGTTATTAAAAATGTGACTTAATTCGCTTATACATGAAAAAATCACTTTAATTTCTGAGTACTTGGGTTTAATTTTAAAGGTGTGAATAGGCGAAGAAACTCCTTGATATTGTATTGTGACAAATTGGAAGATTGCAGCGTCCCTTGCAATATGGCGTCCCCGCACCTCTCCTCATGCTAAGGATTTCTACAAGTACATTACCTAGTACTTGAATTAATTCTGAGGAATCAAACCTTCTTAAAAAGTTAAGTCACACACAGACGTGAGCACGGATGTAAAGTTTCGTTTTTGGTAGTTTTGAGCATAAAATATCACTTCGCCAGCTTGTAAGAAAAGCCATACCTGTGGTCTTGGAGCTGTTGGACATTGGATAGGGAAAAAAATGCATGCATTGATTTTGTCAAAGAAATTACCTTTCCATGTAGGATGAAAGAAACTAAAATATACTTTTTATAGGCTTCAAGCATGATGTGTGAGACCACTAAGGCAGGAACAGTTACTACAACTTCAAAGAAATAGAGAGCTCTGTCATAGTTCTTCATTGCTGTGTAGATCATCCCTCCATAGTAATAATACAGGAAGAAATGTTTAGAGTCGTTGTTACCGCCGAGCTGAAACATTTAAAACATTATGATCTTATTAAATAAATTAGAATAAAATTTAAGAATAGCATTGTGAATGCTTAAAAACCTTAACTTAATAACAATAAAAACATTTACAAAAAGTAATACTTAATCTCTAAAAATATTCATTTTCATAGTCATATGGTACTACCTGTATGCCAAGATGCTATCATTTTATGAGTGCACAGCACAGGTGTCAGGGGATATGAGTATATACAGGGATAATTTATCAAAAAAATGTATAAGACAACATACCTCAGATCCAATGCCAGTGACATCAGTATCCAAAAATTCCAGAGCAGGTTTCATACATTTAGATAGAAGGCAGAGCTGACACAGGTCTGCATGAATCGACGTCAGTTGGGAGTCAAACAGCTGAATTTTACGAATGGCTTTTTTCAGTATTTCTATGCCTCGGATTGGTTGCTTAATTTCAACAAGATGATCAGTTAATAAGTGGCATACATCAGCATCTGAAATATGCATATTTTATACATCTATTATGTATTATACAGTGGTGGTCACAAAATTAAAGGCACATTCGATTCAACTTACTTACATGTTATGCTAGATTTAATATCTTAATAAGCAATGCAGGAATAGTTTGTTTTCTCCTAAACTGTTATAAATTGTATTTGTGCATCTTCATTTCATTCATTAAAATTTGAAAAGAGAATTTTAATATACTGTCTGTCTGGAACATCAAAGGCTCGAAAAACTATCTTACTTACATAAATCAGGTGCAATGCGCACTTGTTCACCATTGCAGTTATTGATAAAATCATGTATTTGCTGGAACATTGTCGATTTGTCCACATCACTTGCTCCCTAGAACCAATAGGTAATATAGCATGTTTTCAAAAGACTTAAATTAGAACAAAATGAGGATGATACGTAATTAGACAAAACCACTAGGAAACATGGCTTTATTCAGCTAAAATTCTACATAGTATAATAGGTAATTGACACCATAGAATATGACAATAAATAAACTTCCCATGGCAACGAACCATAGAGATACACATCATTCACCCCTCCTAAGATGTCTGGTAATCCTCCAGATAGGCAGGTGGACGCCTGATGCGCGTCGAGCGCCGAACGTCGGGTTGAGGAGTGTCTGTAGATCGTGGCTCCTCTATCAATCTTTCCCCAGTGTCATTTACAGGTGTTTCTTCGACCTCAGGCTCAGGGAGATCATCGGCCTCATCAGAGGATAAAGACATATATTCGTCATCCGAGGGAATTGGTGCTAGATGTCTATTCGATATTGTGCCTTCTCTCCCATCAGGGTATCTTACATGAGAATAAGTTGGGTTACTTTGTAGGAGATGTCCTTCTTCCACAATAGGGTCATATTTAGAATGACGCACACTCCTTTTAATAAGTATAGGTCCTGGAGTAGTCAGCCAAGCAGGTAAAGATACCCCATTTGGACTCCTTCGAGCGTGGCTAAACATCCTTTCATGAGGAGTAGCGTTGGTGGATGTACCCAGCAACGACCGTATAGAATGTAAGCCTAAAGATAAAACTTTTTCCCAGTCTGCTATCTCCAAGCCCCTGGATTTTAGACTTAATTGGATCGTTCTCCATGAGGTAAAATTAAGGCGCTCAACTTGTCCGTTTCCTTCTGGATTATATGGCGTAGTCCGGCTACAAGCTATTCCAAGAGACACGAGGTATTGGGTAAGTTCTTGTGACAAAAACGACGTCCCTCTGTCTGAGTGAATATACATTGGAGTGCCAAATATATAAAATATTTCATTCAAACAGTTGATAACTGTGCTTGACGTCATGTCTTTGCAAGCGAAAGCAAAAGGGAAGCGACTGTACTCATCAATAACTGTCAATATATATTTATTGCCCGACTTAGACGGCAGTGGCCCTTTAAAATCAATATTAAGACGTTCTAAGGGAGCTGTTGCTTTAATAAGCTGTCCGCTTGTATTCGCATATCGGGGCTTGATTTCAGCACAAATTTTACAGTTGGCAGTCATTTGTCGAATGTCATTAATTGAATACGGAAGGTTTTTCGATCGTACCCAGTGATTCATGCGAACTATTCCAGGATGACAGAGGTTGGCATGTAAGGTTTTAAGATTATTAATGTTCATATGCGCACAAACTCTGGTTAATGCATCGGCCACAAAGTTCTCTTTCCCAGGACGATAAATTATATCGTATTTAAAACAGGACAATTCTAATCTCCATCGTTCAATTTTCTCATTCTTAATTTTACTGGAATGGACTTGATTAAACATAAAAGCTACTGACTGTTTGTCTGTTATTAAAAGAAAGTACCTGCCAATTAGATAGTGGCGCCATTTGCGCAAAGCTTCAACTATTGCTGCAGCTTCTTTTTCAATTGAAGATTGTCGTCTTTCTGAATCATTAAGGGAACGGGAGAAATATGCTACAGGCTGCCCTTTTTGAGAAAGAGAAGCAGCAAGGGCGTTTTCTGAAGCATCCGTTTCTACAGTAAACATTGCATTTTCATCGATAGCAGATAGTGATGATTTTGCTATATCAGATTTCATTTCGTTAAATGTAGCCATTGCGATATCAGATAAAGGAAATGTACTTATAGAAAGTAGCGGTTTGATTCTTTCCGAGAAGTTTTGTAACCATCTCGAGTAGTGAGCGAAAAGCCCTAACGTTCTTTTCAACGCAGCTGCATTCTCAGGCGCAGGTAAGTCGAGTAAGGGTTTCAGCCGGTTTTCGTCTGGGCAGATAGTATTATTTTTTATAGTATAACCAAGAAGGTTGATAGTCTCTTTATTAAATACGCATTTGTTTTTACTCAATGTCAGATTATACTTAGCAGCAGCTTCCTTGAATTTAGATAAATTTATGTCATGTTCTTCTTTAGTTTTTCCACAAATTGTGACGTCATCTAAATATGCAAATGTGCCGCTTAAGTGCTCTTCTTCTATTATATAGCTTAGCGTGCGCTGGAAAGCTGCGACACCGTTGGTTACTCCAAACGGAATTCTTGTAAATTCATACAGTTTTCCGTTGGCTTCAAAAGCGGTGAAAATACGTTCTTTTTTAATTATAGGTACTTGGTGATACGCACTTTTTAAATCAATCTGACTAAAATAGTTAAATTTTGCTGCCTTCGCTACAATCGTTTCAATCCTTGGTAATGGAAAAGCATCCAATTCTGTGTATTTGTTTATAGTTTGAGAATAATCTATAACCATCCTCTTCTTGTGTTGACCTCCACCGGCAATTAACACTTGCGCTCGCCAGGGTGAGATGCTGGGTTTGATAATTCCAGCTTCAAGCAGCTTGGACACCTCTGCTTTAATAAAGCTTTCGTCTTCGGCGCTATGTCGCCTAGATCGGACTGCGATTGGTTTCAGGTGCGGAGAGAGGTTGGTAAATAAGGATGCTGGTGGTACTGATGCTTCCATCACATTACAGATTCGTAACGGTTCCTGAGCTCCTCCAAACTCCAGTTGCAGTGAAGAGTAATTTTTGAGGATATCATGACCGATAATAGCATCTGCGCATAAATTGTTGACGATAAGGAGAGGTTGGTGTTTGTACTGATGTTTCCCAAGTTGAATATTGACATAACAAACACCTTGGACGTAAGATACGTGACTTAGAGAAGCCAATGTAATAGTTTGGTTGCTAGGTTTGATCTTTAGTCTTAGTATTTCGGCCAAACTCATATTTAAGAAACTAACGGAGCTTCCAGTGTCTATGAGAGCGTCTGCTGGGAATCTGTTGATGGTAATTGGCAAGGTAGCTTTTCTCAGACTACTAGGAGCAGCAGCGGAGATTGCAGACAGTTCGCCACAGGGCTGAGTATTGTTGTCTGTGACTGCATTGGCTCTTTGTGTTTGTTTTGACCGGCAAACATTGGCAAAATGACCCTTTTTAGAACATAGTTGGCAGGTTTCGTTTGCTGCAGGACATTTGATGCGTTGATGCACATTTCCACCACAAAAAAAGCAACGTCGTTTAGAACTTGGATGAAAGGTAGGCGCTACAGCTGCTGTGTTATTGGCAACATCAAATTCGGGTAAGGCATTGAGATTCTGTGACGTATTCGTGTTACCCAATGTTTGTGCGTTTATACCTGCATCTTCAAGAGAAATTGCCAGGTTTACAGCTCCTTCAAAACTTAAATTTAATTTTTCTAGTAGTCGCTCCCTTATCTTTTGAGAGTTGATACCGGCGATGAATGTGCCGCGCATAGATTGATTTTGATGTTCTTCTGCCGTAACTGCTTCAAAATGACACTCAAGAGCGAGCTGCTTTAGTGCCTGAATGTAATCTTTGACTGTTTCATCACTTCTTTGTTTTCTGGTTGTCAACTTGTGCCTAGCCAGTATTCCATTTTTAGGTTTTACATATATGTTCTCTAAAACCGTGATAGCTTCTTTGTATGTGTTACATGCCCGAATGTAGGAAAATATTGTTGGCGATAAATGGTTAACTAAAAGATTCAATTTCATAGAATCTTTGGCATCCGGGGCACATTCTTCAATTATGAAATTATTAAAAGTGAAATACCAATGCATCCATTTCAAATCCGATCCTGCGGCGCTTGGTTCTTCATCAAATCGCTCGGGGCGAAGATAGCGTGACATATTAGCGATACTTGGTTTTTCTGATTTTGTTTCGGTACCCATGAAGCGTATTTTATATCACTCGTTCAGATAAGAATTAGCTGAATAAATTGATACATAATTAGACAAAACCACTAGGAAACATGGCTTTATTCAGCTAAAATTCTACATAGTATAATAGGTAATTGACACCATAGAATATGACAATAAATAAACTTCCATAGAGGCAACGAACCATAGAGATACACATCATTGGATCATATCGATTTCACATAAAAAGAAAGAAATTATTAAAGTTTTTACAAAGCATTAATGAAATGAACAAAAAAAACTTTTAAAATTATACTTTCATACCTGAGGTAATGAGAATTTAGCACTAAGGACTGCCAGGACTCCAAGAGAATGCTGTTGAATATCAAGAGTTTCCAGCACAGTATTCAAATGGGCGCTGTTTCTCTGAAGAACTTCATCAGACTTCGCAATAATTTCACACAATTCGCGAAAATTACCTACACCAAAGGCACAAAGATAAAATGTCATTTCAATTGGTAAAGGAGAAAATCACTAAATTATAATGCTGATAGATAGAATACATACAACGTAAACTTAGATTTTTCTTTACTCACCAGAAGCCGACATCGTACGCACGTTGTTTACAAATTGTTCCAATGGCGAAGCCATTTTCAATTGTTTTTTGCGATATAATTAAGAAAATCTGCTCTAGGACCTATTTGGCAAGCTCGAAATAATAGAAACGGAGATAATAATTATTATTAAGAGTAGGTATCGTAAATGAAAAATATTTCTGTTTTTGCGATTTTGACATTTAGGTTTTGAGTTTTGACGACACGACAGTTGACACTTGACAGTGGCACTTTTTTTTCTCTGTCTACGAATTTTACCATGCAAAGATCTAGCTACTAGCTAGCCCATTAATGGCTTGTATACACTTTGATTGGTGATTAATGCGAGTGGCTTTTTTTGTGTTTAGTGATTAGTAAAAACACGTTCGGACAGTTTCCGTTTAGTGTTCAGTGCTTAGCAAAGTAGAGTATTTACAACGGTTTCTATTTTTCTGCGAGTAGTTCCTCCCGCGCGTCCCGCCTTCGCCCCTCACTTGTATAGATGGGCGTTATTTTTTTAGTAACTGGTAGCAGCAACTAGTTTCGTCTGTTTACTTAATACAACTGCCAAAAAAGGCTTAACTTTCCAGTAGTGATTCACAGATAAGAGACATTATGTTATATGATTATGTCGTACACGGAACAATAAAAAAGAGTTTTCTCTTTTTACTGTTCCGTGATGTCGTGAAAGTCATTTGACTTGTTTAAAATGGTAAAATCTAACGCTCACATTATTTTCTATGCTTTTTTGTTGGACATATACATTACTTAATTTCACTACATACATAGGCATCAAATTTCAATTAATATATGTGTATAATCAACATTTTTTAATTTTTGCATATAAAGAAACCTGTTGCAAAAAAAACCTATTGTCGCAACAGGTTCCATAAATAAAATGTAACTGGTTGCAACATTTCTGAAAACAACGGTAACGCCCATCTCTACTCACTTGCTCCTAAACGCACTAAACACGTCGGGACAGGGCTAGGACTGTAAAGTGTTTAGTTTATAAACTTGTGTTTGTTGTTTGTGAGTTTTTAGGGATGAACTAAACACCGCATACTTAACAGTATAGGACACCACTATCAGCTAAACAGTACACTAAACACAACACTTGACTAATCAAGGTGTATACCAGCCATTACCTAAGATTTATCTTTCTCAGCTACAACTTTTTGTAGAAAAAAAAAGCAATTAAAATGTCAGCGTCACTTCGTTTGTTTGACAGACAGTCACGTCAAATTGATTGCTTTTTACCCAATGTTTTTACCAAAAAGTAAAGTATTAATATCTTTTTACTGGCTTTTTGCTCGACAAAATGAGATATGAGACTACATATTGAGAATGCACTTTTATTTACTAACGGGAGTCACGTGGTATAAACATGGACCTAGGAATAAATTAATGACTTCTTTTTGTAGAACTATGGTTATCAAACAAATGTGATGGAGTGATGGATCTGTAACAGCTTGTATTCCCCAGAATAACATAATGTCGAGTACCTCTGTTCGAGAAGCACTCTCTAATTGTTTAACGCAACAGCTAAGTGAACTGGAATTATTAATATCGATGTATCCTAACAGTGATGATATTAAATTCACAGATAACAAAATATTGACTGATATCAATAATTTCGTTGAAAATAAGCTAGATTATACTCCTAATCATTTAGATTTTACCTTGCACCTTCATCTTAACGGTCTAAAATTGGAGTTTTGTGTGAATCTACCAACTTTTTATCCAAGAGAAGAGCCTGATATTTACATAAGATGCAATCAATTAAATAGACAACAAGAAACACTCTTAAATACAGAATTAACAAAATACATCAAAGATAATTATTCTGGAGAAGTGTGCCTATATACAGCAATATCATGGCTGCAAGAGAATATCGGAGCCTTTAATAAGGTTGAGAATGAATCTAAAACTGAACAAGTCCCTGAAAAGATTCAAGAAAAGTTTGTTCGATATTGGATATATTCCCATCACATATATAATAAAAAGAAAAGAGATGAAATATTAAAAACTGCTAAGGAATTAAAATTAACAGGTTTTTGCCTTCCTGGAAAACCTGGTGTTATATGTATTGAAGGCCCCGATGTAGACTGTGATGAGTGGTGGAAAAATATAAAATCAATGTGCTGGAAAAAAATTATGATAAGGAAAACTGAAACTTTTGATTCTGATGAGGAAAAAAAAGAAAGGAAATTTAATAACTTTGAAGAAATAATATTTAAAAATGCATCCAACAAATTTGGCTTACATGCAGATATGAGTGGATTTTCAAAATATATGGAAGAGTGTGGCCTTTCTCAGGCATTCAATGAGGTTTTTAGATTAGGTGCGGAGTCATGAACAAGGAATAAATTAATTAAAACAAAAAAAATGTGCTGTAATTGAGTAATAAATTGATATACAAATGCTCACACTTCTAAGATTGATGTTACTACTGCAAATTAATATGATCAGCTAGCTGGGGTGTAATATTCAAAACCAACTTTGACAACTCCTGCTTTGGTCATGTCAAAGTTGGTAAATACACATTTATCTTTAACAATATAAACTTTTGTAAAAAGGATATAGGTATTTACACTTTCAAAATAGAATTTTGAATGTTTGTATATAATAAAATAAATAAATATTTTTGAAATACTGCTTATTTTATTCATAAGAACAAAGTAATCATTTACTACAGTTACCTAGTGATAAATAGTTGCCTGCCATGTTGCCAATACCTTGAATGGCTTTTATGAAATGGGCTGGAAGAGTAGCAGCCCCCCCTTTTTTCTTTTAGTGGTTACCTCCATGGAAGCTACCTATTTTATAAATGGATGAATTAGTTACAGTTTGCACTGTCATATTTTTTTGAGCTTTGTCTTACCATTTCACCTTAGTTTTATGTGACTATACTAATTTATTTGTAGGTAGTAGGGCTACAGACTTACAGCATTAAGCTACAGGCTACAAGAGGCTCTTTAATTCCGTAATGCTCGAGGGCGAGAGGCAAGGCACAGGGGCGTGGTGGTGCTGTTCCTCAAAAGGGTGATACTACCCTGCCGAAGAACTATCGAGATATCATGCTCCCTCCTGAGCCACGTCTATAAGCTGTTTTCGAGGGTGATCACGAATCAGATATGACCACGTACCGCCTAGCGCATCGTCGGACATCCACCGATCGTTGTCGTAGGTAGGTAGGGTCATTACACTGGATCGCGGCCCTGCGTTGTTTCGCGGCCTTTTAGAGGACCAACTGCACAAATATTGCAATACTAAGAATTCTATCTCACCCTTTCCAATGTGTTGTGTGTGACACTTTAAAAAGTTGGATAGTTGCAAAGTGTAATCCTATTCAAATTGGTCAGTTATACTAATCCATGTGCCGGAAATAAATTTTCAATTTTGCCCACCGCGCTGCCAGCGCAAAAACGTACGCAAAACTGCGCAAAAAATAGCGATCAGGTACCACTGCAAATGTAAGTATTTCAAGTTTTTGATTACTTATGACTATTGTGATTGTTTTTGAGTGATCGTAGTTAATTGATTTACATCATTTTGCATTTATTTTGGGATTTATTTACTTTAATACCAGTTTAATTTGGTGGCCGCCAACTAACACCATTATTTTTTAGTAAAGTTGGTTTACGGCCGGGTGGCCGCGACACTAACTCACTGAATGATATAAGTTTGCTATCTGTTTTATTATTAATGCAAATAAAGTTCCGTTTTTCGCAACATTTTTATATTGTTGGGGTTGGTTTAAATGGTATGGTTAGTTGACGGCCGCCGAAGTATAATTTTATACGGATTTATAGCTATTGTGGCCGCGAACTAACACACGCTAACAAAACCAATCTAGTTGGCGGCCGTTTAAAAATCATATGAAAAAATTACGGCCGTTATTTAACTTTTGAAAATAGAGGTGTCAGTTTACGGCCACTTCTTTTACACAGATTGGGTTGGCGTTTAGTTTTTTTTTTGTTATTACAGATTTCGTTCAATTTGATTTCAATTGTATTATAGAAAACAAAGTCAAGAAGCCATACATCCGCATCCGCCAATAACAAAATTCCAATAGATCCAAATACAGTATTCGAGCAACATTTGTTTATACTAGCGTATAGAACCGGGAAATCCCGGTACCGAAAATCCCGGGAATTCCCGGTGTTTTGTAGCGGCAAGAGAACCGGGAATTTCAAATACAAGAACCGGTATTTTCGGTACTTTCGGGACTTTTTCTTTTTTTTTTTTGATTATGACAATTGGCAACACTGACGCTAGTTGCGAGCGGTACATACAAGAGCAGCCATATTATTTTCATCGCGGTACCCCACCCGCTCCCGACTCCCGCGCCCGCATTACTAATTTACTAGTCAGTCGTTGAAGGAACAGCGAAGTGAGCGGTGTTTTTGTGACCCGTGCCACTGTGATTCTTTTCGGTAAGTAATTTTTTTGTTTTAATACTATTTATGAATGACTATTGCACAAAGCAAGGAATATCAATGTTACTATTCACTCCTGATAATATGAAGACAGATATACTTATAAGATGTGTAAAATCTTGTAGTGGGTATGTGATGTACTATTACTAAATATGTTACCTAGTTTATGTGATCTAGAATAACTAAATTTGTTACCTAGTTTAAGTGATTTAGAGTGAATAAAGACGATTATTATTATACTGTCGCTTGCGCGCTACTAGAGTAGAGCAGAGACGCCTCAAAACATTTCATAACAAACAAGCAATTTTAAGTCACAATTTTACATTACAAGTTATTTAAAAATGGAAAAGTCTGCTATTTTCTATTTACTTGTGATACAAGTTACATCATAATTTTGTTTATTAACCTTTTTATTGTAATTATGAATCCATATTACAGATATAGATTTACTAGATAACGTAACTGTAGTGATTTTTATTAAAACAAACGTGTCGACTTTTGAAACGAACTATGAGCAGCCTATCCCTGTTTGGCATGCTCATGCATGCATGAGCATGTCAAACAGTGTTGGTAATATCCAACATGAGTTGGTAATGTGAGTGTGAGTGAGCGTATAGCCTGAATCCCGACGGTTTGGCGGAGTTCAATGAGGTATTCTGACTCGCGTAGTATATGCATTTACGTTATATATGTTAATCTATGTCTGTGATTCATATCATAGGCTCATAGCACATTCGAGCATTATTACGTTTTTTGACATGATTACCTACTGACTAGCCGATTATGCGAGTTTCGTCAACCAGTCGGTGAACGCGTGCGAAATTCCGTGCTCTGTGCTTCACTGGAAGTAAGAACTGTGTAATTATCTAGTTAAGTGAAGCAGCAGCTCAAATTTCTGATCATATAATTTAAGTATTATAAGATTGATATTTTTGTTACAGGAAAATCTTATCCATCCGTCCCAAAATATTCAACCTGATGGATTTCGAAGAGGTTCCGAGCAGAGCAAGCGACAAAACGTCGGTATGGTTTACTTTCTTAGAGCCCGAGATAAAATTAGTGCCAAATGTAAAAAATGCCAAATATAAGTATTTTTTATGATTCTTATTTGTAGTTTTATTTATATTATAATATATAAATTATGTTTATTGATAAATTTATCAATAAACATAATATTATATATATAATTGAAAAAAATACTGAAAATCCCGAGAAATCCCGGGAAATCCCGGTTCCCGCATAGTCCGGTACCGAAAATCCCGGTTCCTTGAAACAGTACCGGTTCTCGATACCCTAGTTTATACCCCAACCCCTAGAAAAGTCCAAACATAACGTATCCAAAGCTCGTATTCGGTTAGGAATATCAGGAAAAAAAAAGGCAAGAGGTACCGTCTACTAAAAGAAAAAGCTAAACAAGAAAAGAATGTAGAGAAAGAAAATAATTAAGTAGCTAGGAAGCAAACTATGAAGCGTAAACAAGAGGAAGCGAAGAAAAAGAAAGATATATAAACAAAATATCTTAAGCATTGACACTGAGGATGATGAAAACAAAAATGTTGGCTGTGATTTTTTGTACTAAATGGTTCACTAGCAGGGCACTGATTTTATAGGACTGACTTATAATGAAGTTAAAGATAAACCGTTCAGGTATAACTTGTGCATAATTAATAAGGAATAGTTTTTTATCCTTACAACTCTCAGTTTCATTCAGTTGATTATTTTGATCTAGTACCAACTAGAGCTTAATTAAAGACTGTTTGATACATAATATATTTTTGTTAAGTACAATATACATAATTTTTGGTAGAGAAACTTACTGATATTAAAAATATTGAAGACTGAGTTCATAATAGTTACTGTACTCAAGTTAATTTTTACATATATGAAAAAAACAATGTTTTGTCGTTATAGAAATTATTGAAGACTGAATAACTAATAGTTATGCTAATAATTAATACATTTGAAAAACTGTAGCCAAATTGTTGAAAACTGAATTACTAAAAGTTACTGTTAACAAGTTAATACATAATATATGTAAAGACTATTTAAAATGCTAGACTAATAAGATATTCAGAACAAAATGTTAATTTTAACATAACTTTATTTGTTGCAATAAAAATTAATTGCATTATATGTAGTATTTTATTTCATTTTTATATAATGTGTTTAAAAACAAGAGAAAAATAACTACAGTAATATGAATAAAAATATAGTATGTTAGAAGTATGGAAGAAGAATACATTTCTTAGAGGTTAGAAGATTTGAGTAAGGAAAGAAAAGGAGAAAAATAGAGCAAGGAAAGAAAAAAGGACAGATTAAAGACGAAAGGGATTTGGGTGGAGAAGAAAAATGCTGTAGAGATTAAAGAAGAATAGCTGTGGAAAAGAGAGATGTTAGAAAAGTGAAAAATTAGCTTAAATTGGAGCACAATAAAGGGACAAATATTGAAGAGAAAAATGCTGTTAAAGAATGAAGGCATTCGAATCACAATCGTGATTCTATGCCCAGTGATAAGGCAATTTAAGATAGAACCGTATGTTCGTGTAAAGTGTACTAAAACCTCAATGTTGTATGTAAAAATGGTGGCCGCAAACTGACTCTATGGTGGCCGCGAACCGAAAAAAGCGGCCGTCAACCAGCATTTTGAGCAAATTTCTGATATTTATTTCTTTAAAAAAGAACTATAACAATATTCCTTCAATACTTATTTCTAAAACAAACTTGAAAACAGAAACATTCAGAGCTTGAATTTTGGACATATCATAGTAATTTCAAAGAGAAAAGTTGGGAAGTCGACTAAAAGGCCGCCAACCGGCGCAATGACCGTCCTGTCTAATCTGACGAGTGACGACTGTGGTCGAAGCGAAGCCCCTGTGGCGAAGCGTCAATCCAAAACACGTAATACCGATATTTTTATTCAGATAAAAAATAAAATCGGCCAATCACGAGTCCGACTCGCACACGAAGGGTTCCATACCATTATCTGTACAATCATATTTGTTGTATGGGCGCCCCCCTTATATATTTACTTTACTTTGATTTAATTATTTATTTTTAAAGTAAATAAACAAATAAATATGCTGTAAATATTTCAAGAGTTCTCCTGCAAAAAATCTGCAAAAATCATGTTAATGTATAAGGTGGATTTTTACCCCATTAAATATTTATATCATTCTGTTTTTAGTATTTGCTATTATAGCGGCAATAGAAATACATCAGCTGTAAAAATTTCAACTGTCTAGCTATCACGGTTTACGAGATACAGCCTGGTGAAAGACTCTGAGTGAAAGACAGATAGACATCGAAGTCTCGTGAATATGGTTCTAAAAGCGTTTCTACCCTTTACCGCAAGGCCACGAAAACGCGCGTTGCGCGGCGGCGACGGGCTTCGGAGGCAGGCGCATGCGGCGGAGGCAGGCGCATGCGGCAAGGTGTTTACGAAAACGGGCGGTGCGCTCGGGCGGCAGAGCACAGTAGACGTATTTAGGTCACAGAATAATAATTACATTCTTATTTTGCAATGACATTGTATTTGTATTAGAATGTCATTGTTATTTTGGGTTGCACAGAACACAGAATGGGTTGTATTAAAAATATTAATCTGTGCATTTTTGTGGTACACATTAATGAGAAACTTTCACACCTTTAGGCTTGAGGTTTAACATTTTGATTTATGTCTAGATGTATTATCTACCAGTTCCCGCGACTTCATCCGCGTGGGTTTCGGTTTTTTAATTAAACTTTGCAAGCCCTTAGGGTTCCGTATGCAAAAGATAAAAACGAGACCCTACTACCTACCCTCCGCTATCGTCATCGTCATATCGTCATCGTCATCGTCATCGTCATCGTCATCGTCATCGTCATCGTCATCGTCATCGTCATCGTCATCGTCATCGTCATCGTCATCGTCATCGTCATCGTCATCGTCATCGTCATCGTCATCGTCATCGTCATCGTCATCGTCATCGTCATATCATCATCGTCATATCGTCATCGTCATCATTAACCCCTGGGCGCCACCGGAAACAACCGGGTACGACCAGGCACCACCAGGCACCAATAAACACGATCGGATACCATTGGGCACGTAAAGTAGACCATCGACTTCGACTACAATCTTGTTACATCAGTTCCCAACTTCCCATTGAATTCCATTGGGCTACCATCTACTTCCATGTTTCTACTACCGAAAAACACTCCTTCTTAACAACCAAACAAATGGTAACAAACATACAGACGAATTGAAGACCCAGTCCTTTTTAAAGTCGGTTACAAAATAACAAGAATATAAAAAGTATCAAAAATCAAATTTCAATTATGTACATTACAAAATAAATGTTATTTTTATTTATATAGTACAAACAAACAAACTTACAGTTCAATTTAGAACCTCTTTCTTTTTAAGTCGGTTGAAAATTACTAAGAATGTATAATAAAATGAGTACATTAGAAAACATTCATAAATTTTATTATAATTTAAAATTATTTTCCCAATACATCCACCTAATCACTCCCGCACTCGTTCTAACACAAGGTCGGGCACATCGTGCCATCTCTTTCTACTTTGGCGCAAGGCTGCCGCGCTGTGTTTGCGCGCATCCGTGCCGCTCAAGCGTTTTGTTCGTGAACACCCTCTAAGATTTGTATGACTTTAGTCAGTAACGCAGGCGCCTGCCTCTGCCGCGTGCGCCTGACGCGCGTACTCGTGAACGAGCCGTTAGGTATGAAACCCTAATAATCGGGAATTCACAGGTAGGTATTTTAGTTCGCGCGTCTGAACGCGACGTTTGCGCCGCTGTTTCCACATGGTCATACTGGTTTGTTAAACCGGTATGACTTCGACTACTACAAAGACATGAAAAAATTTTTTTGACTACTACTACTCCTCGTAGTCATACTATGACTTATAGTTTTACATCCTCCTATATACATGTAAACGTTTTTCTATATAAATGACAAAATAAAGAAAAATAATGACAATGTGTGGAATAACTCTGTCTTGATGCAGCTGTAGTGAGATTAGCGGGTTGGTGGTTGTCCGCAGTATATACAATATTCATCTATGGTTGTCCGCCTTGCTGCGTTGTCAATGATTGTACCAGTGGATTCGCGAAGAGTTGTCACCAGGGGCTCCGTGAAAGCAACGAAATGAATTACACCATCATTTCGTTGATAAATCACCAACTGGCGAAATTAATGAAGAGAGGCGCTAAAGGTCTTGTATCTATCTTAAGCCGTACAACAATTTAAGAAAACAAAGAAGTGTCAATGTCAATTGATTGTCGTAGCTACTCAATATGTCATTGTCACAGAAGTAGCAATGACAAGTAAAATGAAAATAAATAGATGTGTATAACATTGATTTTGTTTAGGAAAATAATTTTTATGAGTTAATTTAAGAGGTACATATGTTTTATTCTTAGTAGACTCCACTTTATTGCATGAACAAAAATATATTTCAATAGAATACGTTTTATTTACCGCAATACCTACCGGCTTTGCTTGCGCGTATTCTTCTGCACTCTCGATCTATGTGTTCTTGGGATTTTATTATCTACCTGCATTATGAAAACCTCAAGTGTTTACCTAAGCTTACATCATATATAATGTGATATATGATGTAATTATTTTATTAACTGTGTACAGTCGGAGGCAGATAAACCTGATCCCTACAATTTATAATCTACTGTACTATGTCCATAAGATCTACCAATCATTCCTTGAATTTTTTTCCAGGCATTGTTTGAATCACGAAATTCAAATCTCATATTTCGGTTTCTATCCATCAAAGAGCTTGGTATCATAAAACATGTATCATTGTGGAATGAGACAGGTACGAGAAAGCCATGTTGCCAACCAAATTGATTTAATGGTGTGGAGCAATAGACTGGACTTATTGGCTCTAAGCAATTTTAAAGGTATGGGTTTCACAAATAACTAATATTCTTGCATTTTCACACATGATTATTTCGGTTTTTTGTTATTGTGTTTTTGGCTTAAAATATGACAGTTTGGGCTCCACAGTCTATGCTGTGCTGTGTGTGTGTGAATGTGGTAAAGCTTTGTTGTGGGACTCAACAAGTGTCTACACACTACCCTGGCTTACCTCAGGGGATCAGTTAACAGAGCCGGGTCAGCTGTTGACGGCACTTAGGTTGCCACACAGCGCTAGTATGCAACCTTCACTGAGAATTATAATAAATGTGGCATTTGGCATAGAAACATAGGACCTTGGGGCTCAACAGATAAGCATAGCTATCCAATGCGGGAATGCAGACAGCTTTTCGCCACAAAAAAATTAGAATAATACCAGCCAATGCAGGCTGGTATTATTCTAATTTTTTTTCTGTTTTTATTCACCCCCTTTTTGGTTAGTCGTTTTTTGTGTATCAAATATATCTCAGAGTCTCGGATTGAAGCTAGAATACAAGCAAAATTGTAAGTAAAAGTGGTATATGATTTCCAGTTGCATCCCCAGCTGGAGCCTGCTTATCTTTCTTACAATGTTACACAACTTATCTTGGGTTTAACATTAATTAAAAGAGCTTCTGTGAAAAAATATACTTAACTTACACAATTTATATGGTAATTCCAGGAGAGGTCCAAGTTCACAGGCTTCAGTGGCAGAAAGTATGGAATCTAGCTCCTCCAAAAGAAAATGTTACTGTCCGTGCTATGGCTTGGAGGCCAGATGGAAAAGTAAGACCAAAATGAATTTCAAACAAGAAGTAATAATGTGAAAAATTTTGTTAGCATCAAAAAATAGCATTTAAATAATTTAAAACAAAAACAGAACTTAAATCATTTGGTTTTCAAAAAAGGCATTGATTTGATCTCAGTTGATAAGAACCTTTTCAAATGAGATCAAAAAAGTAGGAGGTTGATAAGACCAATTTCTACTACTTGATTGCATTTATCTGCTCATTAAAACGTGAATTTAATCTGCTACCTGCATCGCCTATTAATTCCTTTGACCGGCTTTTACGAGCTGCACGGGAAGAAAAGCAGCTGCTGGTATATTCTATGTTTCTCCTTTTCTCCGACACCAGCCTGGAAATGAGATTCAATGCTAACGCTTTTAATAACACCCACTATGAACTTGTCTGTATCATCTGTTCTAATCTTGCATTTAAATGCAGTCTCTAAGTAACAAAGTGATAAAGCATGCTGACCGTTTAGATGGTATAATATGGTTTCAGAATAGTTATTATTGTTACAGGTTTTAGCAATTGGCTACAGTTCCGGGAGTGTGTCCATAGTGGATATAGAGGACAAAACAATAATTGACAAATATGAGTTAGAACAAGAGAAGTCTGAAGAATTTGAAGATTCCAAACACTATGGAATAACTTGCATTACATGGGCAGCACATGCAGCCAATTTGGAAAGTACCCAATATAATGTATATGTAGGTTCCTTTATTTATTATTTAAAACATTCCATTAAGACCAAATTACTTGATTGGGTTGGGGGTTCAAATTGTATTGATAACTAACAATTTTCTCGCGACTGTGTCCGCGTAAAACCTCACTTTCTTATTTCACCCCCTTAGAGGTTGAAATTCTAAAAATCCTTGCTGAGTGCTCACTAACATTATAAAAGGAACCCGTGTGCCAAATTTCAAGATTCAATCGTTTATTTAATATAGGTTTCTTTAAACACATTAATTGTCATAATTATGTGTTTACAATTTTTACAACAAAAAATTTTTGTTGACGTCAATAATTACTTATGGCTAAGTTTAGGCCGTTTCCAAAGCGGAGTGCAGAAGAAGCGGCAACAAACTGCACAGCGCATTTTCTCCTAGCGACGTCAACTCACAATTCTAGTTAGACCTTATAAACTATTTATATATATGTGGACTGAGTGTGCATTGTTTTAACTAAATGTCATGATAAAAATTGAATTGGAAAAAAATTATATCATCATTGAAATGTTAAATAGGTAAAATTTAAATAGCAAAATGTCAAATTATTGAAATTAAATAAAAATGTCATATTATAAAATATTATGTACTGAACGTACCAAACGTAATATTTCTGTGTATACAGAATTACGAGGCGTCTGCGCCAAGCTCAAGTCAAATATTGCTATCAGTAAGGTAATCTTCAGTCTTGTAATATGCCTTTTTACAAGTTTCAAGATACTGTAGTTTCGACTGTACATTGGCATATAAGTCAGTAAAACAAGTTTGCCTTTTATAGAAATGCCTTAAACCCCCTTCGTCTCATCCATAGACCATAGATCCCCGTCTTGTAACTCTTGTGGGTCGATAAGACTACTTTCAGCACCACAGTTTAAAAAAAAAGGTTTCTTTACATAAGTATTAACACCATGTTTTTTTAAACTAAGTAGCATAAAGTACGAAATCTTGGGGGATTTTAATTGTCTCTATGTTATACATGGTATGTAATATAATGACATTTATTTTCAGGATGATTCCTCCTTATTTCTGCAACCATTGCCTCCAGTAAGCAGTGGATATAAAAATCAAGGATCTGATGAAAGACCCCACTGTTTAAAGGAAGAATCACAACCACCCAATCAATTGAACATGCTGATGGTTGGCTATGGTGCTGGGTACATTTACTTAAGTATCTTCGGTCGATATCCATATGGGACCCTAAACCTGGCACAGGTCACAAAGGATGACTGTGGGGAGTACAAAGTTATGGATATCAATTTATCAGACGACTTCAGTGTTTTGCAAGTGATTTACTTAGACAGAGTAACCAACATAGTATATGCTGCCCTAATCAATACCAGTGTACTGTCAGCATATTCTGAGGAGATGTTCAAAGTTGCAAATCAACATGGGAAAGTTGTGCACTTACTTTCGTACTTAGATCAGACTATGGTATCAATAACGGAAGCTTGGGAACACATTCTACTTGAAATGGATACAAAAATGGCTTATTATGCAGCATCTGTGCCTGAAGGAGGGGTGTCAGCAGATTTGTTGGAGCTGCTCATGCTAGGTTTGTAGTATATTTCATTTTATCATGTTTTAATTTTATAATTATTTTTGCAGTACATTTTGCACACCTTATCATTGTGCTAAGTGATATTTGATAGCCTCACTGAATTTTCAATGTTTGTTGTAATAGTAATGCATATAAATTACCACAGATTTAAATTCATATGCTTGTGGTAGAAATATTTCATTCATACATTCATACGGGTCTTTTTTAGTGTCCATTGCAGGAGCATAACCCTCTCTGTACCATCAGAACTATATATTAGCCAAGGCAGACAAAGGATTTGGCCTACACTTTCCACGCTGGCCGCACGGGTTGGAGAGGTCTCTTTGATGTTTATAAGCTTTGTTTAGCTTGTGTTTACTAAGTCGCCTTCTACGACATCCACGGGAAGACTTGCGATTGGTCCTATTCTACTCTGCCAGGAACCACACGGCTATTAATATGTATTTACTGTGCATAAACTCTTGCAGCAATTTTCATTAGTAGGAACCTTTTTGTTGTAGGAGTACCATCAGATGAGCTGGAACTGTTCCTTCTTAGAGAGTTAACAGCCAAGGTTTTAAAGAAGTCAGGAAACTCTGTAGAATTAAGCTATTCAACTATCCAAAAATTGGTATTGAAGCAGTTGAATGTTGTTGGACAAAGTCTGACATACCACCTTTCTGAACTTAGGGGGCTCACGAGAATACCAGATAGATACAAGGTAAATATTCGTGTTTAAAAATCTACTTAATTCCTGTACTTGACCGAATGGATGGTGAGTTTGCCTAACTCAGACGAAGTAAGTATATCTTGGTCTTGTCTAGACCATTGGTCCACCACTGACCTCTGCTTAAGTACATCCTAGCGTCAGCGCACACCGAAAGCAGAGCAGCAGAGGGCATTTTTTAAGACACTCGAAAATAAACTTTAACAATATTGTCATAAAGTGCAACCATGCTGACAAGACAAAAATGCTTGCGCGGTCTTGAGGCCAAGCGAGCTCAAACATGTATGCACTTTATGGATATGGATTTAAGGGTCAATTCACACCGAGACGCGACGCGACGCAACGATACTCAAAGAGGCCAATGATTTCGCGCTGCGCCGCGCGTCGTTGCGAGACGCATCGCAACGTCGCGAGGCGCATCTTAAAATCGTAGCAGGACGACGCCTCGCTGCGCTGCACCGCGAGACGCAGAACCGCTCTTGCACGCCGCGCGTCCGGCGATGCACCGCTGCGTCACGATACGTCGCGCTACGCCGCGAGGCACCTCGAGGCGCAGTGCTGCGTGGTGCAACGTAATCTGAATTCTCACAATGTAATGTGTATCTTTTCGTGTAGTGAATAAAGTATATTTTGAGTCGCTCTATGAAAAATGTGCGCGCAACGTCGCGTCTCGGTGTGAGCTGACCCTAAGGTTTATTTTCGAGTCTTAAAAATATGCTGTCCGCTGCTCAGCTCTCGGTCTACGCTGACCCCTAATCTTTACGAAGTTTTGCTTACGTATTGTTGATTGATGAGCGCGCACGCACCTGTTTAAAAAAATAGCTCTGGCAAAGCATTATATGGGAAAATATGGGCAAGGGCTGAGGTTAACCGAGGTTACGACGCAAACGCGACGTTATGGTGACGCAAATACATATACGAAACATCGCTACACACATTGGCACTCATCCAAGTTATGTACTCTTTAATTCATACTTTAACTTTCAGAGATTAACTTCTAGCTATTATAGACTAGGTAGTAGATGTCATAATGCTGTGAGAATCGGACGGATAGACCTTGCTTTATGATTCTAGGTCAACGGGAAGCGCCTCTTAGGCTTTGATTTCCTTTCAGTTTTGAGCAAATTCTCGAAATTTGCGACATTTAAGTCGTATATTATGATTGCGTTGACATAGAAATTTTATTCTTGTCACAGATTCAGGACATCACAGACCTTAATATATGTTATACCTATAAATTTTAATTTGATACGTCCACGCGTTCCGAAAAAAATTTAAAGACAGACAATTTTCTTCAAAGAAAGACAAACAAATTTTCTTTGATAGAACAAGAATTTAAAGACAGACAGACAAACGAGGGACCCTATAAGGGTTCCTTTTCCGAAACATATACAGATCTATGTACGGAACCCTAAAAATATACAAAGATCTGCCTTGGTCCCTTTTTACTTTCATGCATAACAAGAAAAACTTTGCTGAATTTTCAGGTATTAGGCCTCGAAGAAACTGCAGTTACCAATGCTATAAAAGCGTGTTGTGCATTCTTAAATAAATGCCTGGAATTGCAACAAGTAATTGATGTCTCAATGAGGAATTACAAGGCATTCTTCCGATGGCTCTATGTCATGATAATAAGATTGTTGAATGAGCCCACGCCAAGTGAAATAGTCAAAATGACCCAGCAGGAACTAACTCACATTGCAGAATTTTTATACAATTTTGATAACGTCCAGGTGGAGAGCACTGACACCACTGCCACTGATAAGCCAGTCAAATTCAATTTAGAAAGACTTGGTCAGTACTTACAAGATCAAGACTTAACAATACTCCCTGATGACGAAGATAATCCTTGGTACAAGTTCTTAAAAGATAACTCATGTTTACTCAAAGATAATAATATTATATTTTCTATGACTGAATTCAGAAAATTTTCGCTTATTCAACAGCAAAAGTATTTGAGAAATGCTATTGAGAAAGTATTTGATGTTACTGAAAAAGATATAGGTAAACATTTTTCTATCTTGCACAACATAAAATGTTATGAAGATCAAACAGGCTTGAATCCCAATACCAACTTGAGAGTTTCACAACTGTATGATGCAAATCAGCAGAGGTTCATGATGGCATTAGTGAATGTGAGAGCTGATGATGGTATGTGTTTTATGTCCACTAGTGTCAAGGACAAGACTTGCAGTGCAACTGCATCCAAATATCAATTTAGCTCCAATCTGCTGGGAGAAAATAAGGATGCACCTGATGGAGCATGTTTGACAGTGATGGACCTACAATATTATTCCCCAGAATTTTTATCTGTGATAGTGCAGCATCCATCAAATGAAGAAAATACAATCTTCATTCAAGTACCTTTGAAAGTTATCCTAGACCAGTCAAGCGACTTTAACATCAAATCTAAATCATGCGTATTTGGTGAGAAAATGTCATATAAGAATTTATCTCCCTTGTTGGAACAAAGCGTATACAAGATCATTGACAAACTGGATGGTTGTCGTATAGCTGTATCAGGAAGTCGGAAAGTTGCTGTTGTGTTGTCAAAGAGTTACAGGAAATTGAAGGTGTTTGAGATGGAAGTAGATGGAGAAGATGAGGAAGATGAGACTCTTGATACGACTCCTCAGTCAAATGTCACTAATAGAAGTAATGCTAGTCATGGGACTCCTGACCATCACAATCCAGATATAACATTTTGATTATTTTGAATAAATAAATATAGAATTTAATCAAAATAATTTATTTTATTCTTATTAGCTAAACCTATCATTATTTTAAAGAAATGCTATGTACACATACAATCTTAAAACTAAACAATGAATCTACAAATTTAGCCATATTTTTGAGTGCGAAATTGTAACAGACTAAATGGCTTCAATAATTTATACATTTTACTTAAAATATTAGTTATTCTGAGACTGTGATACAAGATAATAAAACTAAGATTGATGAGAAGAATATATAAAACTGTACTTAAGTGGTTAATGGCTGCCTAAATCAAACTACCTTGTGGTGTTTTTATTTGAATATTTTCAAACACTGAATTAAAGTCTGTGTCTAACCCTTGGTTGTCAATCCCGTAGAGCAGATGCTCGGAGGATGGGATTCGGCTTGGCCCAGCAACTGGTTGTGGGATGGTGGTTGTCGTTCGGTTATATATCTCTTCCCCATCACCTTCATCTTCTTCTTCATCAACTGTAATATGAATTTGAAAATATTAAAACTGATGTGCCACAATCTAGGAATAAAAAAAAAAATACAATGTATGTATATTAGTCTGGTATAGCCCTAGTTTTGATTTATTACGCAAATCCGTATCACATCCACCCTGTATAATTTAAAATCATTGTTAACACTACTTGCAATCAACCTTTTTTTCTAAAGGAATACAAATGCTTTATTAAAATGCAAAAAAAGTTTTGTTTTCAGACTAACAGAACAGAATTTCCATTCCTTGATAATTTGATATTTTAATATCCTTTTAAAAATCATAATTATTCTTTTAGATAGTTTTGCAAAATTGACCCTGGTTATATGTGTAACCAGTAATTTGAACCCCAAAATTAATATTCTAGCTGCAATCTTTTATTACCTACATATTATACTATACTCAGAGCCATCCTTTGAAACGCAGTTTTATTGCTACAGATGAGTAGCATTTCAAAGTGAGACTAAGGTTTGAAACTAATAATTAGGTCAAACTTTTTATGAGTTTCACCCCTCTTTTAGGTGGGAGGATAAAATGCGTGTATTACCTGGAATTATTGATCTTCCATCATATTTACTTCTTTCTTTCCTCAACCTGAAGAATATAACTGCACATGCTATGATTACTATGATGGAGACCACAATAGCGACCAACTTGACAGAGTCCATGGCTGTGAATCCTGAACCGTTGACCAGCATCTCAACTTCTCCAATGGAGACGCCATGCCCGCTGATATGTTTAGAGAAACATTTGTAGGATCCAGCCTCAGATGGGGAAACAGCCTAAAATAATAATTAAAATTAATAACTATTCAACATATATAGAATTTGAAAGTGTTCTCATACTCTTAAGTAGAGGCACAGCAAATCACACAGATCAAGCTAGCAGCTAGTTTCAAAGCCAGTTGTGTATTTGTGTTACATCATACATTTTACTATTCCTCATGAGCATATCTGCAATGATTATGATTGTTAATTTTTTGTAGTAATTCTATTATCTGTAAATCTTAATTTTAGTTAAAAAATATTGATAAATTTAGTATATTTATGTGATTTGAATTGTTGAATTTTAATATTTAGTATAGTTTATTTAGGGTAAGCCCCTCTTTGTTTACAAGAGTGCATTAATATTTTGGTCTTGTTTCTTATTGCTAGATGCTAATCGTCAAATGAGCATCTAGTCTCACACTAATTTAAAGTGAGAAAAAAGTTAATTACAGGTGTTGTCCTATCACAATATCAACAAACACTATCTAATCCAAAAATATCTCGGTCCAAGGTCAACTATCTAGAGATAGAAAATCTTCAACTTACATGAATTTTCAAATTCCCAGACAGCACTTCATATTTATATTTATTCCTATCATAGTCAGTGTCACTGGTAGGTCCAATGATTTGGTCTTTACCAAAGTGCCAAAACATGAAATTGTGGTTGTAGTCATTACTCATGCATTTTAAGGTTGCTGTTTCACCCGCTGACACTTTCATGACTCCAGCATTCTTTACTATGTCTATCACAGGCAAAAGGGGCATTTTCAGCACCTCAGATAGTTATATCACACACTGCACAGCCACTAAGATTTTGACATATGCAAACAAATCTCTTGTGTGACAATGAAAGCTTGCCAAGTTTATTATTATCTACAATACTGAAGTCATGTGTTTCCTTAATATAGTCCATGTCACCCACACAACTCGAATAAATACGTTTTAAATGCATCTTAGTATCTACTACTTCCACTGGAGTGTTTTATAAGATGCATAAACACTTCTACTGACAGAACAGGTAGTAGCATCCAAATAGGCGTCATTACTACGTAAATAGGTAGATTTACTTTCGCGTATTCCAATTTGATGCAAATTATGATCTGTGCAGCCATTTTCAGTCCGATGGCTGCTATATACCAAACATTTTTGTTGATTGTGCCTCTGAATCTCTCTATTCCATTTCTACAATGGGATATCATGTGGAATAATACATATATTAATAATATACCATCATAAACCCACATTGGGATAAACACTATAAACCAGTTCCAATGCGTCCTGGATTCCAGTCTTAGACACAATAAAATAAGAAATACTAAGAAGATAAACCAGGTGAAGAGAGCCCTGTGTAATATCGCCATTTTTGTGGCAGGTTGGTTACTAAGTTTATAAAATTAAGAAATTTAACAGTGCGAAGTACAGATGATCACTGAAATTTATTATTATAATAAGTTTTACAGCAAAATACTTTGAAAATAGTTTTGCTTTTTGCTCAACCATAAAAGTAAGGTCTGTGATTATAAATCCATCCATTCCATTGACAGACAATGGCAGCTGACAACAATAACATTGACATTGACAGTTGTAACTTGTAAACAGCAAAAACATGGTATGGGATCGTGGATTCGTGGCCGTGGCTGGAGTGCTATTTTTGAACACGTGACTCACTAAACGAGTGATTGACGCGAGTGTTTCCAAAAGGCCGCATTTTTGAATCGTTAGTTGACGAGTGATTGCAACGAGCGGTTGAGACCGCTCGTTTCCGCAGGCGACGAACGCTTTTAAGTCAAAGTCACTTCCTGTCATTTGAAGTTCATCTGTCATGATTTTACGTTCCGTTTGACGCTACACTTCTTAAATATTTTCAAAATACTGAACGACCTTAAAAATGTTTTTGAAAAATACTGCGTGAAATAAGAAGAAATTAAAAAATTTTCGCTGAAGGTTGGCAGCACTACAGTTTAAGCGATGGTTTAAAAAATAAGGCAAAATGGCATTTCGTGACTTGGAAGACGAGTGTGACTTGTAGTCGTGCACGACTTCCGTTTTAGTGAGTCACGCGTTCAAAAATAGCACTCCTGATCATCATTGTGCAATGTATTGTTTGCTGATCGTGGTGACTGTATAAATTTATGGCTGTACGACCGGTACTATCTTTGAACATGTGACACTCGTCTTCGAACGATTTTTGTATGGAAAAATCATTCTTAGACGAGTGTCACGCGTTAAAATAGTACCGACAAGAACAATCACTGCTGTACCGGCTGTACGGCTGTACAATAGGGTAGAGCTGTCTGTCTGTCTGCTGTACTTGTACTGTGTACCATCTATAAAGCAAAGAACCTAAAAATATTGATAGTTTGTTGGTAGTGCAGTGCACAAACAAATCTAAGCTTTTTCTCTAAAAAGCGGCATAGAGTACAGTATGCCATTAGGTTTTAGGCACTTTTGGGTATCTTTTTGTGGTCCTTGCTTGATGTTGGTAACTAAATAGCTTTATTGCTGTAAATGGGCTTTTATTAAAACTGCTTACTAGATACAATTACAATTCACTCACCTACGACTTACGACATTTCAAATAATAAAAAAAAATACTGAATTATGAGTCTCTTCTTTTCTTCCTCTTTTTTAAAAGTCGGTTAAAACGGACAGAAGTCAGAAGTGGTACCTACTTCGAGCAACACGGCTTTTCCGTTGCTCGAAGGGTACCTAGTTAAGATCTTTGCTTTGCGCTTTGTTTCATACCTACTTCCAACGAAACAGAGATTGACATTGACATCTCTGCGTTTTATTAAAAAATGCTTTTGTGTTGTTGACTTGTAAAGATTATTGCCGGCGAACAAAATAAATGTAAAATTACTGCTAATTATTTAAAGATTAATAAACTATGATACTTCAAATTGCATTATTAGTAACTACTGTGAAGTTTTTCTTCATTCCTCTTTAGTAAGTGTAAGAAAACTTGTGCTTTGTAAAATTACCTTATATTCATTGATTTTTTTGATAATTCTCATCTTTACAGCCACTCTACCGATTTCGAGGTCCATAGAAATTGGTTAGCTGTGACTCACAACCTCTCTTTAGAGCATTGGTACTACGAATCAACATCGGAATGGACCTTAGACTATCCTCCACTGTTTGCGTGGCTGGAGTACGGATTGTCGCATATCGCAAAGTGGTTTGATCCAAAGATGTTAGAAATAACTAATTTAAATTATGATTCTGATATGACAGTTCTATTCCAAAGATTATCTGTAATTTCACTGGATTTCATTTACATACTCAGTGCTAAAAGGTAAATAAGTTTGTTAAAAATTACTTTTTGTGACATAACTTTATCAGCAGTGAATTAAATGTGACTGGTCTGTTCAAAGAAACATACCGTTCTGTTTTTAGTTGTGCCAGTCTGGTAGGAAATGGAAAGCTTCTGGTTTTCATATTACTGGTATCTAATCCTGGACTGCTTATGGTGGATCATATACATTTTCAGTACAATGGATTCCTGTATGGATTTTTGCTCTTCTCTATTTCAAACATGATAAGGGTAAGTTATGGCAAATTTACAGGCTGAAAAGACTGAAACCTAAGGCAGCTGATTTTGGGTAGGTCAAGCATTTTTTATATATAGGGAGTGGATTTTAAAGGGGTGGCAAGGAACAAATATGGGCAGCAAACATAAACCTTACAAGCCTTGAGGAGGCAAATAGTAACTCATGGTGGACACTGACTGTATTTTTAATTTGTATTACTTTCAACATATGGTCCAAAATGGTAGCCTGAAATACATTTAATTGCATATATGTAATGACTATGTTTTTGAGGAGTTCTGTTTTTTACACTGAGAATTTATTCGAATAATATATCTATATATAATATATCTTTTGAGTAGTAATTTCTCCTGAAGACAGATCCTACCAAATTTTCTTCTTTTCATGTCGATGGTACAGAAAACAAAATCTACAAAATTACATCAGAGCTTTAGGCTAAATGATACATTTTGTTCATTACCTCTATCCCACAAAATACCAAGACAAACAACTAGAAGAAAATATGCAAAGATAGCCTTTTCATAAAGTTCATTGGCGTTAGAATATATCTGAGTCAATATTCTCTCAATATGAGAACATATTGGAGGGAATGAGAGAAAATTTACTATTCAATAGACAATATGGCAAGGAACCAATTTACTATCTTGATCCCATTTGCTGCCTATAAGCCCACCAACATGCTTAACATGGCCTTTGGGTCTTATGGCTCTGTTTACTCTGACAAGGGTATTAAGGGCCCACACTAGGCACACTAGCGATGCCAATTTTTTTATTCCAAATACTTTACAAATAGAAAGAAATTCAAGAATGTAAATCATATAAGCCTTTGTAAATAACCTGAAGTATTTTTGGAATCATGTTTAATATTATTAGAGTCAGTGAGAATTATGAGAATCAGATTACCGCCAAAAACTGCCATTTTTGGCCGTAATCACTATTTTTCTTAATGACTGATTCTCATAATATTAAAACATGATTTCAAAAATACTTCAGGTTATTTACTAAAGCTTATATGATTTACATTCTTGAATTTCTTTCTATTTGTAAAGTATGAGAAATAAAATTGCTAGTGTGCCTAGTGTGCCTAGTGTGAGGACTTAAGTGTTTAATTATGAAGTGATACTTATGTACTGTAGTACATATATATTTTATGGAGGATATTGTGTTTCAGAGCAACTTCATACAGGCAGCAGTCTGGTTTGCTCTGCTGTTGAACCTCAAACATATCTACTTGTATGTAGCCCCGGTATATGCAGTGTACTTACTACGAGCTTACTGCTTCACAGTGTCCTCAAATGATGGCATCCATACAGCATGGTACTCCTTCTCCATTGTGCATTTCTTCAAGGTTGCCATTGCTGTTGTAACGGTTTTCATTATATCATTCGGACCTTTTATTGACCATATGCCACAGGTGAGTTTAATTTCTGATATAATGGTCAGCAGTTGCAAATCCTGATTGATAGATTGTTCGCCTAGCTTTACAGTCCAGAGTATAATATTATTTTTAATTGTGTGGAAACTTAGTAATCTGAATGAAGTATGCTTATTTTCATTAATAAATCATCAAGGCAAGGAAATATGCATGCTGATGTATATCTATAGAGAATTCAACTAAGTCTTAGAAATCATATGCGTTTTTGGATAACAGACCATAACACATAGTATTAAGCAGTAGTATTGAAATTGTCTCAACAACTTTTTTTTTTCCTCTGTGCTTCAACCACAGATCTATGCTACAACATAGATGATGACAGTGAATTTTTCTTTTATTATTTTAAACCTTTGACAATAATAGTAATTTTTTGTAGGTATTATCAAGACTATTTCCATTCAAAAGAGGCCTGTGCCATGCATATTGGGCACCAAATTTTTGGGCTTTGTATAATTTTTGTGATAAAGTTCTTCAACATGTGTGTAAGTAAAACGAATTGTATTTAACTATATTTTTTAGCATGCATTTGCGTCATCTAACAATAATGGGCCATATCATCTCATAAACTCATGGTCCACCCATGACCCTGATACCCATATTTGTTAGATGACGCTAACAACACAATACCTTGTAATTCAGTTGATTTTTGCCATTTATAGTTAAAAGTGAAAATAAAGACTGAATTCACCTGAGAGAGTTTGGTGGTATGCTGATTATAAGAAGCTTTGACATAGGTTTTCCAGTATAGAAGTGGCAGTGACATGTTGTTAAAATAATTTATATCGAAAAATATAGTTTATTAAATGAATTTTACATTAAGGAAAGTCAACCTTTGCTAGAGTAACTGAGCAGTTAATGCGTAATGATGATACATGTCAGCCCCCGTAGCATGGCACGTGCGAAAACGTTTATCAACTATCGCCATCTTGTTTTTCGCAATACTGAAGAGCGAGAAGTAGATAGTTTATCGCGCGATATAAACGGCGTCGCGGAAGCCATGCTACGGGGGCAGAAGAGGCTTCTTATCGCGGTCGCATTTTAGTGTTTTTCTGGCGTTAATAATAATGTTTTTGTATTTATATTTTCTTTAGTTACTCTGAAATGTATGTGTACCTAAATATGGCTGAAAATCTAAATCAATAAAATCTTTTTCAACAGTGCCAAAGTTTGGATTTGACGTACCAAAGGTGGAGGCTGCCATGACTGGGGGCCTAGTCCAGGAGTACGACCATGCTGTTCTGCCTTCCATTAAGCCTAGTGTCACTTTTATACTGACGGCTGTTTCAATGCTTCCTGCCCTTGTCAAACTATGGCATCTGGGCGCTGATAGGAGGTATAGGGTGCTAAGTTTTGTGAGGTAAGACTAATTTGATGACCTGATGCTGAGCTAAGGCGTAAGATAACCTTCCTCATCCTTGCCAATGTATTTACGCCGCTAGCCTGACCCTCATGGGGTAACTCCAGAACCGCAATGTCAAATATTTTACATTTGGTGAACGTTAAATTTCATTATTGTTAATCGTTAACAATTATTTTATTATTGTTAACTTACTAAGAGCTAAGTTTAGTCCCGCTTCCAAAGCGGAGTGCCGAAGAAGCGGCAACAAACTGCACAGCGCATTTTCTCCAACTGACGCCAACTTACAATCTATGACATACCTACTTATCTACTTAGAACTCTATGTGCACTTGAGCTTGTTTGATTGAGCTTTTGTTGTCATGTATTAATTTGAAATTCAATTTCTAATGTTATGTAATAACTTTTGAATAACAGAATTATTTTTAAAAAATATGAGAGTCTGGCGCCAAGCTGCAGCCAGATATTTTTGTCGTTTAGAAAATTATCAGTACTGTAGTAAACTAGTAGTACTTTTTACACAGAAACTGATTAACATACGCTTCGAATTTTCTATCAGGCGTATCAAGGACTGATTGTGGCATTTTAATATAATAGTGTATACAGTTCCCCAAAAACAAATCTCTAACTCTGCTGAGCCGCTACCGCGGTGGCAACAATTTGTATTTATCACGTAATGGCATATTTTTTAAAACTATGGTAAAATGCATTTCTTACATTCAACATATATTCAAATACTGAGAAGCTACTGTCATTATGTACGCTTATTTCTTCGGGCAATTCATTGAGAGACTCAAACAATACCAGTTGAATTAGGAAAAAGTTATTTGCCCTCGTGGTAACCAAACCCAGAGTATTTGGCTACCGTGTTAGCCATTGCGAATCAAATGCAGTCGATTTGAGGGCAAAAAACATTACCTATCTAAATTTTTAGTTTTTGTTTCCAAATTTAAGCGACACTTATCTAGTTTAGAAAAAGCAGAAGTCTGTTTGTCAATATGTCTACAAAATACACTACAAATTTTCCTAAGAAATTCGGTTTGTTTCAGGTGCCTTGTTGTATGCGCAACTTGTTCGTTTATGTTTGGATGGCATGTTCATGAAAAGGCAATTCTCATGATTTTAATTCCATTAAGGTAAGTTTAAGTTCAAAGCACCTTACATCGATTTAAAATTCCATAGGCTGTCGTATTTAGATTCGATAGATATCCTGAGAAAGTGGGGTGGGGTGTAAAATAAGCTTTATAAACATTATTTTAGCAAGGACTTTGTATATTGGTTGAAGGCCTGTATATCCAAAGTAACTTTTGGCATAGAAAGACCGAAATACTACAGGTAGGTGTCCCGCTCGTTTATATGCAATTGTAAAATTACTATAGATATAGGTACGTGTATAGCCGTGTGGTTTTTGGCAGAGTTGAATAGGACCGCTCCAAGTATTTTCTTGGATGCAGTAGAAGGGCGCGACTTAGGAAACACAAATTAAACAAAGCTCTTAAACATTAAAGAGACTTCTCCAGCTCATCTGGCCAGCGTGGAGAGTGTAGGCCAAATCCTCTGACTGCTCTAGCTAATTTATGAGAGAGGGTCGTGCTCCTACAGTGGAGACTAAAAAAGACCTGATGATGATGAAAGTACGTGTATATTAAGTATATAACAATTTCATATGTGGCGAGCGGGACACCAATCTGTAGTATTTCCGTCTCTTTCTATGCCAAAAATTTTGCATAGAATTATGCTCTCAATTGTAAGAAAATAAGGGTAAATGTCGTATATCAAAAATTTTAACAGTTCTATTAGGGTACGAAGGAGAAGACGTTTACTATATCGATCGATTTTAGTAAGAAGGCACGAAATATCGCTTATTTGCCTCCGTCTACCCGCTTAGCTACCTGGCGTAATTACACTTGATGTACAAAAGTATGCTAATACCCCATACTATTGGTAGTATTGCACGAGTATTATTGATGGTATACTTTTTTAAGTGGCCCCTGTATATAGACTTACCTATTTAATACTACAACAAATTGAGGAACCTATTTTTTGTTACAGTTTCTTAGCAGTCCTGGGCAAGGTGGACGGAAAACTGTTTCTGATTTTATCCGCAATTGGACATTACTCGCTATTTCCGTTACTATACCCCAAGAACTTGTTAGCGATCAAAATATTTATGTTGTTAACGCATATGGCTATTGGCTTCGGCAATATACCTTCCCTATACGAAGTGCAAGTAAAGACAAAGGGCGGTAAGAAAAGGCGAGGTTTCATGCGCCTGCCTATGCTAGGACAAATAGAATCTTTATACATTTACGGCTTATTAGTCGTTTGCATTTACGAAAATGTTCTCCATGTAGCATGGGGCTTAGAAAAAACTTTTCCATTTTTACCTCTTATGTTTACTTCTGTATATTGTAGTTTAGGTGTTATGTATTTTTGGATTCGTTATTATCATTATTTCCTTACATTTAATTTAAGTAAAGTTCCTTTAGTGGGTGCATTGAATCTAAGTCAATATGTGAAAAAAGCGAATTAAAACTATTAACAATCGAAATATATTTTTTATTTCGTACTGAAACCTGCTCCGAAACGACTGCACCACAGAACACGGAATGTCGATCGCGCCGAGCGACAGTCACATTCTCTGCTCTGTGGACAGCACCGGTTTTTAGGGTTCCGTAGTAAACAAGGAACCCTTATAGTTTCGCCATGTCTGTCTGTCTGTCTGTCTGTCTGTCTGTCTGTCTGTCTGTCCGTCCGCGGTTTTACGCAGAGACTATAAGTACTAGAAAGCGGTAATTTAGTATGGATATGTATATTAATCATGGCAAAAAAGTGGTAGAATAAACATGAAAAAAAATTTTTTTTAGGGTAGCTCCCATACAAGTAAATTGGGGGAGTATTTTTTTTTCTCTATTTACCCATCGTGTGGGGTATCGATAAATAGGTCTTTCAAAAATATTATGAGGTTGAGAACACCATTTTCCGATTTAGGGATCCGTTTCCGAAATATTTGGTTTTAAAGTGCGAATTTTTGTTAGAGGTAAGTGTCCCCCCCCCTCTATCTGCTAAACGGTTATATATAGATACGTGAAAAAAATTACAGCAGTAGTATATATACTGAAGTTTAAAGGAAAACTATCAGAGCTGAGTACTAAGTACAAACTAAAAAGTTATAGTCAACCAACTTATAAACTGTAAAATTTCATACTATTTTCATTGTTAGATGTTTTTGGTCGCTAAACTGTAAGGTGCGAGTGTGAATAGTGTGAACTCAAAGTTGTCATTCGCAACTACGGAACCCTACACTGCGCGTGGCCCGACACGCACTTGGCCGGTTTTTTTTTTAATTCTTTCTCATATAGAAAGCTAATTTATCTGCGGGTGAGACAGGCTATAATTTTCGCGGACGAAGTTGTGGTAAAATTACTAGTAAGTAATAATAAATAAATAAATATAAATATATACGGACAAATTACACAGATTGAGCTAGCCCAAAGTAAGTTCTTAAATAAGACTTGTGTTATGGGATACTAACTCAACGATACTATATTTTATAACGAATACATATATAGATAAACATCCAAGACCCAGGTAACTCTGAAAAAGATCATTTTTCATCTTGATTGACTTGACCGGGGATCGAACCCGGGACCATCCGTGTCACAGGCCGGCGTGTTGACCGCTGCGCCACGGAGATATCACTGTGTTGCAATTCCTTTACAAAAATCGAGAGTGGAGTTGGTCAAAGTTTGAACTCTTGGCTAAAAGGTGCGGTTCATTCCTACCTAACGGGATCCGCTTTGTACAACTGAGCTTATCGATTCCTCGGGAAGGTAAAAAATAATTTATAATTATGTAGCTTTCGGGTATTATGGCCTTATCTCTGTTTACTCCGTAAGGGTTGGAGGCCTATGTTCAGCAGTGGACGTCCCTGGCTGATAAATAAGTGAATAAAAATTTGAGGTTGTAGGACCTGGTGACAAGGCTCCCTTTCTAAAAACTGGGTAGAAATATTAGGTAGCCAAAATCTTAATGCATGAAAAGCAGGACGGATAAACGTACATACATCAACATCGATCCATTTCGAGTTCTTCCCACCATCTCAGAACAAACAAGGTGTCCATCAAGAGGAATTTATGCGACGTATCTACCTCTCAGGTAGGTGTAACCAGTTAGACCTGACCCAATCGATGCACCCTCGTCACGGCTCCCTCGAGGCTACCGTAACATATTCTCAGTCCCATAAATATTCCCGTAGACATGGCAACTGTTACTTTTCGATTTATTTGCGCCTTTCGATTAGTTGAAAACACTTTATTCTTAGCTTAGCTCTAGTCTTTATGTAAGCCAAAAGCAAATTGAATAGGGGTGGTAGGTAGCCTGAAATGTTTGGAAATTAGCAGCTAGGAATGTTATGTCAAACAAATTATTGTTCTGCATTCGAGGTACAACAGGATTATAATGCCATGAGGCCATATGTTCATGCCACCTCACCAACTGATAGGCGTCCCGTAGCGAAAACTTTTTGTATTATATTATCTTTTATCATCGTCTTAGAACACTTAGGTTCTGTCTGCCCCGGGCAGGAGTCACCAAATGGTGGATCAGGGTCCGGAATTGGACCGCCAACTTTTGCAGACCAACTCTTTAAAATTGCATTTTTAGAGGTATAGAACTCTAGAAAATAAAATAAGTCAATTGGTGGCAAATTGATAGGTACTGTTGTTTAGCTTGTGTTTCCTATCAAAGAGACCTCTTCAATCCGTCTGGTAAACGTGGAGAGTATATAGGCTCAATTCTCTAACTGCTCTGCAGTGGAGACTAAAAAAAGACCTGATGTGATACTGTTGTCGAAATCCTTATGTGTATCCTGTGATGGAGGTAAATGAAGCCATAAAGCTTCGGAAACAGCTTCAGTGCCTAGAATTAGCTAGCCTCAAGAAAATAAAACACCGACATTTTGTGCAAATAATAGAAAGGGGGAGAGGGAGAACCTCTTTTTAGGGTTCCGTAGTAAACAAGGAACCCTTATAGTTTCGCCATGTCTGTCTGTCTGTTTGTCCGTCCGCGGTTTTACGCAGAGACTATACCTAAGTTGAAGCTGTAATTTGGTATGGGTATGTATATTAATCATGTCAAAAAAGTGGTAGAAAAAAATCATGAAAAAAAAATTTTTTTTGGGTAGCATCATACAAGTAAAGTGGGGGAGTAATTTTTTTCTCTATTTACCCATCGTGTGAGGTATCGTTAAATAGGTCTTTAAAAAATATTGTGAGGTTGACAACACCACTTTTCGATTTAGGAATTCCGAAATATTTGGTTTTAAAGTGCGAATTTTTGTTAGAGGTAAGTGTCCCCTCCCTCTATCTGCTAAACGGTTATATATATAAGTAGATACGTGAAAAAAATTACAGCATATATACTGAAGTTGAAAGGAAAACTATCAGCCCCCAATATAACAGGATTTGCTGTTACAATGCGGTTTTTGTATTCCGAATAAAAAAATAGAGCAAACAAAACCCGCATTGTAACAGAAAATTTTAGATTGATAGGCATCGACACCTGTCATCCGAGTTAGTAAATAAGGGGGCAGAGCTGACAACTAAGTACAAACTAAAAATTTTTTGGCAACCAACTTATAAAATGTACTCGAAAATGTAAAATTTTATTCAATTTTCATTGTTAGATGTTTTTGGTCGTTAAACCGTGAGGTGCGAGTGTGAACGAAAAGTTGTCATTCGCAACTACGGAACCCTACACTGCGCGTGGCCCGACACGCACTTGGCCGGTTTTTAAAAAATAGGAACGGGCCGCGACGGCCCAAAATTTCAAGAAACCAAAAATACTCATGGTGTCTCTTGTCGTAGGGGATAGATAAGAAGGTAGAAATATCGGTCGGCGGTTTCAGAACCTGACAAAAAGAAGTTAATGCTTGCACCGATGCCATCAGGGAGAGTTGTTAAATGATTAGTTGCTTACGGAAAATAGATGAAATACGTACCTAATACGAGGCAGGCTTGGCGCGACACGTACACGTGTTTACAGTGAATAAAGAGAAGGCACGTCGATCGCGGTATGAATATTCATGGGCTAAAGACACAAATTATGTAGAGTACAGAATTACAGGAGTGGACGGACACTTCATTCAAAGTTTGTCCATGGGTTAATGAAAGGGCTTCATCTTTAGAATTGTTTTATTAAAAAAATAGGTACTCTAATCTATAAATAACTAACCTATCCTAACTAATATTATATCCTAACTAATATTATAAATGCGAAACTGAGTTTGTTTGTTACGCTTTCACGCCGTATCTACTGAACCAATCATCATGAAATTTTGCATACACATAGGTTAGGGTATTGAGAAGGACATAGGCTATATATTACGCGGGCGAAGCCGCGGGTAACAGCTAATTCATTATAATCACATATTTGTGATAATCATTGAAACCGATCGTTTCCATTGGCACTGTTCATGCATTGCAATAAGAACGTGGGCCAACCGGGCAAGTCGTAAGTCACTATCTTTAAAGCTATGCTAATAACTAGGGAGGGGATAGCAAAGAGTATAATCTGATCTAGACCCTTTATAGTCCGTAATCAGAACAAGTTTTTGGGACGGCAAAAGAGCAAGCGGGTCCCCTGATGGTGTGTGGAATGATCACCGCTGCCCATGGGCAAATGCAACACCAGGGGTGCATTACCGGCACAAGTGCATTGCCGGACTTTTATTCACTTACCGAACGACGCATAGAAGTGGTGAAGCTACTACTCAGACGGCGATATTCTATGTGAGAGTGTGGTAGGTACTTCCCCTGACGAGCCGGCCCATTCATAGTAAGTACTAGCCAAAGTGAATTTTGCCGGTAGCATGGCTCTACCACAACGAAAACTTTTAACCAAAAAAGATTGTTCTATCTTTTAACCGACTGCACCGCAATTTCGATAAAACATCTCTGACAAGGCTAGAAGATCTGGTAGTACTGAAAAAAAAATCGCATCCATATCGGTTCATCCGTGTAAGATGACACATTCAGACAGACACATACAGCGGTTAAAAAAACGCCCCTCTTCGTGCGTCGGGGTAAAATAAAAAGGAAAAATGGTTAATATCGACGGGCTGAATCACCCCTTTAAGGGTCCAGAACGATCAAAATTTCGCCATGTATAAAAGGGGCAGCACCCCTACATTGGCCTTTGCAGTTGCAAAGCCCAATGTAGGGGTCGCCTCAAGGATAGCCTGGCTCTTTATCGAAAGGCTACTTTTCTGTACTGGTAGTTTTGTGACCCAGGGCTGAAGACGCGGGAGGCGCGAGCGATTACACGTAGATTTGCTGGCGCGGGGCGAGTGGCACATTAACGATCTTTCGTTCAAATTGTCATAGGTGTTAGGGTAACGATTGGATTACCAGTGGATGTCATGTGATTATTAGTATATTCATAATATAAGACCATATTACGACAGAATACGGTAACGGGTTTAGAGCCGTACTTTAATTGTTTATACTTACTTTGTTACACTTTGTTTATTAGGGTTCCGTACAAAAGTTGAAAAACGGAACCCTTATAGGATCACTCGAGCGTCTGTCTGTCCGTCCGTCCGTCTGTCACAGCCGATTTTCTCCGAATCTACGGAACCAAATTAGATGAAATTTGGTAAGATAGTGTAATCCATCCAAAACCCAAACACGGATGTGCAAAGTAAATAAAGATTTTTTTGAAAAAAGGGTCATTTTGAGGGGCCCAATTACAAAATTTTAAAAGAAAGTTTTGCAAACCTTACTGTGTCATATATCAAATGAAAGGGCTCATTATGAGGATCTCAAAAATATTTTTTTTTGTTCGGGTAAAATCAATACTTTTGATTTTATTTACGAAAGAAGGCAAAAATTGACCTCCGAGCCGCATCTATTTACCCGATTCCTCTGATTTTCGCCCATTCCCAAGATCACCTTTTGCGATTTGCGCCGGAAACAAAGCATATGGTGCCAAAATGTTATTCTTTATTTTCAGAACAGCATGGATAATAATGCAACGATACATTGAATCGTTTACTGTGCTCAAGAGATTTCTCTTTTTGGCGACTCTTTACAACTCTTCGAATCCCAGTTTACATTCGAAGATCGTATTTGGTGTAACTTGGGTATGGAATATTGGGTGTGCAAGGAGACGTAGTTACGAGTAGATCAAGTCGTCGTCATGATTATCTTATCTCTTGTGTCTCTTCTTGATCTCAGTTTAAGCTCCAGCCAGAGCAGTGAGGAGGAGGAGGTCTCAGATGTTTATAGCTTTGTTTATCTTGTGTGACTTAAGTCCGTTCTACGACACCCACTGGAAGACTTGAAGTGGTCCTATTCTATTCTGTCGGGAACTACACGGCAAATTATTAATCTTTGGAAAATAAAGTTTGACAAAAGCACTTGCTTATAATAGGTACTACCTTCATCTCGTGTCGCTTCAGTAAATGTATTACCTATATGAGAATTACCTTATATCAATATTAATATCTGTCGTCGAAATGCGAATATTTTTCTCGTTTTCACATGAGCAGGTAGGTAAAGTTATTCGTAATAGGTTCAATCGCGATCCACCGGATTGGAAGTTTGAAAATAAAAGTGAAATGGAGCGGAAGGAGTTGCTCATTCAAATTCGTGATTCAGCGTTTTATTAACTGTTTGATGAAACAACGCGTGTTTACTGCATCCATATGTGGAAACAAAACGTTATTTTGTTGTTGTTCAGCGTAGTCAACTCAATATGTCTTGCCCGTTATGAGCGGATACAATTTTATTCGAGTACATAGGACTCTACTCACTGACTCATTGACATGGTTGCTTGACCTGTTCCCGCTATGGGGGAGGAAAACAATTGACGGCGTCGTATAGAGGTTGACCCGGTGCGCCAGCGAGCCCGGAGGGCAAGCTGCGTGGCGAGGGCGAAGCCCAAGCCCCTCAAGACCCTTCTCCCATCAAGTTCACACCATCTCCCCCCCTCCCCCCCACAACTCCCTCCCCCAAGTAACTAGCCGCGAGCCCGGAGGCACGACGAGCTACCTCACCCACCTTCGACTGCACAAGGCACATGACCCTCCTCAACAGCTGCACCAACACCTCGCGGGCTGCTCGCATACCGCGCCTGTACCCGAAAAACTAGTATACCTTTATAACCGTACTTCTCTAACTTTGTCTCTAAGGTACTGGATGTTTTCCCGCAAGTTCGTTATCGTCGTTTGTATTTTATCTTAAGAGGGTTTACTAGCAGTGCGTTTTCCATACAAATGTATTTCTCTATTTTCTTGCTGAAAACTGCTTCTAGAGGCACAATTCTTTTTACATACAATCTATTACTAAAATAGGTATGTCCCTATGTTTTATTTTTTTCTAAAAAGCTGTTTAAAAGAAAAAAAATTGTAAAAAACAGTTTTTTTGGAAAAAGTAAAAAATAGAGGCATTCTTATTTTAGTACTAGATTTTATGAAAAAAGAATTGTGGCTCTAGAATCAGTTTTCAGCGAGAAAATAGAGAAATACATTTGTATGGAAACCATATTGAAAAAATACTGCTAGTATACGCTCTTAATTCATTTTATAAATCGGTTCATAATTTTTGATTTTATTTATTAGGTAAGTATAAATAAAAAAAAAACAAATGGAAAGGACGTTAAATTATAAAAAGACGGGAATTAACAATTTTACGGTGGACCTATTTATATCTATAATAATCTTTGACTAATAATATACCTATGTAGGTGGTAATAATATTGTTTTCGTGGAAAGTGATATACAGCGTGTAACTTGACCCTCGACACTATTATTAATTCTGTGCCTCGAGGCTGACTTACCCCGTGAATATAAACAAGTTTTATTGCTATGGGATCAATGATGGAAACTCAAAAAAAATAATCGTACAAGTGTTCAGCCACCCAGGCAAAATATTGGGGAGTGAAAAAAAATCAAGATCCCAGCATTGATGACATAGGAAAAGTTGTTCGTTTTGATGGTTTGAGTCAACCCTTTAAGGGAATGTTGAGGGTCAAGTTACACGCTTTTTAGTTTGGTTGTTTTGTTTAGTTTCTAGCTAGCTTGACCATACATTTTTAGAGGTTTCGAATCAAAAGTGTTGCCTCGCAACATCTAATCACAAAAATAACTGGTTAAAATATAGGCTATAAAGTTGAATACACATACACGTCGTATCAAAGTAGCACACTTAAAGTGCCTCTCTAATTAATTAGCTCCATTAAAGTCTTAAAATATCTGCAAGTTTGATAATAAGATTTTCTCATTAAGGTGCCTTTAAATCTCGTCTCATCTCGCGGTTCTCGCTATTTCGCTGTTAACGAAGGGGGCCAATTTCACCTCTTTTTATGAGTCCCGGGAATTTAATTTGTCTGTCTGGCAAGCTATAAGTCATAAAAATGGTTAATTTAGCAAGTTAACGATGTTTAAAACTCTGTACACCTAGAGTGAAGGTAATTTAAATTGATTTCCATCTGTACAGCGTATAAATTGACCCTCGACATATCCTTGAAGAGGCGACTCAGCCCGTCAATATGAAAAACTTTTCCTATTGGAACAATCTACGGGATCAATGCAACTCAAAAAAGTTCGACATTTAAAAACACAAAATGGCAAATTTTTGCCTTCTTTCGTGAATAAAATCAAAAGTATTGATTTTACCCGAACAAAAAAAAAATATTTTTGAGATCCTCATAATGAGCCCTTTCATTTGATATATGACACAGTAAGGTTTGCAAAACTTTCTTTTAAAATTTTGTAATTGGGCCCCTGAAAATGACCCTTATTTCAAAAAAAATCTTTATTTACTTTGCACATCCGTGTTTGGGTCGTAGGATTACACCATTTTACCAAATTTCACCTAATTTGGTTCAGTAGATAATAAATAATAAATATATACGGACAAATCACACAGATTGAGCTAGCCCAAAGTAAGTTCTTAAGCAAGACTTGTGTTATGGGATACTAACTCAACGATACTATATTTTATAACAAATACCAGACCCAGGGCAATCTGAAAAATATTATTTTCCATCTTGACCTGACCGGGGATCGAACCCGGGACCATCCGTGTCGCAGGCAGGCGTGTTGACCGCTGCGCCACGGAGCTCGTTTGAGCTCGCTCGATTCGGAGAAAATCGGCTGTGACAGACGGACGGACGGACAGACAGACGCACGAGTGATCCTATAAGGGATCCGTTTTTCAATTTTTGTACGGAACACTAAAAATGAGTTCCCATAGCAGCAAAATTATTATTAGGGCCATATTCTTGTTTTATTGACATTTTTAAGAATAAACAGTAACAATTTTTTTTCTTGAATTTTTAAAATCATGTCTTAAATATAAGTTAGTTATTATAAAATAAGTCTTTTTTGAAATCCAAGAACCTATTTAAGTATTTAAGGCTTAGGTAATACGTATTTTTCTACAGAATAATTAGTCCTTCCTTCGGGATCTATAAACAAGTGCAACCGCAAGATCGTTTTAAATTGCATGCAATGAAATCGGAAGCCCTGTGTTGATACAGAAATGAAGTAACACCATTCTGCGGCGAGCACGTACCGGGCGGTATAATCCGAGAGCGGTGTTCGATCTCCTGCTCAGTCATAAACCGTGTTCTGCGAGCGTAAACTCGGCGACGTGCTGTTGCAGTGTTACAGAGGCACAGCTTATGTGCATGAGAAGTCAAACATCGGGTAAATAGGTCTGTAACGGGTTGTCGTCTACTGTTACATCTATTGCGCCGTGAGATCCTCCTGCAATCTCGTTGACCGTGTTCCACAAACGTCAACTCTATGACGTGCTTTTACAGTGTTACACGAAGGCAAGGCTTATTTGCATGAGAAGTCAAACATCGGGTAAATAGGTCTGTAACGGGTTGTCGTCTACTGTTACATCTATTGCGCTGTGGTTTAAAGAGATTCTCCAGCTACCTCGTAGACCGTGTACCACAAACATCAACTCTATGACGTGCTTTTTCAGTGTTGCATGGTGGCAGGGCTTTATGTGCACGAGCAAGATAAACATGGGGTAAATAGGTCTGTGTGATATGTATGGTGTGACGGGTTGTAATCTACTGTAACATCTATTCCAAGAATTCAGTGGTTTAAAGTTAGTTAGCCCACACTGTTAGATTTTCTAAGCTAAAAGCTAACGGTCGTTTTGACTTACCTGAATGATGAGATATTTTCATCTCATTTGTTATCACTCATCCCAAACTACGCCCACCAAAAATACCTCATTCAAACATTATCTTTGCGACCTTGGTTACTTACAGCTTCATTGAAAGAACACAATCACAGATCTGTATATTCAATATACCCGACCCAAATACCGACAAATAGGAAGGTTTGGTCACAGAAATTACAATTGAATTGAGAACCTATCAATCAGATTAACTCCGATAACTTTGTCAACGTTTCCGTTCCCATAGGGCTTCGAATAACGTCGCAATTAGAGAGATCTGATGGGAATTTGTCTATTTAGATTGTATTAGAACATGTTCGCGCCAAATTGCCACATCTCACACTGTTTGCTTAGACATGCCTAATTGACAGCATGACATTGCCAAGTGTGGTAATTCTGCATGCACAAGTCATACGATAGGTATCTACGTAATGGGCAGTAGAAAGATTTCAATGAGCTCAGGATACTCCATAGCCCAGGACTTATTTAGTAGACTACTTACCGCATCGCCTATTGCTTGCTTAGATTTTCTACGGTCAGTGTGGATATGTTAGAAAAATAATAATATTATATGTATTGCAAATTGTATAAAAAGAATTTTAATTAATATGATAATAATTAAGTCACCTAACCCACGTCTTTATGGCACCAGCTGAAAATCAGCGCTGTAGCACCCCGCTAAAGCTGAGCTGGCCACCTTTTCGACAATTTTATTTTTAGTTTGCTTAGAATTGCTAATGATTCATTTGTTGTTAGATATGTATTTTGTCGAATAAAGAGTTTCTGTCTTTCTTTCTTTCTTTAGAAGCAGTTGTAACATTCTACGTTTTTTCCTATCTCCCAGACCAGCATGGGAGAGTAAGTAGTTATCTTGCTATGAATCCTTAGGTTCTGAGGTATGGACCTTTAAAAAGAAATAAGTACCTAGGTACATAATTTCTTAACGAAAAGTAGATAACTTCCTACTTATTTATTTTTTAGGGCCTAACCTTAAGAAGTCGAGTCGAAAAAACGTTTTAACTTCGTGGCTACTTATGGCTAGAATTTTCAATAAGAAACCATCAGCATACCAAATGTATTTATTCCAGCTCGATACTATCAATATTTTTCATTTATAGTAACGGGAAAAGTTTTTGTCTACGCTGGTAGGCTATTAATCCAAATATCAATTAATAAATTAACTATTGAACGAATAGGTAATTATTAAAAGGCAAAATTAGGTAATTTAAAATATAATAAATATGTTGGCTTTTATAAGATTTACTCTGATTTACTATAGGATAGGAGATAGAGAGATAGGAGATAGAGAGATAGGAGAACATGCAGGCATGTCCTAACTCTCCATCATGATATAAGTATAAATACCCGCTGATATTCTTCGGAGCCCGGGGTCCGAGTTTGTAACTAAAAGTGGCATCAGTGGAAAAGTTTGAATACTTACCTTGTTACCTTTTGATTTTTTACACATTTAAGGAGAGTAATGTAATCAGAGCTCATGTAAGTTGGTATGTGAGAGCTACATGACACGATTTTGTCATGAAATTAAAGTACTAAAACTTTTGATTGACTAATGTCCAAAAAGAAAAATGTCCAAGATTTGGTGTATATTTAATGTGAAAAACATAACGAGATGCGTTATCTATCGCGTAAGAGTTTTCGTCTAAAAGATAATTGCCATAAGTAGACTCTAAAAGATTAACATAGCTTTATAAAAATGTGTATTAATTGTATGCATGGAAAATAAACCTCGTTTTAATAAACTATTTTGACAGCAGCGCTTAAGCAAATTAAGCTACTGCTTCGGCCATCACGTCTTGAGGGTCCCCAAATCACCTATAGGTACTATTTGCTAGGCAGTTCCAGCCAGTATAGAGCTACCGTTATAGAACAAACGTATTTGCAACCTTGTCAAGCCGACAGTGATTTTAAATAAGTATGTTGTATTTAATTTCATAGATATCAACCATCAATAATTTAACAACGTAAGTTATCATGAAAAATTATTACTCGTGAATACATATTATGGTTGGAAGTCAGGCATTTACGACAGGAGTACACGCTTTGGCACTCACATGGCACATGGCGGTCGCTGTTTGAAGCCCCAAAGTAAGAGAAGGTGATAAATATTACATTTTACATCTGTACATCGGAGTACCACACTCGAGTCGCAAGGAGTTTAACCTGTTTTGATTTAATTAATCTTTTAAATTAATTTAATTAATCCTAATTTTTATAGGTACCTATAAGTACCTATTGGTAGCTAGGTTGGTAAATAAATCTTACCTTACTATTAGAAGGAGTTTGTCTAACGCTGCGCTTGTCGGTAGGACGTGGTCGTCAATCTAGAACCCTTCTGCCTCTTCGGCTATCAGTTCTACGCGCTATGTGCTCCGCCCACTGTGACTTCAAAGAACTAATCTGCTGAGCATTAAAATAAAATGATTGTTATTTTTCATACATTTCATTTAAAATATTTTCAGTTTCAGATTTAGCCAAAGGCGAAGGTTCGTTTTCTGTTTTGGTTTTGGCAGAATATCCTGTTTCGGTTGGTCTCAATAACGGCAATTTTTGAAACAAATTTAACAATACGCCGGTCCATTTGGAATATTGACCTATCGTTCTCGTACATATTTGATGGTTGCTAGGCAATACCTACCCGCCTGGGTCGAAAAAATTGGGAGCAGTGAGTTAGAAACAGGTTCGTTGATGCGTTTGTGCTTTTCGCTTGTCTATATTTGCAAACAGCGGAGCTGCGCCGAAGAATTGGAGAGCTATTGAATTTTAACATGATACATAAAACTTTTTTAGTACTTTGACTACATATGTACGAGCACAGAGCAAACAAAGTGTTGTTAATTTTTTAGGTATACATATTGATAAGGAACAGTAATCTGTTTTACATTCATTGAAAAAGCATTTTCCACTCGTAATACTTAAATATTTTTATGGCCTTGAGAAGCTAAGTACCTACCCAGCAGATGGATTAAGACCAAATTATACATAAGGTTCAAGGTTTTCTAGTGAATAACTTAGTTAATGAATAATTTACTACTTTTAGGCACAACCCAATTAAGTCTAGAAATTACAGTCTTTGTATTGTTACGAGATTTGCAGTTATAATTAAACCACTTAAAACTGATTCAAGGGACGTAAAGTGTCATCATTTTAATCCTAAGTGTTGGTGAAGAGTTTACTTCGAGTTAATATGAACTTTAACGACCTCAGGGTTCTTGACAGGTTCATACGAGATGACCTTTATTACTTAGTAACTTGTGCGGGACAAGGGAAGTACTTAATTTAATATTTCAAATATCATCTAAGGTTAGTTACTCCTAATAAGAAATAATGTTGATGTAAGTAATACCTTTTATGATTTCCATGCTCGTCTACCAAAACATTGGAGTTTGTGTAAGTAAAAAAAGTTTCACTTACAAAAGATTTCTTAGCAGGGGTTGATTTTGAACTCTTGGCAAAAAATACCTACTTCTCGGAAAAAAATACATACGAACACACAAAAAATACGTGTTTTACTTATACATTACTCATATATGGTATTTTTAAATAAATTTTGATGTTAACTCATAGAATCTTTGGCCAAATCCGATTAAAAATTTGTTAGAGTAAATGAGAATAAACAAGAGGTTTCACACTAAACGATGTGGTAAGGCTCGTTAGTCGCGCCCACTGCCAGCAAAAAGTGCGACAGGCGAGCTTATAGACGCGCTGGAAAAGCTCAATACCTGTAGTACTAAGCTGTGTAACGCGTCATTAGGGCAATCAGGTAGAAGCACAACCGCCAAGATGAGATAACGGATGCGCAGGTAGTCCTACCATATCTCGAAGCGTTTCTTCGTATATTATACCCTTATAACTATTCAGAAATATATAGAAAAAATCTTCGAAATTAAAATATATTCCTAGTGCGAAAACTGACAAAAAGTCCATACAAATATATTATAATTGTATGAACTTTTTGGTCTGTTTTCAAACTAGGAATAAAGTTAATTGGTAGTTAGAAACTTCATAATTTTGACCCTAGAACTAATTGAAGCTATTTAAGGAATCTACAGTCAAATTCATAAACATACCCACATATTGACTCAAAAATCACTGTAGAACATGTAAGTAAGTTTTCGTAGAATATTTTAATGTCTACTCATCTAGTTTGTTGTTTTTAAGATCTTCCATATTTCCTCTTTGGTAGTAGATAAATCGAAGATAAACAGTCAGCCATCAACCCCTTGTTTTTTAACAGTTGTAAATTGTTTTGTTTTTCACTAACCCCTTTCGAACATCTACTTTAAGAAACTTGCATCGTCATTTAAGTGTTATTTTTAGGGTTAGGTACGTGACAACGTGGTGAAGAAAGAACTCCATTTCATTCTCTCAAAGTCCATTTGTCATCAATTTTGAGATTTGTAGTGAATACTTCGTTCCAACCAGATTGAATATTTCCCGAATTTGTGATCAATTTCTGGTTTAAATAATAATGTATTATAGTTAGGAACCTGTATTCTAAAATAAAATATTTTCTAAAAATGAAGAAGGTGAAAGTCCTCTCTTATCCGAACGTATAAGCGTACGTTAAGTCGACTTTTTAAAAAAATCTATGTTTAAAGCTAAGGTTGTCGTAAGTAGGTATCATGTACTAGCAATATTTCCGCGACTTTACCCGCGTAAATTATAGCCTATGTCACCCGCAGCTAAATTAGCTTTCTAAAAGAAAGCATTTTGAAAATCGGTCTTGTTAGTTTCGGAGCGGAGCCTATTCAATGCAAACAAACAATCAAATCTTCCCTTTTTTAGGGTTTTGTAGTAAACAAGGAACCCTTATAGTTTCGCCATGTCTGTCTGTCTGTCTGCCCGTCTGCGGTTTTACTCAGAGACTATAAGTACTAGAAAGCTGTAATTAATCATGGCAAAAAAGTGGTAGAAAAAAATCGTGAAAAATATTTTTTTTTAAGGATAGCTCCCATACAAATTAAGTGGGAGAGTAATTTTTTTTTCTCTACTTACCCATCGTGCGGGGTATCGTTAAATAGGTCTTTAAAAAATATTGTGAGGTTGGGAACACCACTTTTCGATTTAGGGATCCGTTCTCTATCCTCCTCTATCTGCTAAACGGTTATATATGGATACGTGAAAAAAATTACAGCAGTAGCAGTATATATACTGAAGTTGAAAGGAAAACTATCAGAGCTGAGTACTAAGTGCAAACTAAAAAGTTATAGGCAACCAACTTATAAAATGTACTGGAAAATGTAGAATTTCATATAATTTTCATTGTTAGATGTTTTTGGTCGTTAAACTGTGAGGTGCGAGTGTAAACAGTGTGAACTCAAAGTTGTCATTCGCAACTACGGAACCCTACACTGCGCGTGGCCCGACACGCACTTGGCCGGTTTTTTTAAATATTATATGTAGTATAGATAGGGTACCTTTGTAGTAGATAGAAGAGTGAATAGCCATTATTTAAGTTTGCGTGTTTCACCCTAGAACTCACCGTTGCTTTCCATCAGTCAATATACGCAAGCACACTCAATTGATTCGAACATAAATCTGTAGGTACTTTGTTTATTCTGATTACCCTTTGAAATTTAAGACATCGTGAAAGATCCTGTACCAATTTTCACTTGTACCTCATACAAAATTATAATATACCACAGAAAGTTATTCACAAAATATTTATAATTCACAGAGTTGGAATAACAAAGGGTCTTCTTTTGATGCGCCGTGTGGTTCCCGGCAGAGTAGAATCGGACCACTCCAAGTCTTTCCGTGGATGTCGTAGAAGGCAACTTAGGAAACACAAGCTAAACAAAGCTTAAAAACATCAATGAGACCTCTCCAACCCGTCTGGCCAGCGTGGAGATTTGTAGGCCAGATCCTCTGACTGCTCTGCTGATATATGGCTCTGTATGTAAGTACAGAATGAGTTGTACTCCTGCAGTGGAGACTAACAAAAACCTGATGATGATGATATTTTCTATAGGAACGAAATGACACTGATACGGAACCTTTGATCAGCGAGTTCTACTCGCACTTGATCGGTCCATATTTAGATATTTCATAGCTGTAGAGAGTAAACAAACAGGGAAGCCCCTGGCCCCGACTGGTGCCAGCTAAGTAGAGACTCATTTGATCACATGGCAGAGCGGGCACGATCAAAGCCGTCCCGCCCTCATGTGGCCAATCGTCTGTGAACTCCAATTCAATGAATTAACACGAATGACATATTTGTTCAAATTTCTTTCCAGTTTATTCAACTCAGAATGAGTTTGAAGCTCGGGTCATCATTTTTAGTTCCATTATAAAAATGCTCGTGTTAGGCGTACGTAAGAATACTCGTGCGGTAGGAAATAGCTATACCTTTCAAGTTCGTATCAGGGAAATAAGTAGGTATATGTTTTCTAAAATAACTTTGTAATTTATTATTAAGTATATATATTTAAAATTATTTTAAATGAAATGGGTTGTACTCTTTAATCATCTCTACGTAGAGGCAAAGATTTACTAAGACAGAGAGAGCTCACCAAAAAAAAAACACAGAATTTCTGAATAAACTAAAATAAAATGTCATCCTTATCTTTATGTATGTTTATATATATTCATATATTCAATTAAGCAAATTTATATTATATTTTGTTAATAATATAAAGTTATGTCTAAATATTAATTGCACTCTATCCGACTTCGCACCACCCTTTTAACTTTTCTGTTTGGTCCTATGATCGACTCCTAGAGAATGGCTTGAGGCATTAAGTCCACCATTGTACACATTTGTAAATTTTTGCAATAAAGTTTAAATAAATGAATAAGAAGCCTATTAACCTAATACTATCTTTATACTGTTCCCAAATAACCTCGTCCTCAAAAGAGCATTATCCCGATTTCTTCTTCAGCTGTGGTGCATCTTTTACGACAGCATTTATGCTGCACTATGATTGGCTATTTACGGTCCTTCGGGTTGTTTTAGAACCGCAAATGAATACCATATTTTTTTGATGGAAAATGTAGCTAGCTCCAAGTGAGCTTTTGCTACTTCACCGGAGTTTTTGAGGTGCGGGCAGAGCGCTTTCAACCTGTAAGGCGAACATCACCAAAGGGCCCCCAGGAGGGATGGGCCTTGGCTCTGGGCGTTACCTGTGTGCGCAAGGCTTGGAGAGACAGCAAAGTCTCATAAGCCAGATGGACTGCGATTAGCATGCATAGCCTGAAGCCTGCCGAACTGACAAACAATGGCAAAGCCTTTGGATAGCAGCAACTCACATGTTTTGCCGTATGGACCGAAAGCTACGTTGCCAAAAGGGCCTATCCTGGTTGACGTCACCCCGGACCGACGGGCGGTCACCAGTAGTCGGAGCTCATCCTACTCTACGCGGTCTATTCCGGTGGCGAGTGCGATGGGGTCGGAGATTGGGATTCCTCGGGCTACTCGGAGCTGGATTGGACTGGGCGAATACCCGTACCCAAAGTCCTTCATTCATACTAGCAGCTATATATACCTATATTCATAATACGAAGGTTACGGGCTTACAACGTAGTTTAATTCTCAAATACCAATACTTTATAAATTAAAGGAGCACTTCAAAAGCAGTAGAGCAGAACGATGTGTTTCAGTAAATCCGAATTAAGTTTTATGTGCGCGCCATTAAAACTACATGTCCGTGGATTTGCTCATATTTGTATTCACGCTACGCAGTCCATCCCGAATTGGGAATAAGTTGAAACATTTTACAAGTTTTAAGGTTTGAGTTGGGTGCACTAGTGGCATTAACATAACTTTATATTCAGTGGCGCCGAGACCAACTTACTACTGACATCGTAAATTCTGACAAACTTACAAACACGCTCGATGGAAATTCTGATTCACAACTTATAGCTGTCCATGAATTATTATTTAATATTGAATATAAAGGAAATTTATAACGCTGGCTTGTGGTTCGTTCGACTACTTGTTGTAGACATTATTTGAATCGCATCTCCTTTAGGTATGCGTCGCACTTTGGACTTGGAACCACGTGGACTTGGAAGAGATTGCCAAAGCTTTGCCTCGCTGCTTGCGTATAACTACTTGCGTTAAAATATTTTGAAACAGTAATACTTAGTCAATACACAGGCATGATAAAAATTGTTAGCTTTCTATAACTCAATAACATGAATGATTGGAGTTCGCGGGAATTTTAGCGACTACACATGGACTACACGGTGTTTATCTTATATTTGTTTTGCAAATTGCTGCTAGTGGACTTTGTAATGTGAAATCGGTGTAAATTGGTGTTATGCCCATGTCCATGACCAATGTGTGGGATAATAACTAAAATAGTATTTCATAGTGCGATTGTTGCAAGATTATTTAAAGGCATGGTGGCTGTCCGCCTTGCTGCCTTGTCTATGATCAAACCAGTGGACTCGTAAAGAGTGATCTCTAGGGGCTCCGTCAAATCAACGAAATGAATAAAACCATCATTTCCTTTATTTAAACAAGAATAACTCGCCAACTGCTCTAAAGGCCCCGTATCCATGGCCGTAAAAACAACAAAAAAATCTATTGATCGATGATTGAAATCTGTTCAGTTGGTATCCATCACATCAATTTATGAAAATAAATAACGTCTGTTTGACTGACACACACGCGTCATTGATAATTTTTCAGAAATCTGAAACTCACTAGTTTTTATTAGGATAAGTTATTTCGTGTTAGCAAATCGTGTTACAACAAAAGTATGGCAGACGACGACGAAGATGAAGGGTTCGGTGGAGCTTACGAAGATGGACATTGGACGTGGGACGAGAATACCGAGCAACTAGTGTTTGTCAGGTTAAAAACACCAAACTAAGCTGATATAGAAACTATATAGAACCAACTCTTCTTTTCTCTTAGGAGAGTATATCTCCTCTACTTAATTCGCCTAGGTTACGATTAGTAATATAATCTTAAGGGTCATAATCTAGGTTTATAATCGTAAGGTAAGGTGAGGAGCCCGTTGGTCCAGTGGGTGTGAGCTCTATGAGTGCTTACGTATGTTAAGCAACCCCTAGTGCAGTCCCTACTTGGATGGGTGACCGCAAGTGGCATAAAAATATCTCGAGCTCCTCCGTGCTTCGGAAGGCACGTTAAGCCGTTGGTCCCGGCTGCCATCGTTGATGACAGTCGTTAAGCTATGTCAGATGCCTTAAGGCAGCTTGAAAAATCTGACACCAGTGTTGGCCACTTACACATACGAAAAACAAGGGTCAGAAAACTTCTCTCATTTATAGCCTTCGTTATCTATGAAGAAAAATCCGTGCAATCTTATAAAAATATTTTTCTTTCTGAGGTAGAAACTAACAAGACAGTACCTATGTATAATTTTATTTCTAAAGCTAGCACTGCGAAGTTATGTACGTACAAAAGACCATAAATAACGCTTCTAGATGATAATTTGTACAGAAGCTTTCCTCGTAGTAACGACTTTAAAAGTAAACTCAGCATGAATTTGATTATCAATTAATAATGAAAGAGGTTGACGTTCTTTTAATAAAATTCAAATGTTGAACAGTGACCTGCCGCCAGCCCCTGTGGAGGCTATCCAAATACCAACTAAAGCCCCAACGGGAACTATAGAATTCAGAGATGACGTTGATTTAATAGAACAGGCAAGTACTCACTTTTTAAAAAGACAGTGTTTTGAGACATCAAAATGCGCAACCCATACCCGAGAAGTGACAATTAATGAGAATCTATATGTAGATTCTGTGCAGTATTTCATAAAATATCTGCTACTCAATGTTAGAATATGAACTACCATCAATCAAACCATGGCATGTTTTGTACCCTAAATTTTTGTTTCAATTTGACCCATGTGAGATATAATTGGTCAATAGCTAAGTCGTGGGTTCGGAAGATACGCTACGCCGACCGAATAATTATAATTCGAATAGACTTACGTGCCTTTGAATCGCAGGGTCCTGGGTTCGATCCCTGACCAGTACACGATGGAAAATGATGATTTTCAGGTTGGCCGGGGCCTATAAACAGGCAATTTTTTATTTCATACAGTGTAACAGTATGAAATAAAAAAAATATCGTATCATGAGTTAGTATCTCTCGACACAAGTTACTTTGCTACTAGCTTACCGTGTGGCTAGCTCAATCTGTATGCTTTGTCCTAATAAACTATTATTTAATAATAATTATTCATAATAAATGAATATAAAAAAAAATATATTTATTTATTATGTGCTGAAGGTATTTAAATATTTACTTGCTTCCAACTGTTATATTTAATACGTAGGTTGTTCACAGCTAAGTTTAATTCGTCATTTTTAGATTCGTTTTAGAAGACGATATCAGAGAAAATTAAAGCCAGGGCAACCGGAAATTATAACAGTTCAGGTATGTTTCTATAAAATTTATTAATATCTGCTTATTATAAATGCGAAAATAAGTTTGTATATTAGTTTCTTTATTGCGCTTTCAAGCTCTGATCGTGATGAAAAGTTTTTTTCTTACATGGTCAAAGATGCTTTGAAAACTTTTATCTATATAATTTAAAATATTTTTAACAAAAAACAAAACTGACTTCAACCCTATCAATTTGTTTTAATTTACATAAGAATAAAATGGAAATAAGTGTAATCCGGACGGACGTGAATTTATTCAAAAAGCGCTCGTCACATTTCGATAAAAAATTTATGAGACAATCTGTAAAGTATCATCTATCGAACAAAAAAAGAATTTTTTAAATCGGTCCAGGCGTCTTCGAGAAATCGGGGAACATACATAAAAAAATACCGGCCAAGTGCGTGTTGGGCCACGCGCAGTGTAGGGTTCCGTAGTTGCGAATGACAAGTTTGAGTTCACACTGTTCACACTCGCACCTCACAGTTTAACGACCAAAAACATCTAACAATGAAAATTGTATGGAATTTTACATTTTCGAATACATTTCATAAGTTGGTTGCCTATAACTTTTTAGTTTGTACTTAGTACGCATCTCTGATAGTTTTCCTTTCAACTTCAGTATATATACTATTGCTGTAATTTTTTCACGTATCCATATAACCGTTTAGTAGATAGAGGGGGGGACACGTACCTCTAACAAAAATTTGCACTTTAAAACCAAATATTTCGGAAACGGATCCCTAAATCGAAAAGTGGTGTTCTCAACCTCACAATATTTTTCAAAGACCTTTTTAACGATACCCCACACAATGGGTAAGTAGAGAAAAAAAATTACTCCCCCACTTTACTTGTATGGAAGCTACACTAAAAAAAAATTTTTGTAAAGATTTTTTTCTACCACTTTTTTGCCATGATTAATATACATACCCGCACTAAATTACAGCTTTCTAGTAGGTACTTATGGTCTCTGAGTAAAACCGCGGACGGACAGACAGACAGACAGACATGGCGAAACTATAAGGGTTCCTAGTTTACTACGGAACCCTAAAAACGATTCCGACGAATTGAGAACCTCCTCCTTTTTTTGAATGCTGAATACTACTGTTCCTAATGGATTTACATTAGGTAGGTGTAAAAAAAGGTATTTTATGGATACCAACATTATAAAAGATTCTCATGGAAGAGTAAGAATTGCGGAATAAATATTTTTTTAAAAGATATTTACTCCACATAAAGACCGCAATTCTTACTCTTCCATGAGAATCTTTTATAATGTAGGACCGCAATTCTTAGTAATGGAGATAAGGATACATTCTCAACTAAAAAGTTAGTTTCGAAGATAGGCAAGTGAGAATCAATAAATGGTTGTAGTAAAATCAAAGTGATAAATAGGAACCAACATCCGGCTAAATTATGTTCAATCGATGTAGAACAATACATTACAACGAAGTAACTTTCCGATTTCCAGGACGTGAAAGATATTGCATTATTCACGGCGCCAGTGAATATAATGAGCCCCATTCTTATAAATATGCTACATCTACCAACCACTGAAAGATTTATTAGAGCACTGGTACTCTACTGCGCGTATTATTTGCAGGTAAATAAAATGTTAACGGTTACTAATCACATACTTGTAAATTACGGGGTAAGCATAGCCTAACATAAGACCTTAATGCTTTGTTTTGTGTGTTGGTCAGCTCGTAGGTGGAACCAAAATGAAAATAGAAATTCGCATTGCCTTTCGATCCTCAGATTTTTGCCGACGTGGTCGTAAGTCTGCGGAATGGAACATAGAACCAGCTGGTACATTGTAGGCTTTCCTTTGGGTACTCCCAGACGATCATGGAAGAATAGTAAATCGATATAGCTCTTAAATTAGATGTTCCCCGTTGCATCTTCAGCTGTTGTGTCTGTCTCTAGGGGGCTCTCGCCGCCGCTTCCTAGCTAAGGAACTGGTCCATGCTAATCATTTGAATGTAATAAATTGATGGCAACTAGCCGGTGTGACGCTGGAGAACTCCTCAGCGCTGAATAACTCAGTAATATTCATAATTAGTTTTAACTAAAAGCTTGAAATAATGATGCAATTTGATAATTTGCAAACAATAATAATTTTAGGTGGCAGATGAAATGACGCAACGCATATTAGAATTAGAAACAAAAGTGCGTACTCCAGTCTGCGAGATACTGGAGAATGAATTCGAAGATAATTTGGCGGACTTACGATTACTAGTAGCTAAGGAATATAGTACAATGCTCATTGGTATCAGTTTTTTTATATATTTTTCTAGACACTCCTTTAGGTACCGTAGACACGAAGTACACTTTGTAGTACTCATGCGTGTTCTAACCAATTAAAAGATGATCCGAAAGACTAAGTCTTTAAAGACTTAATAGGTATATAGTATGTATCATAGGCATGGCAATTAAAATAATTTTCTTTACCTTTTTCTTCTACCTGAAATGTAAAGTTGCCTATCTCGTTCCAGTCAGTTCAAATATCGCTGGTCAAATCAATATATTAATTGACCGATAAATTGACATTATTTATATTAATTGACCGATAAATTTGCTTTTCGCATATATACTATGCACCTCATTTTAACTATGTAGGTACCTATTTATTTACCATTTTAGAGCTCATACTGAATTATGATTGACCTTTATTAATTTATTGTATACGTATATTTTGATAGGTGGTTGTGACACGAAAAAATTTCACCACATGGGGCCTCAGAAGAAACGGCGTTCACTGTCAGACAAAGATGCGCGGTTGTTTGAAACATTACTTCGTATGTGTGTTCAAATCGTGTGGTTAGCTTTGGGGAGGAAGTCTTTTAATCAAATAGGTACTAAAATCATTAAAATTACTTATTACGTAATCGGTCGAGGTATTTTGTAAGAAAAACATTTATTTTAATTTAAATTTTAATCTCTTTGATGTGTTTGATACTTTTATATCAAGATATACCTAGGCAAAGCTTGATTGACAATATTTGATAAACTTTCAGAAAAAAATTAACTAACGAAAGAAAATCGACTCAGTAGAGATTTTCCTATCAAGCCTTGTAAAAACCAACAGTTTTTTTCAAATCGCTTCTTAAATGGTGAAGCTAGGGTATGATTTAATAAATATAAAAAAAAAAACAGTCGAACCAAGAATTTCAAACGGCTGAAAATATTCTGATTAAAGACTCTACCTTGCATTTGCCTTGACCACGATCCGTCGGGAACTCGGGATCCATCTCTATTGGAGATAGAGATGGATCCCGAGTTCCCGACCTCGCATCTCCATCTCAAATACATGGGGAGGTGAGGTTGGTGTCGCATTTCATATGCCCCTTAGGTAACTTGCCCATAGTTTTAGGGTCGTATTTGTGTAAGATTATTTGCCATAAGTGATTTGTAAGATACTATTGCTAATCTGCTTCTAATAATTTCCACAGAACTAGAAATGAATCGCATTTTCAAATCGGAGATATTCAACTCTGCGGAGCACACGTTGAAAACCAACTACATTGCTAAGATGGCGAAGGAGGAGCGTTCAGTACTCATGGGCCATTGTGTCCGCCATGACAAAAAATTGACCACGAGGTCGCCGCTTATGAACGAAGTCTTCTGTCATAGGCAGATTGACTATCGTCTTATGGGACTGGGGGTTATCAAAATTCCACAGTAAGTCTACTATAAAACTCAGTGAATCCAAAGAAGCAGCCTTAGGGAACAAAGTTCGTTTGCGCTAACGCAGATGGAGAAATAAAGAAATGCTACATTTTTTGTGAAAATTTAATAGAATAGCGCTTAGTAAAGCGTTCTTACGTTACGACGATAGATATACTTATCGTTCTAGACTCTTGAATTGTAGTTCATATATACCTATATATTATACCAAATCTTATAGCATATACAACGTGCTAATGAAAAAAATATTTCTTTCGGTCTAAATTTGACCCCTATTTTTTATTTGTGGAATTGATTCTACTCTCGATTCTAAACAAAATTTAAGTTGAGGATACATAAAGGGACCCGTTAATGATGTATATAGGTAACCGGGTAATCGCTCAGATAAAGAAGTTCGAGTTCAATTTTTCAACCAAGAGATACGATCCGCCACTCGTGGTCAAGTTTCCGCATGGTGAATTTTAATTGGCTCTATTTTTGAATTATTATTCGAATGGGTCTTCCGAATGGTCGCTGAAGACCACTAAGACCTTCACATGTGAATACGAACCAAGTGCTGACGTCACAACGAGTGGCGGATTGATTCTATTAGTTCAAAAATTGGCTCCGAAATGCACATTTTATCACAGCTCATTATGACTTACTTGTATTACTTAGTTATTCAACTATTCTAAAACTTTAATGTGTATTCGAAGGATGACGACACGGCTTCAATTCATGTATCAAGCAGTAGCAGGCCCAGAAGAAGGTCTTTCAAATATGAACGTTTCGTTGGGTATCATAGGCATGCAGCGATCACGATTCGACACTATGCTGAGACCTCTACCAATGGCCGGCGAAACCGCCAAATCAAATAAATCCGTGTAAGTACAGAGGCTAGTACCTACTCGTTTTCAGTTTTTGTTCTTTGCTAAGGACAGTCCAGTCAATATCGACACAAAAAAGTGCAAACATTGCAAACGCGCATGTATCGGCGATTTTTTTATATATTGTACAGACCACTAAGAATAGTTACACCCAAGTTTGCAACTTTCTTAACCCTGTTAAAAAACTTAGAGAGATAAAATTACACTCATTTGAAAGCTTATATACTTAGTTTTCTATCATTTATTTCATTACAACTTTCCGCAAGGTCTTTAATTTTGTTAGTACGGGCCCGGAAAGCAAAACTACCCCAAATTATGCATACCCCAAAATTTGCGAAAACTGGACATTGTTTGACAGCTATGACTCAATAACTATAAGTCACAGAGAGTTCAAATTATACTCAAACGATAGATAATTTAGTCTTTTTCATAAAAGCATACTACAATGATATCAAAAAAATTCATAAAAACTGAAAGTCTGATAATTTCAGGCCCCCCAGGAGTAGCACAGCGTTAAGAAAGTTGCAAACTTGGGTGTAGACTATTCTTAGTGGTCTCTACAATATATAAAAAAATCGCCATTGTACGTCTATAGTGGCAATGTTAGTTAATTGCATAATGACGGGTTTTATATTAAATTATTTACCCCAGAGTTGGGCGTAGTTAACTATTATTGTGTAGTTTGATTACAAATCACAATTACCTTAGTCAACTACAAGTAGTTGAAATTACATTTAGTTCAGCTACAACAATTGAAACTACTAATTTGATATGGTAGTAAAATGAAAGAGATTTTGGTGGAAAGTCAATGAGTTTATTTGGGGTTTTTTTATTTCGGGGTTCTTTAAATTACTCTTTTCATACATGATTGTGATACATTGTCTTATTTTAAATACTCAGGTATAGCTAAAATGTTACCATTGTTTATGTAACATCTTAGAATTATTATGCTAAATGTTGCTTAGACCCAAAAACAGTCTAACTAGTTTGGGAATTAAGCGTCACTTGTTTGAACACTAATTTAAGGTATCTTTCTGCGTACAAAGATGTGACGGCTAGGAAATGGCTCCAAAATACAGCCTTGACCTAGTTTGGTTCTGGCGCTGCTGACTCACTTGTTTCTGCCCCGCTACTGGAGTGCCATTTTTAAACGCGTGCCACTCGTCTTCGAACGATTTTTGTATGGAAAAATCGTTCAAAGACGTGTGGCACGCGTTCAAAAATAGTACCCCTGATGCCGAGTAGCTATAATTACTGTAAGCTTTCGTAGAGATTGTCCTCTGACAATATTTTTCTTTTTTGGTTAGTCTTGGATAATTTTTGAAATTGATTTAAGTGGACTTTAATTTCAATATGAAATGGTGTTCATTGGATTGCAAATAATTGCAGGTCCTCGGCGATTAGTTCCGATCCGAATCGGAGCCAGCAGTCGAGTTCCAAAAGCGCTGGTTCTATGCGAAAAAGCACAACAGTTGCCCAGAAATTGTACCCTGATATTGTTTTACCGAGACAAACGACGAAAGAGTAAGTCAGTTTTTATTTTTAATAATGTATTAACTTAAAATCGTAAAAAAAAAACACTTTTACCTCACTTTGTTGTGCATCTGTCAAACAATACCTTTTTCTTAGGATCTCGTGTATATGAAGGTACTACTGAGTTGAAGTTAATATCACACAGGCAGGAAGCTGAAACTGAGTCAACGCAATCAAAAGATGCGAATATGTTTTACAATTTAGCTCAAAATTCTCAGCTTAAACATTTTGGAGCTTATTTTACTGTCATATTGTCATTTTTGTTTGTAGTTGATTGTTCAACATTTTCCACCTATCCAAACCTTGTCACTCTTGTCTCATTCTGCTGCATCGTACTTTGCTGGTAAATCCGCCACTGCTAACTTGCAACGGAATAAAACTTCAACGATTTTGTTTAGCAAGAATAATTTGGCGTTGGGTAAACTGTGGTTTTGTCGAACTATGTTGATAAAGAAAACAAAATTTTAATCAAGTGCATCTAAGTTGTCGACGAAATTGCCGTGTTACATAGCACATGAACAGTCCACAATTTCTAAGAGTGAGAGGAAACCCTTACATTTAAGGATTTTACTTACTAATAGAATATAGTTTTATAGGTTTTTTTACTAACAAAATATGGACTTGTATTGTTTTTTAACTATGCAGTCTGAAATAAACAAACAATTTCATTTCATTTCATTTCAATAGTAGAATAGGACCTAGTAATATTTTGATATCTATGATAGGATCACTTGTGGATGTCGTAGAAGGCGACTTAGAAAACACAAGCTAAACAAAGCTTATAAACATCAAAGAGACCTCTCTAACCCGTCTAGCCATCGTACTCCTCTCTAATCCTCTCACTGCTCTGGCTAAAAATGGTATTGGTAGTCCAGAGAGGGTCATGCTCCTGCAGTGGAAACTAAAAAAGTCCTGATTAGATAATGATGACTTCCTATGGCCGTGCCGTGATGCCGTGTGGTTCCCGGCAGAGAAGAATAGGACCACTCCAAATCTTCCCGTGGATGTCGTAAAAGGCGACTTCGGAAACCAAAGCTAAACAAAGCTTATAAACATCAAAGAGACCTCTCCAACCCGTCTGGCCAGCGTGGAGAGTGTAGGCCAAATCCTCTTACTGCTCTGGCAGTACAGAGAGGGTCGTGCTCCTGCAGTGGAGGCTAATAAAGACCTGATGATGATGATGATGATGATGACTTACTATGGTAGATTTACGCAAATGGATTGCAGATTAAATACAGTATGTTTACAGTTGTCGAGGAACCACGTTCGCTAGATTTGGTCTTGCTTTGCACATTCAATATGGAATATTTATTATACAGGTTGTATTTCCCACCGTCGTTCCCTGATCAGCCTGAGCGCATCCGCGCCTGCAGCGAGACGCAGCGTCGTCGTTGGCAGAACAGACTCCAAAAACTGCTTCATCCACAGGGTCACCCACGTTAGTTTAATAATATTCTTTACATTTTTGTATGATTTATGTACTCGCCTTCTTGTTCTACAAGGCTAACAGCGTTTCCTCTTTTTGCTTGATTGATTGATTGTATTGTTTAAAATAGTACATTAACCCTTGAAACATCTTTCTTCATGTTCAGTTACTTGTATTTGGGTGTAATAAGTCAAGCTTTAGAGATAATAATACCTGTGGACGTGATCATTCTATTATAAATGTGCGTTGAAGATATATTTTTATTATCTTTAGTTAGAGTAACTTGTAAAAATATTTTATATAAACATTATTATTATTACATTATTTCTGTATTCTTTAATTTATACCTATCTAATATACTGATTTAAACATTTGATTATATTTTTTTACTCTAAATAATTACAACTAAATGACATGTAAAGGTTAACAATACATAGCACGTTGATATATGTGAAAAATATCAATGTCTATTAAGTACTACTAGCCTAGTGTAATAATTTATTAGCACTTTGAGAAGTGGACTCGTAGTCGAACTGAAAGCTCCAGAATATATGATTTCCATCGAGTTTTGACAGGATAATTGCGGCGCGTCGTATGTAACGTATATGTGGCGGTATGAGCTGTCGACTCGTGGTAATATGCGATGAAAATTTATTAGCTCCGTCACCCTTGACTGACATTTAGATTTGCTACAAATTGTTAAACTTGCCGCAGAGTTCTCTGAACTAAAACAGAAATATATTGTTTGCCGAACATTCGAAAATGACAATTAAAGGGAAATCTTATTATTCGTTTCAATAATAAGAAATTACAAAGATGAACAAGTATTATTAACAATTTTTGAAATCTTAAATTTTTTTAAAAATTCTTTAATTATCTAATCTTTTAGACCTTGTTGTTATTAGAAATTATTTGATTCTGAGTTATAACTATGGCTTTTCAGTCATTTCGGTAAGGATTTTCCAGTGATTTTGTTCGATTTAGTAACCAGTTATGGTTAACTATGCGTATGCGATGTTTCACTGTGTACTTTCCGTGATCTCCAAAAGCGGTTGAGTGTACAGCGTGTAAATTAATCCTCGCTTGACATACCCAAAAGGGTGATTTAGCCCTTTCTTCCTTAACTTTTCCTATGTGGTGAAAGCAGGGAACTCAAAAAAAAATCGACTTTTTGTATAAAAGTGTTTAGCCGTTCGGAGAAATTCCGAGTTCCCAGCATTGGTCCCATTGGAAAAGTTATTCAAATTAACAGAAGAAGAGTCACCGCTTTAAGGCGTAGTGAGTTCATGCCCTAGTAAATTGCTTGTAGTATTATTGTTACAAGTTTTCACTATTTTTAATTTGATGAATTAAGAGAACGAATTTTTCGAGCTCCGTGGCGCAGCGGTCAACACGCTAGCCTGCGACACGGGGGTCCCGGGTTCGATCCCCGGTCAGGTCAAGATGGAAAAATATCTTTTTCATATTGTCCTGGGTCTTGGATGTTTATCTATATAAGTATATATTATAAAATATAGTATCGTTGAGTTAGTATCCTGCGACACAAGTTCACAACTTACTGTCCTAGCTCAATTTGAGTGATAAAATTGACATTGATGTTATTTGTATATCTGAACATTTTATAAAATCTGGCGATGAAGATGAGTTGAACATGACGAATTATTTTTCTGCGGCCTTCTACTTGAGAGATGACATGAAACGTGGTGGAACCTGTATATTGTTAAAAAACTGTATTAATTATAAGGAGTTAAAATTTGTTGCTAAACAATCAGTGCCTGGTGTAGTAGAATGTTGTGCGATTGAATTAACCCAACACCAATTAATTATATTATGCGTATACAGGCCATCAACGTCAAAAGATTATGACACTTTTTATCATAAATTAGATTTAATATTGCAGACATTATATAAAAATGGTAATAAGAAAATTGTAATTTGCGGGGATTTCAATATTGACATTTTAACAAAAACCAAATTTTCTGAAGACTTTGAAGACTTTTTACTGGGCTTCAATATAAAACCACAAATAAGACAAGTAACTAGACCAAGTTCTCGAACATGTTTGGACAATATTGCACACAATTTACACATAACATGCAAAAGCCAAATAATTGAATTTGCATTATCGGACCATTCGGCTCAAATCATAGAGATACCGATTAACAAAATTAACAAATTAAGTCATTGGAGGGTAAAAAGGAGAGTCTTATCAAATGAACATTTAATTTTATTTAAAAAACATATAAAACAATTTTCTTTTGCTGGTATTTATAATACAGATGATCCGAACACGGCTTTTGACTATTTTATTGACCATTTTCAAATGATATACAATCTCTGTTTTCCTTTCAAAATTAAAACAATTAAAAGTAAAAAGAAATTAAAATGGATTTCGAAAGGAATCAAAGTGTGTTGTAAAAAAAAGAGACTTCTATTGTGGAAACATAGAAAGGAGCCATCTAGACAAACACATATAAATTTTAAAAATTATTCAAAAAAATTAAAAAAGATAATAAATTTGACACAGAAAGCTCAGAATTCATTTTACATTAAAAACGCACAAAATAAGTCAAAAGCAACTTGGCAAATAATAAATGATAAAAATATAAACAAAAACTATATTTCAGAGGTTAAACAGGACGAAAACATAATATCAAATCCTAAATTAATAGCGGATGCTTTTAACGACTACTTTATTGAAAAAATCGAAAAATCTTCGAATGCCTTAAATGATAAAGTTAATCTCACATTTCAGCCTCAATCGATGTTTTTGTTGCCAATTTTGACAAACGAAGTTATTAAAATTATTAAATCGTTAAAAAACACAAATAGTACTGGCTATGATGATATCTCCACAAAAGTAGTGAAGTTCGTATGTGAAGATATAGCTCCACATTTATGTTACCTTCTAAACATGTCTATATCTACGGGCATATATCCTGATAAACTGAAGCCAACTATTGTAAAGCCAATTCATAAAAATGGTGATAAGAAAATTATGTCTAATTTTAGGCCAGTAGCAATAGGATCAATATTTTCTAAAATATTCGAAAAATATTTATGTGACTCTATTTATAATTACTTGACGAAATTTGAAATTTTACGTGACGAACAAAAGGGATTTAGAAAGAATAAAACAATTAGTATGGCAATGTATGATTTAATTGAGACTGTGATGAGAAATGTAGACAATAAAAACCCGGTTTGCGTGCTGTATACCGATATGACGCAAGCGTTTGATTATGTCAATAGAAGAAGACTTATTAACAAGTTGAATATGTACGGAATAAGAGGAAACGTCTTGAATTTGATAGAATCTTATTTAGATAACAGAAGTCAGTGTGTGGAAATACTTAGTCTCTGTGCCAAAACAAAAGAAGAGGTTAATCATATGTCAGAATACAGAAAAAATAGGTTTGGAGTGCCTCAGGGAAGTGTCCTTGGGCCTCTCCTTTTCCTTCTTTACATTAATGATTTGCCTCAAAATGTAAGTAAAAAAATGGTGCTATTCGCTGATGATAGTACTGCCATTATCGAATGTGACGACCTAAAGGAGTATGAATTTGACATAAATAATACATTAAATGACATTATTCAATGGTTGGACATAAATAATTTAAAAATTAATTTAATGAAAACAAAAATTATGCAATTCTATAATAAAAAAGATCCTCCTAACCTTAACATTAATTATAATAATCAAAAAATTGAACAAGTACAAACCACAAAGTTTCTTGGTCTAACTGTTGACAGCCAATTAACATGGACAGCTCACGTTGAAGAAGTTTGTAAAAAGTTGAATAAGTCAGCTTATGCTTTATTCAGAATAACAAAAAAAGTAAAATTAGATGTTGCATTAGTGGCTTATCATGGTCTAGTTACACCCCATTTAAATTACGGTGTTATTTTCTGGGGTAATTCGGGGGTAATTGACAAAGTTTTCAAGGCCCAAAAAAGATGTCTAAGGTCAATGTGTGGCTTAAAATCGAGAGACAGCTGTGTACCCATTTTCAAAACATATAATCTTCTGACACTGCCGTGTATTTATATATTTGAAATTTGTGTTTTTGTAAAATCAAATCCGCACTTGTTTGCAAAACTAACGGAAATGAGGACTAGGCAAAACCTTGTAAGAAATCAATATAAGCAAAAGCTGGTAAGTGGAGGTTATAATACATCGAAAATAAATAATAATGTGATTGGTATGGCTCCTAAAATTTTCAATAAACTGCCAGATAATTTTAAAACCTTAGATTTAATGACATTGAAAAAGAAATTGAAACAGCTTTTGTTACAAAAATGTTATTATTCTGTAAAAGACTATTTGCATGATATTTTAATATAATGTTTAATTACAAATTTAATGTTTAATAATAAATCTAAATTATAATGTTAGCTATAAAAGCAAATTTAAAATGTTACATATTAAAAATTGACTTTGAATTATATAAAATACTAATATTGTACGTCTTTTAAGACAGGTCACAGTGAAACATTATATAAATTAACATCCTTGTAACCTGTGCTCCACAATAAATTGATTTGATTTGATTTGATTTGATTTGATATGTCCCTAAAAAATAAAAAATAAAATAAAAAAATCTACCGCCAAAAGTAGCCACTTTTGGCGGTAAAAATTCGTTCTCTTGATCAAAAAGAATACTACAAGTTATTTACTAGGGCAATCAGCTATTAGATTTTTTAAATTTGATTTGATTTAGGAGTAAATAAATTGATTGATAGGTGGCGCTAGTGTGTGAACTCACTTCGCCTAAGAAAATGTCAAGGGTCAATTTACACGCTGTATAATAAAAGTATTGGACGAAATAAACACATAATCCTAGGTATACTATTTCGTAGTTCCATACTCTACATTTTGTAGGTATTGATAGATGTAAAAAAATGTAACGATATAAAGTTTGTCATATTAATTTTTGCTAATCATTCAAACCTTGATAATCTTAATTTTGAGGAGTAAAAGAAGTTTCATCATCCAAATTTAATTTTATTTTTAATACGTTCTCTCTTCGTGCGTATTGCTGTTAAACGCGCAACCCGCTGCAGCCATTTGCTCCTTTGGTGCTCGTCGCACGGATTTTGTGGCAGCATCTCTGTCGGAAATTCGGAAGGAAGTTCTTCCCTGAAACATGAAAAATAAACATTACCAGCAATGCTCTTGTCACACTCCTGGTGTTGCAATTGTCCAAATCAAACAAAAAAACAAACAACCGTGTCACCTGATGGTATGCCATCAGGGGATTCGCATTGATGTAGGTTTTTAGGGTTCCGTAGTAAACTAGGAACCCTTATAGTTTCGCCATGTTTGTCTGTCTGTCTGCCCGTCCGCGGTTTTACTCAGAGACTATAAGTAGTTACTGGAAAGCTGTAATATATGGATACGTGAAAAAAATTACAGCAGTAGTATATATACTGAAGTTGAAAGGATAACCATCAGAGCTGAGTACTAAGTACAAACTGAAAAGTTATAGGCTACCAACTTATAAAATGTACTCGAAAATGTAAAATTTTATACAATTTTCATTGTTTGATGTTTTTGGTCGGTAAACTGTGAGGTGCGAGTGTGAACAGTGTGAACTGAAAGTTGTCATTCGCAACTACGGAACCCTACACTGCGCGTGGCACGACACGCACTTGGCCGGTTTTAAAAAGTAACAATATAAATTGTATGTTCATACATACTAGATAGATACCCAGTCTCAGACTGAGTATCTAGTTTTTTATACCTGACTCTTGTCAACAATTTCAGCCAAATCATAGCTGAAAATAGATTACCTGGGAAAGTACATATATCTCCATGCCTGGGAATTCATTCACAAGTAACCTATTTTTTGATTAAATTATATTAAATTGGGACAGCTTTTTGTCCAGTTTGGTTAGATCTGATCAGCTGAAATTATTCAATAAAACTAGTTTTTCAATGCTATCGAAATAAATATAAAAATAAGAGGGAAATTCAAATTTGAAATTTTGACAATTGTAACTAAAGGCACTTACTGTTCAGAATCTCTCCATGGTAACACGATATCAGCTATTAATTTGTCAGGGAATTGTGTTGTAAAAGACGCGACGCTTTTATACTGCGAAGTAATACTAGTTTTCGAAGACCTTGGGGAAGTCTTTGCCATCATGCTCCGCCTAAAATGATTAATCGATCTTCTCATAGTAAACATTTTATATAGCATACCTACCGCGTGTAAGTTTATCCTCAACATAGCCTTGAAGGGGCAACTCAGCCGGTCCCTACGAACAACTTTTTGCTGCGGGCCAATGTTGGGACTCGATTTTATTTACACTTTCATGCAAAAGGGGAATTTGTATGGTAAGTATGTTTTTTTTTCGATTCACTGCTTTGACTGGTTGAATGAACCATTCAAAGCTATATCAGGGGTAAAAAAGCGGTATAAAGATTTAAATGATACTTCAGACTTGCTGTTGCCGCCCTCGGTGGCACAGTGATAACACCCTGTTAGACGAGCGGCACCGGGTACGATTTTTGGTGCGGGCAAATAATTGTTCTTTATTTTCACCGGCATTTTAATGTATATATAAACACCCAATATTAACTAATAATATGGAATATATTAGGAGTTAAATTGTACTACTAATTTGGAATATATTAGTAGTTAATACTGGGTAGTATTCGTTTTATACAACTAGGTTAGCATACGTAAAGGCATACGGTCCACAGGAATGTGTAACACTAAATAAACCCCTATTAAAGACCAATTCTTTTGGATGATTTTTACTGCTCAAGATTTTCAAAAGTTTTTGAGAATACTTTATCGCACCACCCGTTTTCAACTCTCTTTTTGGTTTGACTGGGAGAGAATGCCTTATGGCATTAAGTCCGCCTTTTGTACTATGTATTTTTATATATGTGCAATAAAGTTACCTACTACCTGATGCGGCTACCCTGTATAGTAGGGTGGTAATAATATTATGATATCTTAAACACCTTCGTTGTCCCCACAACCCTTTTGTTAGGTTTTGTTTTTCTAAGGAACAGCAACAGTAATATAATAATTACCGACTATTAGGAGCAAAAGTCAGAGGCCTCATGAAGAGGGACGAAGTAGAAGGTGCTGCGTGGACGATTTCCTTCAGCATGATGTCAAACCGGGTCCGCCGCAGCCCGAGAATCCCCACACTGACTTGTTTTCTTGGTAGCTGATACTCTGGGGCTATTAGCGCGTCTTGCATGTACTCGAGCCGCCGACTTAATCTAGAAATGATATGAAGTTTTATTGGCATTTAAAGCAGTTTTTAGGGCTAAGTGCTTGTATTACAAGAAGCCCTTCTCAATATGTCGTATGAAGAAACAGAGGATTTATTAACAGTTTTATCATAAGTATTATGAACATTTTTCTTTAAATATTTTTAATTTTACACAATTTTGTTATAATTATATTTTTCTATTTGTAATTGTTTATTTTGTATGTTTATGTCTAGCAATTTAAGTCTGAAACACAGAGTGCTTCTCACCTTAGCTCAGACAAAACTATATTTGTACCTTTTTAATGTATGTCTATATTGTAATATTTTATACCACCTAAGAATTTAAATAAAGATTTATAAGTTAACGGAAAATAACAAGAAAGAACGACACGGTCAGTCGCCATGCACACCCTGGTGTCAGAGTTCTTCGGAACCGCTTCTTGGCCTCTGACGTGGTCCCTTTAACGACTACTAGATGGAAGCCGGGACCAACGGCTTAACATGCCATCCGAAGCACGGAATCATCTTTTCATATCAGACAATCAGGTGATTCATGCCTGCAGTGCCCTTACCAAACTGGAAACAACAAAGTATGCTTCCCGTGGGAATCGATTCCCACGACCCCCGGGTCAAAGAGGCAAACGCCTTAACCGCTGGACCACGGATGCTGTTATCAGATCAAATGTATTGAATTTTGTTTACAATTTTATAGATACACACTCACTTAGGATATTTCACGACTCCAAGGCCCAACAGTCGACAGTCCATGCCCCGTAGGCTGTTGATTTCGTTCATTAACGGAGAATGGGTCTTTAACATACTTTCCTTTTGAATACTCTCGCCAAATAGTACGTGGCGCTCTTGGGGCGACATTTGTGCTATGTAGTTAGTTTTCCGTTGGTGCTCCACCATGTTAAATCTCGGAGTTTTGAAAAGGCGGTGCATCTCTAACTCTAAAAAAAGATAAACGAATTCGTTAATTTTGGTTCGCTTGCGTGAATGAAGAAATCTGTAACACTTCTTGTGGATGAAATGTACCCTATAGCTTTACTTCCATTGACTAATGGTACATTCGGATTATTAAGCAATAACTTGAAAGTAAAACACGTACATGAGTACTTTATTATAACCCTTATTTGACTTCTTTGGACTAACAAATTCATAATAAAACGTTTATTAAGATAAAGGCCTCTGCAGACACGTGCTCTCGTCAAATCACATTGAAAATGATCTTTTTAATCAATATATATTTATGACTAACTAGCAACTTTTCCGTGACTTTGTTCGCGTTAATTATAGCCTATGTCAAGCGCATATAAATTAGCTTTGTACAGGTGAAAGAAATTTGACAATCGGTGCTGTAGTTTTGGAGCCTATTTCAAATAAACAAACAATCAAATCTTCTTATAATATAAGTATAGATATTATGATCGTATAATTTGTTTTCAAAAATTACAGACTACTAGCGTTTTAGAACTGATCACTGCAGAGAAGAAATAAATATGAAAAAAAAATTCCGTACATAACTATAACTTAATTTTCGTCGCCTTTTTAAGGCCCATTCAGATTAGTTTTTACAAATGTTGATGTTTCTATCTTAAAAACTCATCTATATTCCTAAAAACTTACTTTCCTGTTTTAACCGTTTAAATAACTTTTTAAAAATTCTAACTTAAGTGTTAATTTACAAAGAATTGCGTGCAAAATTTAAAGGTGCCTTTACAAGCAATTTTAGTATTTGTAGTATTTCGGTGTGCATTGAAAAAATAAATATAATATTAAATAAATATATACGGACAAATCACACAGATTGAGCTAGCCCCAAAGTAAGTTCGAGACTTGTGTTATGGGATACTAACTCAACGATACTATATTTTATAATAGATACATATATAGATAAACATCCAAGACCCAGGTCAATCTGAAAAAGATCTTTTTCCATCTTGACCTGACCGGGGATCGAACCCGGGACCCCCGTGTCGCAGGCAGGCGTGTTGACCGTTGCGCCACGGAGCTCGTTTTGTGCTCGTAATGTGTGTCAATAGTGTCAATCTAATATCTAAGTTTAGATACACAAGATCCACCCTTTGATACCAGCTCCTCCCTCAGTTACGTCCGAGAACAAATAAATACTTCTTTAAATATTGAAGTAATATCTATATAATCTTTGTGATATTATATACCTACCTATTTGATTAAAGCATTTTCGCCCGAGCGCCAACCATACGATCTGTATGGCAATGCGTATAAGTGATTCAAACGTTATAGTGTTTCTCTTCGATAGTGAACGCATCTTCTTTGCAGGGCCCATGTGGTGAAATTTCTTGAAGTCTCCACTACCTATACACACAGTACACAAGTGTTACGTTCAGATCAGACACACTGTAAGTAGATGACCTTTTTTAGGGTTCCGTAGTAAACAAGGAACCCTTTATAGTTTCGCCATGTCCGTCGTCTGCCTGTCCGTCCGTGGTTTTACTCAGAGTATAAGTACTGGAAAGCTGTAATTTGGTATGGGTATGTACCTATATCAATCATGCCAAGAAAGTGGTAGAAAAAATCTTGAAAAAAAATTATTTTTGGGTAGGTCCCATACAAGTAAAGTGGGAGTCATTTTCATTTTTCTCTACTAACCTATCATGTAGGGTATTGTTTAATAGGTCTTTAAAAATATTGTGAGGTTGGAAACACCATTTTTCGATTTAGGGATCCGTTTCTGAAATATTTGTAAGAAGTAAGTCCCCTCTATCTGCTAAACGGGTTCACATAGATACGTAAAAAAATACAGGAGTATTATATATAACGAAGTTGAAAGGAATACTATCAGAGCTGAGTATTAAGTACAAACTAAAAAGTTATAGCACTTTTTCATAAACCGCAAAAATAACTTTGTCATTAATACAAACACTATGAAAAACAAAGTTATTTTTGCTGGCGAAAAATTATAGAGGTTTTTGTCTAATCTAAGCTTGCTTCTATGGAACCCTTCATGGGCGAGCCCGACTCGCAGTTAGCCAATTTTTTTAATGGACTTTTGGTACTTCACCGGACTTTTGAGGTGAGAGCAGAGTGCCCTCAACCTGTAAGGTGAACTTCATCAAAGGGCCCCCAGGAGGGATGGACCTCGGCTTTGGGCGTTGCCTTGTATGCGGAAGGCTTGGAGAGACAGCAAACTCTCATATGCCTGATGGGTTGCAATTTGCATGCATAGCCTGAAGGGCCGAACTGGGAAACAATGGCAAAGCCTTTAGAGAGCAGCAACTCTCATGTTTTGCCGTATCGGCTCAAAGCTACGTTGCCAGAACACCAGCAGTCGGACTTCACTTAACCATCTTTATAATTCAAATTTTATAGTATCGCGTCATATAGTAACCACCCGATTTGCATCGTAAGAGTGTGATTTTACAAGAATTTATTTGTTGGGTTTTCCCAAAGTGTAAGTGCCAACACTGCTGTTAAATTTATCAAGCTACCCGAAGGCATATGACATGTAATACTTAAGTACATCATACGTACCTGTTAAAACGTTAGAATATTCCTTGGCAATCAAAAGACGCAAGTCTTCTAGATTTTCTTTGTATTGCCTTTCCAGCTCAACACCATTTGCGGTACGAATAGTCGTCTCTAGTCCTAGCACTCGTCTGCACATTTCATCTGAAACCTGAATATTAATTGATTGATTATATTTATATTTGGTTGGAGCGAAAACACATTTTTGTAGGTATGTCTATGTAGCTGTATTTGGTATGTTAAGCTATATAACTCTTGAACCAGGGTTCCAATAAAAATGCAGTGTCTATGTAGAACAATTTTCTAGTTTATTGGGGTAAAATAAAAATTGATTCAGTCGTTTAAAGATTACAAAATAAATATTCGCGTAAGCAAAAATCCTATCGCAAAAGGAAGGAAAAGCTTCCAAGCGCAAGTCGGACTCACGTATCGAGGGTAACGTACAAAAAAATCCGTATTTTTTGAGTTCTAACAAAGAATTTAGAGCAATTGGATTTTTCCTTGACTTGTGCTATGAGACTTGTGCTATGAGATGATGTGCTTTTTGCTAAATTTTATGATTCTAGGGCAACGGGAAGACCCTATTGGTTTTAATTCCCTTGCAATATTTACCAAATTCGCAAATCGGCCATATCTTTTGACTGCGTTGAATGAGAAGTTTGATTTAATCACAGATTCAAAAATCCGCAGTTTTAAATATTTTGACTTGAGACGTCCACGCGTTCCTGACAAAAATGTTTTGACAGACAGATAGATGGACAAATTAATTTCTATTTGGGTTGCTTTTATACCTTTTGAGGTACGGAACCCTAAAAGGATAACTAAAGATAAAAGATTGGTAGACTTCATTACAGTAGCGTTGCATGTTGCACAGAGTAATTCATAATCAACCAGAAATAAAAATCAATTCACTAAACACTGACTAGACCCGATATTAATAAATTAGCAATGAGACCAATTTGAAAGTACTTAATTTGAAATCAAACTTACAATAATTAGTATTTCGAACGTTTCATACCTGTAAATAATATTGTATATAGAAAATCAAGGCTCTCAGAAACCTTTCCGTCCCCGGCAGATGCAGCAAGCGCACCACTTGTGGGCTCAGCACAGTAGGAGGTGCAGTGTATAGAACCAGGTCCTTTATATCCTTTAAAAATAGTTCAAAAATACTGTATTTGCATTGAATGAAAATATAATGTACAAATCACATTTCTTTGCTTTAGTTATACCTACTCATTTGTTTTGCTTTTGTTGTGTTTAAAGGCTCACACTAGGCACACTAGCGACGCCTGTTAGACCTAACTACAAAGTCATTTTTTAAAGCATGGGACATTTATTTCCTATTACTAGTGACCATGGTGGTCCTGACTTGCACCTCGATTAAACCCTACTAGAAATTTAGCTTTCGGCTCATATAGGAAAAGATAATAGTTGCTGCATCTGGGTTGCTGCCCTTCTTTAGGCTTTGTATTATTTTCTTAGGCCATAGCCTAAATTCTTTGTAAATGAACCATGAAAATTTGTACAAACTAATCTTAAAGGGCCTTAAAAAGGCGACGAAAATAAAGTTATAGTTATGTACGGAAATTTTATTTTATATTTATTTCTTCTCTGCAGTGGTCGGTTCTTAAACTATAGTAAGTAGTCTGTAGTATGAGCTTAACGATGGCTGACCCATACGTCAACTCGTGAACGGATGCTGCCAGTGGGGACTGGTCTGGTCGGCCTCTTTAAGACTACTTCATGTTTTGTTGTTTTTGTAATTTGCTCACTCGATCGTAAACATAAACATGTTCCAAAAATAATGAATGTTCTAAAATGAAAACAGATGAAAAAAAAAGTAAAAATGAAAGAAATATAATACATACATACATACATACATATTATCACGCCTTTTTCCCATAGGGGTAGGCAGAGACTATGGATCTCCACTTGCTACGATCCTGACAAATCCCTCTAGCTTCATCTAAACTCATCACTCTCCCCATGCATGCTCTTCGGTTTCGGGTACTCCTTACATCTCCTTTCTTAAGAACGTCAGCAATCTGATCGCAGTACGTTCGACGAGGTCGACCCTGGCCAACTATCCCATTCACACTGGCTTTATAAATATTCTTTGTTACTCTTCTTTCATCCATCCTTTCAATGTGGCCAAACCACCTTAACATTCCTTTCTCAATCTTAGTCACTACATCATCTTTCACTCCACATCGCTCCCGCACTACGTCATTCCTTACCCGATCTCTCAAAGTTATACCACACATACTTCTTAGCGATCTCATTTCAACTGCATTAATTCTACTTTCGTGCCTTTTCTGCCATACCCAACTTTCACTGCCATACATAAGAGTTGGTACTAACACCCCTTCATGAACAGCAAGTCGGGCTTTGTAGGATATCTTCCTACTGTTCATAAAAGCATGCAATGCCCCATTTACCCGATTACCAGCAGCCACTCTTCTTTCAATATCACCTTCATGCTTTCCATCCCTTGTAAAAACACTACCTAAATACACAAACTCTTCCACTTGTTCCACTTCTTCTCCATCTATAAGAACATTGCATACCGTCATACTTTCTTCTCTTTCAAAAACCATTACTTTTGACTTACTTACATTCACTTTCATACCCTTTTTCTTAAAAGCACCATTCATACATGTTACCATCTTCTGTAAATCCTCCTGAGATGACGCAAATATGACTTGGTCATCTGCATAGAGGAGGCATTTGATTAGTAACTCTTTCATTCTTAGTCCACACTCATTTTCTTTCAAATCCTTCAGACAACTATCCATGAATAAGTTAAACAGCCAGGGCGAGGCTACACATCCCTGTCTAACACCTTTTTCGATATTAAACCAGGATGAGTAGGCCGCATTAATTCTGACACAGGCGCTGGAATCCTTATAAAGGGATTTCAACGCCCGAATCAGATGGCTGTTTACCCCATACTCAGACAGTGTCGACCACAATTCCTTTCTCATCACTCTATCATAAGCCTTTTCCAAATCCACGAATAAGCCGTACACTTTTTGACCTTTAGCCAAAAATTTCTCAAGTATGCTTCGCAAGGAAAAGACCTGGTCCGTACATCCCATTCCCTTTCTGAATCCCGCTTGCACATCCCATATTTTGTCATCCGTTTCTTTCACAACCCTTTCAATCAATACCTTTGCATACAGTTTGCCAACCACGCTAAGAAGGCTAATGCCTCGATAACTCTTGCAGTCTTGCTGCGAGCCTTTTCCTTTATAAAGCGGCACAATAACCGCTTTGCACCAATCTGTTGGTACAACACCTTTTTTAAAACAAATATTGAAAAGGCGACACAGCTGACTAGCTACGATACCCTGTCCAGCCTTTAACATTTCGACCGTAATCCTATCATAACCCCCAGCCTTTCCTATTTTCATGCAGTTCAGCGCTTCCATAATCTCTTCTATTTTTATTTCATCATTTACATCTTGCATATCACTCTCTTCTTTTTCACTGTTTACTGTACATATATGATCTTTTTCAAACAACCCTTCAAAATATTTCTTCCATTCCTCTAACACATCCTTTTCATTAATTAATATTCTCCCATTCTTGTCTCTGATTTTATTGAGCTGTGACATTGTAGATTTTCCTCTTACTTCTTTCACACTTTTCCAAAAATATTTGATGTTGCTCTTAAAATCTTGAGACAACCTAACTGCAAAGTCTTCATGCTGATTATTTTTCTTAATTTTTACAAGTTCTTTTACACACTCATTCATCTGCTTATATTCCTGTTTAGCAGCACGCACCTCCTCATCCGTCGTCTTTTTCTCATTTCTCCGGGATAGCCAATCGTTCCATGCTTTTTTCTTCTTACAAACTGCATCCTGTATCTCACTGTCCCACCATACATTCGTACATACCTTACCTTTTCTTCTTTTTGCTACTCCACAAACCTCGGTAGCTGCCGATACTATCCCATCTTTAAAAACACTCCATACAGTTTCTATCTCACATTCTTCATCTATTACTCTAAAATTATTTTGTAATATAGGTTTGTAATTTTCTTTTGTTCTATCATCTTGCAACTTTTCCACTTTTATTCTTTCTATCCTTTCTGAGGGTTCCGATTTACGGTGTCGCCATCGCTGTAAAATATTTTTTACTTTACATATGACCAAATAGTGGTCCGTATGGATTCCAGTGCCTCGGTACGACCTCGTGTCAACAAGATTCTTTCTCAGTCTTTCATCCACTATCACAAAATCAATCATACTCTTCATTCCATTTTCTTCTCTTGTATACATATGAATCATTTTGTGTTGAAACAATGTATTTGTCACACAAAGATTCTTTTCCAGACATATCTCAAGCAGACTTCTCCCATTTTCATTCTCCCTTTCATCCCCAAATAAACCTAATACGCTTTCATACCCATACCGCCTAACTCCCACCCAACTATTAAAATCTCCTAACATTATTAACTTTTCATTATCCCTGCAACTACACAAAATATCCCTTACACTATTCCAAAAGTTCTCTCTTTCCTCTTTATTACTTTTACCTTCCGTAGGAGCATAGACTCCTAAAATAAAAATCCGAGTTAAACCTACTTTCATTCGTACCCACAAAAGCCTTGAATTTACAAACTCGTACTCGTTCACACATTCTGCCATTCTTTTTGAAAGGATGATACCAACTCCCTGACCGGCTCTAGCGGTTTTCGGTACTCCAGACCAATACGCTGTATAAGGCCCGTCATTAGTGGTTTCACATCCCTTCTTCTTTGTCTCGTTCACACATAAGATATCAATCTTTCTTTCACTCATCATCTGATAAACCTCCTCTATTTTACCATCCAGTCTTCCTCTCACATTTAACGTAGCAAAGCGGCTTTCTGAAGCCCGCTTTTCGCCCCCACGGGAAACGTGACGTGATGAGTTGCGAACTGCATCGCCGTCGTTTAGATTTTTTGTTAATTTTCGAAAAATCATAGCGTTCCCACGAGAATTGGGGATACAACGTCGCACCCGGCAGTGCCCCTTGTACCGGGTGAAGGCTAGCCTTATTCTGGGGTCACCCGGTCCCAGGGCAAAATGGCACGCTTGTAATTAGGCTCGCCCCTAATCATGCATCCCTCGGCACGGCAGACCTTGGATTGGCGGATAAGGAAATGGGAAAATAATATATAATAGGATTATAAGTAAATATGGCTAGGATTATTTGGATTCGGGAAAGGATGAGGGTAAAGGATGCTACTAACTCGGAAGATATAAGGAAGAGTCAGTAACAGCTCGGGAAGCCGGGAACGCATACCCCGAATGCCACACGCATATACCACCGGACAGGCAGTATAGGATGGCACCCCTGACTTAAGAAATATAATATAATCATTAATCATACAAAGCCCTTCAGGCGAGTAGCGACGTATACTGTTGAAAAGAGTTTCTTTCGGCATTTCTTCTCTGCAGTGGTCGGTTCCGAAATGCTAGTAGTCTGTAGCTTTTGAGCAATAATTAGTAAATGCAAAATACTTCATCATCAGGTCTTTCTAGTTTCCACTGCAGGAGCACGACCCTCTCTGTACTACCAAAGCCATATACTAGCTAGAGTAGTCAGAGGATTTGGCCTACACTCTCCACGCTGGCCAGACAGGTTGGAGAGGTCTCTTTGATGTTAATAAGCTTTGTTTAGCTTGTGTTTCCTTAGTCGCCTTTTACGACATCCACGGGATGACTTGGAGTGGTCCTATTCTACTCTGCAAGGGCCTATTTTCTGAATAAACGTTTTGAATCTTTGTAATTATTTTTTGCGATTGCATGCATCATACATACATGATACATGCAATCGCAACCCAATAGGCATATGAGCCACCCTAACCAAGAGAAAGGTCACTTGGAGTCAGCTACAAAGGCAATAAAAAATCGGCAAGTGCGAGTCGGACTCGCGCACGAAGGATTCCGTACCATTTTCTATACAACATTAGACTATCGAGCAAAAACGGCAAAAAGATCACGTTTGTTGTATGGCAGCCCCCCTCAAATATTTATTTTATTCTGTTGCTATTAGCTGATGCCCGCAACTTCGTTCGCGTGGACTTTGTGACTCCGTCATTTTAATATACCTTAATACGAACTAATGAACGATACATAAGAAAATACTTGTAGCAGTGTTATATGTTATATATTAAAAGTTAATAAATATCAACGTATTTTGCAACAAAAAAAACCTTTTTATACTACGTTGGAACTATCCTTTGGGTTAGTTTTTTGGTATGAATATGCCGCGTTCACATAACCAAGAATTTTCCTGTTTTGTGGCGCTCTGAAAGTCCACAAATACTGAACGTAGAAGTTCTTATTAAAAAGAAAAAAGAAACAACTGCCAAGTAAGTTTCGGGAAGACTCACCTGACCATTCTGGTCACCAAGGTGATCTTCGCCTATATTTTATAATACTCTTGGAAACTCTTGTGCATGTGAACTGCTGTAAAGCTAGTCTCATATTAATTGTCAATCTGAATGTTTGTATTAGGCCACTGATAAAACTGTTAATAAGTAGTTAATCTCATCTGCCCTAGTATCACCAGTAATATGAGCTAATCCTACTCTACGCACTCTATTTCAGTGGAGAGTGACACTAAAAAATTGTCGATATAAAATTTGAATCATTCGATCTTCAATTCTTATGCCTAAATAATAAATACTAATCAGGCTGTGCAACTTTTGCTACAGCGTCATTTTTATTTTTCCTATAGTTTACCTGGACCATTATGGTTTTGCATCAGGTGTTCCAAATCTTCAATTTAAATACGTCAACAAAAAATGCTAATCAGGTTGAATAACTTTTGCTAAGGTGTCATTTTTATATTTCCTATAGTTTACCTGGACCATTATGGTTCTGCATGAGGTGTTCCAAATCCTAGATTTTTTTATACCTCGACAAAAATGCTCATCAAGCTTTACAACTTTTGCTAACGCTCCACTTTAGTATTTCTTATAATTTACATGGACCATTATGGTTCTGCATCAGGTGTTCCATTTTCCAAAATCATTTCTATCCTATATTTTGCCCAGGCTTAATAGCTATATAGCAAAAAAAAATCATTCAAATCGGTCCAATATTTCCGGAGATAAGCGTAATCATACATACAGACAGACAGACAGACATACAAGAAAATCTAAATAAATATTTTTGCTTTCCATTACTCTTTTCATGTGCCCCCTCAATCCATTTCAGGCAAAAATACTGAATGTACAGACAAAATATTTTTACTGTTTTATTAAATGTACTAGCTGATGCCCGCGACTTCGTTCGCGTGGACTTTATGACTCCGGCGTATTGAATTACCTCAATACGAATTAAACATACATAAGAAAATACTTGTAGCAGTGTTATAAAATTGTATGACATCGCATTGGCTGTTATTAAATACTGAAGGGATAAAATAAAGGATTCTTAAAGACTCTTTGAGCCACCGACACGATAAGAAGAAGAGTATATAGCTAGCTCCAAGTGACCTTGCGCTACTTCAATAAACTTTTAGGTTTGAGCAGAGTTCATCCTATCGCACATCTCCAAAGGGCCTTCGGGAGGGACGGACCTCGGCTTTGTGTTGCCTGTGTGTTCAAGGCTTGGAGAGACAGCAAACTCTCATGTTTTGCCGTATGGGCTGAAACTACGTTGCCAAAAGGGGGACCGCTGGACCAGTGATATGAGCTAATCGTACTCTATACGCACTCTATTCCAGTGGAGAGTGTGACTCTGTAAAATTCTCGGAATAAAATTTGACATGGTAGTGTATCGGATGTTCCGAACCTTCGATTTTTTTACCTCAACAAAAAATCCTAAATACGGTGAACAACTTTTGCTACAGCGCCATTTTTATATTTCCTATAGTTTGCCTGAACCATTGTGGTTCTGCGTCAGGTGTTCCAAATCTTCAAATTAAATACCTCGACAAAAAATGCTCATCAGGTTGAATAACTTTTGCTAAGGCGTCATTTATATATTTCTTATAGTTTATCTGGACTATTGTGGTTCTGCATGAGGTGTTCCAAGTCTCAGATTTTTTATAACTCAACAAACATGCTCATCAGGCTTAACAACTTTTGCTAAGGCTCCACTTTCATATTTCCTATAGTTCAGCTGGACCATTATGATGCTGCATCAGGTGTTCAATCTTCCAAAACTATTTCTACCTTATATGTTGCCCCGGCTTAATAGCTATATAGCAAAAAAAGTTTCATTCGAATCCGTCCAATGTTGCCGGAGAAAAACGTGATCATACATACAGACAGACAGACAGACAAGAAATTCAAAAAAATTTTTTTTGCTTTCTAAAATTTTTTTAAGTGTCCCTCTATCCATTTCAGTAAAAAATACTAAATGTACAGACAAAATATTTTAACTGTTTTATTATATGTATAGAATAGATTACTGTTTTATTATACAAGGCGACTTGTAAATGGTATATAAAGCCGTGACAAGACCATACCCCGAGGGTTATGAAAATCATATGGCGGTGGAAAGAAACGAATATCTTGTAAAGATATTTTCCATACAAAAGTAGAAAAACATATTTTTTTTATTTTGGTCACACCCCTAATTATGCATAATATTAGAAAGAAAAGAAAGACTCATTGATAAATTTCGTTACTCGCAGCAAAGCCCTTGTATGTCATATGTTCCTAGTACTTTTGTAGACACATCCAATTTATTTCTAAACACAAACACAGCTGAGAGCATTTCGAACTCTTGCTATGTTCTGCCAGCCTAGTACAATTCAGACACCTACCCCTTTGTTGACACCGCACCGGCCGCCGCGCCGCTCTTTCAAAGAAGCCGCCTTCCCTTGGCGGCAAATCGCTTTGCGGAACTTAGCAACAACATTGTTTCACAAATTTGACATAACACAAATAACCATATCATAATATTCCGAATTCGAGTAGTTCATGTTCGAAAAAGTCGATATTTGTTAAAATAAAAGTCCGCACGTCACTTTACACTATTTATTCTAAACGTTTTATGAAAACTAATAGCAACAAAATTCAAAATTTCGCTCCGCGCGCACGTTCACGAAAAAATTACAATCAAGACTTGACAATGACGTTTTCATAGAGTCAAAACTCTCGGTGCTTCGCGCACGCGCGGAACGACGTGTTGATGGCAAAGAGGTTGATGGCGATACTTCCACGATAGTGTTGTCAAAGTGACCTCTTTCATCTATCCTGTATGCCTAGTACTTAATTGGTTCCGCAATGCAATAAGGAAAAACCTTTTTTAAAGTATTTTTCTTCATCTCGTGTAGGTAAGTTAGGTAAAGTCTTACGACCCCACATACCCTGGTGTCAGAGTTTCTAAACCGCCACAAGTGCATTTGACGTGGATTAAGTAATTTATTTAATTAGACAAAAGAATTCCAGTCTAACTGGCCGTCGTGTTTACCGAAGTTTATGGACAGCAGCTGCGATATCAAAAATCTTTTGAAGATGTGAAAAATCTTACAACTTCTTTACGCAATTTTTTGTATCTGAGGTATCTGTTGTAATTTATGAATCGGTATTCTCTTTAGTGCAAAACAAATCCTATTAAAAAAAAAATTTTTATGTGAAGAGCGAAAAACTAAAAATAATAATTCGTGATGACTGCTTTTTCTGGTCAGTGGGATTCCAACATTGCGCTTGGCGGTACGTGGTCGTTATGAGAGAACTTTATTACCCCAATGACTGTCAGTCTTGCGCGTTAGTGCCTCGCCCACTGCCACTTCAAGGATCTTAATTAATTCAATTCATGTACGAATAATGTTTTACAAAGCTAAGTTAACATTTAGTTCATCGTTCCAGTAACAGTTAAAGAAAACTTATTTAACTGATAGCAAAAAACGGAATTTAAAAAATTTAATACGGAACCAAGCCTAAAATATCAAAAAATAAAGCAAATAATGAGAGAGCGAGACAGAAAATTACGTGCATGAAGATGAATAATATTCGCAGAAGAGATAATGCATTGCATCTCGGTAAATTGTTTCTACTTTGGAAATTACATGAATGTTTTTTTGTCTTTTGAAATTTAATTTTAAGTCGATAGAATTTAATTGTTTATTGTTAATTCAAGCATTAATTTATGTCAAGATTTTACATACCTACGACTTGATATCAGCTGTTTTTACTTTAAGTGATGGGCTTCTACTCTGTAAGAAGATTTAACTTTACCCGTAATACCAGTGACATTATGAGGATTTGTTTTATTATTATTGTTATTCATATGTAATAAAAGCAAAACCAAGTAGCAAGTTTGTCAGAAATCCACGCATAATTAAATCCAATTGTTTGATTCGCCGTTAAATTATTTTTAAAAATTACGATGCAGTTTGCTGATTAAGGTTTACGTAAGTAACTACCATTAAATTAAAAATCTGTCTCTCAGAGACACAAGGATCTTAGGCAATGATTATTCGTTATAGTCGTTGTTTAGTCTTTGTAATTGTAACCTGGTATTCAAGGTCATTTGTCAAATGATAGTAAAAATTGTAGATTTTCGTAATGATGAATGAAAACAGCTGATGCAGGGTTGGTACCTTAAGATTTTTGTCTAATTATGAAATGTTAATTAACTCGGTATTGTGACGCTTTTCTTACAAGATGTTATTTTATCTAGCATGTCGGTATGATACCGTAACTACCACGTTTCGCTTTATATACTTCTTACCAGTCACATTGTATGTATAGCTTATATATATATTATGGCGGCAAGCTATCACGGTTTCATCAGCCTGGTGACAGACAGATAGACAGACGGACATTGAAGTATCGTGAATAAGGTCGCGTTTTACGTAACTTTAAAAAGTATGGAGCTTTCAGTGCTACCGGTTCAGTTGTGTATTCAGTTGTGAATTCACTAGTTAGGCCTAAATTGTTCAAAAAGTGTAGGTACTGAGATCAAGAACAAAAATCAAGTGACGACAGATAGAAAATTGGCCTTTGATTCTACACTACAGACCTCGCCAGTCATATAACATACCTGGAGGCTGACAATGTCACCATCGATTGTTCTTCTCTGATACCGTTTCTTAAAACGTTGCTGCAATTTATAAAAAGCAGAAATTATAATATAAATCAATGCGATGACCTATAAGTAACATACATGTAATCGTAAAGCACAAAGACAAGACAATACTTATAGTCAGGTCTACCCCGTGTAATGGCTCTGAGCATGACGTCATTAAAGATAGATATCAGAATACTTTAAAGGATGCTTGTGTCATCGATAGATAGTAAAAATTGATGTCCTGCGAGGCGTATATCTGTATGTTTGGGATAACTACGGAGCAGTCCTGACGTAATTTACATTAACGCTTAAAGTATTTTTCGGTAGATTTATGTGAATAAAAGATACAGACGAAGCCGGGATGGGCCGGTAGTTAGACAAAAAACGTCATCAGATATTTAGAATAAACCTTTTCGCTTTTCATCTTATAATTTCTCTACGTTTTCTCATCACTTTACATGACGTAGTCGGTAGGATTCAAACCTCATTAACACTCATTATCTATTACCATTTCTTTTTTTTTTGCTGTTTTCTTTTTTTTACTCATAGTTAAATAATTTAAGTACCAAACAAGCTAACCTTTTAGAAAGTGCTTTTCTAAATCTTGGTGCAATTAAGATGTTTAAAGTACATTTGTAATACAAATATCATCATCACGTCTTTGTAAGTCTCCACTGCAGGAGCACGACCCTCTCTGTACTATACCAAGGCCATATATTAGCCAGAGCAGTCAGAGGATTTGGCTTACACTCTCCACGTTGGCCAGACGAGTTGGAGAGTGTACTAAGAATATAGGTAATGTAAAAAAAGTTACCTGTTCAAAAACGTCTATATCGTCCTTGAAATCCGCTGCCCCGATGATGGTAGCTGCAGGCGGGGATATCCAAGACGCTTCATCGAGTAATTCCGGGTTGCTGGAAATATTATTTTATTTCTTTCTTTATTTTTTAAACATCTCCAAAGGCTGGCCGACTTCGGTCTACGCGGTTTGCGGTGTCTTAGTGAAGCATTACATTAGCGTTTTCGGCAAAAGTGACAGTTTTTGATAAAAACGATAAAAAATACTTCCCATTCTTACTATAAATTGTAAAAATGATCTGGTTCATAGTTAGATGGTGGGTAGTTGAATAAGTGGACGAATCTGTTTGACCTGATACTAAAAGGCTATGTACACAACTGAGTTAATTTATATATACATATTATGTAAACAATTATCTGCAATCTATCTATCTTAACTTCCACGCTGGTCTGGGAGGAAAGAAAAAACGTAGAATGTACCATCTGCTTCTCTTCCTGCGCAAATCATAAAAGCCGATCGAGGGAATGGGCGCGAGGAATCATGTCAATAGGCGATGCGGCTTGCAACCCATCACTCTTTTGATTCCGTTCTCCGCCTTCAAGCCCACCAACATGATAAAGGTGGCCTTTAGAATTGACCTGGGCTCTGTCTAACCCGCAGGGGATAAAGACTTGATACTATGTTATTATCTATAAAAGTTATTTTATATATTGCTTGGAAATTGTTCTATGTATATTGACTGTGCTTACGTTTTAAATTGAAGCCCACCATACTTGTCATCCCATTCCCAATGTCCGTTTTCATATATGCCTTCGAAACCGTCATCCTCATCAAATATTTGTTCACAGCTACAATGCATATTATTCAGAAAAAAACTTTCAAAATAATCATAAACATAAACATAAAAAACGAATTAAAACACACATGTAAAATATAAGTAATTATAAAAATTAAAGGAAAATATTATCAAACCAACATGAAGCAAACTTCAAAAGACAGTGTCTGTCATGTGACAAAAGTTTTTTTTTGTAAACGATGTGCAATCGTTTAAGTTTCTTTTAGAGCTCGTTTACGGAAGCGCGAGACATTGCGCGGCGCGTTGAGCGTCGCGTGCAGCATTTTTACCCGACTGAGCCACCCAGGAGGAGGAAAATGTTTTTAGGCGTATGTATGTAAATATGTCATGGATATAGACTATTTCAAAAAGATGCCAAAGATGCCCATTAATTTAAAAACACCATTATTGTTATTAATCTATAACTTATATTATAAACCAGTGATTGTTGGAAACTTGACCGTTGAACTTCTGAAGCAATACATTAACTTGCGCTATATATTCTTTATATATACACTATGACTTCATCATACCATCCAATTCAGGTCAAAAGCTCCCGTTTCTTGGACGAGGTCTTTCGGGGAATCCCGCAGCGTTCGGAAAGCTCCGTAGTCTTTGATCAATGTGTTTTACCAGTGATGATTTACGGGACTAAAACGTGATCCCTTACTATGGGCCTCATAAGAAAGCTCAAGGTCGCTCAAAGAGCTCTGCGAGATCGAATCAGAAACGAAGAGATCCGTAGAAGAACAAACAGGTCACCCAAATAGCTGAGCCGATTAGCTCTTTGAAGTGGCAATGGACGGACAGGGTACATAGCGCGAAGAACCAATGCCGATGGGACAGAAAGTTCCTTGAATTGCGACCACGTATCGGCAAGCGCAGCATTGGACACCCACCAGCCAAGTGGTCGGATGACTTGATAAAGGTCGCTGGAAGGCACTGGAAGCAGGACACTGCCCTGCAGAGGAGACCTATGTGTGGACTTCTTGCGGCTAAAATTTGATATTATATTTAGAGATTTAGAAAGGTTTCATTTGATATTATATTGATTTTTTATTATTTTATTGTATGTCTATGTTTGTTAAACGTGGTTTACCGGCCCTAAGCACTTATCCCGCAAGACAAAAAACGCGCCTGTATCTGCTTTAAGTTAGGTTAAAATTAACTTAATCAGGTTTTCGTCCTTGCCCGAGTTCCCGCCACACTGTCACCCGTGTAAACTCGTTACGAGTAGGTGAGCGATTCGTCGACGCCTGAGCGAGCAACGCTCTCGCTCCGCCAAGCATTTTCAAAGGACGCCTCGACCCTGTCCCTCACGTGATCTATGTATTTATAGGAAGAACTTTATACACATCACTATCACTCTTTACATATATAAAACAAAGTCCGCCGCCGCATCTGTCTGTCTGTTGTACGGCTTTTAATATGGCTTTCTTCAATAGATAGAGGAATTCATGAGGAAGGTTTTAAGGTATAATGCATGCCCGGGCGCAGCCGGGGAGGGCTGCTAGTGGTCTACTAAAATAAAAAGAAAGAAAATTATTCATTTGGTGCAAAAAATTAAAATACAATATAAAGTATAATTATAAAAATTTACAATCACATAATATCAGTAGACACAGTATATTAACAGAAGGTTTCTGAGTTTATTCGAATATACATCTATTCTTATATACTTACACATTGTATAATATTAGTATGATTATCTTTAAACCAATTTTTTCTTTAAGTATAATAGATAACTGAATGACTGAAACCTATAAATTGATAAATGTGTAAAGCTATTTTCGCTTTATACACAGCGCTTGTTAAAACTCACGGCCCCGTAGCATGGCTCCCGCGACGCCGTTTATATCGCGCGATAAACTTTCTCCTTCTCGCTCTTCAGTATTGCGAAAAAACAAGATGGCGATAGTCGATAAACGTTGTCGCGCGTGCCATGCTACGGGGGCTGGTAATATTTAAAAATCGGGATCAGAATCACTAGAAAAAATATTATAGACTATAAATTCGACCAGTTTTCTTCTTACGATTTTGGCAACCTTATGCTAAGTGTTGAAAATTTTTGGGTCAACCTATAGGCAAAACAATAGTGCCCTAGCTCGTCCATGGCGGGAACGGGGAGTAATTCGGTATATTAATTCATTAATAGTATTATTTTTGGAGATTCATATTATTATATTGTATGGTTACACGATATTTAGGTAAAGCGTGCTCTTGCTGGCTCTAGTTCCAGCGCCGAGCTGTTGCCAACGAGTGACACAAAAATTGGCACAATGTTTAGTGCACGGTTAATTAAATAGGTCGCTGGAAATCTCTGATCTGGTTTCTTTTTTACAAATTCGTTTGTTATTTCATTAACTTAGTAAAGTAGAAACTAGTCTTCAAAGATACGTAAACAAAGAGTTTCTTACGTGACTTGTATTGGGGCACCATTTAATTTTCTTTAATAGTTGATTTGTTTAAAAGCGGCAATCTTATCTACCTATTACGTTTCAAAATATACAAAACTGTGACATAATATGGACGGACAGAAAAACGGAAAGTGCTTATTAATAAGGCTTATATAGTTGTCTTTGGGTATTAACAATTATTAAAACTAGCTATTTTATTAGAATTGACATACCTATATATAGTCAAAGACTTCACGATAACACGGTCTTTTGGTTACCTAGTTAGTTAGGATAGCAAGAAGAAAACAATTTCTTCTCTAAATCAGGGTTATTATACACTCTGAGATTACATATAGACTGTAGTCGAGTACGCTCAGAATACATAAAGTTTCAAAAATTAAAATTAAATGAATTTTAGTAACACAATCGGAGACATTCAAGAAATTTTTAAAAGAAACTACACTTGAGTAAATAAATAAAGGTTAAATATTCGATATCTAAATGGTATTTAGATAAAGAGACATTGATGTCCATATCAATCTGTCAATAAAAAGCTGTAAAGCATTCTTGACCTTGCTTTAATTTGAGACGGCATACAGCATTCCAAGTGCTCAGTTTGACCCACTCAATCAGTCGATCAGACTTGTTGGGAAACAGTGCACGAGAAAATACTTTGGTAAAATCGAGTGTCAAAAAATCTACAATGTCTGTGAAACAGTTTCCAGTGCAGAAAGAATATGAGAAGCATCCTCATTTTGACCCAAAAGCTATAACTACTCTTAGCGATTGGATAGTTCAGCAACCTCATCTCCCACATAATATTTCTGGTAAGAAGATTACTCAAATACTTAACTGTTTATTTTTTTAAATACCTAAGTAGGTAAGTGCCTATTTATTGTTTGTATAAGCTTTAAACCTTTAATTAAGTAAGCATGTCATAATGCTACAAAAGGATTCTGTATTGTTAATGGACTTGTTATTGTGTGTATTTTCATACAGAATTGGAGGTGATTTTGGCGTACCATTCTTGTGAATGCGACATTGAGTTGACAAAACGGGTGATTGACCTCAACTACACTCTGAGAACAATGTTCTCTTTCTATTCAAATAGAGAAATAAACAAGTCCTTGGAAGTAGCTCTGAATACGTGGTAAGTATCGGAATTGAAGTGGGTGGTTATTGAGGTTATTTGATTCGAATTGTGTGATAAAGAAAACTATTGCTCGTTCCTAGGTTGATAACGCCCTTGAGTGCTCCGACAACGAAGGGATATCGGGCTATTTACTGCCAATTACTAGACGAGGATCCAAGCAAGTCGGTGTACAAGGATGTTGTGAAGTAAGATTGGTTATGGTTATCAGAAACAAATATAAGAAAACCTTAAAACAAATTCATTTATTACTAGCTTATAGCCTATGTCACCCACGAATTAATTAGCTTTCTGTAGGTGAAAGAATTTTGGAAATCGGTTCAGAAGTTTCAGAGCCTATTCAATGCAAACAAACAATCATATCTTTTCTGTATGTTTATAATATTTCATAGATATATTACTGATTTTATCACTTTGTTCTAATCATTAATGTGAATCAAGAAGTAAAATTTAACAACGTAAAACAGTAAAGTAAAACAGATTAAAATAGTGATGAAATATTTTTAATGAGACTTTCATCCATACCTACTAAAAATCTATTCATTTACGCTCTAACCATTTAACTGATTTTGAATTTAAAAGGCCTCTGCTCAATGCTAGGAACTATGCGAAGGAAGAAATGAACCCAATTTAACATTTCCAGGGCATTTGTAATGGTGTTGGACCTGTGGCATTTCGAAGAAGGCACCGCTCCCGGCACGGTGCTGATAGTGAACATGGATAAGGTATCGTCGGCACATGTGACAAGTATCGACCTCAACGTTGCACAGGAGTTTTTCTACTTTTTACAGGTATTTGTCAATAAGTAATGAATATCAATTAGCAATTTTGCAACGAAAATTGTGTAAGTAAATTTTGAAAGTCGTGATCATAATTTAATACGCGATACGGCTTAAAAATCGTAGGGCTACTTTTGTTTTAGTATACAATGGGTTGCAGTGTATTATAACTATTTAAGAATTACAGCTAGAAAAAAAAGGGTTTTTTACGCGGCTCTTCTTTATTAAATTGATAAAACCCATTTCAGCTAGAATAAACTTGTAATTTTTCTTAAATTGTTTAAGTTGTTTTTTTTTCAGGAGGCTATGTTCATCCGTCTCAAGGAATTTCATTTTATGAATGCACCAAACTTTGTAGATAAGCTACTGAATATGATAAAACCTTTAATGAAAGCAGAAACGTTCGATTTACTCAAAGTCCATACAGTGGGTTCTAACACCTTAGAACAGTATATATCGCTGGATGTTCTCCCGAAAGAAGCAGGTGGAAAGAATAAATATAGTCACGAATTGAGAGGTAAATATGGATTTTAATTCTTAATGTAAAAAAAATATCATTTGATTTTACCTACCTATTTGAATCGTAACTACACTAATATTTTAAAATAAGAAATTGCCTTTACTATTGAATCAATCATTATAACTGTTACTTACTCATTTTTTGGGGTAATAAAAAGATCATCCGAAACATCTATAGTAACTCGAAAAATTAATAGAACTATTCATGATTCCATTTATATTTCATACATATTAATCACGTCTTTATTCTTTACGGGGTAGACAGAGACTAGGGTCACGTTTAGCGTGTACGGATGAATGGTATCAACTAACACAGTGATGGGTTTAATTATTTTTTTAGGTCAGCATCGCCTATTGATTTGGTTTTTCATATAAATGTTGTAATATTTCAGATGAAATGTGGAGCAAAATAAAAGCAAACAAAGAGTTCTTTGAAGAAGAGTCTACGAAACGTGTAAATGAGTCAAAACGACCAGGAGGGCCTAAGACGATCAGCACCATATTTCCTGGTTTGGAAGAAAATTTCAAGAATCTTAATATTGATTGATATTTACGTAGTTCTACTATATTACGAAATGCCTAAAAACGGATTGTACTGTTTTTAGAATTCATGTATGTATGTTTGTGTATGATTTGCATGTATTATCATCGTGGCAGTCGTATAGGGAATTTTTATTTCAAAAAAACTGTTAACAGAGTTTTTATTGCCAAGTAATAGTCAAATAAGTATATCAAAACTTATCTCTTTTGAGTCACGAGTGTTACTCCGACCTTTGGAACATTTGCGTGGGGCTATAGGTCCAATACGTAGAGCCCTTTGGAAAAGTTAATGTTATGTAGTCTCCTGTCTTAAAATACCATGCTCTAAAATCCAAAATATGATTTGCTCTTGAACAGGCCTTAGCCGCAAAGAGAAACTATTGCATTTATAAGAAAAGAAATTAGTGGGTTATAGGATGAAAATGAGAGGGATGGGTTATATGCAAAGGGTCGGTCATCTGTCATTATCATGATGACTAACAAGAAATGGTATGTGGTGCCCCCTAGAAGGGTATTTACACTAGCCGACGACCGGCGTAAGGGGCAACACCAGTGCGGGCTGCCGAGGATATGTGTAAGGCTTTCTTCAAAGTTACTCCCGGCGTTATGGTCTTTTACTCCTCTACTCCTGGGAGCAACATCTCTTACTACTCTTCTCAGGACGGCCAACTAAGTCAAGCCAGAGCCAAGAGTCCTAAGAGTGGTGTCTTTACTCACCAACAACTCGCTACTAGCTGCCCTGTGCACATCAACATTATATTTACAGTCAAGTTGATACCGATAGGTATTTAGACAGGTCATCTCTTCTTGTTGTTCTTTTATTAAAGGTTATTAACTTATTACATTAATCAATTATTTTACAAGCTTTTATTTTACTTGCCCTGTTATTATGTATTTATAAAATGTTGGAAGTTAATATCACACCTGACATTCAATCGAACCTAATCAGGTTGAAATTCTGCTTAGATACTTATTAAGTCAGATGACAATATATTGGAGGCACTGAGCTGCTCTGTTTATGGAGTCGGAAGGTGGCCAAAGCAATTGAAATGGAACCCATTGAGAAGTCTATACTTTCAAATAAAAAATTGCTCAATTTGTGGGAGTTGTCTGTAAATATATATGCATTAAAAATAAGTTCGAATATTTTCAATTCGAAGAAAGCCTAATTAATTTTAAAGTCCGTTGAAAACTATTGGGATTGTGCTAATTTATTTTGTCTTAGAAAGTTTGTTACAGTATGAATACGCTCATGATAAAAGCTTGGTTTGGTACAAAATTAAATATTAAAAACAAGTTATAATAGGTACATATTGATGCAGGGATTAGATAACAACGAACGTATTAATTTTATCGCAAATACTCGCTTTCATAACTTGTGAGGTTTCTGGAAATAAACTTGAATGGGAATTGTGTTGTATTGAATACCGTCCATTCGCGCGTTTATAGTGAATTCAGCTGTAGGCAATACAGGTTACTGTTTATGTGAGTACAGCTGTAGGCTGTACTGGTTACTGTTTCTCACAAACCTATAGTGTCATGAATAAATAGATTTCCGCAAAATTATCTTGTGAGGATTGTTATTCGAAATACGGAAGCATATTTGATGAGGTAATGTTTCTACTCATTGGCTCACTCAATAACAATATGATTTTGTACCTTTCGGTTTCGAGATCCTTGGTCCGTGGGGTCCTAGCGCTACAAAGCCTTTTAAGAAAATTGTAAAAAGGTTAATCGATATCACAGGAGACCGAAGAGCTGGCAGCTACCTCGAATAAAATTAGTCTAGCTATTCAAAGGGGGAACCCTGCCAGTATCTTCGGAACCTTGCCTAAGGGGACTGCTTTTAATAATATATTTTAATTTTCATATTTTTTAAAGTGTTTTTATTTCAGACTCACTCAATTGAATGTTCTTAATGATATTCTCAGTACCTATGTGTTATCCAAGCGCGGGTCCGCTGTTAAGAAATTATTTAATACAATTGAATTCGATCACAGATTGAACTCTATTATGAACGTCTTAATTAGTCATCTTTTATGATATCGTCAGGACAAATGGAAGTGGTCCTGGGTTGGACTATACTGTACTTAATATGTTACTGACCGTTTCTATTTTGTGAGTAAGTATACTATTTTCCAAATATTTATCTCAAAAGTCATAACTGCTAGTGGTAGAATAATTAGGTAGTAGAATACACCATTTTTGCCGCCTTTTAACCTAAAATACGGGGAATTTCAAAGATATTGAAACCTGACTTCGTTTCCAGATACTACCGAGCTTCGGAAAAACCGGAAAAACGATGACGTGGCCCACCCGAAACTCCGGATAACGTTCCTTCCACTCAATCAGCGTGAAGTCGAGCTATTCTTGTACAAATTAGATAAATTCCAAGGATAAGATGAAATGTAACTGTTCGTGCCGTTTTTGATTAGGCATTAAAAACCTACGGCGGCGGCGTTAATAATGCTTGATGACACGCTTGACAGCTGATAAAAATGACGTCATATTTCATTTTTAGGAAGAGCTGAGGAGCAGTTTTGTTTAGGTTAATTGAAAATTTTAAAAGTATTTTATTGCTTTGATTAAATCATTGTATAGAAGAAAGGTAAATACTTGTATGAACGTTTATTCAAAGCAAAGGAGTTTCAAACATGTATTGTTGAGTGAATTGTAGCTGTAATAAAAATATTGGTAAAAAACACAGTAGTTATCTATTTAATACAGTGATATAAAATGATCACAATATAAAACTTGTAGCATAGAATGTACAGTTGAGTGTATTTTGGTGGATTTTATTAGTGTCGGACCAGTCGTGTGACAGCCGCGATGGCCGGCAGTGACAAGAGGAAATAGATTCTTTGCGGTCCCTGCCAATCCGATCCCTATACTACGGACGAAGCATATGTCGAGAATCAGAATCAGAATCAGAATTTTATTTGCATAAAATATGGTTACAAATTTGTACAGTAAATAATTATAAGTATCACATATTTTGCCAAGAGTGGCGAGCAAATATTAAATAGAAATAGCTCAAAACTTTACTACATTATTATTTAATTAATTTATATTTATGTATTAAATTGAGATTCGTATATTTACCTAAAGAATTTTTAGAGGACACAACTATGTCACAACGAAAAAAAAACACATATTTCTACTAATCTATACATATAATAAAACAGTAAAAATATTTTCTCTATACATTTAGTATTTTTGACTGAAATGGATAGAGAGACATTTAAAAAGAATAATAGAAAGCAAAAAAAATTTTTAGAATTTCTTGTCTGTCTGTCTGTCTGTCTGTATGTATGATCACGTTTATCTCCAGAAATATTGGACGGATTTGAATGAAACTTTTTTTTGCTATATAGCTATTAAGCCGGGGCAACATATAAGGTAAAAATGATTTTGAAAAATGGTACACCTGATGCAGCATCATAATAATCCAGCTAAACTATAAGAAATATAAAAGTTACATTTTGCAAAAGTTGTTAAGCCTGATTAGCATTTTTGTTGGGGTATAAAAATATGTAAGATTTGGAACACCTCATGCAGAACCATAATGGTCCAGGTAAATAATAAGAAATATATAAATGACGCCTTAGCAAAAGTTATTCAACCTGATGAGCATTATTTGTTGAGGTATTTCATTTGAAGATTTGGAACACTTGACGCAGAACCATAATGGTCCTGGTAAACTACAGGAAATATAAAAACCGGCCAAGTGCGTGTCGGGCCACGCGCAGTGTAGGGTTCCGTAGTTGCGAATGACAACTTTGAGTTCACACTGTTCACACTCGCACATCATACAGTTTCACGACCAAAAACATGTAACAATGAAAATGTATGAAATTTCACATTTTCGAGTACATTTTATAATTTGGTTGCCTATAAATTTTTAGTTTGTACTTAGAACTCAGCTCTGATAGTTTTCCTTTCAACTTCAGTATACAGTATATACTACTGCTGCAATTTTTTTCACGTATCCATATATAACGGTTTAGTAGATAAAGAGGGGGGACACTTACCTCTAACAAAAATTTGCACTTTAAACCCGAATATTTCGGAAACCGATCCCAAAATCAAAAAATGGTAATCTCAACCTCAAAATATTTTTTGAAGACCTATCTAACAATACCCAACACGATGGTTTTGACGAGCTCCGTGGCGCAGCGGTCAACACGCCTGCCTGCGACACGGATGGTCCCGGGTTCGATCCCCGGTCAGGTCAAGATGGAAAATGATCTTTTTCAGATTGACCTGGGTCTTGGATGTTTATCTATATATGTATTTGTTATAAAATATAGTATCGTTGAGTTAGTATCCCATAATACAAGTCTTGCTTAAGAACGTACTTTGGGGCTGGCTCAATCTGTGTGATTTGTCCGTATATATTTATTTATAAAGTACGATTAGCTCATATTACTGGTGACCGCCCAGCGGTCCCCCTTTTGGCAACGTAGTTTTCAGCCCATACGACGAAATATGAGAGTTTGCTGTTTCTCTAAGCCTTGAACACACAGGCAACACCTAAAGTCGAGATTCATCCCTCCCGAAGGCCCTTTGGAGATGTGCGATAGGTTGAAGGCACTCTGCCCATACCTCAAAGTTTGATGAAGTAGCGCAAGCTCACTTGAAGCTAGCTATATAGTCTTCTTATCGTGTCGGTGGCTCAAAAAGTCTAAAAGAATCCTATATTTTATCCCTCCAGTATTTAGCAACAGCCAATGCAATGCCATTTAATTTTATAACACTGCTACAAGTATTTTAGTATGTATGTTTAGTTTGTATTTAGGAGTTATATAGTCCACGCGAACGAAGTTGCGGGCATCAGCTAGTGAGTAATATGAATAAGTAAATAATTTCTGAGATTCGTCGTTTTCGCATACCTACTTAGATATTCAAAATCTTGGACTGAGAATGCTCTTCAAATATTTATACCAGATCATCATCATCATCATCAGGTCTTTCTAGTTTCCACTGCAGGAGCACGACCCTCTCTGTACTACCAGAGCCATATATTAGCTTGAGTAGTCAGAGATATAAGATACCAGACAATTCCAGATAATTATTTTAAATTATTGATACTTTCACAACCTATTTACAATTTATAATCAGTTATTTTTGGGATTGGCTAAAAAATAAAAAGTGTTTTCATACGAAACTGTAGAGCAACGTTCTTATAAACTTGGCTTGAATTGTGAACTTTAAAATATCATTCGGTGAACGTTAAAATTTATTTTACATCAAAGTTGACAAAGTATTGTCGACGTCAATTATATCTGATAGCGTTAAGTCTGATACCGCTTTTAAAGCGGATATAATATGATCGTTCTGTTATACACTGTAAATGTGTAATACGGTAGTTGCCTAATGTTAAAATTATATAAAATTTGTTTCTAATGAGACTTATTTCTATCTAAAAACACTATAAACAACACTTTTAATTTGATATCGATTCGTTAAGTGATCTTAAAGCTTCTTTAAAGTTGGGTGAATAGGACCATTTCTTAAAGTATGAAAATCTTTAATTACAATAATACTGTATTTTAGTCTGCTAAATTTATAGCAACTTTTATTATGAAACCATTACCATAAACGAAATATTTCGTATAGCTACCAAACAAAGTTCTCACGCCACCCATACAAAATACAAGCTTATGCGTCACAAATATGTAGGCATTTCAGCAGCGCGTTTTCACGTCTAATAACATGTGTCTTTAAAACTTTTATAGCTGAAAGAGTTTTTTGTTTAGAAATGTATTTCTGTCACTATTGTGTTTATTTTTGGCAGGTTTTTATATAGCAACATAAAAAAAATTTTAGTCAACATGCCCATTGTCAAGGCGTCAAGTCGGCCAGACTCAAATGGAACTGGGCTGGGCATGTTTGCCGCATGCACACAGATAGATGGGCCCGAAAAGTGACCATGTGGGTTCCTGATGGACCTAGGCGTAGGGGTAGACCGAAGACAAGATGGCGAGATGAAATCGATAGGTAGTTGGGAGGTTGGCAGCAAGCTGCACTGGATAGGGATCAGTGGGGAAAAGAAGGGGAGGCCTTTGCCCAGCAGTGGGACACAAAAGCAGGCTAAAAAAAAAAATGCCCATTGTAGTGTTTTTATTTGTATGTAGGTATATTCCATTTAATACATAAGTAACACATTTATTTACATGCGGAACATTTCCTATGCAAAATTGCATAACAACCGGTTCAGTGCATAGGTAAGGCGTGAAAGCGTAATAAACAAACAAAAAATATGAAAAAAAAAATCAATGATTTCATACAATCAAAATCATTGTACGTATCTAATATTATGTACCTTTGATTGAAATTATTTTGATTTAAATTTGGATTATTTGTTAGTTGGTACACTTTAAGCTGAGACAAGAAATTCTTAGAAATCTTTAGGTGTGGTTAAACGTATTACCACTGCTATGTCGAGAAAGAATGTCTAAGGCAATAAAATTAAACCTCACAGAGCAATA